>CM023457.1:21933404-22675904 GCA_013339765.2 Haemaphysalis longicornis
AACTTGGTGTAACCGCGTTCAACCACGCAAATTTATGCCTAAATTATGTGTCACGTTTATGGCGTGCGCTGCTCCTCCAGGTGGAGTCAATGGAAAGGCTGAAGACTTCTTTAAATTTTAAGAGCCCTGTGACGCTCGGTTATGACTTAGTGTTTTGCCAAAAAGTGCCCTCGGGTACGTATGCACAGACCGTTGTGATACGAGTGAACCTTGCCTTGAAAGAAGCAGTTTTGAAAGAGCTTTCCTTGTGTGTATTTAATCGTGGCGCGGTAGCATGGAAGGCCATACATAACAGTAGTGGATTTTCGAACAACAAAAGGCACGGATCAAAATTTCGTCCAAATCATCTAAAAAACCCGCGCATTCTTGGCGTTAAAATATCATAAAACAGGGTTGCTTGAAGCTCAGCTCTCTATCCTTCTGGTTTATCACATACTGTTAGGGACCGTCACATGATACAAAACGTTGACAGTAGTTTGGCAGCCCATTATTTCAATTGATAATGCGAAGTTGTATAGCTGCTCTGCTAAAGCTGTGAGTAAAGCTCACGCAGCGTGGAAGAGACTTCAGATGTGTCGACCTTGCGATACTACGACACTGAGATGGTGCTTTCACATTAGATGCTTGTGCGATCACAGGGGGATCTTTTTTCATGCTCCATTACGAGTTGGATCATGAGCCCCACGTAGCCTTCAAAAGTCCTCGACAGGAAAGGCTGAACGAAAAAAAAATGGCTGTGGCTTGGCTCAGCCAACCCTGCATATGTGCTTGGCTTAGCCTGGTTAAGTCTTGGTTTCACTGGGTTAACCTTTGATTTAGCTGTAATTACTATAATTACTACACTATTCGTCCAAAGCCCGCCTTTGCCTGCGATTTTGGTCCCGCTGCGGGCTTTTTCCGACACAAACGGCTCGCGCTTCCTCAGTCTCCGACGCTAGCTTCGCGGACTTGGCATTTCGGACCCTCTTCGGAGCATTTCGGACCTAAGTCGTTCGCCGTGCGATACACCGTGGCCAGGGGTGGACAGAAGCCGCTTTCCGACGATGGCTCAAAGCCTCCAACCTCGGCGCAACACTCAGAGCAGAGAAAATTAGCAGTGGCTTAGCTCGGCTATGCCACGTATACGTAGCGTGATCTGAGGTTCACGTGGTTATTCGTAGGTTTCCTGGTTGCCTAGGATTAGCTGATTATCATGCTTACTGCTGCTAAAACGATTTCCAAATCGAATCCAATCCAGTCCAGTCACTGCTCCTCGCGCATGCGCAGCATGGCTGTAGAGGATCCAAGCGAAACGGCTATCAAGTGGGCTCGGCGATGCGTCAGACTTGGCTACTGCGCAACCGAGACGCACGCGCCGGCGCCAGTGCATCTGCCGCGGCTATGACGTCACTCCTCTGGAATGCGCGAACCGGCGAATGTGATGACCCATATTCTACAACACCCGTACTCCAATTGGATTGGATTTCAATCCAACACAATCCAATGTAATTCAATCCAAGCCCAATCCAATCCAACCAATTCAATCCGATCCGATCCGTTCCAAACCAATCCATGCTCCTTCACACTGCGCAGAACGGCCCTTCACGGCCCACGGAAACTGCTCAACCTCGGCCAGTGTAGCTTACGCTAAAAAAACGGCCTGCGTCGCTCTCATTCATGGCCAAGCTCGCATGCACGCGGTGAGTCACGTGGTCAGGCGGTGATTGTCTGCCGGACAGCGAACGCGCCAAAATCGGCACAGCAGTGGCGGCGCTCGCGGCCAGCAAAACGCGGTTGCCGGCGGGCTCGGCCCGAAGAGCCACGTCATGCGGTGCCAAGCAGCTGCGGTCAAATGAAGGTCAAATCCTCCGCGACGGCGAAACCGCTCGACGAGATTGTAAATCTTTGCTTTAGAAGCATTAACAGTGCCTCTAACAGCTGTTCGGTAAAACAAGCCTGCTGAGTCACGTTTCAGACCGTCACTTCAGATCATTGTAGATATTCTGTGTGGGAAAGGTAGTATAAGATGGCAATAAGAAAATAAAGTTTCAGCGATGTTCTTCTTGACTGTATTCTCTTGTTCGCTTTAAAGGGCTGTGAAGAGCTTTTCAACAAAATTTTGTTGGGGAAATTATTTTATGGTTTTCTTGACGCTGAATTCGAAAAAATATATGTTTTATATGTACAAACACCCAAACCATCCAACACCATTCGCTCGCAAATTCATCCTTCCGGCACCCTATTTGTCCGCACGCACCAACCACGCTCACAAAGTTAGCCCAATTTTTGACCGAACAAACAAATATCAGAACACACCCCTTATATTGCCAATCAATGAATGGAATTCTTTACTATCAGACGCCTTTTCTTCTCAAGCCGCCCTCCTGGCATTTTTAGCCACTCGAAATACCCTAACTTGTCTTATCATGCTCATCTTTTCTAGGCTGCAATGGTGTGTCCCTGCTTTTAAAATACCAGATTCTCTGTCGCTTTTACACTTCTTGTTTTTGGATACAATGTTTAACGCTGTATGTTGCATTTGTATTGTATACTTCTCGTGCTTTATGGTATTTCAATGTCACTTTTATTTATGTTCATTCTTTTCTTCTGCAATACTGTATGATTCGTCGGTTTTCAACTCATCCCCCCCCCCCCTATGTAATTTCCACTTGGGCCCTTAGGGTACCAAATCAAATAAATAAATAAAATAAATAAATAAATAAATAAAAAATAAATAAATAAAACGAGCCGGCAAGGGGGCGCAGTCGGTCACAGTCCTGGCTGCGTGTTCACGATTGGCCGGGGCAGATGAATCATATTCGGAAGTGCCGGCGCTGGGTGACGCTCGCTCGGGCCATTATGTGTTAGATTCAGAGCATCCTATGATGTCACTCGCTTGACTCTCGGCGGGCCGTCGTCGTCGGCGAAGTCGCCCACCTCCACAATTCTCCTCGCCGCGCGCTTCGCTCTCGGGGTTCAAACCCTCTCCCAGTGCGACCGAGTTTTTTCTCGAGGGGAGCATGTGGATTGGATTTGTTGGTTGCCTGCTTTTGATTGGATTCTCTGCGCTTGGCTTGCTGTTTTTGGATACGATTTGGATGGCTGTGCATTTTCTTGTATTTATTGCTTGGATTGGATTAACGTTATTTTGTTGGGTTGTCTTGCTCATAGGCGGCCGTGGCCTCATAGACGCGAGCGCACCTGAGGCCGGCTGCAGTTCTCAATCAATCACAAATAAATGTTTCCTCTAAATTCCGCCGGCGCACGTACACGGTGTGCCGTTCTCTGGCCCAGACGTCCGCGGTTCGTCGTAAAAACGAAGATACGGGGCTTTCGTACGCCAACGTCGTAGGGGGACCGGCGGCTTACCGGTTATGAAGGTTATGCGCGCTATAAAGCGGTACCTGAGCCGCTCCGCTCGAAGTAAGCATCTTCACAGGGAGTGCCTCGAAGAGGGAGGTGGGAGTTTTCTGTTTTCGTTCAGATACGGGCCAGAAAGTCCTCTGGTGAATGTAAGACTCATACAATCTTTCCTTAGAATAGGAGAGCCTGAGGGAAGTATAAACGCAACAGTTCGCTCGCGGCTAGCTTTCGAAAGGGGTTTCCCCCTATGGCTTAGCCGCCGACTTGAGTTTCTCGGATGCAGGGAATTTGGAGATATTGGTTCGCCGCTTTCACCACCAGCGAGTCGCAATTTCTAGCCCAATTTTTCGACACACCATCATACTTTTCTTCGCAGTGCAACTTTGTTTTAAACGAATGCATTTAAGCCGGGGGTTGTCTTGCTCCGTTGGCCGGCGTGCGCCGCATTCCTCCAGCGCGGCGAGCGCGCGCTCGTAGTTCTGCCTTCGTCGTCTTTCGAAATGCGAATGTGCGCCTGCATTTCCAGCGCCGCGCCCCAAGCCGCGCGGCTCGTAGTTCTGCCTTCGTCGTCGTCGCTCGTAAATGCGAATGCATTTCTTAGTCGGGGGCTCGAGACGCCTGCCGCGCAGCTGGACGCGGTTATGGAAAGTGTGCGCGTGCGCTCCAAACCCTCTGACCCCATAGTCTTGGTTGGCGACTTCAACGGATGCAAGAAGAGGGCGAGTGGTTCGAGTACATGCAGCAGCACTCTATATTGTCTCTTGCCGATTTTCGACACGCCCCACTACCATTCACGGGAGTTGCATTGACTGGTCTTTAGCGAAACTGTAGGCGTATGCTTCTCAAAGACCCTTTGACCGTGCCTAGATCACACAGTGATTTGGCCGTCAGGTACAACGATAACACAAACAGGTGCTGATGAATAAATGATCGTCACACTCTCGTCTTTTACGCCATTACTCGCAACAACCTCATCGGTGCACCCAATGCATTCACATTTCTGCACGATTTTCGGGGAGGGGCGGGGGAATTTTTTTTACTTTCGGGCAGGCGGTAACAAGCTGTGTGCAGCGGCCTGCGATGCGCACAGGCAGCATCTAGCGAAGCGGCCGCCGCTGGTCGCCGCGTCGCGCGGATGCGCTGCCGTGCTAGTGCCGGGTCGCTGCGCTGCCGGTCAGCGGAACGTGGCGTTGCTGCACATACGCAGTTTTAGAAGAGGGGAACCGAACATTAGGGGCCCCCCAAAAGGTACCCAATTACGCAGGGGTACCCAAACGCAGCACGCTGCTCCGCGACGAACTATAGAAGAACGTTTTCCCCAACAGCTCCAACCGGCTTGGGTTGCACGGATCGCCTCGGATGTTGGGAACTTTAGACTTAGCACCGAGGCAGATATTTGGTTGCTGCTATCTCAACAATTGCGCTCAACACAGTTTTCACCACACTATCATCCAATTTCTCGTATGTGTAACTTTATTTTCACGTTGATAATCATTCTAGCGATCGGTGCTGTGTTCAATATAGGTGCAGGTAGGGCCATCCGTCGCCCTCTCGCCGCATCTCGTGCTCGGGCAGGTGCATTTGCTGCCGTCGACGAGCCTCCGCGGCCGGTCGGCGTTTCGCATCGCGGTACAAATTCGATCCCCTTTTTCAAAATCACCTCGGATGAAAATCCCTAGCACAAGCTTTCACCACGCTGTCATCCACTCTCTTGCACGTTTACCTTGCTTTTCGCGACTGCCTTGATTCTGGACAGCAGCGAAGAGCGGATTGCTGCCGCGGCATGCGCGGTTCGAGCCGCTCGTGGCCCGTGGGCCGTACGGGCATGCACGACCGGCGAGTGTGCGGAGCGCTTCCGCAGGCAGAAACGCTTCATGCTTTTCAGCTTGTTTGTTGATTTCTCCTTAAAATCTATCGACTTAGCTAAACTGTCGTCATAGCCAACAATGTTGATCGGGAAAACGAGCAAGAAGTTCGGGAAACCACGAGCGTTGCGGTCCACAAATTTTCTAATTCCCCTACAATAATGGATCAGGAACTTGGGGACCTCAGTATTTGTTTGAGCCCGTCGCTTCGCGTATGAAACACTCCTGACGGCCCCGACTACCCGAGCCACGGGCGTTTGGGTAGAAAATCTCTGGTATCTAGGAGTCGCTTTAGGAAATCTCTAAAAACATAGTAGCATTACCGTTAAAAATCGAGCGGAAGCACCCGTAGACAATAAAGATTACTGAAGTGTAGATTACACGCCTGTTTAATTCGGAACCTCGCCCAGAAAACTGGGACACAGCGAAGCGGCGGCGTACGTCGCTGGCAGTCTTCCGAATATGACGCTACTTCCAGTCGCTGACTCTCGGTTGCTCGCTTTTTTGGCGATGCTGGAGGTTAAACTTTATCGACAAATACCGCTGTCCCCAAGCTAAAAATTCCGAAAAAAAGTTTAGTCATAAACTGACCAATGTAATAATTGCACAAAAAAAAAGACTTTTACCCGATTTTAAAAGCGCTTCAATAGCCCTTTAAGCTTAATGTCTTTCGCTATTATACCGCAGACTGAGTAGTATGTCCATAATACGCTGCCGTGATGTTTGGTTGGATCGAATGGTTGGTCGGCCCGATCTCTCCTAATCCACCACTGACGGCTACGCTGCAAAACTATTTCCATTTCGGTTTCCACAACACCGCGTTGGCACTAAAATAATTAACATTACCACACACCCCTTACCCACGCAAGTAGTTTGGCTTAGTGTTCTACCCTTGAATGTAGAGCAAACGGATCTGCAGCCGTTTCCAAGTGCTGAGAGATTGAGCCAAGCACGTACGTTGCTTTATATCAGCCCGACATACTCATAAAAAGGAGACAAATTATAAACACCTGCTTCTTCGCACTAGTTTTGTGTTTTCCGGAAGTTATGTGACATGTTCAGGATTCGCCCATTTAAACAATGCTGTCTGAACACCATTTAGGTTTTACGGCTTCAAAGTACTGTACTTAATGCAAGCAAAATCATCTCAGATTCTTTAGAGCACTTACAAGAACAGTGGTCTCAGATTTTGTGTCCGATTAACGGTTTATTAAAAATTCAAATGAATCTTCCTTCGACAGGTCCGAGGCAGCAAATGAACTCGAGGACATCGTTCATTGACGCCTCGCAAAATTTACGGCATCAAAAAACCAATCACGGACACGCTCAGGGCATTCTCCGATGGTACGTTTCTAAAGACTGCTTAGTGCAGCGCTCTACAGCTTGTTACGTTTACTTTTGAAGCCGCACTAACGCAATAGCTAAAGTGATCTACTGTTGTACGTTCACTCACTCGTGCGAAAAAAAAAACAGCGGTTGTGCCCTACACAATGGCGCAAAAAAAGTGGAGAGATGGAGGGAAAATGTCCGTGGGCATGACATTATGCCGTGCTTAAACGGGAAGTTTTGTAGACTTACACTACCGTGCGTATGACCCCTGATAAC
The DNA here is from genome assembly GCA_013339765.2 of Haemaphysalis longicornis. Classification (NCBI taxonomy): domain Eukaryota; kingdom Metazoa; phylum Arthropoda; class Arachnida; order Ixodida; family Ixodidae; genus Haemaphysalis; species Haemaphysalis longicornis. The sequence continues at coordinate 21,940,217 of CM023457.1, forward strand.
TGTCGTTGCTTACTTAGGTAAAAAGTTGCATCCCCCTTCAACATTGGGACCGTTTTAACAGCCGGGCTGCTTGAGCTATCTTCTGCCCGAGCGGATCGTTAACAGAAACTTCCGTTCGGCGAAGTGCAGAGGGGGGAAATGCTAGGCCAAGAGAGAGAGAGAGATAAAAGCAACCGGAAAGGCCGAGAGGTTATCCAGGCTTAGAGCCCGGATTGCTACTCGATACTGGGGAAGGGGTATACAGGGGATGAAAGAGAAGGCTGGCAAAAAAAATGGAAAAAGAGCAGTTTAGTCCCTTTGAACACTTTAGTCCCTTTGCGGGCACTATAGTCTTTCGGCTAAGCCCGTTTCCTTCATAAAACGCAAAAGGGCTTTTGTTGCCTTCTGCTGAGTCGATTGTAGGGGTCGGTGTCCTAAAATAGTCTCTAGTGTGAACGGTTGATTGTCCAATCGGTTGGCCAAGAAGTGTTAGGGAAAGTGACGAGGAGGCAAGGAGCTCGCGAGCAGGGTTTGGGAGTGCTCGCTTCAAAAAAAAAAAAAAACGTTTCTACGCTGTCCGTATCGAACCTGGTGCCTCGCATTATAAAACCGGCGCCTATCAGAATTCGCTATCATCACATTCGGGACGCACAGCATTTCTTTGGGTTCGTTGAGCAGGCTATGGCTTTGGACATTAGCAGTTTGGATTTCGGACTTTAGATGGGTGGATTCTGGACCTCGATTTAACTCAGCTAGCACAAAGAAAACTTCACTTTTTACTGTCCTTCTCTTAAGAAATGGGCAAACTTAAGAAAAGTTCAGTTAAAGGTAGTGAAGGTCACAAGCTCCATTTTGTCCCCTCAGTCTTCGTATCTCAATTGCGAAGGTGGTCAGATTTACCTATTTGCCCTGATATATTTATACGCAGTGACTGGCTACCCGCATTCCCTCGATAATTCCTATACGCGTTCTTGCATACCTCCCGAATGTTCCAACATTCGTGGATAGCACGTTCCTACTGGCTCTGCAAACAATTATTGATAAAAGTGCCGTTAAAACCCAATACAAATAACCCGACATTATCTCTGGCGTGCTCTAAGCAGCCCTCGCTCGCCCGCTCGAGAGAAAGCGTACAGCCTTCGCCAAAGTTACACGGAACATGAATAGGATGCTTGCGCTTAGATAATGCAATGAATAGCTATCACTCTACAAAGCCGACTCAGTTCAAATACTTCACTCCTTGGTTGCTTCCATTCTTTCATGAATATTCCGAGTTTCCTCTAGTTTGAAAGATGCTATGGAAATTTTATCCTCGTGAGAGCGGGTGGAACGGCCCACCATAATTTTGACAAATACAGGCACTATGCTTTATCATCACTCTTAAAAGATTCGTTGAAATTTTTAAGGGCCGCAATTTTACGTTTAGTGACAACTTGTGAATTAGCCGGGCAAAGAATCCTGAGCGAGCTACACCCTACCTACACTGATTCATATGGTAAAAAACAATTATCTGTGACTCCTTGAACAAGCTGACCTCTCATCGCACAGGCCTCCTGAAGGAAGAGATTGTGGGAGACTCCGTTCTGATGCCCCCGAGCCTTGATCCCAACAACGACACCTGCAGCAGCCCCGACGAAGGCAAGATCTGCTTAGATCAGGTGAGCACGACAACACCGAAGAGAACGCGTTCGGGGGAGTATATATACTACCATCGGCACTCCCAGAACATTCTTGCAGAGGATTCGGAAGATGCTTCACGAGAAACGAAAGAATGGGAGCAATTGCAGATTGAACAATTCTTGATGTTGGTAGCCCGCACTGTGGCGCATGTGGCGCATGTTTTCAGAAAAGAGACTTGCTTGCTTCAGGTGCACGCGTTGCACAAACTAAGGTCGTATTCCACGACGAGACAATCGGCTTGTGACAATACGGGACTCGATGGTAAGCCAGCTACCATTTTTGGTCTTGCAGCCTCAACTAATAACTTATAATTGCAGCTCATAATTACTCTTGTATTTACTGCTTATAGTACTTTGTTACGTCGTATTTGCTGCGCTATCAAATCTATTACTTCACTACGGTTTTATTTACTGCTTGCGTTTGCTTTATTACTGCTGAATATACTGCCTTATTTACTATAGTACTCTGTCCTGTAACTGCTACTTTGACCCTTGCTTCTCCCGTGTCCGCTTGTATAGCGCTAATCACCAGCGTTGACGCCACCCGCCGCCCGCAGGAGACTTCAGGGTCAACCAGAACGTGGGCTTATTGGTGTTGCACACGCTCTTCCTGAGGGAGCACAACCGAATCGCCCGAAAGCTGTCCGCCATCAACCCACACTGGGATGACGAGCGCACCTTTCAAGTAACCAGGTGGGTGCCTAACTCATCCGAGCTGTGTACCTGAAATCAGTATCTTTTTTTTACGATACCTTCCATTTGATCTGGCACGACCTGCGGACACGGATCACGCGAACAAACTGCAAGTTATTCTGTCGCTTCAAAACTGTAGTATTGATGCTGAAGGAGAGATTAAGAGCTGGTTATAAAAATAGAGGTGTGACAGGAAACTTCCGCTTCAGGAATTTCTAAATACTCCATGATACACCAAAATAACATTGCTGTCCGTGTTGTGGCAACTGTCGTGCCGACTCGCAAAAAGACTTCTCGCAACCAAGAGTGGAACACGCCTGCGCGCCCGCACACGCACGCCCACAAACCCGCACACTCACGCACAAACGCATGCAAGCACACACACACACACGCACACACACTGTGTGCGTGTATTCCGGAGAATAACTATGTCACTGTAATTTGAACTGGTATTCCTTACCAAACACGTTCCTTAACCAGATTCTCGTCTCTTCGCAACTCTCACGCGCGGTGTCGAACAGCCCTCAAGTCGCACCTAACTGCCTCCCGCCCCTCTCGCCCAGGAGGATCGTGGAGTCCCGGTACCAGAACGTCGTCTTCAACGAGTGGCTTCCCGAGGTCATTGGACCCGAGGCCACGAAGAGATACGGGCTCCATGCGCGTAGCTCCGGTTACACGAAGTACGATCCCCACGTGGACCCAACCATGGTCAACGAGTTTGCGGCGGCTGCCTTCCGATTCAGTCATTCCGACATCCACGGGCACTTCAAACTGTGAGCAATCCTGGTCATAGATGGTCACGAATGCGGATGAACGGAAATTCGCAGCAACAAAAATTGTCATGACAATACGTGAGGGTCATACACGTACCGAGAGGCACACTAGGATAATGATGAGTAAAAGACTGCGTATCGGCCATGGTATTGGCCACCATCTGAGTGAGCTCCAAAGCTTGTAGCTAACTCTAACTGAGGCGAGCTCCGCTATCGACACGCAAGTCAAACTAGTAGGTAGTTCTTAATGCGTGAGCATCACTCGCGCGTTAGTTGACTCAGTTGGCAAAAGAAGCACCGCCCCTCATCCCCGACCTGTTTAAACAACTCCCGTTGGCTTGGCATAGCCAGAAGCTGTGACCAAATTACAAATAGATGCACGTAGCCCAAAACCCGACATCAAAATTCTCCCCCTGGCCAAGTCCGGTAAGTCCGGCAAGCCCGGTCTTGCGCGGGTTGTTTGAGTTGGTCCTCCCCCGAACAATGTGGCAAGCCTGTGCGAACTCCTGACTGCATTGCAATCACCACAATTGCCCATTAACTGCAGATTCCAAGAACTGGCTCAGTTATTAACTCTACTGAGAACGACTGGCATTTGTTTAACTTCTCTTTTCCCCTCCCTCCCCATTCCTTTCATCCATCGTGACCAATGGTCGTCCCTATCTAATAAAGGTTCTCTCTCTCTCTCTCTCTCTCGCTCTCTCTCTCTCCTCTCTCTCTCTCTCTCTCTCTCTCGCGTTTCGCAAAGGGTGATTGCGGCTAGTCAATAAGTGCCGTCCTATAAAGAGTATGCCCTCTACCATTCGGTCAAGACGCAGATTTTTGAGGATTTCTACGATTACTTGTAGGTCGACGCTTTCTCGATTTGAATATTGATGAGCCCATAAAAGCGAAGCGTTTTGCGACAGTTCTAACGTTATTTTTTTTTTTTTCGAGAGATTGCCCTACGGCATAAGAAAAAGTTTTCAAACGTTTCGCGCAAACATTCAAGAGGTGACCGTCGCTGGGCCCCCTATCGCCAACGGTTAAGATTGGTTGGGGTCTCCCAGGATGCAGCCCTGTGCATTGGAGGTGTTGCATCCGGCGTTCCTAAGACCTGGGCAAGTTCACAACAGGTGTTCAACGTCAGGTCCTGACGCAGGAAGCACACAGAAGGGACAGGTGTCCGTAAAAGGGGCGTGATAGCTGGCAGGCCAAGCGTGGGTTAGCGCTGCGGATAATGCGTGCCGAGCGCGTGCCGAGGACGCTCGGCGGTCGCCGCGAAGCACGCGCTCACGAACGCTCGATATTTTCTTGGTATTTTTTAGATGCGGAGCATCTTATAGTCTGGGCATGTCCCGCGTCGGCGTCCGCACTCACACTGCGCATGCGCAACTCTCCTCCTTCCCTCTCTCCCACAGCTGCGCGATACTCCCGCCACTTCTCTTCTATCGTACCAGCTGCGTGCACTTCGCTTTCGCTTCTCCCGCGTTCTCGCTTCTGCTTTCGCGGCGCATGCTCGGCGCTTGCGCTCTCTCCTCCTCCTCTCCTCTCCTTCAACCTTGAATGTAAATCGGGTAGCGCGCTGCGCGCGTTCAGTTCAGCGCTTGCTGCGGTTGACTCCACTTCACTCCGTTCTTCCGATGAAGTGGGATGGAAGCAACAGTCCCGTCAGTTAGTGGGTTGGCGCAAGCAAGCGTCAGCACCACCCCACAACCAAATTCCACTAAGAACACAACGGAAACACAACGGAACCCCGAGATGCTCCGCATCTGCTCAGCGTTCCCTTCGGGAAGATGGGGCTGATTTTTTTCTGCAATGGGGACCTTAAGGTCAGTAACAACAGCTCCGCTGTTAAAATCTGATAATCGCTGGCATTCTACTTCAAATAGCGTCAGGAGACTTAAGGGCCCCAGGAATTTTTGTGTTTCGCCGTTTTGTGTTTCGTCGCTGGTGTATTTAGCTTTGATGACCGCTCAGGGCATGTATGTAGGGGATGAGTAATTTGTTTTGGGCGTCAAAAATTCGCGCGAAGAAATTAATGCATGACATTTTTCAGCATTTGCTCCCTATTCTTGAAATACAGCGAGTGGTTGCTAGAGCTCATGGATTTTAAAGCGATGCAATATCTGACATGCAGGTTCGAGCGAAATGGTAAACAGGTAGGAGATATCTTGCTCAAGGATAACTACTTCCAGCCGTTCGACTTCTACAAAGGCCGCCTCGAGGACACGGCTCTCCGAGGATTCATCCGCCAGCCAATGCAAACTACGGGCAGGTCTCTGATCTGTTTTTCCTAGACTTCATGTGCGATCGGCGAGACCACCTGTTGTGCCATTACCGCTGTTATATCAGCGCTTACTTTTTACCTCACTTTTTTAAGTACCACATTTTCGCTGTCCTCCTGGTGTAGGCTGACATAACTTTAAATTAATATTCTCAGATATGCTAATAGCGCAGCTTGAGGCGTTGTCCTTCATAATGGAATTCAAGGCGTAGCTTATCGGTCATTATAGAAACTTGAGAACGAATTGTTGCGTGTTGGTAGACACAGGTGTAAACAGCAGGGTAGCCGTCCACCAAAGAGGTCAGGCCGCAAGGCAACTCGGGCTACGGGTCTCAGCGAAGATGGCTGACTAACTGAGGCAAGCAAGCGCGGGGCACACACATTTACGCAGCCTTCTTCGAAGTGCTTGGCTGGCCAAGAAACACGGCACCGTGTTTCCCACTGGGAGAATGTAGAGAGCACGGCGACCCCTCGAACAGGGAATTTCTGGGCTTTACCGAGATCCACGCGGAAATGTTTACCCTTGCACCTTTACTTTTACTTTGCACTTGGTAAGTGTTTACTGTGAACTTTATATTCTGTACCCTTTGTATTATCGTTGTTGTCTGAATGTTTACCCTTGGTACCCTTTGAGTTTTGTTGGCGTTGTTTATTATACCTTGTACGCCAGTCCCCCCTTATGCAATGCCTTTGGGCCTTTAAGACTAAGGTGGAATGAATGAAATGAAATTAAATGAAATATCACTAAAGCGTGCATATGAAAGCCTGACGCTTTATAACAAAATCTGATGTAATCTAACAGTCGATGACAGTGTCGCACATTCAATTTGTTTGCTTCGGATGGGACCGTTCCCTCAACTTGTTTACCGTAAATGAGGAACAGTGTGTCGTTGCCAGTACAACCATTCTAGACAGTGGACATAAACCCACGTAAGGGTTTAGAAAGCTTGCGGCTGCCTAGGCAGCGTCGAAAAGGCATCATGCCTGCGACCAAATTACAGATTAAAACTGAAAGGCGTCCATTGATCGCCAAAGTGTATCCACCTTTGGTGAGAGTAGGGACAAATATACGGTTAGCTGTTGCTCCATTGGCGAAACTGACATCATACTCGAGCTCGGCCTCTCATTGGCCCCCAAAGTGATGCCGCTGTGCCCGTGCCCGTAGTCAGTTGCTCGTGCCGAGCATCCCACCTGCTCATCGGTGCCTTGCTGACGGGGCCCAGCCCACAAGTCCCCGTGTTTTAGGGGCGAAGCTCCTAAAGCCATGGGTCTGTCCATCCCTTGTGTCTCGTGGTACGGGACCGCCGCATGCTTTCGGAGATGTCGCAAAGTGGGCCGCGTTGCACGCGCAAGAACCGGCTGCAAACCGGCAGCGCAACTCGGCACCGGGAGCACGAGCTTGTCTGTGTTCGCCAACGAGGCGCGAGCGCACGTGCACTGCGAGGGGGAGATCACGCAAGAGATCACGCCACGAACGCAGGCAGTCGTTCTCGGAGATCGAACGAGACGCAAGGACCTTTGCTCGTTTCCTCTCGTCTTGTTCGGGCACAAGTTCGCCCTAAATAAAAGTTCTTTCTTTACCGTTGTGTCCCATCCTACGTGACAAATTGTGGTGGAGGTGCGGGGTAGTCCTCGATGGCGCGGGGTCTTTCACCAGGTCTGGGCCTGGGAGCATTGACTCCGAAAATAAAAGTTGATTTGTACAATGTACGCACACAGTCTTACGTCTTTCTTAATGATGTAATGGGCGAACTTTCACGGGAGAGTTACGGTTACCGATGATCTCCCCCTCTCGAGCTTCGCCCCACTTATCATTCATTCCGTGGATATGGCGTGATTTTTTCTCCATGCCGAGAATATTACACGTGTGATAAAGTTAACCAAAAATATGCGGCATAGCACCACAGCGGCCCGTCAGCGCACGTGTAACTGAATTTTAACGACCTGTAAATTAGGAACACTCGCCTTTATCTCCTGGCGGCAGATGAAAGAATGAACGAAACGTTAAGGGCTGCTATTGCGGCCCTCGCACACTTTACTCGAAGAAGACACATAACAAAAAATGAGAAATCCCCATGCGCTACGCGCATATGGTTAACTAGCGAAGCTGTAACGGGCTGCATAATTGCCCCCGCTTATGTTTATGATCCCCCTTTAGGGGTACTATTGAAATAAATAAAAAAATAAATAAATAAATAAATAAATAAATAAATAAATAAATAAATAAATAAATAAATAAATAAATAATCAAAACTATCAATAAATAAAAAATAAAACTTTATAACATAAGCATGGCGACTCGGCCTAACTGGGGGTGGTGGGGGGGAGGGTGGTGTCAAAGAAGTCTGGACAACTGTACATTATCAGATGGACGCCAGTGGCGAGAGCAATGCCCCACAGGACGGCAAACACCTGCTTGGCTGTGGCTGCGGGCGGATAGAGCCAGTCCTTTAAACACGTAACGCTGCTGGGTTTGTAAATAAATAAATAAGTTCGGCGGTCGACGGCTGAAGAGCGCGCGAGCTCCCACAGAGAGATCAGCGTCTGCCGTGTAGTGGCAGCTTGAAACGGCGTTGTCCAGTCTACAAGCCGCAGGACGCCGCGCGGGAGACACTTTGAACGGAGCGTTTGAAGGCCGGGACACACCCACAACATGCGGTGTACAGTGGGCGTGGCTCCTGTGGAGCAGGAGGTGCAGTCTACTGCGGCCGCAGGTTGCCGATCCTGGACGGCATGCTGGTGATGTTTTGGCACATACCCACGCCACTTGGCCAACACATCATCGGTTAGCGCGGCAACAGCCCGTGCCTTGTGCAGAAGCACTTGTGCGCCCCGGGGCAATCCAACGGGCAGGGGAGCGGGGTTTGGTGGAACTGAATTCCGCAACGACTGCTTGGACGCGTATCTGGCTGCAGCCTTTGCTGCTGAAGGGTGGGGGTCGTACTGTGCGAATGGGACGGGTAATGCCGGGTTGGAGCGTAGTTCAAAGTGCTCGCTCGCGCACGCTCAAGCGGTCTCGCTTCCGATCCCGCCTGCGTGTCGCGAGACCCAGTTTAACCTAACGACTACATTGCGTGTGTCCCGCAGTCTGTGACAAATGGTCTTGATGAGATCGCAGGTGGTTCCGTTTGGCCAAGTCGATCAAGAGTTTCGTGGCTGCCCGTAACTATTTTTGATGGTTGTCACCGGCGCCGTAAGTTGCCTCAATGTGCTCTGCCGCGAGAACTGCCTCGAGTCGTGCCTGACATGGGCTTGGCGGGCGAATAAATAAATAAATAAATAAATAATATAAGAAATAATAAATAAATAAATAAATAAATAAATAGCGTGCATAACGAGCTCGTTTTTGTTCCTGCTTGCGGAGTCTCTGATCGTTTAGGCTACCTGCTCTTCGGGGGTGTAAGTATGACGCGTGGCCTACCCATTGCGCAGTAACGTGCTGCCGCTGTTTCCCACTGCCGCATTGACGCTGCTCGGCCCGCGCCGTTGTCGCTTTATCTGTGCCTCACGCAGCATCTCGCTGCGCGCTCGTTCTTACATAAGCCCATCGACGCATTCTTCCTGAGCTACTTCTAACTCCTCTCCAACCTGTTTTCTTCGCGCATGCTCATGGGGCAGCACCGGAGAAGTTTTCTGCGTGCACAGTACCGCCGGGTTTTCTTTTTGCCTAGCCATACAAAGCTTCGCTTTAAAAGTGTGTTGCTCCGAGCCCAGTTGTAACGGTTGCAATGTCTGTCACAGGTACGGCGACACAGCGGTGACCAACTACCTGTTCCGAATGCCCGGCGGAATGACGGGTAGCGACCTGTTCGCCATCGACATACAAAGAGGCCGAGACCACGGCACCCGGCCGTATTCCGACTACGTCAAGCTCTGTCGAAACGTCACCATCGACTCCTTCGAAGACCTCTACGAGAAAAAGTTGATGCCCGCCGCGATAGCGAAACTCTACTCCACCATCTACGGGTAAGTCCACCAGTGCCGGCTGAATGGGAAAAAAACATTCAATAGTAGCAGTCATACGCTTCCTCCCCTCTGGGTGGTACTACCAGTGATGGGAACACTATACTTCGGCGTTTAGGGAGAAGGGATTGTACTGACGTCATTTCGTACTGCAATGACGTCATTTAGTAGTGACGTCGTTAGGCCCGTTTTACCTGATGCGAATCTGCCCGCCAATTGGCTCCTGCAGCGTCATTCGTGGGGCAAAAAGATCTATTTTCGTTGCTACAGCTCATTGACAAATGCCAAGACGGCGTTCCCAGCCGAAGTTTCGTGTTTCAGCATTTCGCAATTTGCCACAGCAATGAAAATAGATTTTTGCCCCACGAACAGCGCCGCAGCAGCGAGTTCCCGGGGAGATCCGTACCATGTAGAACAGGGTTTGCGGGTTTCCGCGTGGACGGCAGGGATTTTTTATTTAACATCTCGCTTACATGAAGCCCGGAATGGTGATTTCGCTCCAACTGCAGGAATGCCTCACACCGCCCTCCCTAACACAGGAGAGAGAGAGAGAGAGAGAGAGAGAGAGAGAGAGAGAGAGAGAGAGAGAGAGAGAGAGAGAGAGAGAGAGAGAGAGAGAGAGAGAGAGAGAGAGAGAGAGAGAGAGAGAGAGAGAGAGAGAGAGAGAGAGAGAGAGAGAGAGGAAGTTTGTTGTCTAGACAGCCCTAGTTCGGGTCATCGTGCCACCGTCTCTTCATTGGGAGACGGCCGGTTCATATACCTCCCAGAGTCCCTCACTAACTCACAAGTAGAGGGCCGCCAGGAGTTCTTGCGTCGTCTTGATGTCCCCGCCATAACCAGGGTTCAGCCAGTCCTCCCAGGAAGCGATGCGAGAGCGAAGGTGGATGGCACTCGCAGTAAAAGTGACCTACTGATGAATGGTAAGCAGGGTTATCAGATCGCTCGGACCACAATCCGTCAAATCGGCCTCAGTTGTAGCCCAAATATAGCCACTAGCGAAATTTTTAAGTAGCCCAACATGGTCAAAACTACTTTTTAATAAAAGTATTTTCCGCGCATATAAAATCGCTTTTCCACCTATTCTTCTCCAGTCAGGACTTCTGCGCTGCGAGCAGCGTGGTTGCTATCGCACCGCGCGAACCATCAGTTTACTCTAGACACAATACTATCCTGAAGGCCATGCGCCCCAGGAAGATTACCGGGGTGAGATACCAGTAGATACCACCTGTGCGATTTTTCGGCATTTTTCCTGTAGGCATGCGAGGAACAACTAATTCAGAAAGAGATGTATTGTGACAAATTTGTTTACATATACGTAGAGTTTGACGCAGAAAAGTATGTACCAATGGCTGTATACGATTTAGCAAAAAGTTTAGTGTCCCTTCCCAGTTTAAAATCACGACAGCAATACCGAAAAAACTAACAAGAATTCCTGTCGTTCTACAGAAATCTTCGTTGCGACAACAGAAGTCTTGTTGTTGCGACAAAGCCATCTGTTGTTACGACACACATTTTGTCGTAACGACAGCCAATTTTTTTCGACGACAAACATCCCTGTAGTCACAACAGAGCTGCCATTTACGCTACTCTTCACAATGGGGAATAACATTCAAGCCATGTCCTGATGGAACATCAGGATCACGACAGAACAGAATCCCGACACGGCAAGGATACGACAAGACGACAGAAATTTTTCTTGCATTTTCGACTGGCTTGGCGCAACACAAAACCTTAAGGGAAAATCAGCACCCAAACCATTTATTTACAATCTCTAATCTCTACAGCTACATAGAGAAACTGACAAGGCTTCGTCTAATCACACATCTATGTACAAAAGGGTAAGAGCATATTAAAGACTAGACATTCATACCTACAAAAAAATTGAAATAAGGATAACAAAAATTATACACAAGGCTAGACAGTAGGCAGAGAGCACAGTAGGCTAGGGAGGGATATCAGCCATCATCATCTTAGCGGGAGCGGAACTGATACGCCTATACGTAATGTTTGAAGTAAAATGGCATGAAAAAAATTACGCCCACCTCCCCTCGCGGGAACCCTGGTGTGATGCGACGACGCTGAGGGGGGTTCAAGCGCAAGCGGAGAGCAACCGTCGACCGAAAGGCCGCCGGAGAGCGGCACACCGGTTATATGCGCAGCGCGCCCGAAGGAGAGGAGACCGCGGAGAGAGTGCCGCGGCTATGACGTAACACAATCCACTTTAATCCAATCCAAGCCAAGCCAAGCCAAGCCAATCGAATCCAATCCAATGCCCCTCGCGAGAGAGTGTTCGCTATCGGAGGGGAGAGGGGGAGAGTGGCTGCGGTCAACAACAACGGACGCACGCGGACAACAACAACGGACGCACGCAGGAAGGACAGGGCCGCCGACAAGAGATGCTCCCAGCGTCGCATCTAAAATTCTTGTCCCGCTTGAAACCTCTTGCAGCAGCATCCGTTCCTGGCCAGACGAAACTTCACGTTAAGGAATGTCTCGTACGCCATTCTATTTCTAAGGCGCGTTTTAGTAAGCGAGACCTGCTGGTTGAATATTCGTTTCCCACAGCGACTGACACAGGTAGTGATAGAAAAGAGAGCGCGAGCTCAGACATCGCTGACACGGTCGGGTTTCCGGCGACATTTTTGCCCTTTTCACGCTCACCCAGAATTCGTTCATGGTCTGCGCCCTCTGCCAGATCGCATATTTAGGTGAAGCAAGCGATACTCAGATTTTAGAGCCGAAATTCAAGTTATCTCTAGAAAAGCACCGAACGAGCGGCAGAAAAAATCGAATGAGCACTTTATATATTTTTGTTTCGAAAGCTGCAGTCCACTCAGAAACTTCAGGTTCACAGGAAGTCGCTTCAGCACACTTTAGATACAAGCTATAATGAACTTGTGCCACTTTTCCAACAGAGAACGTTTGTCAGAATCACTGAGCGAAGACTTCTCAAGACAGTCGAGAAAAAGAACTCCCAAGCCGCATGCCCCGACAAGCAGTATGAGCTGCTCCCATTCCATGTTGTCAGGCTCTGCGTAACCAGGCGTTACAACGCCTACCTTAGCGTTTTTTTCAGAAAAGAAATCAACTCCTCAATTAGTTTGACAGGGTCCGGGTCCTTGCACTGAAGAGCTTGTCGCTCGAATTAGTCAATGATTGAGCTGATCACTTAAAAAAAAATACCCGGGCCATCTCCACTACCGTGAAACCTTGGGAGGGGGGAAGCATGCAGTGTATAAGTGTATTCAAAGATTGTCTCTCTCTCTCTCTCTCTCGCTCTCGGATCTCTCTCTCGTCTCTCTCTCATCTCCATCCTCTCGTCTCCTCTCTCTCTCTCTTGTCACACGGCGCGCGCTGATTGGTTGCCGGAGAAAGCGCCGTTGGGACGAGCAATCGCGAACAATTGGCGTCTTAGGCCTTCGTGTTTTCGCCCACGGAGATGAAACCGTTGGGGCGTAGAGGTATACAGCTTTGCTGTAAAATCTCGTATTTTTGAAGCACGAAGCTTTCTAGCGCGAGGGCGTTGGAAAACGAGTGTTCTGGTGTATTCTTTTAGTACGAGTTTTCGCCCACGGAGATGAACATTCTTTCGCGAGGTGTTGGAAAACGAGTGTCCCGGTGTGTTCTTTTAGTACGCGTTTTTGCCTACGGAAGAGGAAACGCTCTTGCGCGAGGCGTTGGAAAACGAGTGTCCGATGGTTTAGAACCGTGACTACAGGAGACGATGACAGCAGACGCCCACAGCCTGAGCCCCTAAGGTGATTCAGCCCCAAAAGTAAATTCTGCTGGGCAGTGTACATTTCGCTTAGTACTTCTGCTGCATAGCATGCAGCGTTTCCTACTCTTCGTTGCTTTGATGTGGGATCGCAGTGCAGCCCACTGATTCAAGATTGACCGCAAGGCAGGTGCAATGCTTAGCCATCTCGTCGCACGCACACCTACCAGTTTATTCAAGACATTTCCCGAGGGAATGGCAGCGTAGGTTTACCGCTAATGTTGCTGCCTTTTGGGCGCACACGCAAAACCAATCGAAAGTTTCGCGTACAAACTATTCAGTGAGCGATTCAATGTGCGTGGGTAGCCCATCAACCTCTTCAGTACAGGCTAGCTGCCTCGTTTGTCCTGAGGCCTACACAAAATTTGATGCGGAGTTCGCGTTCAGCTAGCAGCGCCTTCACGTGGAAAAATAGTCCCTCCACGCATGCATCAGTTACAGGGACAAAGCGGAGAAAGGCTGTAACAAAATCATTTTTGCTGCTAAGAGAAAACGCGCCACGACAGTTGGTTCCTTTGTGGATCAGACGTACGTGCTTACATCCATAATCAGCGAATAATTTGCCCCAAATGTATGTTTAAAAAGTTCATGTCTAAACGGTGATCCCAGTACCTTTGTAACGATTGCGGCATACTTTGTTCGGCCCAATGTGATCCTCAACCTCTACGCAGAATCGCTGAAGCATCAACTTACCACAGTAGCCAGCTGGTTAGCAGTCAGGAAGCTCCTGTGGTCGGCAACGGGTTTGTCACGATTGCTCCGCGCCCAGAAGCCCGTCGCAAAATCCCCGCGACGTTAGCCCCATGTCTGAAATGCCCCGTGAGCAAGAGCCCCGCGCCACAATCCCCGCGTGCCAAAAGCCCCGATGCCACTGACTTTGCCCTGAACCATTCTCCCGTGGCGATACAAGGAAACGCCAATTTAAAGCAAAGCTTTCTAGCTCGACCAGCCAATGGTTCTTTCGTGGCGTGCGAGGCAACAAACTCCCAACGTGTCGGAGGCGGCGGCGGAGGGTGGGATGGGGGTGGAAGGTTTCAGTCACGACGCACACTAGATGGCGCGGCGAATTTACCCAGCGTTCCCACGCGGAAGAAGTACCTGCTCGCCGGCGGCGGTGGCGGCGGCGGCGGCGGTACGGTTTTGTCGTTTGCTTTAGTGACGATTGTTTTGGGCCTGTTTCGGCGCAGCTTCGTGTCCATTGCGCGGTGCCTTCGCACGGCCTTGATTAACCTTGTTCGACAGCCCCTCCTCTGTACTTGGACACGATGGAATTAAGTGGTTCGTACGGCAAAGATATGTTAAAGATTGGTTTTCAGGGCACGAAAACAAAATGTAGAGAACACTTACACACATCTGGCCGATAAACAAAGACTATCGTTTGCACACTGTTTGCCACGAATGGGACTCCGTTTTCTAAATGGTGAATACCAATTCGGTTGTGTTTTAACAGGTATTACAAAAGCCGAAAGGAGCAACTAGTTATGATAAATAGCGATTATAAATGCTCCCTTAGCTTTCTCGCAATTATCAAACTTACTAAACTAACTAGTTTAAATCGGTATAAACGGGAATCACTAAGCTCACATGCCGAATCGTTTCAGTGTCTGCGCTTCTGTCGCGCGGTGGTGTAGCCCCATGCTAGCCCATCAGGATGGCTAGGTTCCGCTGTCCTACCATTCGAAAGACGCTCCTCTCCGTTTTCTTTCTCCCGACTCACGGCCGGGCTACAGCGGCGGCGTCCACCGCTCTAGCCCGGCCGTGGCCGACGGTGCTGCTGCGTTCGGGACGCCGCCCCCGTTATTTCCAGGTATCGGCTGCAGAATCTCTGGTTTCACTCTTTTTAGAGCCACGTGTGTGAATTTCAGTGACGTCGCATGGCAATTGTTGTGGGTGTCGCTCAAAGCTTTGATTTCCAACCGAGCATTCCAAGCATTCAGGAGCCGATATTTTCGGTTCCTGAATGCTTTATACCTGTGCTACACGGTCACTTCAAAGGCCTTCGTAAGGCCGTTGAATCGATAGTCTATCGAGTGCCCCATTGTAAATACATAGGCGCAGTTGTCGAGGAGTGGCCAATTGTCAATTGAAAGTTACCGTGTAGCACAGGTATTAGAAAAAGTGGTAACACAATTTTACACGACCATCTTAAGAAAGAGGTAGACAAAGCAAACTGAAGCTTAGAAGGGAAGAGGAAGGAAAGGAGCTGTCTTCCAATGGCGTTAATCGCGTGGTTATCAAAGCGTCACGTCTCACTCCTCCACCCCCCTCCTCTTGCACTAACACTTAGCATTCCTTCCCCCTTTAGCAGCGCTGATTGGCATACGTAGTCTAAGTAGGGTGGATCCGAAGCCCATGGCTGCGGAAGTGATAACCACGCGGTGAACTTCGTTATTCCGCGTCCTGTGGCGAAGCCCAGTGACACTCCGAGGTCTCGGGGTGTTGCCACATCGGCCAGGCAACAGCCTGCTCGAGTCAGTGCAACATTCAGCACCAAATGGACTACGTTGCCATGTATTCCATGTAAGTTATACAGGTCCAAAAGGGGCTGGATGTACTCTTCATCTATGGCTACACTACGTCATGCCAACATGTATGACAACGTAATTAAATCAATTTATAATTGCAAGACGTGAACTCATAGAGGACGAAAACATTAACCACTAGACGAACCAGCAACTTTGTGAGGAGCAAGGGCTTTCGAAACGGGGCAAAACGAGCAGCTACCCTCGATCTTCTTTCCAGGAATAATGCAATAGGCCTCATGGTCTTGGGTCCAGCGGAAAGCTTCATGTTAGCATGTTTGCTTTTGTGCGGCGTAGTTTTATATCTTGGACATAGGTCTGCAGTTCCACCTTGCAAGCGCAGCACAAGTCATGTTCCCCGAAGCGGATGACAACACCCGTGCACACTGTCAAAGCGATCCGGTGTTAAAATGAATGGCCTCCCATAAACATCACTGTCGTCGAAATATGTTGTTGCCAGGAAAGAGCACGGCGTCTCTTCCGCCATGCACATTGTGCACCGACACCTGGGCTCTGGAAGTTCACTGCCATTGCCTTTCGTCCGTATCGTCCTTGCGTTTTCTTTTTTTTTCTTGCGAGCCACCGTTTACGTACGGGCACGGGCACAAGCACAATGCGAACGACGAAGCGCACAGCCTCCGACGCATGCTGTACCATCTGTGTGCAAAGTCAGTAAAATGCGGACATGCACACTTGTTCGAGAATGTTTGAGAGTGGCCTGCATTTATGGGAAATGCTTGATCAAGAAGCGGTTCCGGTTGTTTAATTTGAGGCACCTTTTCACGCTCCGTCGCCACTGAGCAGTGTGACCGTTGAAGGGAATCGGGCTATGGTTTCAATCAGCGTGCTGCGCGCTTGGCTCCCGAATGTAGCAGATAACAGGATGCTGAGCGGTGACAGAGCATAACAAGACGCTTTAAAATAAATGACGGCGTCGCTTCTTTATCAAGCATTTCCCATAACAGTAGGCCACACTTTCAAGCGCTCTGAAAGAACTACGCATGCGCGCAGTTTACTGACAATGCAGCCACAGTGCAGCATGCGTCGGAGGCTTGTGCTCCGTCGTTCGTATTTATTTTTACAGCGTTACGTCATTTCTGGATAGCGGAGGCAGATTTACGGTTGTCGCTACTCGATTAAGCTTGGCAATAAAAACATTACTGTCGTATTTCGGGATTCTAAGCACCTTAATGTTTTGTTTTCGATTTCACCATTCGAGGTCATTCAGCGATAACTTGGCGCTCTCAACAACCCTCTTTAGCGCGGACCTCTCTCGAACACAGAGACGCGTTTTTTGAGATCATTGATTTCCTTGTCGTGCACTGCCTGCTTGTTTAGAATGTCGCCGTACTTTTTCTGACATTTTAATGGGAGCCTTCACCTGTCAACCTGAGTGGGCTAGCAGGATAAGGCGTCAAGCCTACGCCCTATCTCTGCCAGACTAGAACTCGGATCTGCGTCTAGGACGCCCTTCCCAGCGCCTTTCGTTTTGGAGACACGGCAATTGAGACACCGCCACGACCTTCGTGCAGATTCCCCCTTCGCCTTTTAAAAGACACTTCTAAGCAACCCGAGCAGGTTTCCAGGTGGTTAGCGTACTCACAGTATGAGCGTTTCAGGAAGCGGCCGTCTGTTGGCAGGCAGTCATCGCAGGTCGGACACATGTCTTCCGGGTTAGCCATAGTCAGATACAAAGATGGGCAAAACACGGCCACAAACACAGCACAAAGAATCGCACGGCAACAGCACGATAGGGCGGCTGCTGCTCGGTAACAAAAATAACACTGCTTGGGAGATTTAGAAACCCACCAACGTGAAAGTTGAAGCAAGAAGAATTAGGGGGGCGTCTATTCGCCACCATCGCCACTGCCCAAGTGCCGAGCTCCCATTTCGGCCACCAGGAGGAACACAGCAAAAGCGCGTTGGGATGACGTCACAATGGCGGGTTCTTGAAAGAACGGGCAGCTATTCCTTGCTGGTAGTGTGAAAGTTTCAGCAAGAAGAATTAGAGGGGGTGGGGGGGGGGGTCTATTCGCCCCCACCGCCACCGTCCAACTCTACGGCTATCAATATTATTAGTTGGGTTAATCCACTTGGAGCCCCACCTGACAGGAAGCACCTGCTGGACCCTGTGCTGATTTTTATCACAGAAGCCGGCATTGAGCACTGCTTCTAGCTGCCACTCTTTCCCTGTACTCCCTACTCATTACTTCCTGTCCCATTTCCGACTCTTGACCGAGGCCTCCGGTCATGTCAAGGGGACTTCTCTCCCTCTTTTCTTATTTCAATAAACGTATGTTCATTTATTCATTATCAATTAATATTAATATTAACATTAACACTTCGGGTATTATAGCCCAATCTGGTTACCGTGGTGGTAAGGACACTTGGTGCGCGAGCGGATTCCATGTATGTAGTGGATGCGGGGTGAAGTAAAAATAGAGGAGATTTGTGCTTTCCGGATCACAGATACGGCTTCACGGTATAGGGTGGGGTGGGGACTGGGAAACACTGCCTTCTTTGCGCGTAGCGCGCAGAGATGATGTCGGCGTGCCTGATCTAAACCTTGTGATTGCCAGGCTGGCACACACCTGGTCACAGCATCGACGGACCCGGGGAGGTTTTTTCGGGTAAGCGTGTGTGCTCGAGCATTGCGTCCAAGTTGGCGCGGGCCGGAGACACATACCAGCGTGATCTTGTAAGGACGGGTGCGAAGGGCGCAGTTAGGGTGTCATAGGCACGAGGGTGCGTGGCGTGACAAGCTATATTTCGTACCGGTTCCTGCGAGTCACGAAATACCAAGATTGAGGGGCAGGGGGGTTCGACTTTGACAGCGTATGGGGCAGCGGCCGCCATGGAGAACGTACACGGCGACACCAACAACCGCATTTAGACAAGTGGAGCATTGACGCTTACAGCGTCAGAAGGTAATAACACTAAAGAGGGGAGCAAAGTTAACAAAAAGAAAACGGAGAGGAAGTGCAGAAGAAGCGGCGCTAAAAAAGGGGGAGAGTGGAAGTGCACACGGCGGCGGGGATATGCAAGATGACTGTATCGGAGAATAACGTGCATGTAGAGAGTGCAGACAATCGACGCAGAGCTCGTAGAAAGACCCCCGCTTATTTAAAAGATTGCGGAACACTTCAATATGTACTGTATGCGTTCGAAAGCAACGAATATTCCTCGGTGGTTTTCGACATCCATTTCTTTGCGTGAGCCCACAGACGGTGGTCGTTCCTGCTAAAGGACACACATAGCCAACGGGAACGTTTGGTAATTACTGAGCTATTGTTAGCGGTTTCCTACATACGCCGGTCACACAGACATTTTCCAAATGAGGAAGCACGTATTTTTGAGGTTCTCGGGCTGTATCGCTACTTTTTTTTTTTTGCTTGTTTGTTTCCTGCGAATTCCAACGCTGCAAGCCACGCCTTGCGAGTCAGCGGAGATCCAACAAAAACATTTTTGCGGGACGTACAAGGATTTTTACCACTCGCAGGGACGTGCGCGACATTGACCTGTTCTCGGCCGGCCTCAACGAGCCCGCAGTGGAAGGCGCCGCCATGGGCCCCACGTTCCTATGCATCGTGTCCGAAATGTTCAGCAAGCTAAAATACGGCGACCGCTTCTACTTCGAGCACGGGCAGCAGGCGGGATCTTTCACACCAGGCAAGTGTATAGAGTTCTGGTGCGGGGGGAGGGAATACGCATATTAAATTTAAGGAGCCATGAAGACAAAATACAAGTTTTGTTCATTAAAAAAACTGCTTTGTCCCGTTAACAAAGATACCAATTATGCAACACACTGCAAACAAATAATCCAGATACTAAATAAAACAGACGAAGCCCTGGCAACACCCCAGCCACTTTCGAGAGACGTCTCTATGACGTCACAGAGTCTTGCTTGTGGGATTGACGGCGGTAGACTTAAGCAAGCCACCGTCAGTAACATGACTCGGCGAATGTAGTTGGGGCCTTTAGTTCCGTTTAATCATATTGGCACCATTTACCGCAGCCACGCAAAGGGAATATGCCCACTACGTCATTGCGAGGTCCGACGTAATACGTCAAATAGCCCGTTCCCACTTAACGTCATCCCTGGCCTCTCAAAAAACTCATCTCCGACCACACTCCCCGTAACGTCTACTTTTGTCCTGGGTTCCTCGTGCTTTTAAGACGACACGTCGGCATGTCTACGAAGCTCCTTCCTAGCTACACTCGACTTTATCAAGTGTCGAGTAAAGTTATGGAAAGGACGTATGAAACGGAAAGTTACGAAAGGGACGTAGCTCCCGTACAACGCTACTCCGCCCAGCCGCCTACAGTCGCTGTGCAAGTCGTGCGGCTCAAGCCGTACTGAACGACACGCAACACCGGGACGCGTATAGGCGTTTCCTAGTCATCACAGCCAAGCGACAAGTGGCGCCGTCTAGGGGCATGATTGAAGCCACCGGGACGGCGTTGAACCACGGGGGGGATGTTGCGGACTGATGTCCGATAGAAGTCGGAAGCTCGCTAGAGCTTCGTTTGATACGGTGCTCGTTTGCGCTATGCCCTTCTCTTAACTATACTGTAAATGCATTTCGCTACCTCGTCGGCGCTTCATTTCAGTATCACTAAATATTAACATGCAGTTAACGCGCTGATAACTATATTTTTGAAACTTCCCACATTACGTCACTCCTTTACCCACCGCGGTTGCTCAGTAGCTAAGGGGTTGTGCTGCTGAGCACGAGGACGTGGGTTCGACACTTTCTGATGGAGGCGAAAAGCAAAAAAAACACGTGATTACGAGATTTCGGCGCACGTTAAAGATTACCAGGAGGTTAAAATTAATCCGGAGCCCTCCACTACGGCGCGCCTCATCGCCTAAATAGCGTCGGCGCTTTAAACCCCACAATCAATCAATCAATCAATCAATCAATCAATCAATCAATCAATCAATCAATCAATCATTCAATCAATCACTCACTCACTCACTCACTCACTCAATCACATCAATCAATCAATCAATCAATCAATCAATCAATCAAGCAAGCAAGCAAGCAATCATGACAATCAATCAATCAATAAAGGACGCAATCATGTCAATCCTTTATTAAAGCTCGCCGTAGCGCATAATTTGAACGTCCTTCAATAGTTGTTTCATTTTCCATCGCCGGAATGGAGCTGAGTGAGTTATCAAAGGCTGTTTCCTTCAAATTAAACAAAGTCGTATTTTGTGTTCATAGCCCCTTTAACACGAGGCGGGTTTGCACAAGCTGCTGTAACAAAACTGCCTTCTAAGGGGCTCAGGATGGTGTGTTTTACTATTGAAGACTCAAAGGTAGTTTATTCAGCTCAAATCGCATTAGCTGGATTCGCGTGATAAAGTCGAACAATTTTGATTTTATTTGCCCTTGCCTCGGGTTTCTTCCTGCTTTTCTTTTTGAAGCAGAACAACTCGAGTCACTACGTGAAACAACCCTTGCCAAGATCATATGCGAGAACACCGGGAATCAAAACGAAGCTCCAGAAAAACGTCTTCCGTTTGCCCTCGCGGTAAGTTGTACGCGATTTCTTGTAAAAGCAATGCAGGCCAACAATGGAGGTGGTTGTAGTAGGAGGGCTCCTCACTCGTGGTAAATTTCTTTCGGTGCCTTCATAATTCATCGATTTTATATCGTGCCCGTGTTATAACCCTGCGTTACTAATACTTGTGTTGAGAGATTCACGCTTGCATGCTTGAATCGAGTGCAGATCGCATACGCAATGCTTACTGTGATTACAATGGGTAATCGTTTTTATTACGCATCATTCCCATGTTCACAGAAAGCGTATTATCTCGCTGCCTATTCATAATATCAGATGTGTGGAATGCCGTGTAAAAAGAAACATTAAAAATGTATTTTTTTGCTATGTCGACACATTAGATATAGTAGTGGGTGAGGGGGTCTAGAGAAATAGAAAAAAATTCTGGCTTTTTTGTGTGCTTGGCCTATAAAATACTTTAGGGCTAAGTGCTCCAATGCCTACTTAGTGATATCATGTAGCATTAAATAAATACCACTAAATATTTTTATTACATTTTGCGATGTAACCGAAAGCACCCCACAAAGAGCAGCGAAGTTAAATGCAACCATCTAAAGGAAACCAAGCACTGCCGTGTGCACAGTCTATGCAACATAAACTTGACAGTATGATTCAGCGTGACGCGCTAGCCCTAGCTGCCGAGATATCAGCTTCGTGCAGTACAGGTTCCGTAACTATTTGCGATATTCGACGCCTCTGAAGAATATATGGAAAGCGTAATCAGGAACGTTAAGCCTAACACACTGACTTCCGCAGCGTCGTACGTAATCTGTATTTTGTGCATTTACGTAATATTCCGTATTTCTTCTCGCAACATTTTATAGTTTTAGAAATGCAACAGCACCATTAGGGCCATCATCCGGTGACTTAAGGTCTGTTGGGGGGTTGGTTAATGGTCTGAATATCACGGAGAGGGGGGCTGGGATATTAAATGTGAAAGGAACTCGGGTGTAGCAGGTGTGAGATAAATAGCAGTAAAGAACCGCAGTAACAAAAACACACCGCAACGAAATTTCGTGCAAATTAACCAGAAACGAATGTTACAGCAACTATAGAGAGAAAGACTTTATTGAATTGTCCTGCGGGGGGAAGTGGGCGGGAGCCACTCAGGGCCTGCCCCCTCCTTGACGTTTCCTAAGTCGTCCCCGAGACAACGCCTTGCGGGCGTCTACGAGGTCGACGCGCGGAGGGTCGTCGGGTGTGATCCCTCAGACCTCCCGTCGGCGCCTCCCTACCTGTCTTCTGCCCTGCAAGAGCAACCTCGAGCCGCTGGACTGCCCGGAGTTGAACATAGTCCTCTACATTCCACTTGAACTCCCTGACAAATGCGCGTTGAGGGGTAAACCACATCGCTTGCACGACTCTCGCCGGAGACGTATTCCTTTCTTTCCTTTTCTGTACCGCATGCATTTGAAATCTCACCCTCTTCGCGTTCCCATTGTTGCCTGATCTCGCACAAAAAAAAAATAAAATAAACGCGACATGAACTGTTGAAGTCCGATTGCCCAGTGAACCCGGCAAAAGTCGCGTATTGTCAGTACCCGGGCACTTATAGCTGATTTCATTGTCACCAAATACCACGTACAGTTTTATTTTCTCTTACTATGATTAAGGTCCCAAAGGTGGGAGCTACACACCCAGTAACAAAGCCTATACTAAATGACTGAACCCTGGCGTTGTGTCGTCCCTTTTTTTTCTAAACACGCAGGGAAAAAAAGGTGGATTGCGAAGACCTGCCGGATATTCGACTTCATTTATGGACCGACAAGCCTTAGTACAACGACAATGGTGGCTGTAAGAAAGGAAATAATAAAACTGCAGCTTGGAACAAAGCTGAGCCAGAACTTAACCTCCCTTGTTATTTTGTATCTCGAAGGCTCCGCACGACAAGCGCTGAAAAACAAAATTGGGGCAGCTTACACTAGTGGTGTCATGCGTCGGAAACAGTGGAGCTGCGATTAAACCTAGTTCTTTTCTTCCGGTTCTGCTAACTGTTGCTAGATCATGCTAGGCTCTGCTAAGTTTTTTTTAGGTTTTGCGATGTTCTTGTTAGGCTAGGCTAAGTGTTGAGGTCCGAATTATATCAACGGTCCGAATTTTTGGTCCGAATTATATCAACGGCAGGGTGTCGAACCGGAACCGAACCGAACCGAAAACCGGAAGTGAAGAGGTATTTTTGCCGGAACAGAACTCGAAACCCGAAGCGTTATTTTTGAACACGCTGAACCCGAACCGGAACTTAACCGAAAAAAGAAATAACGGTTACCGGTTCACGCCGAAACGGTTCGACCCTCCGCTGTTGATATTGCACAGTCAATGCAATTCAGGCCTTTTTTTCTTTCACGTACCATCCACTTCGTACCCGCTCGCGCACTTTCCCCTCCAGACAAATGAAAACAACCACGCTCTATGTAACAACAGGGGGAAATGAACGAGCGTAGTGCAAGCTGACCAAACGATATGTCATTCTAGGCAGCTTGCAGTGGATATAAAACGACTTTGCCCTTCCCTAGCTGCGACTTTATTGGAGCAATCAGGCTGCAGGAGTGCTCCCCTGCGCAACAGCGAAAGCCCACACCTGATGTGCGCAAACTTTTTGCATTTCATAATTTTATTAAAAGGTCCGACACCTGCAAATTGTTAATACTTGACAAGTGTGATCGCAGGAGCTGCTCAGTGGCTAAGCCGTTTGCTGCTGACAACAAGCGGCCTCGATCTCCGTCCCCACGACCGTTTTTCTGAAGTAGATGGAAATCGAGAACGTCCGTGTATCGAGATTTTGATCCAGGTTTAATATCACCAGCTGGTTAAAATAAGTCTGCCGGCCTGCAACCTTAGCTGCGCCTCGGAGCAGAGATATAGCACGGGGCATCAAATGCGCCAGTCTTTTTTTAAATGTGTTTACACGGAAAACTACAAAAAAGAAAAGGCTAATCTCGTTGTTTTAAAATATTACGCAAGAAATAAGTAAAACCGAATAAGTAAAAAAAAAAAAGCACCAAACGTGGATATTGCCATTGCCCATCCTTTCACAACCAAACGTGTCATCAATGCGAATGAAGTGAGTTCCGTGGTCAGTTTTTCAGGACAGGTACAGTGAACAAGTTCCGTTTTTTACAGATACGAATAATAACAGGTATGTCATGGAAAACTGTTAAGGTGCGCACTTATCCCTTGGCAAGAAACTGCAGCCCTCAACCTTGCCTTGGAAGCAGAAACAGTGATAAAGCAGATGACAGGTGCAGAAAGGCAGGCCGGTACCTCACACTGTCCCATTCACCCAGCGATCATCCTTTCTGCTTGTTCTACAGTTTTGTCTCTTGCAGATCTGCTTTTTTTCGAAGGTGCACTTGCACTAACTGCCCAACCCGCTACATTACTTCTACTGCTACTCGTTCCGGAGGGGAGTATTCTGCTGTGGACGAATTAAAGAGCGTCTACCCAAAAAGTCCCATCTCATGCTCCGCGCATCAAATTTCTCTTTCATTTTGTAACAGCATAATCAACTGTGATAAGATTCCGCAATGTAGCACACGGAACGATGGCAGGGGTTCAGGCGGTACGATGACATACTGATTGTAATGCACACATCCAGGTATAGCTATCGCGAAAGGAATTGCAGTGGTCAGAACAATAATGCAGTGACTGAGCGTTAACTAAAGCTTACTTTTGACAAAAGTGTGGCTAACACATTCGATAAAATGACAGCTAACAAATTAATCAGGGTGACCAAATAATCTAATTCACTGGTAGTATTTATGTACCTGTTGTAGGTATTTTCTGTTTTCTTACAAATATAAAAAAATGTGCGCCAATGGTATTAAGCGCTGGTATTTGAACGTGCCAGTACGCAGGCCTAAATTTAAGGCTTCAAGGTTAGCGTGATGGGCGATTACATAGCGACGATTGCTATTTCAACAATAAAGGAAAGGGCAGAAAATATATCCCAGCATCATATATCTTGGCGGTGGCTTTATGAATAGCCGCAAGGACAACATAAAGTCTGGGCGAGAAAGGTGGTAAATCGTCGCCACTTCATCTGTTTTTCTAATATCTCGTAATTGTTTAAAGTTTGCTTTGCAATTGCGCCACTGCCCTTGGGGAACAGCAGCATTTTGAATTTTTGTTTGTATTTTGATTTGACTGTCGTTTTAAACTACTAAATGTTTTTTTTTCTAATTTCAGTGATAATTCAACTCATCGAACCGGTTCGCGAACCGGTTCAAGTTCCCGAACCGGTTCGCGAACCGGTTCGGTACGTGATTTTGTCGAACCGGAACTGAACCGGAACGAAATGATTTCGCCTGAACCAGAACCGTAACCGAACCGGTATTTTTTTCGGTTCGACACACTGATCAACAGGCTCCTCTACTACCACATCGTGTGGGTGTTTCTTCGCTTTCGCTTCTTCTCCTTCGGAGATAATGAATTTATCATACGTATTTCTAAAACCAGCCACATCTCCCGAGAATAAGAGTGCTAGCTGCGCCTGTTCTGCTCACGTGCAACCACGTTCACGTGCCTCCGCCACGCCCTCTTCTAGCTTTGTTTCCCGCGCTGTTTACGTGAAGAGGCAACGCGATGAACACACCTCCTACTCAGGAGGCCCGTGTTCAAATCCCACCCTAAGGCAATTGTTTTTACTTGTTCTGTGCAGTGGCAGTCAATATCTGTACCTCACAACAGTGACGATGTTTGCAGAATTGGACACTTAGGTCTTTCGCATTTAAAAAAATTCACCCCACCTCCCCGAAGGGAATCGTGAGGAAATGCGAATGCATTTCTTTTGCGCGAGAGTGCGCGGAATTTATAATTAATGAGGAGACGGTGATTTGTAGCGTAACCATTTATTTAACACCTGTTTGTGTAGTCGTTGTACTTGACGGCCACGATCACTGCCTTGTGGTCGGTAAAGTGCACAGTCAAAGTGTCTTTGAGAAGAATGCGGGCGTGGGAGAGTGGGGCGAGCGTCGAGAGGAGAAGCACCGAAGCACCGCGCCTACCCTCGCCTACACTCTCCCACACACGCGGGAGCTCCGGCGAGCTGCCGCGATGCGAGCGCCCTCACACGCCCGAGCGCGCTCCTCCTCTCCACTCACTCGCCGCTGATCCGCCCGCACCACCTGCTCCGGTTGCTAGGGGAGAGGAGGAGCGCGCGCGCTCGCAGCTGTTGCTATGGGAGAGGGGGTGAGAGCGGAGAGATAACACCTGCGGGCGCGCGGACGCCGCACGGCGCCTGACATGGCTCGACTAAGAAATGCATTCGCATTTAAAAAATCAGGGAGGCTTGAAGGAAAGGAAGGGGAGGACTTGAATGGCGAAGCTGTTGTAGGTGAGCATTGCCAGACACATAATTAAGTATCAGTATCATTGTTTATTTGCATAGTTGCGGTGCTAGTAATCGTCGTCATATGCATCAAAGAGGTGGTCGCCTTCTTCGCGGTGAGTGGTAGATGCAAAGTCATCCTCCCCATTGTTGACTTTCACCAGCTCTTCGTCATCGATTCGAGGCAGCGATCTGTAAATCGCCTGGGGATGATTGGCACACTCGTAGCCATGCCTCCAATTATCCATAATGGCATCTAGAAACTGTGGCGGCTCCGGTTACCTGTCCCAAGCGGGTGTTTTCTCACCTTTAGCTTTAGCGATGCAGTTTTCTTCATTGTACATTCGCGGTAGCGCTTGACGACAGTGCTAAACGGTTTTTTTTTTTTTTGTGAGGTGGTCGCCGCTAGGCACGCGATCCCGAGCGCCTCGCCATTGTCGCGCTCCTCAGGTTTTATGCAGGTGTTTTATTTTTGCTAGAGTGACTGGGCGCGTGCCGAGGACCTCTGCGGTCGCCGCGAGGCGTGCCACGAGCGCTCGAATTTTCTTGGTATTTTGTCCTGCAGACGGCAAACTTTGGCTTGTACAAATACTCCGCTGTTAAAATTACTGCCTATTCTATTGAACGGCAAGATAAAGTCTAGCAGGAAAAGAAAGTTCTATCTGCTGATGTGAAATGTGCCCTAGCAAAATCTCATTAACATACACCAAGAATAACAGCTGGACTATAATGGAGCCTTGCGGCGCACTATACTCACGGGGACTTCTGAACACACCTCCAGGTTGATATCGAAGCGGAAAGGCGTGATATTTTTCGAGGCATGGAAAAAACGGAGGAGATTACTGGTGTTGTGGGTTTTCCGCATTGTTTACCAATCACCCTGCTTCACGTCTGCAACCAAGTCGACGTAAATCGTTGTAACATGAGGGCCATGCCATTAAATGATGATGATGGTTGGGTTTTTTATGGCGCAAGGCCGACTAAGGGCAAGAGCGCCAGAGAAAAGGTTATTAATGAAGGTCATTAACATGGAAGTTAAGAACTCTGTAGGGGCAAACATCAATCAAAGTTTTTATGTTCACAAAAAACACGCGTTGTCGGATGCTGCCCGCAGTAGTGACATTAACCGTGACAAATTCCGACGCGGTGTCGCCAAATATAAAGCGTCGTATGAAGCTTTTGTGGAAGAACTCTTTTACATTTTTGCCGAGTCACTGAACCGTGGGGCAGACCGAGTTGTCCAGTTATAGAGAGTGCACATCATGCACGTGAAGCTACTTGGCGGCGACTCCTGTAGTTCTTATCTGCAGCGGTAGCCTGAAATCAGGTGTTGTAATAAAAATTCTCTTTTTTTGACAGATACACAGGCCAAACTTTTCGCACTTAACTAGCCAAAGAAAAAAAAGACAGCTGCAAAGGTACGTGGCCGGTTTTGTGCGCTAATAAAATTGCGCAGCAGTCTGCATAGTTAACCGCTGCCGGCTCCACGAGGAAAACCCAAAGATAAAAACTCGCGAGAAGCCAAAAAGGAAGGCCCCGCCGCGAGAAAAAGACAGGACAGCGGGGCAACGCGTCAGTTTGCTTACTTCCATTCAGAGCCCGGGCAATACCCACATGTGTCTGACATTAACCACTCGTTTTTGTAGGCGTGTATGTGGGGGCAGGGGGAAAGGAGGGGGCATCACTCGCAGTAGAGGGCATCCGTGCACCAGCTGCTTCAGGTGTTTGGGTACCGTTACGGCCCTGTCCAACTGCTCAGCCGTGCCTGCTGCACAAAATGACAAAGTTAGTAGGCACATTTTTCAGGGGCATGATAGCTTGCACTGACTTCACTGTAGCTGCCGTGCTGGTGGGCTGGTTGCAAGGTGAAAATCTGCACTCCTTACCTGGAGCACTGCTGAGGAAGCTGACACCCCGTGGATCAAAAAGAACGATGGTGCCGTAATGGGCGAGCCACATATTTCACGAGACATTCCAATGCGGGAGCTCGAGCGAAAAACCTGGCGTCTGGCATCGCGTTCGCCAATATGAAAACGCCCCCCCCCCCCCCCCCCCCCCCCACATTGCCTTGCATTGTGCGTGCTATAACCTCGGTGGTTTAGCCACGGTAGGGGAAGAGGAAGCAACAGAAATTTATCATCGTCGTAGCTACCTCATTACACGGGCCGCTCGTAAAAGAATAGAGGCGCAACGAGTAGGAGACAGATCGAAGCCATTTGAAAGCAAAAGCGCTCCTCCCAGCGGCAAGATGGCCCAGCTCTTCAACAATGCGACGTAAAAGAGCCGCCGCAGGCGTTCCGCTGGGCATTATGGTGCCTGATTCACAACACCACAGGCGTGCTTAAGTGTACTCGGATGTTTTATTTTCATTGCAGGGAAAAATT
The DNA here is from genome assembly GCA_013339765.2 of Haemaphysalis longicornis. Lineage (NCBI taxonomy): Eukaryota > Metazoa > Arthropoda > Arachnida > Ixodida > Ixodidae > Haemaphysalis > Haemaphysalis longicornis. The sequence continues at coordinate 21,969,148 of CM023457.1, forward strand.
TCACCCGTGGTTGTACGGCGGCGCTATATGTTCGCTTGGAAACGGCATGCGCACAAGACCATAGTCCAAGCGCATCTGAACACGATGTTTCACTGTGAGCTATAATAAAACAGAGGGCGCACGTACATCAGCGAAATGATAGCTTGAATGCGCACAGCGGAACGCTACGGACAACTTCGAAGTGGCACAATTAATGCAGCCGATTCGACGCGAATCACGTTAATTAATTTGTGATGGTATGCACGATTGGCTCAACGAACAAACTACGCAGCGCTACGTGCGTCTTCGAAAACTGCTTTCCCATGCCGCGTATTTGCACAAAAAAAAAAAAAACTAATGGCCGCCATCAACACGTGCCATAGGAGCACAGCACCTGCGGCCGCATTGCCCGCCCCGCCATCACCCCCTCTATCTTTCCGTTTTCACCGTGCAACACCTTAGCGAACGTCCGCCGAAACGCGGCAACACCGCCAAAGCGGGAACGGAGTAACAAAATTTACAAGACAAGTGAATAAAGTTTATTCATCATCATTGTCTGATTTTACGGTCTTTGAGAGTTAAGGGACGCAGTGGCAGCGCTAAATGCATGCGACTGGACGCACACGTCCCGACTCGAGTTCGTGGTAAAAACTGCTTGCAGGACTGTACTCGTGAGTACGGTAGTCACCAGTGCATGTGCTTACGAATTCATGCACTCGCGAGTGCTTTACTCACGCATCCATGCACTCACGCGTCCTTGCAGTCGCAAGTGCTGTACTCACGAGCAGAGGTTAGCGGACTAACTCATGATTCCACTCACTATGACTCGTTTGGGCTCAAACTCACGCGGGAGTTTGAAATTGAGTGAGCGTGAGACTAGTGTGGCATCATGACTTTGAGACCAAGTGAGTTCGAGCCCGCGTGATCCCGAGTGAATTTGAGCGTGACTGAGCCCGATTGAATTTGAGCCCAAGTGATCCAAAGTGAGTTTGAGCCCGACTGAGTCTAAGTCCAAGAGAGATCGGGTGAGCCCATTTGAAACTGTGCCACGCTAATTTCGTGTGAGACTAGGAGAGCTGAGCCGGCATTCTTGCAAATTTGGGCCTCAATGAACTCGTCACGGCTTGAATATAGGCCACAGTTGTGGACACACGATTTCCCATTGAAGGGGCCATGCAGACAAAACAGAAGTTCGGTTCATTCGAAAGATTGCCTCGTTAGAATCATACGGACACCACTTTTTTGTGTAATGTAAAAGCCTTGTGGTGTGCCATAAGCACAAAATAGCTTCAGCGTGGGCCTCTCGGAAGGGTAAAGGCAGCTTTCCAGGCGTGAATCCCCTTTCAAGAGTCCGAACTCGACCAGGGACGCCTGTACCCATCAAAGAAACCGGTAGGTCCCCGGCGGTACCCGGATTCGAACCTGGTGCCTCACGCATACGAGGCGAGTGCTGTACCTCTGAGCCATCGCTGCGGTTCGAAAGTTCCTGCGTTTTTGCAGCCGCCCCTTTCCTTAGGGGCCATTTCCTCTGCAAGCCGGTCGAACTACCCAAGCGTTTTAGTCCCAAACAAGGGTCGAGCGCCAGGCCGGGGAGTCGCTTGTACCTATTTCACAGGTAGGTGACCGGCGCCACCAAGGCACACGCATGCTAATGCTGCCTTCCACAGCCACGGTGGACGCTCAACTCGCAACCGCCTGTGGCAGCGTGGGTTGTATTCAGGTATTTAAGGGAATTGTTTGCGTTTCTTTTTTTTTTTCAGCAACTCTCTGGTTAACAGTTCGGATACAGAAGACATCGATCTATCGAAATGGGCAGATAGTTCTAAGCAAGCATGAAATGATGGAACTGGCACTGTATCATCCTATGTGTCGCCTGCTAACGCAGCTGTTGCGGCTTAATTTAACGGTTTTATTTTTTGTGTTTTCCAAAAATACTTCACGCTGTTGCGGCAAATGAAATATCAAGAACAGCAAAAAAGCGACCTCAAAATATTCATTTATTTGCCACGACTGCAGATCCAAAACCACCATATTACTAGAGACAATCAATTGCACCATAATGGAAAATATTTTGTACCCATGGCACCTTGCGGCAAGCTGCGACGGATTCTTCAGCGCCGCTTTTGAAGGCCGTTTTCAGATCACGAGATCTGTAGCGTTGTAAATACAAAAAATTCTTCCGCTGCAGCGTACGCGAGCATGATGTATATAAAGCTGAACAACCTTCCGAAATAATAACACTAGCTGCTTTCCGGTCGACACACTGTACAGAGAAGAGGAAACCTTAGGCACATTTTCGGCAAACTGTGGTACAATTACTTGAGGTAGAGCCGTAGTTTGAATAAATAAAGCAGAGCGGATTTTCTTTACTCAAAAAAGAAGAAAAAACGCATATACGGTAGAACACTGAGGTCGAAAATAAGCTAGATAACTGGCGCCGTTCGAGGAGATTTTTGCCGCATAGATACGACCAAGGTCACCCGGTTGACCTTTACCTGTTCATGTGCTTGTCACACGCAGTCTCACTACTCACGTAACCCAAGACAACGCTTCCAGAGGTCAAGTCCGCCGCAGCGTTGGCAGGTGTAAGTATCAGCGTGGAATTAAGTAATCGCAGCAGTTCATTCACTGCACATGTGGCAGCCACGCGTTCGTTCGGTCGGTCGGTCGGACGCAGACAGACAGACAGACAGAGGGACGGACGGGCGGACGGACACAAAGTTTCGCGCTCGGGTGGCCGTTTTCTCGTTTAGCTATTTCCTCATTTTCTCACGCGCCCTCATTTGCTTGGTCTCCTCTGCTGAAGTTGATGATAACAAAAATGAACCGGCGCTCCTCATATCGAACAGCTGCGTATTATCAAACGAAACACACGGTCGCCTAATGCCAGGTTGTTTTCCGCAATACAGTGATGGTGCTGATCGAAAGTCTATTGTAGCAGATGGCTCGCGAGCCTATAAAAAATAGTGCTCTTCCATTATGTGAAGATTGACGTCCTGCGAAGCTGGACGCAGTCAACGGAGTGCGCGAAACAAACCCCGCTTGTTTGTAATTTGTGATTGCGAATACTCCTCAACCATTTAGCTGTTAGAAACTTAGAACGACTCGAGCTTTATTCTAGCGAACAAACATGGGGCAGTCTGTTTCCCTCCCGCGTCGCAGGCATCTTAGTGTCTGTGTAACACAAAACCCAATCCGCTCGACCAGTGAGACACCAGACGGGTCGCATTCGGCTGCGTGACATCCGCGTGTAAGCCTCCCGCCAGCACAAGGGACCTGTCATCAGTGAGGGCATAAAACCTGTAGCTTAGCATTCAGCCCGTCCCTCCCTCCCCCTACTTCTTCAATCCACGCCCCGCACATGCATGCATAAACCAGCAACCGCTAATGTGCACCTTTCCTGTTTAATGTGAAAGACACCGGCAAATAGAAGTTGGGAAAGAGGGGTCCACGGTGCCGAAAAGGAAAGCCTGAGCGACGCCGAGTAAAGCGGCTTCACTGGAATTACAGGAGGGGGGAGGTGAGGTGGTTAGACATAAAACAACTCAAGGGTGGGAGTTCACACACGATATATACAAAAGCGCGACCTCTGGCCAAATCCTCGAGGGATTCCAGTACTGTCCGGGAGTCCTCAGGCTACCGTACAACCAATCAGATCTAGGCGCCGTAAGCGAGGACGAGTGTTCTGTCAGAAAGCCTCTCTCGCGGGCCAGCATGCGCGCTGCACTCCCAAAAATAGTGGAACTTACCGGGCCACTAGCGGTGTGGGCTTTCAGCCGGTGGGGTTTGATCGGGAATTGAAAGGTCCCGGCCACATAAAGATAGCGGACATTTTTTTTTTCTGCACCTCTATTCTTCTGCCACTCCTCCATCACATCCAGTGTGAAGGCAAAGCCCGGGCGAGGCGGTGCAATAACACCTGTTCCGCTCTGTAGTGTCCGGAAGGAAGAGGACGGTCATCGTGTGGAACCTGCCTGCGAAGTCCATTCCGTCGGTTGGAAGCTGCCATGCGTAAGGCTCGACTCCGGTTGCGTAACTTCTGTACCACTAGCAAGGAAGGTGTTCCCTGCGGGAGGAGGATTAAGTTGGCACGGTTGAACGGCAACTCTCGCACCGCCTCGTCTACATTCTCGTTGCCTTCGACGCCCCCCAACGCGGGTACTTAAGGGTCACAACTTGATTTTACAGGCAAGCTGTATATTGCTATACTAAATGACAACTTAAGAACGGCACCGGAAGTTGCCGCTGTGCCTTATCACCGTAGCCGGATGTTTCTACGCGCGGCGCAAGTAGGGCGTTACTGGGAATATCTTGAACATGGCGTGAGCCGTTCCCGTGATTTTTTCGGACTTAATATGCTTATAAACGACTCCAGTGACGACAAACAAACTGCGTGAGACAAGGCAGACGATATCACGCATTCGTAGCGAACCCCTTTCAAAACGCGCGCGCACTCACGTCACGGGTCCGTCGCTTTGGCGGAGTGATACACTGCATGGGGTGGTGCCGTTCTTGAGTTGTAACCGAGTGTAGGATCCCGCGTTTCTCAACCGGAGGCGTCGATTTACTAGGTACTCCTCCTCCGTTCCTCCTTGTCACCGCTGACGCCTCTTTCGCAAGCTTTTTTTCCCCTCGCCATCACCCATGCCTCCTTCGCAAGTTGCGCAATCGGCTTTGCACCCGCTGTGGGGCGGACGCGTGTCGTCCACTCGAAGAAAGAAGTGCGAGAATCAAAGGAGCGTCGGTGCACACAGAAGCGCGAATGGGCGCGACAACAACGAAAAGCCTCAGCCGCGGGACGTGTATCAGCCGCTGTTTGCTCCTCAAGTTCCCCCTCGTCGAGTAGCTGCCAATTCCTCCGAATGAAGAAGAGCACAGTGTCAACTTGAAACGCCGACGTCAGCTAATAACGATAATAGAGAGTTTTAGTGTACCGTTTTCTTCCTGTGCGTACGCTAAACGTTAAATTTTTGTGTTCACGGTATAAGTCGGCACCGCGAGGAAAGTTTTAAAACCGCGTTTTTACGGTTTCGCGTTGCGAAGCGTAAACGGTTACTGCGCCATCTGTTGAACTGAATGCGAAGCAACTCACTCTGGCCGAACGAGCACCTTGAATTATTCACACGCACACAACAAGCGGAACCAACCGCCTTCCTGTTAGTAATGAGTGCAAACATTCATAACAGAATACGAACATTCTCCTACATAAGTCTACTCTCTAGCGGAAGCATTGAAGCCCCGAGGTAGCTTGTTTTGGCAATCGCACACATCGCGCAGAGCAAAAAAAAAAAAAGAGAGAAGAAATCGGGCTTGAGGGATACGTTTTATACGCCTCAATAAATATCCAGAAATACGTTTCGAACAAGCGCAACGTCACGATCTAATCGCTCGCACTGTGAGGCCGATGCAAAAGGACAACATGTAACCTTTTCCCCCACACCCGTCGCAGATTTGACACTCACTTCGCACCATTCGCGGGGTTGAACAGCAAGTCACTTCACTGTGGCGCAAGCCCAGTAGGCTTTCGGCCGCACCCACTCGGTTAAATCGTAGCTAACCGTAACTAATGCCCAATTAGCAAGCACCCGCAGGAGCACACCATCGCATTCCACCATGAAGAAAGCGCGTCAGCAGCAGACTCACACGCACACAGCTTCAAAGAATAGCAGGAGGTTCGTTCGGACAATCAGCGACGTCATGTTAGTTTCCCACACCGCCAGAGAAACGTGCAAATCTGCAACTATATAAGCAGACAGGAGCAAAAGAACTCGTTCTATAAGATGTAAATTCATGCTTGCCAAATAGTACGAGAGTTGAGGTGCTCCGATATACTTGCCGCCATGTTGTAGGCCAGTAGCCTACGCACGCTACTTCTCGGAAATAGCGTGCGTTCGTCTTACGCCCGCTAAACGCAAGACCAACTTTGCGTACTGAGCATGCTCAGTGCGAATGACAGAAGGGAATAGTCGACACTAACACTTTGCATATGCTGAAAACGCTATACTAAAACTCTCCAATATATAAATTCGCTATCGCAAACCCCACCACAGCTAGAGCTTCGCTGGCTTCCACCTTCCCAGAGTGGAAGGATTCTGAATGTTTTCGATTGAACTGCCCGGCAGGCTTGCTTGAGAAGTTGATTAGCGGATGATCAAATACAGGCGTGACGTGCAGGCTTGGATGGGCAGCTTGCGAGTTGGTATACGTGTAGGTGGACCGTTGGGGCCGTTGTAGCCGTTTGAACGCGCTCCAAGACCTGATTTAGGGCACGAAGACCATATAGTCAATGGTGTCCGAGTGAACGTATAGATGCACACACCCCGTATGGCATTTCGATATATGAAGTGCAGAGAGCCCTTTAGAGCCGCGCTTTGTCGTCGTAGCTAGATCGCTGGACCCAAGTAGAGCCGGCGTTCGGTCGAAACCGCGGTCGTCGTGGCGTAACCCAGAGGCTACGAAAGCCAAGAGGTTTATATAGTCATAAGCGCTCAAAGCTCGTGAACCTGCTGGCACTTGTCATACATCATCCCGTTGATTTAGCGCAAAGAAAACTGTAGGTACATTTGAGGCAAAATATACGCAATTAACCGGCAGCGCCCGCGTTCATTTAGTTAGGAACGCTCGTTGGGTTGCAGAAATAAGATTTAGCGCAGCGAGACACGGACGATGAAAATAACGGGACGGGCGCCTTTCACCGTCCGTGTCTTTCGCTGCGCTAAATCTTATTTCTGTAATATGAACCAACTCGCCCAGCAACACGTCTTACTCGTTGGGTTGGTTTTTGCGACAGTAAGCGAAAAAAAGTGGCAGTGCAACGGCGGCACGTGCGGGAAGTAAAGCAAGTACAAAAAGAACAGAACTCCCGCTGGTGCTGCTTCAGGCAGGGGGCGCGCTAGCACTGCCAAGGCGGGAAATTTGATTTGCATTGGCGGTAGCAGTGAGCCGACAACGGCGCTACAGCCCATTATGGCGAATCACTGCTCTGCACTTCCGACAGCTTTCACATTGAGTGGAACGGCTTTAATTTTTTCAGGAGTGCGCATAAGAAAAAGAAAATTCGGCAGAATTGTCATCAATGCATCGTCCCGCATGAAGTGGCGAATTAACTCGCGGTTTCAGCAGCCGATTGAGAATGTCGTTTTATAAACGTGTTTCCGGAAGGAGTGTCTCGGTACGATATATCTCGCTATTCCTAATGCGGCTTGACTTGGATAAGATGCACGGCTGCGTAAATCTAGCTGACAATAAAAAAACATGCGGGTGCTGAAAACAGGAGGGCTGGATGAAAAAGGGCGGACGAGGGTAGGGGGCAACCTCTCCAAAGACGCTTCTGCTGCAGGATATGTACTAATAAATCGGTACAAAAAAACATGTCTCTAAAAATGCATTATAAGGGGGAGCCAAGTACCAGGAGAAAGTACTTCTCAGGGGGAGTAATGGCCTCCAACAACCCGCATGGTTCAGCGCACACAAGGCCTTCGCAGCTCGTTTCCTTGTACCAGGGACACGCATGCGCACAAGCACATGGTGCGACGGATCTAACCGCTCAGTTTCGATACGCTCTTCCAGCAGAGGGGAACACAGCAGCCGCAGTGAGACGCAAACGGGTCGCCTTAAGTATACTGCGTTCATTCCTCTCTCGCCGCAAGTCATGTTCACAGGTAAGCACTCTTTAAAACTTCCCTCCAGACAACCGTAATAACTAGGGCTTTGTGCAACAAGACCCGCTTAATAAGGGTAGCGTCCTGGGCACGTTGGTACTCCATTGTTAAATCAAATGATTGCGCTAAAAAGGGGGGCACGCACGGAGTCCTCCCTTCGTCCGTCCTAACTCTGTCCGTGTCCCCCTTTTTAGCACAATCATTTTATTTAACAATGAACACCCGCTTGTTAACAAACGGTTACCTGTTCGCTACCATGCGTACATCACGTCGTCAAAGAGTTGTACGATTGATTGCTAGCCGCCATCCGAATAGGTACACGTCGCGCACTATGGTGCTTCATGGTGTATCTCTGTGGGTGGCGTGTTGGCGAACAATTTCTTCGTTTGACAAACACCTCTTAGCTTTTAAGTGCGAATGCACTTTATAAGCGACCCCAAACCATCCACCGCCGGCGGCGGCGGCGGCGGCCGTCCGCAGTGCTCCTCTATATTTAAAAAAGAAACAGCATCCGGCGCCAGGTTTCGATCCGAGACTTTGCGGCCGCAGCGCGATACCGACCAAGCCACGGACGCGACGCTGATATCTGACGCGCCTTATATCTTTAACGCATTCAAACTACGTCGTCAGAGGCGTGCGTGGCGACTCAGCGGCGTTAAGCGGCTTGATAACTGCGTGGTGTACACGTGATACTACAAACCCGATGGAAGAGATGGGGAAGAGAAGGCGGCGAGGCGGTGGGCTGCGGGGGCCGAGCGCAAGCGCCGCAAGCGGGCCGACAACCGTGCATTCGCACTTTCACATTCTCCCCCTCGGGGAAATGCGGGGGAATTTTTACGATAGATTTCCTAAATTAAGGCAAATGCTTCATGCGTCATAAGATGACGGCGCAGCTGAGATATATGATTAACGTTAGAGTTGGAGAACTGTAGCCCCACATAATATTTGGTGCAATCGATGAGAGTACCACCGTCAACGTCAGCGCTCGCGCAGGACAGTCGATGTGCGCGAGGTGTTGCCCCGGAAACTGTCAAGATTACAAAAGGATCGTCATAAAATGATCGTCATAAACAGACTAGTCAACTGTCTAGATGATAACGATACGTTACCGCCGAGGATAAAGATATGGTGTGATAACGATACCGGCAAAAGAGCTTTCGCTTAAAATCAGTTTGAGAATTCCGCTCTTTCAGCTGACCTTCAGCGCTTGGATAGCGTGAATACGGAGTGCGCCACCTCCGTAGCCGAACTCTCCCTTGACAGCAAAGTAACGCTATGGCGTCTCACATCTCAAAACACAAATGCAGATGTCTCTGCGTCTCTTTAACGGCAGAGCTTATGAGCCGACACAAATCCGTCCGGCGTAGACAGAAAACCCCGAACGCACGTGTGCGCGTGCCTCGCGGCGACCGCCCGGCGCCCCCGACGCGAGGCGCCGGGCTCGACCTTCGCGAAGTGGCTTTAGCAAAAAAATTAAAGCCGTTACGCTAAATGCGGAAGCGGTCGGACGTGCAGAGCAGTTATTCACCATAATGGGCTGTAGCGCCGTTATCCGCTCACCGCTACCACCCAATGCAATTCAAATTCCCCGCCCCCGCAGTGCTCGCGTGCCCCCTGCCTGAAACTGCGCCAGCGGGAATTCTGCTCTTTTTGTGCTTGCTTTTCCTCCCGCACGTGCCGGCGTTGCACTGCCACTTTTTTTTTCGCTTGCTATCGTAAAAACCAACCCAACGAGCGTTCCTAACAAAATGAACGCGGGCGCTGCCGTTTAATTACGTATATTTTGCCTCAAATGTGCCTGCAGTTTTCTTTGCGCTGAACAACGGGGAGATGTATGACAAGTGCCAGCCGTTCACGAGTTTTGAACGCTTATGACTATATAAACCTCTTGGCTTTCGAAGCGTCTGGGTTTCGCCGCGACGACAGCCGCGACGACGGAACGCCGTGTGGCTCTACTTGGGTAAATCGAGCGAGCTACGACGAACAAGGTGAAGCCCCTAAAGTTTTCTGCACTTTCAAAATAACCGAGCGCACGTGAGCGCGTGCCTCGCGGCCACGGTCCAGCGTCATCTAGGCTTGCGCGTGGGATTACGCCATATGAGGAGCTCCCGCCTTCGTCGTCGTGTAGCGACCGGCGTGCTACGGCTCCGCCGCGCCGACGACGATGACGCACCAAATTTGCCACGCGGCTGTGCTCGGAAGACGACGACGAAGAAGTGGAGGTCTAAAGGAGCCTCGAGGTGTGGACGTGCTAAGAAGAGGATTTAAAAGCCAAATTTTACGCGGCTGCGCCAACAATAAAACCCGTCGTTAAGAAGACGACGACGAAAGGGGTGGCGACGATTGCTACATAAATAAGCACTGTACATACTTCAATGGTGTTTTGCTTTACAGTTCCGTCCAAAACGGCTTTGCACTGCTGGAGTCCGGCTGCTCCCTCTCTCCTGGGATCCGCTGTCAGTGGGGGAGAAGCTAGGTCGACCCCAGCTCTAGCTGTTTCTCCACTTGGTCTCCCCCATCAGCACGGCAACGGACAGACTTCTCAAACTGGGAGTACACAACGCTGTGGAGGAGCTCATAGAGGCTCATTTGGTAAACCAGCACCACCTGTCTAGCGACCACAAGAACAGGACGCCAACTGCTTGGTCGCCTAGGATACAATACCCCAGAAGAACAAAGCAATTGTTCCGTGGACATATTCACAACCCATAAGGGGAAAACATCTCTGTGGCTCCCATTCTACGGAATATGCACCCTAAGTTTCACCTAAGAAGACGTGCGGCGAGAGCACAGGCATTAGATATAGTCCATGGATCCAGTCCCAAAACTATGTACACGGACGCTGCCGACTACGCTCGAATGGATACGATGACAGCTGTCGTCACCACAGGCACCGAGCATGTCGCCAGTGTCACACTTACTAAAATCAACACTACCCAAGCAGAAGAAGCAGCCATCGCTCTTGCCAGTGCCCACACCTCCGCCGATACAATCATTACTGATTCTCAAGCAGCATGCCGAAGCTACCTACGCGGAAGAATATCAAGACCAGCTGCAAGAATCCTTCTCCAGCGACCCCCTCAACGCAAGATCCGTCTGTTTTGGGCCCCTGCCCACTCGTCCCTTCGCGGCAATGTCATGGCCCACACGACAGCCCGAGAGTTAGCCTACCGGGCAGCGCGAGACGACTGGCTTCAAGCGACTCATCCCCTAGTAACATACCAAGGCATCACACAACACTACAAGCTGAATAGGCAAGAGTATCCTCCTGCCCACCCGTCAATCACCAAGGAACAGGAGCATAAACTCAGGCTTTTGCAGGCAAACACGTTCCCACACCCATCAACCCAACCCTCTACAGCGCCACCTGCTCACACTGCGAGAAGATCTGTACCCCCTATCACATGGTGTGGGCATCCCAGAAAAACCCAAACGTTTGCCCAATCCCCTACCCTTCCCATGAGCAGTAGGAGAGAGAACTGGCCAGCTCCAGCACCGAAACTCAGCTTCGGCTGGTGGAATGTGCGGAGAAGGCAGCAAGCTCCAACGGGACCCTGAAATAAGGAATCCGACCACTTGCCCCCCTTTTTTTCGCAAAATAAAGTTTAATCTCTCTCTCTCTCTCTCTCTCTCTCTCTCTCTCTCTCTCTCTCTCTCTCTCTCTCTCTCTCTCTCTCTCTCTCTCTCTCTCTCTCTCTCTCTCTCTCTCTCTCTCTCTCTCTCTCTCTCCTCTCTCTCATCCATGCACTCCAGTGCAAGTTGGGCCGACTTTTTTTGGTGAAACGTTTTTGGAATCGACAGCGGGATTGTTCATTTTTTTCAGTGCCCTCTTCGTCGGTGTCCTGTGCGTGGCTGCAGCGGCGCAGGCGTCGTTCGCCGCAGGGCTGTCAAGCAGGGCCTTGGACCGCCTGGCTGATGAGGCCAGGGACTTGCTTGCGCGCAAATTGGCAGGCCCCTCGATTCGGAAGAGGCGGTGGAGCGCGACGACCAAGGTGCGTTTGAAGGGCGACGCGTTTACGCTTTGTCCCCGCCAACGCAGACGCGCTTCATAAATTCTCAGCCAAGGAGCGTTCTGCAAGTGAGATAGGGTAGTCAGTTACACGCGGATAGTCCGCAATAAGGAAAGCATTTGATTTGTCTCTCGATTGCTTGATTGTAGGGTTTAACGCCGACGCAACGCAGGCGATGAGGCGCGTCGTAGTGGAGGGCTCCGGATTAATTTTGACCACCTGGGGGTCTTTATCGTGCGCCGAAATCTCGTACACCGGGCGTTTTTGGCTTTTCGCCTGCATCAGAAAAGCGGCCGCCGCGGCCGGGAATCGAACCCGCGTCCTCGTGCTCAGCAGCACAAATTTGATTTGTCTCTCAAATTCTTGGTTTGTCCTACCATTCACAGTTATAAGTGTAAATCTCACGCGTTACTGCGCTGATTACTGCATAGAAAAAAAAATCGCTTAATTTCTCACCGTATTTTGTTGCCCTTAAAGGGACTCCACAAAGGGTCTGGAAGCATAGTGAAAGCTATGGTTATCGCCAGCACAAAGTGGCGCCGCGTGATTTGCTCTTCGCAGCAGATCCGCATTCCGTTTCTGGTTAGTGGCTACCGAATGCGTTTATTACTGGGTGTTTTCACTAGAGGTGGGACAGGCGTGTCAGGTGGACATACTAAATTTTTACAAAAATTTTATATATCGCCCTTTGGGCACAGGAGAACATTTGTGAACTTGGTTTTGGAAAGAGAATTTCGCCTACCTAAAAAAGGATTCCCAAGCCCGGCTCGGGTGGCAGGTGTGTTGTACAGGTCACGTGAAATTCGACACTATTAAGGTTGTAAAACACTAACTATTTTAGCTTTCTCGCAGATTCTTTTTCTGTGGAGACTTTGCATACTGTCAAATGAGTTCCTTGAAGTTTTTGGTTATATTTTCAAGTAAAATTTTTTTAGTAAAACAATACAAACTTGACAATTTCGAAAATTGCCAAAATTTCGGGCCTTCTTTCTCATTATCTTAATGAGCTGGGGAGTTTAATTTTTTAATTATTATTCCTTCATTCTTTCGCATTTTTCGTGACAATTTCAGTGTATGTAAAAAAAGTGGTTCATTATGAAAATTGCGCTGTATTGCAAGTAATTTGCGCTTTTTGGTCTACTTTGAAAACCATTTTACAGTGGTTTACCGAGCATCCAGTGGACCTGAACCATCGGGCTGTCCCTTCGCTAGAAGCGAGCACCGAAGCGAGCGAAGCGTGACGTCAGTGGCACGCAGCGCTAAAATCACCGCCCTCTACGAAGAGACCACGAAGGAACTGTTGGCAAGGTGAGGTCCCTGGAAAAAAAGTGTTACCCTGCCTTCACTGCTTTCCTCGCTTTGATGGAGTCGCGTTTGAAGAGCCGGGTTTACACAATGCTTGACATTGGAATGTTAGGTCCACTTCTGTTTTAACAATTCTCGGGATCTCTATGTCACTTTGCCTAACGCCGTCATTCTGCCAGCTGGGTAAACGAGCAACGCACGTCTGGCCTTCGAGGTGAGGTGCCACACTCTAGCACGGACTGCCAACTCTTGCAGTGGACTCTTGCTGGTTTCAAGGACTGCTAAGAAGATGCGACACGCATACCTTGTTCCGAGACAGTGTATTTCCGGATAGGTTCAATATCTTGCGATGACACAAATCTCCGTGACATTTCAAGATGTGGCGCGCATAGTTTCGGAATGATATTGCTCGGCCAACTCCAGGCTGTGCCCGGTTGGCCGTGTATGCCTATGTGTATGCCTATGTTGCAACCTCTCTCTCTCTCCTCTCTCTCTCTCTCTCTCTCTCTCTCTCTTCTCTCTCTCTCTTCTCTCTCTCGCCTCTCTCTCTCTCTATTCTCTTTCTCTCTCTCTCTCTCTCTCTCTCTCTCTCTCTCTCTCTCTCTCTCTCATTATCCCCTGACGACGCACCCGATGCACCTTGCAGGTTAGGAGAAGGCGACGAAGCCGCGCGTAAGGCAGCCCTGGCGCACGTAAACCGGAGGCTCAAGTGTGACACAGGTGACTCGTGCAGCCATGTCTGCCCCCTTCAAGAAGGCGCGACTTGCGACCCGGACAGTCCGTACAGGGAGCCCGACGGCAGCTGCAATAACCTGGCCAACCCTGGTTGGGGAAAAGCCTACGCCTGCGAGAAGAGGCTGCTGGACGCCGTCTACGCAGACGGTAACTAATAGGAATGCCTCGTCATGCGAGAGGAAGAGCGCCACTTGATAGCGCGGAGATATATGAATAAGCCGCGATATAAAAAAAATTTCATCATCTTCCCTTAGGGGAACCCTGAATAGTATGCGAAGCAGCCATGGGGTCGACTCAAGTTCCCATTAGTTTTCAGTTTGATCGTGGCGTTGGGGGAGGAGAATGAGGGGAGCGGAGCGTGCGCGCGCGTCATTTATACCGCGGAGCTACAGTGGCTCCCCCAGCTGAGTATGCAGCGGCTACCGTCGCGTCTCTAACCCTAAGCTGCTTCGCATTATCGCGCGCGGAGCCACAGGTGTTGCCATTCGTTGCGCAATCCCGGAGAGGAGAGGAGCGTCGGAGAGGAGAGGATGAATGCCTCGCATGCTACTCAGGGTTCCCCTACGGGAAGATGACGGTGGTGGTTGAACGAGAAAGCTATCTCGTGATGGGTTGGCCAATCCCTAGGGGCATCCTGCCACAATCATCATCAGCGGTGCTGGCCAGGTATTCGCAGTGGGGGTGTGGACGCCGCTACAACGGCGCCCACACAACGGCGGAGGGAACAGGCTCGACCATAAGCTGCTTCGTATCTAAAAATCACCATGCATTTGCTCCCTTCGCTGCAAATGTGGTGGAGAGACACACAGCCTTCTGTCGCCCCTTCCCCGTAGATACCTCTCTTGTCTCCCCACCTAACTCTCACCTCTTTCTGGTCCGTCTCCTCCTACCGCAATAAACACGCTGGAGGTTTCTGCAAGCTAATTCAATTTCTCGGCGTTCCACTACTAGCGTGGCATCAAGTGGAACCTTTTGTTACAGGTGGATGTGCAATGCCACCAGGAGGTATAGGCCGCGGCACGAGTTCTTTTATTATTATTATTATTTTTGCGCCAAAATATTGTTTGCAACGTGTATTTTCTGCAAAAAGCAAGTCCGGAATATTTTTACCAAAACGAACACTGGGAGTATCAGTTATATATGGATATCTTGAGTTAAATATCCCTAATGCTCTTTTTTTTGCTCAAGAAAGGGCCCTAGATTTAGTGGTTTAGAGAGGTTTTGTCTATATAAACTTCTCTTTTAACCTTTTAAACAGGTAACCATTTAAACTAGGCAGATAACCCTTTAAAAAGCTATCTGACTCAAATAAAGCAGTTTGTTCAACTAAACTCCATTGCATCAGACATATTAGAGCTAAAACAAGGTGTCCCGCAAGGCTCCGAGTTAGGCCCGTTACTGTTTATAGTTGATGTAAATGACATCATAAATATAGAAGGTCCGCAAGAACTTATAATGTATGCGGATGGCACTAACGTATTCTTCACATCTATTAATATATATTAAACTTCACACAATGGTAAATGTTTGCTTGGAACAATTATCAAATTGGTTATTAGATAATAAATTGCAACTTAACGCTACAAAGACAACTTACATGATATTTAGGCCATACAATAAAAATGTCGAGAAAGAAATCCTGATTATATTCAACGGAATCAAGTTAAACGAGTGACAGAACAGAAGTTCTTAGGTGTTTTGGTTTCAAGAACAACTTTCGTGGAATACGCATATTGCTCACCTGTCCACCGAACTCTAATAGGTCTCATATATAGAATCGGCCATTTGATACCGCTATGATTGAAACAAAACTTATACAATGCTCTCATTTATTCGAAAACTATGCTACGGGATTTTTGGTGGGGGGACCACAACTAAAACTAATTATAAACAGGCTCATTGTATTGCAAAAAAATTTTGCGCATTTATATTATTATCCTGGCTGTTACGCCAGATTTGAGGATCAATTCCTTTATTACTGAATATTCAATGCTTCGAGACTGACCAAATCTATACATGAAGGTTCTGCACCACAATTTATAAGCAAAAGACCCACAATCAAGTTAACAATAAATCTTCTGGCTAGCCATCTCAGGCATACCAATACGCACACTCCCAAAAGTAAGAACGAACATCGGTGAGCAATCTTTCCTCGTACCATTCAACTGAAATATAAATAAATTGGAGAAAAATTAAACTTCGACTGCCAGTGAACTTACCGTTTAAAAACAGGCCAAAGAAGTGTTACTTAAGCAAAACGCTTGCAATACTGATATATAATTAAGGGTTGAAATATATGTCTACATGTCCCCTAAAGGTAGAAATTAAAAACCAATTACAAACAAATATACAATTCATACGTAATTGTGACATACGTAGTGTAACTGATGAAACTTCATGCGTACGCATTACTGCTGTTTATGTGTACACTGTGATCCTTCTGTGAATTTTAGACCTATGCTTTGTATAATACATAGGAAATGTAGTAATGACTTTGCTTTGTGCTATTTCTCTATTACGATTGTGCTATTATGCTTAAATTTGTGAACAGACGTGTTATTATGTACGCTGTAAATCGGGTGGCTGAGGCCCCTGTCAGGCCACGTCAGCCTTTAGTCTCAGCCTCCCCTTGGTTTTGCCAAGAGTGCTATAGAGATCTGTACAGTAGATCGCGAGATCCTGGATAATACCGAATGAGGAAGTAGTTCAGGGGAGGTATACATCCTACCAGTAACGACAGAAGAAGTAAAGAAGGCTTCAAAAGAAATGCAAGGGGACAAAGCACCTGGTGAGGACCAGATAAACCTCTTCCAGGGCCCCTTAAGTAGTCCCTGTGCAATTTACCTGTTCATCATTCATGTTTCATTCGAACCACGTTTTTGCAGGCCTTAGCACGCTGAGAGTCGCTCGTTCTGGTGGACCTCTGCCCGTCGCCAGGCGTGTGTCGTTCACAATGCACCCAGAGAAAAACAAGCCAGACAAACGGCTGACACATCTGACTATGGCCTTCGGACAGTTCCTCACCCACGACATCGCCTTCGCCCCTCCCGACCCTCTGCCACCACTCGAGACCTTCTTGGGTGCGTACGCATTCGCAAAGCACTGAAGGGTTCTTTGCGAAACCTACATCCCGCTCTCCTAAGGGCTTACGCGGATGCTAACTCTAATTCTAAATGGGGATAAAAAATTTTGCAGCACTTTTGTAATTTGTGAGGAGCCCATTCTTGTTTGCCTTATCTAAATTTGCCATATCTCTAAAATTTTATAGCCACGTGCTACTACGCTGTACACTCCCACCATAGTAGTAGTACTCACCTTATCTAATTAATTTTAGGTGTCAATCTTAGGTGGACTGTCTAAGAACATGTGGTATTACCGTTTGCTTTAATTTTCCCTTCTTCCCCTGGACTTTTACTCAGTAAGGCATGTTTAGCGTTGTAGAAGGCATGGAAAGTCGACGTAAGAATTTTTTGGCGCTGAAGCGCTTTTCTGTTACAATTTATCGCAGGAGTTCAGACCGGGTTCACCAACGGCAGCGAGCGGCTAAACATGGAGGTGCCCGAAGACGATCCATTTTACTCCAAGTTCGGTGTAACGTCGCTTCCTTTTATACGTTCCCTGCCTTGCTGCCAGTGTGAACTCGGTAAAGTATACCTCCGCTTTTATTGTTTCGTTTCAGTGAAAAAGCGTAGCTCAATAAAATATGAATTCCGAAATTTTTCATTGAGAGATTGCCTCACAGTGCACAGAATTCTTAGATGAATCGTCTTCACCGAGAGTTTTTCTTTTTTGTTGTTGTTGTTCAGGCTGTGCTTTTTTACTAAAACACGATGAGGAAATACATAGGAAATATGTTCCATGCACGACGCGCGCGAATAAGTCACTAGCAGCAGCGGAGCAGTCATGCAACCTGAGTCACGTTCGCAGTGCCCCTCATGCCTTTAGCGGCAGACCATGACACTTTCCGTTTTCCCTGTTGCGAGCTAATTTTAACTCAACCACCCAAAGTTGACCGGACCTTTGCGGTGCAAACCAGATGAACGCAGTTGTTGGCGTTGCTGCAGCCAACAGCAGCACGGTAAAACGCTTTGAAATGATGACAGCCTTTGGGTACAGAAAAGAGAAAATTTTGGTCTCTCTGACTGATTGTCGAACCAACCACTTGGCTCCCGGCCGCTACCGAGAAAGACGCATTGTATGAGCTCATGCAGTATGCTATCACCTTCTCTTTATCAACGAAATGGCTAGAAGATCCCAGTGTCTCACACTGGCGGCAATTTTTGCAGCGGCGTGTTCACAGCGTATGGCAAAAAAAATTATAACAATATAGAAAAAGGTCCCAGGGGCTCCATATTTTACATATAAGATGGCTGATATTGCACCTTAAACCTTGTTGTCTAAAGGTGAAGCCGACCGTATTGGGATTTATGTAAGCTTGGTTTTCGTAAGCTAGCGTTCCCACATTGCGTGTTGCGCAGTGGAGCGTGTCTACGTATGGAGGGAGTACGTTTACAGCCCCACTTAACTCCCCTTCCACCGCCGCCGTCTCTTTCTCAAATTGTGTACACTCCGCGCCACGCGCGGCGTCTCTCTCTGCTTAAGTAAGATACAGAAACATACGGCACCGGTACAGGACTGAATCACATATAAAAATTACCAAAAAACGCCCTAAAGGAACTCTTTCAGCCGGTAAACGAAGCGTGGATAAATGGCGTAGCTCCTAAAGAACGGACTGAAAAAATAATGACGCCTATACTAAAACCGGAGCAACTACTGAAGTACCTTGAACGTCTCCGCCCAATATCACTAACGTCATGCTGCGGCCAACTCGCGGAGATTACAATTCTAGAGCGCCTCACGTGGGTGATAAACATCAAGGCAGTGTTGCACCAAGACATTACAGGAGTTTGGCGGTGCACGTATCGACTCAGGACTGCATGCTCCGCCTCAAGCACGATGTTTGCGACTCCCCTAGCAGCGCACAACTGAGAACATTTGTAGCACTCGACATCTGCAAGGCATTCAACAGCGCAAGTCATAAAGCCACGTTACAGAACCTCCAAAGCACCCAATGCGGTGAGTGAATATATAATCGCATGTGGAACTTTTTAAAGCCATGGAACCATGGCGGTCCTATAAACGGCCACTTGGTAGACCCGTTCGAATCAAGTAAAGGAGAACCACGAGGCTCTATTCTTTCCCCAACTCTTTTTAACATGGTCCTCAAAGATCTGCCCATCAAGCTAGACTCCATCGCCGTCGTTCACTTCAAAGTCTATGCCGATTATCTGGCGTTGGGGTGCTGTCAGGGCTCCCCCGGACACCAGGAGCACCAACTATAGTACACAGGACGCAATTGACGTCGTCACCGTATACATGAAAGACTTGGTCTCAGCTACTCCCCCTCTATGACTGAATTCAATGTCGCGGAGGATGGTCCAGCCGGCCGCACTAGATGGCATCCCCATAGCAAGGAAAAAAGAAACTTAAATGCTTGGCGTTTGGCTTCAACAACAAGGCAAAGCGGACGGTTGAGTTAAAACGATCACTACTTTTATCAATCAGATCAGGCACATGATGAAACGGATTTCAAGGAAGCGACATGGGGTAAAAGAACACGAACTACTGCGAATTTTCGAGGCGTTCATCATTCCCCGCATCTCGTACGCATCCCCTCATATGCGGCTGACCCGCACTAAGGAAGTCAAATTAGAAACGCAACTGCGCAAACCTATTCGTGTTGCCGTGGGACTCCCAAATTACACCCCACTCCACGATATTCGCCGAATGGGAAATCACACTCCAATCTCACTCGGCATAGACATCAACAAAGAAGCGCAAGAGTCTCGTCTGCGCGCCTCTAGACAGGGAGAAGCTATACTCCGTTGACTCAGGTTCCAAATTGGGGAACCAGAAAACAACATTGCAAGACGCACCTCCCCCCTCCCCCCCTCCCCCTGGGAGCACCTGCCGAGGCTAACTGTACATCCTATCCCCCACAACACAGGCGTGAAAAACGACCATGAGCGCAGAGCCCACAAAGCGCGTGCAACCCACCATCTAGTGGCGCAGAAGATTAGACCAGGGTTATACTCCTGTCTCCACCGACGCCACCGTATCAGACGACGTTATAATTGCGACCGGGGCGTACTACGAGAACGTACAAGGTACTCCTCGCTTCCTGAGAATTCATTACCCTGGTCATGCGGAAGCGTTAGCCATATCAGATGCCATCAGGAGCTCCATCGGCCGACGGAAACTGCTGATACTGACTGACCGCCAGAATGCGATCCGCCTCTCCTACCGCAACCAGCTGAGTGCCATGTCATCGAGGGATACCAGAAAATGTGGCGGCTCACCCACTCGCGCGCGAAACTCTCTTCCGCGAGTCTGAGACTCCAATTGCGCTCCCCGAGGAATGCGCCCGCCACACCAGCCGTGTCGATGAAAGAAAAGCATGCAGCCAAAAGTTGGTTGAGCTGCTTAGAGATCAAAACACACTCTGCATTCCCCCCATCTCTTGGCCCCGATCGAAGACAAGTTGCGTACGCCGAGCTCAATTAGGTGTCATAGGCACCCCAAATACCATCCACTACTTGGAAATTAACGTCATTAAATAGACACCAGAATGAACAGAAAACACATCGACACCACAAGTCATAGAAATCGACCCACAGATAATTTTAAAGATTTCTGCTCGAAGTTTTTTCTTTGAAACTAACATGCACACATCTAAGCTACGCGTGGACACTCTCAAAGCCTTAACTTCTAACGAAAATAGGCCGGCACGAACAACTAACCCCGCGCACCTAGACACAACAGCCACGCTATCAAAACATGTTTTTCATGTGAGAAACGCAATAAAACATCAAACCCGTTTTTCGAGAGTTAGCTAGCTGCGCGTGCTCGGTTAGTTAAACTTTTCTGAGTTTCTAAGGTAATTTTTCTGGGTTTTTTCGAAACCCCACGTACAACGTCCCGACTGTGTGACGTCACGACCGTGGGACGCCATGACATTCTTGACCAATCCCAGTCTATATTTTCAAAATGGTTATCAGACCGCTGTGATGGTCGGTTATGTACTGGTGTTTTGCCTAAAACGTGCCGTGGGCTATGCTGCACTGTGAACCTGCTATACACGAACCCGTATTCACACGAATGAATCGTGTCACCAAAGGTAGTTTGCGAAGGGCTCTCTGTGTTTTCTTCGGTTTCAGCGGTATTATAAAATGCCCACAATGGCGCTAGTGGTGTATAGGACCACAGAAAGCGCATATGAAAATTTGGTCGAAACCCTCGAAACCCTCTAGCACTGGTTGCAAGAAAAATTCATGAAGTATGTTGCTAAATGCTCAAACTCTGCACTCGTTTTGGATTACTGTATTGCAGTGTTAAGGACTCTCACATGATGCAGACGTTAACAGATGACTGGGAGAGGATTATTCAACCTGATAATACAAAAATGAGTAGTTGCTCTGGCCACATTGCGATGTACTGCGTCATGATGCAAGCGCGATCACAGCCGGATGCTTTTCCATGTTCGACTGCGAGCTCGATCACGAGCCGGTCGTCGCTCTCGCATGTCCTCCGGGGCCAACGGCTGATCACAACAAAGCGCTAACATTGCCCTCAATTGATACACTGTAGAACAAGGCTGCCCCGTCGGGTTCCGCACCCTTATCTCTAATCATTGAAAATATTCCCTGTATGCAGCGGCAATGTTGAGATGGCAGTAACAGAAGAAGACGGAATGCTGAGTTCTGTTCCATTTCACTCGATTTGCTTGTGCGCTTCAACCAATGTCCTTGGCCAGTGTGCACCTGGGTATGCCCTTCATACCATGACATGGTGCATGCTAGGATAACATGGTTGGCCGACACGATCTCTTCTAATTCATCCAAAACAGCTGCAGCGCTGTAGAGTTACTTCAACTCCATTGATAACAACGCCGGGTTTATCCGTGATATTCCTAGTGAAGTTATTCATACTACAGGCCGCCTTTCACAGATGGAAGTACCTAGGCAAAGCACGCCAGCTTGATGCAAAGCCAGGTGGATTTCCCATAAACACAGCTTTTGCCAAAAGCTGTCCAATTTAGCCCAACGCGTACAGTCTTTGTCAAAATTTTGTAGGCCACGGCAACCGTGGCCGAGGTAGGCGCGCGGCCAAACAGGGGCGCTGCGGTGGGGTTACCGCGGTCGGCAGGTTGCGGGGCTTGAGGGAGCGAGGAAAACCTCCTTTCTTGACTTCGTAGTACGACTGCTGGTGTTGCACAAGCGCGGCGCGAAGTTCCTGCGCTGAAGCGAAGTTCCTGCGCTCAGGCAACAGCGAAGGCGAGAGCGAAAGTTCTCCTCGCACTCTTTGGCTGAGCAACCAGACGACAGCGCCAACCGCAGCAACCCCTGCGGGGCCGCGTGCCTGCTCCGGCCACGGTAGCCGTGACCTTGCGTGACCAACAAAATCCTTGCAAAACATGTGCGTTATTGTATATATTCCAGGCAGATTTATTTGAATAGAAATTTTTGTAGAAAACGCCCACTTCTTGAGATTACTTTTCTGTTCCTTAGATGTTCGTACATGTTCGGAACTTAATGCAGTTATGTAATGTGTTCTGATCACAGCTAGAGCAATTTCAGTTTTACGTTTTCAAAGAAATGCGCTTAATACAGAAAAAAAATCTCACAATCCTCGAAACATTTACGTAAACAGTGCAATACAAATTGCCTTGCTCAATCAACGGCTTTATGAACATTCGCGTAATCTTCCTTCCACAGGTCCGAGGCAGCAAATGGACTCGAGGACGTCGTTCATTGACGCTTCACAAATTTACGGCATCAAAAAAGAGATCACGGACGCCTTAAGATTATTCTCCGGTGGTACGTTTCTAAAGCCTGCTTAGTGCCGCACTCTACAGCGAATTATTTTACTTTAGTAGACGCACTAGCGTCACAGTTAAAGTGATCTTTGTGCGTTAAATCGCTCGTTCGAAATGAACCAACGGTTGGCCCCAACACGATAGAGCAAAAAAAGAGGGTAGGTAAAAGGCCCGCGTGCATGACGTTATACCCTGGTTAAAACAATAACAGATCCGCCGCATTCAGTTAACGTACGTATAACGCCTGACTAACTTTGTTACTAACCTAGTTGACGGTGTGCATTCCCCATTAACAATAAAACCTTTTTTAACTCTGACATACTGTATTTACGCGAAGTGGTGCCTACCCGCATTCCCTCCATAATTCAATACGCTGGCCTGCCCCGCCCCGGCAGTTTCAACACTCACAGATGGCATTCTCCTGCTGGCTCTGTATACAATAAGTGATAAGGGTGCCATTAAAACCCAATAAAAATAATCCGACTTTATCTTTGGCACGCTGTATACTATATAAGGAAAGCGTAGGACCTTCGCGAAAGGTAAACAAACCCCTACTAGAAGGCTGATGCTGAGATAACGCAATGTAATGGTTTATCAACCTAAATAAGCCGACTCACGTTCAAATACTCTAATGCTTGGTTATTTCCGCTCTTTTTTTGAGAATATCCAAATTGCCTCTACTGTGAGGGATGCTATATGGAATTTGATCTTCATTGGTGCTGGTGGCATGGCCCGCATACGTTTGAAAAATACCAGAACTTGTGCTTTATCATGAACTCTGCCACGGCGCGGAAGGATAGCTTAAAAACGTTAGTTAAATTTTTTAATGACGAAATTTAATGTTTTAATGAAAATTCCTGAGTTATCCTGGCAGAGTGGCGAAAAAGCTACGTGCGACCTACACTTATTATGAGTTATAAAAAGCAATTCCTCGTGCCTTTGCGGACAACGCTGGCCTCCCTTCACACAGGCCTCCTGAAGGAACAGACAGTGGGAGGCTACGCTCTGTTGCCCCAGAGCCTCGATCCCGACAACGACAGGTGCAGCAGCCCCGCCGAAGGCAAGATCTGCTTTAGATCAGGTGAGCACGACAACGTCCCAAGTACACGCGTTCATGGAAGTACACTACTACCATCAAAACGGCCACGACACTTCTGCAGATGATACGGGCTTTTTGAAAAAGATACGAAAGTACTTAGGCAATTTTTGTATAATGTTTGGTTTTTGCACCCCGCACTGTTGCGTATTTCTACAGAAAAAAAAGTCTTGCCGGCTTGAGGTGATTGATTGCGTTGACAAAATAAGGTCGCATACTACGATGGGATAATCAGTTTGTGACAATACAGAACGCTGGAACGCCGACTACCATTTTTGTTCTTGCAGTATAATTTGCCATATTACTTCATTAATGTTGCATTTACTGTTTGTATTTACTTTATCACTGTTGTATTCACTGGCTTATCTAATCTAGTACTTAGTTACTGTTCGCATTTACTTTATAACTGTTGCATTTACGGCATTATCCAATACATTACTTTTATCACTGTTGTATTTACTGCTTGTTTTTACCTTATTAGTACTGTGCCTACAGCGTTATCAAAAAAACTATGGTTGATTGCCCTGCCATAGGAATCGGTAAAACACCAAAGTGAAATGTGCAGCGAAATTTGCAGCTGAGCATGATTTGTGGGTCGGCGGCTGTCTTGTGGGTGTGCTTGGCGAGCGACGTCCTGCTGGCGGCTCGCTTCGGCAAAGGCGTACTGGCGTCCTTTCCGTGACGGATATGACTTCATTGAAATTTTCGTGTATCTGGGAATAAAGACTTTCGTGTTAATATTACTTCACAACCGTTGCGTATCATTACTAGCAGCCCTCGCCATTCAAGTGCATCACCTCTACTCCGCGAAACTCAGTTTTATCTGTCACAGCATTGTTCGATTATAACATAGGTTTTTTTTTTTTCAAACTACTCAACAAACAATTATGTTTTGAACTTCTTGACGTAGGTACTTTAGTGAATCGTAACATACTAGATTTGCCTTGAATAACAACTTGTTATTACCTAAGGTAAAAACTAATTATGGCCTGCAAACATTTCATTTTGCCGCAATTAATCTGTGGAACCGCCTACCACTAAATATTAAGTCTTCACATTCTATCACAGCTTTTAAAAAATCTCTAAAAATCTTCTTCTAACCTGATATGTTTCCTAATTTCTTGGTTTTGCTGGTTTGACTTTCGTCATTTGTTTACACAGTAGTTTTTTGTGTACTTTTGTAAACCGTTAGTTTTTAATTGTGTATAATGATAATTTGCTTTTTTAATGCCGTTTGTATGTACACAGCTTAATATTTTAGTAAATTCTATATGAAAACCATGCACTACATCTTTTTGCTTATTTGTTTTCTTCACTTAGGTTTTATTGTACTTGTTTTCGCTTCCACGGCTGCTTCTGTAACGTTTTTCGTGTACTTCATCATCGAGGGTCCCAGTGCAGTCGCTGACTTCGGGACCCTTGTTTGTAAACTTCCTTTGTAACCGTTTACTTTTGATGAATGAACTTCAACTTCAACTTCAAAGGTTATGTAGACCTGTGCAGTGCTTGTCCGCGGCCGCTATTGACTCGCACGCCTCCTGCAGGAGACTTCAGGCTGAACCAGAACTTGGGACTCGTGACTTTGCACACGCTCTTCTTCAGGGAGCACAACAGAATCGCCGGAAATTTGTGCGCCATCAACCCGCATTGGGACGACGAGCGCGCCTTCCAGGTCACCAGGTGGGCATTTACTCAATCTGGGCTGCGCAACTGAAGCTAGCGGCTGCTCCTTAACGATACCGGCCATTTTTTCCTGGCATGGCTGGTAAACGTGGAACACGCGAACATCATCGAAGGTTCCCTGCTGCTTCGAAACCGTTATATTGATGTTAAATGAGAAATTAAAGCTGGCTTATAAGCATAACCGTATAAGTGGTAGAAGAATTCCGCGTCACGAATTTTGCTAGAAGCCTCGCACAACACCAACCAGGAAATGCTGCCCTTGTAATTGTCGTCCCGAGCAATGAAAGAAGCCATCTCGCCCCCAAGACTGTGCGGCACTGTCCGCTACACGCACGCACGCACGCACGCACGCACACACACGCACACGTACACGCGCCACACGCACACGCACACGCACACACACACACACACACACACACACACGACGTACACACACGCACGTCCGCACGTGCGTGCCCACAGACACACACGCACACACACGCACAAATACACACGCACAAACACACGCACACATACACATACACACACATATACGCATTCCCACACACACACACGCCCGCACGCATGTACGCCCACGCACACAGCAACACCCGCGCGCCCGCACACAAACACACGCTCACACGCATACACACGCACACAGACACACAGACGCACGCTGACACACCCGCACGGACGCACACGCGCACGCAAACACACACGCCCTCACACACACGCATGGTCACGCACACACACACACACACGCACAGAGACACACCCACGCAAGCAAACGCACACAGACACAAACGCGCATACAGACAGACACACGCACACACACGCGCCCACACACGCACACGCAGACACACACGTACACACGCACACAGAAACACACCCACACGCACATACACACACACACGCACGCACACGCAGACACACACGCACGCACGCACACAGAAACACACCCACACGCACACACACACACACACACACACACACACACACACACACACACACACACACACACACACCGACGCAGGCATGCTCACACACACACACGCGCGCGCACGCTGGCACGTACGCACTCAAGGACGCACACTGTGTGCGTGGGTTCCGGTTCTCACCTCTGTAATTGTGCTTTGATCTGGTCTTCTGCCCCGAACACGTTGCTGCGTCCGGTTCTCACCTTTTCGGTTTTGTCAAGGGAAGTTTCTAAATGCCCTCACGTCCGACCCTACTGAGTTTCTCTCCCTTCTGCATCTCTCGCCCAGGAGGATCGTGGAGTCCCGGTACCAGAACGTCGTCTTCAACGAGTGGCTTCCCGAGATCACTGGACCCGAGGTCACGAAGAGATACGGGCTCCGTCCGCGTAGCTCCGGTTACACGAAGTACGATCCCCAAGTGGACCCAACCATGGTCAACGAGTTTGCGGCGGCCGCCTTACGATTCGGTCATTCCGACATCAACGGGAACTTCAAACTGTGAGCAATCCTGGTGATAGATGATCACGAATGCGGATAAACGGGCATTCTCAGCAGCAAAAATTGTGATGACGATGAGTTTTCGAGGTGTACAGCTTAAGCTAGTAGCAAGTCACAAAGTGTAGTAACAATGATTTTTTTTGTTTGCCACGGCTTTTTCAGCCAAAGGTGGTTTAGCCAGGGTCCTCTTGGAGCCTTGGTGCAAGGGTTGTGGCCAGGACCGAAGGATCATTTCGGGCCACTGGCTCTGCGGAGTAGCCGCCAAATCACGAGCTCTGGGGTGATCAGCGCACATCTGATCTTCGGCACTGCGCCGCCGCAGCCACCACATCGGCGCTTACGCAACTTGCGGATGTTTTTCAAGCCGTATCAAAAGCCCGCAGCTTCGCTTCGGTAAAGGGTTCATGTCGCTAGTCATGAAGTGCCCGCCCTGAAGGAGCATGTTCTGTGCCATGGTCAAGACGCGAAGTTTAGTTGAACTTTTTTAACGTCGACCTTTGCTAGATTAAAAAAAATAGCAGTGGCTTAGCTCGCCTATGCCAGGACATACGTAGCGTGAACTAAGGTTCAGCTGCTTATTCTTAGCTTTCCTGGTTGTCTAGGATTAGCTTGATTATCATGCTTACTGCTGCTTCAATGACACACACGCGGTATACGCATTATGTGACACATGTATATTTATCAAGCGGCTCCGGCGCAGCGTCACCAATTGCCCCAGAGCTAAGCTGGTCCCACAGGCGCACGCCGGTGTTGCTGTGATGCACGAGCCATCGGTTCCACACCCGGCCACCCCTCGTATGATCATAATGTGGACCGGGCCACCACGTGTGGAACGGACATCGGCGAAGATGCTGGGCGCGTGGGGTGCGTGAGAGACGCCGGGCAGCGAGCAACGTTCTGTGCGCCCTGTGACGTCACTGCTCCTCGCGCATGCGCAGCACGGCTCTCCAGGAGCCACGCGAACCTGCTCAACCTCGGCCGGTGTAGCTCACGCCACAAAACGGATGAGCCCATAATCATCATCATAATCATCACCATCATCCTACTTAGGTCCACTACAGGGCGTGCCCCATTGACCTTCAGCCAATCCTGTCCTGCGCTGGTCGAGTCCATTCTTTGCTTCCTTATTTCCTTATTTCGTCCCTCCATCGAGTTATTGGCCTTCCCCTTCTTCAAGATACGCCTCTCGGTATCCACTCTGCTGCCCTGGTGCTCCACCGATTGTCATTTCATCTCACTACATGGCCTGCCAGAGTCCATTTCTTTCTTTTAGATGCGAAGCATCTCATGCTCGGGGCTGTGTCCCTCCCTCCCTCGTTGTCGTTGTCCGCCGTCCGCAGTCTACTGCGCATGCGCGTCTCTTCAGCCACGTCAGCGTTTGGGATGACGTCAGCGCAGTCCACTATAAAAAGAAATAGCTAGGCGGCGCCCGGTTTCGATCCCACGACTCTCTGGCCGCAACGAGAGGTACGTGGCGCTCTTCCCACTGCGCTACAAACCGAGACGGAAGCATGTGCTACGAACGCGCCTTATGTCCTTCACTCATTCAAACTACGTCGAGAAGCTACTGGTACAACGAAGGCACGCGAAGCTGAACGTCAACGGAAACGACGAACTGAAAACTAATGGGAACTTCAGTCGACCCCATGGCTGCTTCGCATACTACTCAGGGTTCCCCTAGGGGAAGATGGTGTAATTTTTTTATTTGAACTAGGATTTTCCGTGGTCGAGGAAGTTCGTTTCCTGTCCCTAAGTGTTTCCCGTATAATTATATGTTCGATGGTCCGTTGAGCCGACCTAGGGGTGCTTTCAATTTGTTTAGTAAGACGCCAAGTATTCGCTCCTAATGTCATGACCGGAAGGACGCGCTGTTTGTATATTTCAACAGCGAAGCTGTTTAGCCCAGCCAAGATTGCGGCGACCGCCCGGCAGATAAAAAACCAAACAACATGCCGAGCGCTCATGTGTGCGGGCCTCCCGGCTTCCGCCCAGCGTACCGGGCGCACGTGTAATGTGGGTAAACTGTAATACGCATTTACACTATATATATACGCATTTACGTTTTATAAAAGCGCAGTTATTGGATTCAGTACCAGCGTGATACGATAGTAAATAGAAACATGAGGCTTCTTTGCATCAAAAGTATTGGCAATAAAAGTTCGCTGTCACGCATGAGAATCCACCGAGGTTGGAATATGGCTATTGCTTCCTCGGGTGAAACATTCTATGATGTCTGTTCTGAGCGATATTGCGCTTTGATACGGCTACTATTATATAAATGCAATACCTCCAGAAATGGCAGCAGTTTGATTTTTTGTTATTGTAATGCTACAAGAGAACTTGAAAAAGAGCCGGATTCCTCCTTGAGCCCGAGAGCTCGAGGCGTGCCGATAATGTTCAGCTGTTTCGGTCTAGTTGGTAGGGAAGCAGCCATAGGAGCGACGTGCAACAAACGCGTCAGAACTAATCTTCAAAAAAAATTTCCCTCCTAAAGGAAAATTTACAATCCTGATTTTTGCGGCGTAAACGGAGGACATAATGTCTGCCAAATGAACCATACAACGTTTTTTTAATACGATTTCCACAAGGCGAAATTTGCATCTGAATGTACGGCAAATGTGCGTTTTTGCACATTTTAGCATTTATTTTCCGAGAACGACTTCCCTTAAATGCTTCAAAAATATTTTTGAGGCAATGTACACAAAAAGATATCACTTCAAAAAAATGTTCGGTTCTGTCCACGGGTTGCGAAAAATATTCTTGTAAATTGTTGAAAAAGCACCATTTTGGCTTCATTCTTCCACAAAAAACGAGGGAAACATACCTCTCTATGACATTACCATGGAATTGGCCTAAGAGGCCAGAAAACACACGGGCCACAACCAGAGTTTCACCTTTTCACCTTCTCCAGAATATTTTAAATAAATTCACAAAGTGAACGCCTGTTTCACAGGCACCGCATAATTAAAGTGTTATTGCGTGGAAGAAAAAAAAAACTTCGCACGCCAAGCTACAACCAGGGCTTTTGCGGGAAGCGGTATTGAACAAGAATTTTTTTTTTAGAAAAATTGAAAGGGTCCAGTGCCATACCTGCGACGCTTGGCGTGGAACGACCCAGTAGCCAACGTTATTTGCTTCGGTGATTTTGGCGCCGCAGTCAATTCCTCACAAACGCTCCCTACCCTAAAGAGGGGAATAAAGGTCACGTCGTTATGAAGAAGAACGATGTGTCCTCCTGAGAAACAAGCTAAAAAATCCTTGATTCAACTTTCCTCAGGGTAACGACGTGTAATCATTGATTTTCGTTTAAGAATAGAGAAGAAATGAGCAAAAGTGCACCAATAACCTGTCATGAGGTTTGACGTCCCTCCCAATCGCCCCGAAAGGGCAACCCAACCGCATGTTTTAAGTGCACAGCACTTTAGGGGCTCGCCTTGTCGTCGTAGCTCGCTCGCCGGACCCAAGTAGAGACACACGGCGTTCCCTCGTCGTGGCGTAACCCAGAGGCTTCGAATGCCAAGAGGTTTATATAGTCATAAGCGATCGAAACCCGTGAACCGCTGGCGCTTGTCATACATCTCCCCGTTGTTTAGCGCAAAAAAAAAAACTGCAGGGACACTTGAGGCACAATATACGTAATTAACCGGCAGAGCCCGCGTTTATTTAGTTAGGAACGCTCGCTGGGTTGGTTTTTACGATGGTAAGCGCAAAAAAGTGGCAGTGCAACGCCGGCACGTGCGGGAGGAAAAGCAAGCACAAAAGTAACAGAACTCCCGCAGGCGCAGTTCAGGCAAGGGGCGCACGAGCACTGCGAAGGCGGGAAATTGGAATGGCCTTGGGTGGTAGCAGTGAGCGGATAACGGCGCTACAGCCCATTATGGCGAATCACTGCTCTGCACTTCCCACAGCTTTCACATTGAGTGGAACGGCTTCATTTTTTCTGGCATGCGTTTTTCAGCCCTTATTCGCACGCGTACCGGTCAGACAGCAGCTGCGTAGCATTGTAACAACCACCGTCTGTCGGCTCAGCGGAACATTAGAGGAGAAGGCAGCGCGGGCCGGTTTCAGACTGTTGGGTAAGAGAGCTTTGTACGTTTCCACCCATGGATCTGTGGGCAGGCAGTGGTTGTAGCGGCGGGTTCTTTTTTGTGTTCGCCACTAATTTCCGTGCTTTTTCTTGGGCCACGGCTGTATTTCGCTTCGATGAGCCCTCAGGTGTAATGGGTAAAGTACTGAAATGGGTAGTGTAATGTACCAGGTGTGTAATGGATAGTGTCACAGCCAGAAAATATTTCTCCGGGGGTGTTTACGCCACCAGTAAGGGAATGAAAAGAAATAGAGCCTGCGCCTATCATCTTAAACATGTTGCTACCTTATTAGCTGACATTTTTATCTTAGTTTTTATATTTCTAATATATCGATGCGATGTACAAATAGCATGGGCGAGGAAGGGGCCCAAAATTATGAAGAAGAGGGATGCCACTCTCAGAAAATCCCAGGAGGTGTTCTGACGCCGACACACTCTCCCCACTGATAATGGATTTCGGGAGTTCAATATTTAAGCGATAAAATAAATGCATGAAAGATGGTGTTTTTTTCATCGATCGTACGCTGGTGCTGAACTAATGCGAATGGCTGCTACAGTTCTTCACTTTTTCAACACTGCCATGTCTCACATGCAGGCTCGGACGAAATGGTAAACAGGTAGGAGAGATCCTGCTCAAGGATAACTACTTCCAGCAGTTCGACTTCTACGAAGGCACCATCGAGGACACTGCTCTCCGAGGATTCATCCACGAGCCAATGCAAACTACTGACAGGTCTCCGATCGTTTTTTTTTCTTTTCTTATTTTCTTGCGCCATCACCAAGACCGCGCATTGCACCATTAACTGCTACAGCGCTTCGTTTTTCCATCGCTTTTTTTAAGTATCACAATTTTCATTGTAGTCTGACATAAATCTAAATCAACAATCTCCGATATTCTAACTGCAGAGGTCGTGGCGTGTCCTTAATATTTATAGTAGGCTCGAAACGCTGCTTATCGACCATTGTACACATTTCAGAACATTTTGTTACGTGGTAGCAGAACAGATGAGACAATCTATGGTTAATGGTGACGTGAAAACGTACAAAGAGATATGATCGATGTATTTGCAGTATGTACAGGTGCCGTCAGAGTAATGGGAGCAAGGGAGCTGTGGCTGAACCGCATAGGAGCGCGTGCAGCTGCACCGGCGAGCAACGAAAGGACGAGAACAGGCATACGCGCCTGCCGACGGCGAAAGCTAGCCCACCTATGCATCTCAAACCAGTTCTTTTAAGCTAGCTACAAGCATTCTTTGCAGCATACTCGTCTCGGCGACGGCGCTGATAGCACAGACACATCTGACAACGTCTTTGGCACACTTCCAGCGCACGTGACCTGCCGGAGAAGCGGCGCTCTCACAAGGATCTGCAGTGACAGTTTTTTTTTTCCTCAAATGTTTTAGGTTCTTTGCTATCAGCGCCATCGCCAAGACCAGAGTGCCTCTAAGACTTCTCGAATACAGGTTAAAAGAAGTGTTTTTGACATGTATAGGTGGGCTATCGCGGTCTGCCTGGAGCGCATGCGTGTTCTCGTCCTTTCGTTTGCCGCCGGTGCTGCTACAGGGCGCTCCTATGCGTCCGGCCACAGCTCCCGTGCTCCAATTACTTCTGACCACACCTGTACAACCTTTTCCAGAATTTTCTACGCCACGCCGAAACTCTTTGATTCACAAGGAATTCAAATCGTAAGCTTAATATTGATGTGCGACTGAAATATTTTTACGCAGTAAGAAAGAAAGCTTTCACCACGTTTCTACCATAAAGCATTTCTGTATCGGTGGACAGGCAAGCTTGAAATTTGAATTCCATGTGGCCTGTTAAGATTTTGCATGGCCTAGAAAATTTTGACGAAGACTGTACATGGCGGCTAAGCTTGTTACACAGCAGCAGGGCACCAATCGTGGTAGATGAGGAACAATATATATACAATAGTTACCTGGCGCCCACGAGAAAGCTTGCGCGGGCCGTATACGCCAGTCACTCCCTCGTGGCCGTCGATGGTGGGCGGTGGCGCCATGGGGCATTTTTGACCTGTATTCCGTGACATCCTATTGTTATGTGGCGACAGGAAACAGTATACGAACTATGAGATAGGTGAACGATGTAGTCGCGAAGGCTGCGCGCACACACAAAGCTTCTTCATTGTCGGAGGCTGACGCGTCAGAGCTACCTTTCACTGCCCTCTTCATTGTCTTCTGGTGATATTATGAGAGCCTGCAGCCACTCATAACCAATCCTGATACAATCAAATGATCGATGAGAGTGTCATGAATTCAGGTTATTTGTTTCCGTACGAACCGTTCCCTTGTCTCGTTTCAACGTGTGTGAGGAAACGGTAATTGACATTGTGGCTACCGTAGTCTAGACAACGTACATGCACCCGCAGCGGGATTTAGGAGGCTTGCCGCTGCCCATGCAAGAGCAAAACACCTCCACGCCTGCGATCAAATGATAGACTAAAACCTAAAGACTCCCAATCACTGCCAAACAAAATATATCCACCTCAGCTAGGTTAGGGCGGAGGTGTATACATTTATTTGAGCGATAGGGTGCTGGGACGGGATGCGGTCAGCCTCCTATGTCCAGGCCGGCCACGAGCCTGCACACAATCCAGGGCTCGTTGCACCAGAGCTTCTTCAACTTCCGGAGCCAAGCTGGTCAGCGCAGACTCCCACTACTCAAAGGATGGGTTGTTAATAGGGTGGAGGTTGTGTGGGCAGCAGAATGTGAGATGATACGTCATAAGGGGGGAGTTGCAGTGCGGGTAGTCCGGTGAGAAGAAGGATTGTGATATCTTCTAGAAGATTATATGATTGTGAAATGTTTCTGTTATCTGTCCTTGGAGTATGTATGGTTGGTGAAGAGTGTGGAGAAAGATACGTCCTTCGTACGTGTGTGTAGTGCGAGAGTATTGAGTTGCACGTGAGGTCGATAGCTGCTGCTGTACTAGTTGCGGAAGGTTCTAGGCAAATCGGGGTTCCCTGACCAAAAGTTGGGAATGCCCGGATAATAATGTCGCAGGCGGCAGCACGTGCTACCTCGTTCCCGACAAGGCCTGAGTGGCCTGTGGCTCAGACAATGGCTATTTCTATGTCGTCAGGCAGCTTTCAGAGGCGAAAAACATTAGGAGCTCGGGCTGTCGGCATCTGATGAGTTAGTTGAATAGAGATTAAAACTTGAGGAACGGAAGTTGTGGGTGGCGGCCTCCCTCTTGGGAGGGCCCTGAGAACAACGAGCGCGGATTGGGATGTTTCGCATGCTAGACCTCTGGGCTTAAGGTAGGCGATAGTTTAATCCCCTGCTAGTTGCCGGGCGTCTTGCTGTTCTCCGCTTGATTTTTGTGTTGTCCATAATGTAAGGTCATCGGCATAAATGCATGGTGAAGATTTACGATTGCTTGAAGTTTTTTCGCGCAAAGGGAAGAGGACGATGTTGAAAACGAGGGCAGGTATTACGATCCTTGGTGGCGAAGAAAAATATACCGTTCAGCTCTTGTGTCATCGGCCGAAGCTGACGTTATAGACCAGCTCAATCCTTTATTGTGGCCGTAGTTAGTTGTTTCTGCCGTGCATTCCCCATGCCCATCGGTGCTTCGCTGACATAAAACCACAAGTCCCCATGTTTTTCTCCATGCAGAGAATAATACCCATTAATGAAGTTAATCATAAAAATGGGGCATAATACTAAAACGAGCTGTCTCCACACGTGTAACTGTATTTTAATGAAGTGTAAATCAGGAATGCTATAGCGGCAGCCTGAAAGATTAAATAAAACGTTAAGGGCTGCTACTCCGCCCTTCACAAGCTTCAGTCGAAGAAGACATAATAACATCAAGAAATGACAAAGCCCATGCACTCCGTGTATACGGTTAACCAGCGAAGCTGTCACAGGCTGTATAATTGGCACGGCGTAGACGAGCTTGTTTCTGTTCCGGCTAGCGGTGTCGCCGATCGTAAGCTGCCTGCTCCTCGGGGGTATACGTAGGACGCGTGGCCTATCCACTCCGAAGTAACCTGCAGTCGGTGTCTGTTATTGCCGCAGTGACGCTGCTCAGCTCGCACCGCCGCCGCCGCCAGCGCCCGCATTGTCGCTTTATCTGTGCCTCAAGCAGTAGCTCGCTGCGCGCGCGCGCTCTGAAATAAGTCCAGTTCCACTCTCTCCCCAATGTTACCACTATACTCGGTTACAACTCAAGAACGGCACCACCTCATGTAGTGTATCACTCCACCAAAGCGCCGGACCCGTGACGTCAGTGCGCGCGCGTTTTGAAAGGGGTTTGCTATGAATGCGTGATATCGTCTGTCTTGTCTCACGCAGTTTGTTTGTGGTCACTGGAGTCGTTTACAAGCATATTAAGTCCAAAAAATCACGGGAACGGCTCCCGCCATGTTCAAAATATTCCCAGTAACGCCCTACTTGCGCCGCGCGGAGAAACATCCGGCTATGGTGATAAGGCACAGCGGCAACTTCCGGTGCCGCTCTTAAGTTGTCACTGAGTATAACTCTATTTCAACCTGTTTTCTTAGCGCATGCGCTTGGGGTAGGGCCGAAGGAGTTTTCTGCCTACACAGGAACGCTGGGTTTTCCTTTCGCCTATCCATATAACGCTTCACTTCGAAAGTTTGTTGCTTCGAACTCAGTTATAACGGTTGCTAATTTCTGTCGCAGGTACGGCGACACCGGGGTGACCAACTACATGTTTCGACCGCTCACCCAAGAGTGGGGAAACGACCTGTTCGCCACCGACCTACAAAGGGGCCGAGACCACGGCATCCCGCCGTATTCCGACTACGTCAGGCTCTGTCGAAACGTCACGATCGACTCCTTCGAAGATCTATACAAGAAAAAGTTGATGCCCAGGGCCATAGCTCAACTGTACTCGACCATCTACGGGTAAGTCCGCCAGTGCAGCCTGCGCTCAGATTAAGCGCAAAAACACGCACAAAAAATACCAGACCCGTGCTTCCCACTTGAGAGTGCTGTAACCGGTGCTTGGAGCACCGGAGATGCCAAGCGGCGTTCACGGGGGAAGGTCGGCTGTTCCAAACATTTAGAAATTTGACGCAGCAACGAATATAGATGTTTTTTCTCCGCACAAGCGGCGCCGCCGCAGCGAGCGAATTCGCAGAAAAATTCGTAGCCTGTAGAAGGGGGCCTTCGGGTTTTCGCGTGGGCCGCAAGGCCGTTTTGTAGTCACTGCTTGCTTGCGTGAAGACCCTAATGGTTATTCCGCTCCACGTAAGGAACAGGAATGCATCATACCGCTGTTCCTAATCAACTCGAGGAACAGACCCAGTAGAGGTTTCATGAAGTCTCTCCTGTTGTCGAGGGTTTGACGCAAGCCGGTCTGGTCGGGAGATAGGTTGCAATAAAGCGTAGATATATCGACCAAATCGAAACCGCTAAAAACTTTAAAAAGCAACAAACAAGAGAGGTTTCGGCATGTCTACGGGAGCCTTGTTCACAATAGGGTCTTATTCCCCCCATTGTGAACAAGCTTTCCGCACACAAGCGAAACGTCTCCGGTTCGTTGTTTTTAAAGTTTTTAGCGGTTTCTTTTGGTTGGTGTCTACGTTCTATTGGAAGTCCCTCCTTGGGAAAGTTAAATACGCACTCGGCGACTTGAACAACCACATTTTTGACAAGTTGAGCGATGGCATTTAAAGCACAAGGAATTTATAACAGTCGCCGTGGAAAGGAAAGACAGAGACGCTTCCTGAAGGAGTTCTCTAGCCAGTTTCTCCGCGTTGTGAGAAGAAGAGGGGAAACGTAGACGGAGATATGTGGGAGGGCGATATCGGATGAACGGCGTGCGTGTAGAGAATGTCCACAGTCGACGCAGGGGCTCGTACAGACACCCTAATCCTTTAAGTCATTGCGGAACATTACAGCCTGTACTGTGGGCGTTAGAAAGCAACGCATATTCCTTGTGGCATCCGACACCCAACAACGCATACGTAAACCCATTCACAGTGGTCTTTCGGGCTGGAGGCCATGGAAAGCTATGAGCAACTTCTTGTAGTTATTGAGTGATTCCTTGCAGCTCCTGACATCTGCAGGTTATACGGATCTTTTTCAAAAGAAGAGGCACATGTTTTCGAACTTCGCGCGCTGCATCGCCAGGCTTTCCATTTTTCCTGCGAATTCCGAACAGCTACGCAACGCTTTGCTAGTCAGATTATATCCACCAAAAATATCTCTGCAGGACGTGCAAGGATATTTGCCACTCGCAGGAGCGTGCACGACATCGACCTCTTCTCGGCCGGTCCTCATGAAGCCGCAGTGGAAGGCGCCGCCATGGGCCCCACGTTCCTATGCATCTTTGCCGAAATGTTCAAGAAGCTGAAATACGGCGACCGCTTCTACTTCGAGCACGGCTACCAGGCCGGATCATTCACGCCAGGTGAGTACAAGGCGTTGTCTAGTGTGATAAATGTTATGGGGAGGGTGGGGGGGAAGAAACACATACAGCGCATGGAAAAATGAAATGCGAACCCAAAAATCTGAACCGGAACATGCAAAATTAAAGAAAGTACTGTTAGTGAGAACCAATAAGGACACAGTACAGTCGAGTCCACTTATAACGATACCGTTTATAACAATATATCGGATATAACGATGAACAGCTATGGCACCGTCAACTTTTGTATTCTTTCTATGGTAATATAAACCGCTTATCACAATGTTCCGGTGCCACGATATCGGATATAACGATTGAACCCGGTTACATTGTGCACCAAAAGTGCAACAGTGACGACTCTAATGACGCGGTTGCGCAGCCTACTCAGGTAGTGTCTTCGTAGGAGGCCCAATGCGAGACACAGTCCCTCGGGGACTTTGCTCAGGGACTTCGTTTTCGCCAAGGACATTTACCTCAGCTATTTGAAGCACCTATAGATGTTCTTGAAAAAGATTTGCGCTAGCTTCACACGCGGCAAACAAAGGTGACCGATTGTGGCTTCTTTTCCGCAGTAACGACCTTGCTGGCATGCGAATAAAATGTTTTGAGCTCTGTCACATCTTTTTATTTCGCAACCCGCTTATAACACTTATCGATTATAACGATGGGATTTTCTTGGCACTTGGATATTGTTATAAGTGGACTAGACTGTAATGGTATATTTGGAAAACCAAATCTCCCAGCTCTATTACTGTAATTAAGCCATGCGTCAGCATGGAAACAAGTCGCGATAATTTTGTGTTCCTATTCTTGTTTTCGTGTTCGCTTTTCATTTGTCCATGACTGCACATAGTGCCATGAACTATATACCTTTTGTTTTATTTACTTTTGTGTTTTCTTGCCAGCGTCTGGCCGCGCCAAGCTGGCTTATCTAAGTTAGAAGCGGAGCGCGCGTTTCCGTTTTTTTTTTTTTTTTTGGCCGCGCAGACTATTTGATTTGATTGGGAGAGTGTATGACCCTTTCCTCCCAAGAATAGAATGTTCACCTTTGATCGCTGATGTTCTATATCTCATCAGATGCTTATCAAACGATTAGCGCCGAAACATAAATGCTCGCAAGGCAAACGCCGCGGCATTCGATCCGCCGACACCTGCCTGTGCACATCACGTTGTTGACTGGCTAGCCGCCTCTTGTGTGATTATTGAGTTCTCGGGGGAGCACAAGTTCGCTCTAATAAACTTTCGTCCCTTGAAGAAACCTGCGTCGTCCTTGACAACGTAACGATATCAAAGCGCCATGAAAACAAACTAGAAGTTTAGTTAACTAAAATGAGTGCTTTGTCCCGTTAACAATGATACCAATTTTGCAAGGTGCTGCAAAAAAAAAATCGAGATGACAAGGAAAAGTTTGGCGGCGGCTTAACTCAGTTACGCCTGGGTCTGCGTAGCGAGAATTACGTTTAATGTTATTGTTTATCTTGGTTCTCTGTACGGTTAAGACGCTTCTCGAGGCGTGCGGCTCGTTCTTCCTCCGTCTCCTCGGCTCGTGCCTCCTCTTGGTCTCTTTCCGATAGACGAAGCCCGACGACAAATCCCACAGAGCCTCCCCTTCTATATGTCCGACTTTTTCCATTTTTATAATTATTTTTATTTCCATTCTTATTTTTATTTTTTCTATTTTTATTACTTTTTTACTTTCTTGGCGCGCGGGCGGCGCTGCCAGCTGCGGCGGCTAGGGAATCGCTAGGTTCCCTAGCCGCTGCCAGCTAGGGAACCGAGGTGCGGCCACCGGACACAGTAGGGCATTTTTTTACCTGAACTGGTGCAGATTACTCCAGTGCGTGCAGATCAGTGCAAAGTGCTACTGGGGTATCGATTAGTAAAAAAATGAACATATCTGCACTGCTTGCACCAGTGCAACCAGTTCAGGTAAAAAATGCCTCTGTGAAACGGCCAGAATACGCCATTGTAGCTCTCGCTACAAAAACAGATGAAGCGGTGGAGACACCCCAGCCACTTTCCGGCGACGTCTCTATGACGTCACAGAATCTTGTTTGTCCGACTAGCGGCAGCCGATCTGAGCAACCAC
This sequence comes from Haemaphysalis longicornis, assembly GCA_013339765.2. Lineage (NCBI taxonomy): Eukaryota > Metazoa > Arthropoda > Arachnida > Ixodida > Ixodidae > Haemaphysalis > Haemaphysalis longicornis. The sequence goes on from CM023457.1 coordinate 22,008,522, forward strand.
TACAAGACATGGCCAGGCGATTGTAGTAGGGCCTTTAGTTGCATTTAATGGAATCGCTGGAATGATAACGTGTGGTAAACCCGCTGATAACGATATTTTTAGAGCTGGCCGACATTATGCCACTCCTGTCTTAAAACGCACCGTAGCACACAATTTCAACATTCTTCAATATCTGTTGCGTTCATTCGGTAGATATACCTTTTGTATCTGGAATGGAGCTGAGTGAATTATTAAAGGCTATTTCTTTCAAAATAAGCATTGTACATTGTGTTCATTGCCTCTTTAAGTGGGAGGGGGGTTGTGTACAAGCTACTGCTGAAAAACTTTCTAAACTCGCGCTGGCTGATGTGTTTTAGTATCCTAGCCTCAAAGGAAGCATCTTTAGCGCAGGTGTCATTAGCTCGATTAGTGTGATAAAGCCGAAGATTTCATTTGTCCTTGCCTTCGTCCGTATGTAAGGTTCTTCCGGTTCTTTCTTTTGTCTTCTTTTTGAACAGAACAACTCAAGACACTGCGTGAAACAACCCTTGCCAAGATCATATGCGAGAACACCGGAATCAAAACGAAACTCCAGAAAAACGTCTTCCGTTTGCCCTCGCGGTAAGTTGTCAGCGATTTTAAGTTAAAAAAGACGCAGGCTCAACTCTGGAGGCGGTAGTAGTAATGGAAACTCTTTGAACGTCGAAAGCCTTATTCGTCATCGTCGTCGTATTCCATCGCTTTTATGTCGCGTCAGTTTAACAACCCTGCGTTTACTTCACCTCTCTAATGGTTATGTTGAGAAATTCGACCCTGCTGCAATCAAGTGCAGATCGCATGCAATGCTTACTGGGATTGCAAGGGGTAATCCTTTTTATTACATATCTTTCCCATGTTAAAACAAAATGTATTATCTCGCTGTTTAATCTTAATGTCAGATGTGTAAAATGCCATGTCAAGCTGCACCGAGAAAAGGCTATTTTTTGCTATGTCGACACGTTAAATATCCATAGTGGGTGAGGGGGGGTCATAGGAGGAGGTGAAAAATTTTCATCAAAGAAATAAAAACTTCGGCCTGTTTGGGTCCTTGGCTTATAGAATACCTCAGATGTAACTGCTGCGATGCACGTCTAAGGATATAATGTAGCAGTAAATAAATACCGTATTTACTCGCATAATGATTGCACTGACGTAATGATCGTACCCCTGAAGTTCGTCGCCAAAATATGACTTTTTATTTCCGCGCAATGATCGCACCCTGAACTTGCCGCAGTCATATTTCGTATGTGTGCCAAGTATAGACAACGATGGTCGTGCTTACTTTAGTTTCCTCCTCTTTCAAAGCAGACATGGATACGTTATTACCGCGGACTTGATGATATTAGCGATATCGGCAAGCGTGAGTTCATTATTGGTGTGGAAGAAACTCCCTAAATGCACGTACTGTACTGATAAAACATAATAAAAAAACGCGCTCGGCTTGCTGTGTCGTCGGAAGCCGCGTCCTTGATGTTCCCACACTATGACAGCAGCCACTTATTGGTCGACCTGTTCTCACCTCACAGCAAACTCGTTCCGGCGCGTTCCGTAATTCCGCAATTCCGGCACGTTCCGTAATGAAACACTGCATTTACATCAATCATTGGTCATTCGGTGGTCAGTGGAGTTTTTATATTTTATTTCTTATGATTATGTTCATGAGACTTATCGTAAATATTCTGACCTGCATTTTGCGTTTTCTGCGCTGAAACTTTTTCTCGAAAAATTTACCTCACATAATGATCGCGCCCCTAAATTTGCATCATATTTCTGGAAAAAAAAAGTGCGATCATTACGCGAGTAAATACGGTACCACTAAATGTATTTATTACATTTAGCGATGTGACCTACACCACCTCGCAAGGAGCAGCGGATCAAAATGCACGCTTTAAAGGAAACCAAGCACTTCCGTGAGCAGAGTCTATGCGACATAAACCTAACAGTTCGATTCGGCGTGACACGCTATAGCTAGAGCTGTCGAAAACTTACCGTGGTGGCAGTAGAGTTTCCGTAACCTTTCTTGTATTGAACGCCTCTCAAGATATTTTTTGAGCTTTATCTGTTAGCTTAAGACTGACACGCTGACTTGCGCAGCATTCTATGTAATCTGTATTTTGTATATTTATGTAATATTGCGTGTTTTCCTCTCCTAATGTTTTAATGTTGTAAAATGCCGATAACACTACTAGGGCGAGCATCACGTCACATAACGTCTGTTCGGTGTAGATTGGAGGCCTGAATATCTCGGAGGGGAATTCTGGGATGCGAAATGTGAAGTGCACTCGGGTGTTGCAGCTATGAGAGAAATAGCCATAATAGAACCATAGTAAAAAAAAAGACAGAACGCCGCGACGACAGTGCTTGCAAAATAACCAGAAACGAATGTTCGAGCAAACTATTCTTTATGTTCCACTTTACAATCCCACACAAACGCGCGTTGAGGGTTGACTTAAATGCTTGCGCTACTCTAGCCGCAGAGGTAGTCTTTTCGTTCCTTTTTCTGTATAGCACGCCTTAGAAAGCTCCTTCCCTTCGATTTTCTGTTGTTAGCTGATCTTGCACGAAAAAAAAAACGTGCCGCGAACTATTGAAGTTAGATTGCCTAGGGAGCCTGGCATAAGCCACGTGTTGGCAATACACCGCACCTGTAGCGTACTTCATTATCACCCAATTCCACATACAGTTTTCTCTCCTCTCGTGATGATGATGGAGACGATCAGTAGTGTGAAATACCCGCCCACCAACAAAGCTTATACTAAATGACTGAACTCTGGCGTTGCGTCGTCCTTTTTTCCAACACGCAGGGAACGAAAGGTGGATTGCAAGGACCTGCCGGATATTCGACTTGATTTATGGACCGACAAGTCTCAATGCAACGGTAACGGCGGCTGTAAAGAACAGAAATAATAAAATTTTGTTTGCGACAAAACTGAGCTAGAACCGAACCTCCCGTGTTATTTCGTATCTCCAAAACTTCGCACAGTCAGCCCGACAAAAGAAAAAAAAATGAAGGAAGCTAGAAATGAAGGAAAAAACAAGGAAGGAAGGTAGCGAAACTGTACGCAGCCTTTACGACCAAAACGACGGTTCACGATTGCAGCCGATTTTCTTCGCTGCCGCAACGTCCTTTAGTTTATCATTCCTGCTATAAGTGTGAGCTGCCTTCATTTTTTGGAACTGATAATCATTGGACATCCCTTCAGAGGGGCGGCGCTATGGCGCGTCGTTCTCTTTCCGAGCTAGTCTTGCCACTACTACGGTGAACGCTGGAGTCTTTCTCGTACCGTGCAAGTCTTTCTCGTACCGAGCAAGAAACTTGTATTTCAGTTTCACAGCCCCTTGAAGGAACTAGTTGTTGCCCTATTTTCTTCTATCTCGCTGCACATAACAATGATGTCACTTGCTTTCTGGACTACGGAAAAAAGAAAAGCATGGTGGACTGCACACTAGAGCTAGGTTGAAGGCAATTGCAAGTATCCGCATCAAGGTTCTGTAACAAAAAGTTTTTACTTCTTAATATTTTTTTGGCTAGCAACCCATGGTTTTGGGGTGCTCGAACCAAACTTTTATCCACGCTTTTTCGTGTTCCACTTGTTTTTCCTAGTGCTAAAAACCACAAACTCCATCTAAGTACCTAATACCGAGCGTGAAGACGAAGCGTGTAAGGCAATGCCTTTCAAAACTACTACTACTGGTAACACGGATCGTACACATCAACATTGCTTAGAGTACAGGAATCCTTTGGCGGATTGAAGGCGAAAGATCAGGGGTAAACAAAAATTATACCTTTAGTTAAAACCTGATGTTCGATTAGTTTTTACAAAAACAAATTTTAGTTTTACTCGGAAACTAAAATTTACTTTTACTGATAGGCCAGCGAAACTGCTGGGTGTCGTGTTACGCCTTCATAACAGCAAATATATTAGTTTTACGTCTTATAAAAAAAAAAACGTCGCAACCCATTTTCCTACTTTCCCTTTAGTGTTTAGGAGCAGTCATTCAGAACCGTGTGGTGACGCTGTAAACTATGTCTAAATATATCCGAACCCTGTTTGCCTTTGTGAGCGTCGCTCCTCTGGACGTACTTTTGGTTTTAGCTGCATTAGAGGTAAGCAAACTTACTAGGAAGTATAACTATACTTTAATCATTGCACAGTACATTGCATACAACCGCATTACTAAAACAAAAAAACAAGAAATAAACCTACATTGTTTTAGGCGGGTCAAAGGAGCCGAGCTGCACCACTTCGCAATGTGATTTACTAACAGATATCAACGACAATGAGACAAGTTTCGATTTCTAGCGGGAAGTCTCGAGTACTCTCCAGGGCGAAACGCCACAATCAGCCTTGGCCATCACACTCTTAGAGGTTTCACATTGGAAGGCCCTGCTGAAAGCCCCAACGTACGCCAAAGGAACGTCCACGTACTTCTTGAGGGGGTTGTCGAAATTGAACTCACAGCGATAAAAAGTCTCTCGCATGTAGAAAAATTGGCTGTGGGAGATGCTCCAGTGGTTCCCAGCAGCATGCACCTTGTGCCAGTCCGGTTCGGTGAAGCTCCTTAGAACCGACAAGAGACCCAGCGATGCCGCCACTGCGTCTAAATCGGTTTCTGTAAGCGCATCAGTCGTATTTTTCTCCAAGTAATCTTTCCCGAAGCAACTCAGGAGGCTTGATATGCGGGTCCTCGCCGCACCTGGCCACACTGCCACGTCTGTCAGCAAAAAGCGCCACAAGGACTCCGCCAGCGCCCAGGGGACCACGGGTGTGTTGAAGACGTCAGTGTGCGCGGTGTCGTTTCGAATAAGGGCATAAAGCTTCGGAGAGACCAAAATCCTTTGTCCTTTGTGAAGCACGACAGGGTTGTCTTGTCTTCTGCTCGTTGCGGCTTCATTCCTGGACAACGGAAGACCGAGGCGAGCATGAACCAGCCGCGTCTCGAACTCGAAAGCCCGGGCGGTGAGGAGCTTTTCGAGGAAGCTTGTTTCGGAGCTGCTCCCTTCGATTCGCGGTCGATCAACCTCTGAGGGAACGACCAAGGACATGCTGTCTAACAAAACGTTTAGCCGTTCTCTGTCCGCAGCGTCCACGACTAAACTGTAGGCGTAATCCGTCTTAATGGTCCCGATGACGGACTTTACCACACGCATGAGCTGAAGTTTCTTGGCCGGCGTGAAGAACTCGTCGGTGTACATTGCGTCGCGCAAGTTCGGTGTCAGGGCCACTTGGCGCATGCAGAAGGCGACCTTCTTCGACGCTATGAGAACTGAAGGCCAGTTCAGCTGTACGAGGCCGTTGTGGACACTTGAGGCCAGAAGGTACACGGCTCCGGCATCCCTTTCAGCTCCGCCACTAGAATTAAAGGTCTGAACGAGTGCGTCTATTTGTTCCGTGCCACTCGCGTCGACTTCTGTCGGATAGTGCAAACCCTTCAAGAGTCAACCCCAGTGCCGCCAGAAGTCTCCACCTCTGCAGGAGCCGGGAAATGTTGGATCCGCGGTGGCGCTCCCTTTTCACTTTTCTAGGGTAAAGGGCGTGCAACGTATTCGCAAATGCAATTACATCGTTCACTCGGACATCCTTGTGCGTCAAATCGTTGAACGTCGCAAGAGAAGCATTCAACGACAGTTTGTACTTAATACTGCTAAGATCATAGCGCTGGTTATGGGAGATTGAAATCGTGCCGGGTTCCGTTATGGCCATAGATACCACGGACGGGATGCCGTACCTGAGGTTGGTGAGCGAAAGATACGCCATTGCATTAGTGGGCCGTGCATCCCGCAGGTACTGCTCACCAACAGTGGCGAGAAACGTGGTCAGGTTTACCAACAGGGCGTGTTCATCCGAAGTAGAGCTGAGGCAGGAGTCGAAAAGAGACCTCACGAAGCTGCTCACTGGGCTCTGGGGCCTGTTGGTCGCCATCAAAACGTCGCGTTCGAAGTTCTGCTTCCCGCCCAACTCAGCCACGCCAGAGTGGGCACCGACGACGAGGTTGGAGCAAAGATACTCAAAGAAACTGTCGCATGGGTCCAGCGTAGCATTGATGTACTTCGCAAATGTCTCGACGTCGCTGGGGCAGCAGAAACGTGCCATACTATCGCGAGCCTCTTCAGTCCCTGCTGGCATAAACGCCTTGACCGCCAGCACGACGACGAACGCCAAGACGACGACGAGGAAGAAACAGGCCATGAACGGCAACACATGGCAGCCCCGGTTTACCTGGCGGAATACGGCGTGAGGTGAAGCTAATATTGGAGCGGGATCCTCGGCTTCTTCGTCAGCGGGCTCGATGAAATCCCACTCCAACGGAGGAGCTGTGGTTACTGTCGGCAAAGTCGACTGCTGTGGCGTTTGGTTGGGAGACGCCTTCGGTCGAGCTCCTTTCAGTGCCTTGAACTTTGAAGCTGCCTCAAGCAGCGCTGCCGAAGGTTGTTCCTCCGCGTCCTTTGGATTCGTTCCAGTAGTCGGCAAAGCTGGCTCCTTTTGCCGTCCCAACTCACCCTGAGCAGGCTTCGCAGAGGCACTGACCGACGCCATTTCAAGTGGTTCTCTTCGGGAGGTCTCGCCGGAGAGGAAGACGGTCGTTGGTAAAGAAGCGATGGACGGCGTGGACGGCACGGCTGGTGGTGCGGCGGAACGATATGTCGATCCTTGTCGAGGTCGGGTGGTCGGGTGAGGGCTCGCGGATTCAGTGCTGCGCCATGCAATACCGATTCCAACGCACGCGTCACGCTCCCACGCTCCAATGATTGCTTCGTTGATTGTCTCGAGAAAAGGTCCGCATACTCACACAGGCGATTGCCCAAAACGAAAGTGTTAAAAATTTAAATCAGCGATGTATTTGTTGAAAACATAATTAGGCAGACTATTCGGAATTCAAAGAAAAAAATTGGCCGCGTGTCTGCTTCTTTCGTTGCAAATGTCGTCAAAAGACGATAGTCTTTGTAGACATTTGCCAAAGAAATGCCCCCCCCTTTGCTTTCCCGCTCACCTTTCATGCTGTTTGCAGATCGACAGCCATCAGTTCTAGAGGCAATCTTCACGCAGAAATCTTCTGCGACTTCTATCTCCGGACGGTTTTCATGTAGTGCCAAAGCCTTGAATGGGTAGCGCTGCTGCACAGGTGTCGCCAGGCCACGCAATACTCTCATATAGAAGACAAAGGCTTCCGAGGGTCGAGGGACTCGCAAAATGATCTCCACCGTTGTGACTGAAACCTTAGCGGATGTGCGGCGCTTGTATCTTTCCTCTTCTTCCCCCCCCCCCCCCCCCCCATCGTCACGCGATCACGCATGGACGTGCGCTTCTCATGGAATAGAGATGCGGCTCTGGCAATCCTGCCGGCCGTAGCTCATCCCCAGGTCCCGAGGAAATTCTCCTATCCACAATATGCCCACCCTCGGTCCTCAAGCACGTCAAACGCTTTTGGACATCTTTAACAAGGCGTGGATGGATGGCACAATCGTTCCACCGGAGTGGAAAGTAAAGCCGTCTGGTCCCTCCATACTCAAGCCTGGCAAATCTCCGCTCGAGACTTCCATCATACCGTCCAATTGCCCCTGGCCAGCTGCCTATGCAAGCTTATGGAAAGAAATGATGCTGGAAGGGCACAGCGGCTGCAGTGGTACCTCGAAACATAACAATCTATCACCCTGAAGTTATGGCTGGTTTTCCGGGGCGCGGGCGGTTCCCCTCCATAGAACTGCGTGGTGGGAACTTGGTAACGTTTGCACAGCAAGAAAAAAAGTCGCAAACGCATGTTCAGCAGCCCTCTTCCTTGAACGTTAGGGCGCCTATAACAACCGTCGTTCATGAGGCTATTCTAGACGCCCTGGAGCACTGCGGACTTGGTGGGCGAGTTTACCGATGGATAGAAAGCTTCTTGTCCGGAAGATCTTTTTATGTCATGACGGAGGATGGCCCGACATCACAGCACTTTGTTCAACGTGGTGTTCCTCAAGGTGCGGTGGCTAAGTCCAACGCTTTTCAACCTAGCGATCGTCAGACTTGTTGCACGCTCTCCCCAAGAATGTCTGCGTCTCCATTTTATGCGACGACATTTTGCCTCTGGGCTTCGGGGGTCAACCGCCACAGCTAACGGGCACGACTTCAAAGGCGCCAAATGTAACGCGATCTCACCTGTGGCAACAAGGTCTGAGTATCTCGGGTGACAAGTGCGCGCTGGTTTGCATTTTACCCGCAGCCCATGTTTTCGATATTCCATCAAGATCAATGTAGGTTTGGTTCCCCCTACTCCAGGCATCACAAATTCTTGGTGTAATCATCGACAGGGACATTTCCTGGAGCGACATGTGTCTTTCCTTAAGAAGAAACTTACCACCATTGCCCAGATATTCAGATTTCTTGCTGGAAAGACGTGGGGAACATCGGTTAAGAGGAATGCCTGCAACTGTACTCCGCACTTTTTTTAGGCGCCTTGCGTTACAGCTTGCCAGCAATTTCCAACACTTGTACCACTAACCTGCGGGTAATACAGAGCGTCCAAGCGCAGGCTCTGCGCACGTGTCTTGGTTTGCCGCGTTGGTGCATTCAACAGTGGGGCACCATTTGCATCGCACAGGAACACCCAATAGCAACGAACGTGGCTACTGAAACACTACGCCTGTACATCAGGCTCCTCACGAGGCTGCCCTTCTCACCATCTGGCGCAGCTTCCTCAAAAGATAGACCACGATCTACTTTTTCAGCCATTATCACAACGCACAGGGCTGAAATCCCTTCAAGGTACGCCCCTGCGGCAACACCGACCTCACCGTTGTGGTGCCTGGCACAACCTGAGATTCGTCTCAGTGTTCCGGGAATTCGACAAAAAAAGCCGCCTTGTCATCATTGGCCCTTCAACAGCTTTCCGCTGCTGTTACTGCATGAACGGTACAACGACCGGAAACAGTGTACACAGATGGCTCAGTAACGTCATCCAGTTCGGCAGGTGCAGTGTTTGTGGCAGCACATTTTGCAACAACTCCGATTCCGTGTTGGCCATACCACGAAGCTCCGCAGCTACAGAACTTGCAGCCATTCGTGAGGCTCTTGATCATATCAATCGAGCTACTCCTCAAAATTGGGCGATCTTTTCGGATTCCAGGCTGCACAGAGCTTACGCGCAGCCCCTGCGCTACGGCCCCCCTACACCAACTGGTGACAGAGACAAGAGAAAAATTCCATCAAGCCATCACAGCCGGCCATGATGTAATTTTCCAGTGGCTTCCAGGTCGCTGCGGAGTCATCGGTTACGTGCTGGCGGATGAAGCTGCCCGTACAGGCCATGAGAGCGACCGCACCATGTCTACTTCCGCTTTCAAGGAGCGATGCCGCCAGGACGCTTCGCTCCCTTGCACGCAAGATTCCATGCAGCAATGGAACACACCGGACCTTTTCGAATCCCTGTCTGTATATTCAGGATCCTCTTCTTCAGCGCCGTATTCCGTATGGGCTGTCTCGACCCCGTCAACTTTACTTGGTAGACTGTGGTTGGGAGTGACCTTCACGAAGCCTACTCCTTCCTCATCGGATGGCCAGCAGCGCCCACTGTTGACGGCCTGCGGGGCGGAGAGACTATAGAACATGTGCTGTGTCGCTGCCCCCGAATACTCGTCAGGAGAGGAGCGTGCTTGCCACCCGCGCTGAGCCGATTGACAATCGACCATTTACGGTGGAATACTATTCTTAGTCATCGGTCTTCACCATCGACCTCGCAGAAGGCGGACCGAAAGCCCTTTTACGTTTCCTGAGTGAAACTAACTTGCTTGAAAGACTATAGTGCCCGAAACGGGACTAGAGTGCGCGCTTTCCCACTCCTATCTCTTCCTCTTCTCCCCCCCTTTTTATTCCCTGAGCCCCATTTCCCCAGTGCAGGGTAGAAAACCGGGCTCTACACCTGGTTGACCTCCCGGCCTTTCCTTTCTTTTGTCTTCTCTCTTCTTTCATGCTGTTTCTGTACCGTCGCGTTCATCCCAAGGTAAACACACTAAAGGTTTGCGCAAGGCGATTTGAATTTACCGCGTTCCACTGCTACAGGCCGGGTTCCTCGATGCCAGCGCGGCGGAGTAGCGCGTGAATGGAGGCGGCCGACTACAAGGTTTATAGAACCGCGTCCGAGCCGTGCTCCACGTGCGTTCCAAGCAGAACGTGGAACCTAGCTAGTGGAACCTTTCGTTGCTGTTACCGCGTGATTTTTCATATTCCGCCAGGATGCGGCGGTTTTCTTCAGTAGATGTAGAATATCATTTTTATCGAAAAACCAAGCATCCATGTATTTTTTTAATAAAGGAACACTGTAATATCCCTTGTGTACTAATTTCCTGTCTTATATTTGCGTAATGCCTTGTTCTTGTTCAACAAAGTTGACAAGTATGAACATATAAACCAGGCTTAGACGTTTACATTTGGCTGTGAGTATTTAAGAGTATTGCGCAGTAAGCAGTTTACTTTGGCCGGGTGGCTGAATCGAGTTACAGACAGACAGACAGACAAACAGACGGACAGACAGACAGACAGAGACCAAAATTTCTGGGTTTAAGTAGCCCAAGAAAGACTATCGTCTTTAAAACTTTTCCTGGACGAACGTTGCTAAACCAAGTTGTCGAGCCAACGCCGCTCCATTGTACTATTTCCCTTCGCTCCACGTGCTAGCCAAACGAAACAGCTGGGGCGCTCAGTTTGACCGCTCATCCTTGGTGAGGCGCGCGGAAGCTGACGTTCCTGATAACGTCACCACTCGAGCTCGACGTGCAGCTCTATTAACTAGTATTAATATTAGGTAGTGGCTATTATTCCGGCAACCGTGAGAATTCCCGCCGGGAATTTCTCACGGCAGTCCCCTTTGATTGGCTAAGCACGCCCCCAAGAGATTTTATGGGGCAAATGTTCCCTAAAATCTATTGCCTACAGCTGCTCCTGTGGCGCTGTGTTATAGGTTAGAGTCCAGAATAGCCGAAGTTTTTTTTTTTTTTTTAGCATTCGAAATTTTTGAAGTTTTCGCTCATGGTGGTTTTGTTAACGCTTCTTTATCCTGGTTATTAATATATCAGAAGATCGACGCACAGGACTTCTAGAATAGGTTGGATTAAGTTAATTATAGATTGTATTCTGTGTCGTTGGGCTGGGTTAGGCTTGGGATTGCTGCAGTTGGGATGGATTTGGGTAGGTTATAATACGGTAGGTTGGGTTACGTTAGGTTAGGTTTTGTTAGGTTACGTAGGGAGGTAATATTATTCAGCGAATTTTAGGCCAGCCAGCTTTTATGGAAACTGCCGTAAGAATTTCCCGGAGGTATTCTCACGGGTGCCGTGAGATTAGACGCAGTCTTAATATTAACACTATGGCAGCACGGAGAAAACATGGACGTGCACGAACGCCTCCTCACAGACACTGGAGAAACTCTGTAAATTGGTTCTTGTAGTTTAGTTGAAGAGGTGCTTCCAAGCGGGTCACTGCCCGAGATGGGAGCACTAGTAGAGGTTGTTGTGGTTCGAAGGAAGGGAAAGGAAAAAGAAATGCACTGGAGATATTAGAGAGCTCGGCAGGAAAATCCCCTACATAGAACCCAGTACAGGGGAGGGGGGTAGAGAAGGACTGAAACGATAGAGCAAAGTGCTGAACAGATAGTGAAGTATAGAAGAAGAACAAAAAAGAAATAAGCTCACACTAATTCGTAAGACTTGAAGGTAGCGAGACCGGGCGCAACGTTCACGACCATAGCGACGGTTAAGTCCACGATTGCAGCCGCTTTGCTTCTTCTTCGCAGCCGTTCTTTTCTCGCAGCCGCAATGACCTTTACTACATCTGTGTTGCTGTAACGCCGAAGAATAAGCAAATCGAAGAAGCAGAACGAATCAACGGAACGCGCACACTTAAACCAGGCGCCCGCAGATTCAACGTGTACCCTACTACACAAGAAGCCCTGGTCAAAAGAGCCACCGAAGTCGCCAGCAGCCTTACGCCGGTGGCCACCGCCCTTCTCTGACCACTTGCTGGAATGAAGTTTTCTCCTCCACCTCCTCCCTATCACGTGTTTTGTTTTGATCAGGTGGCGTGATTCCTGTCCCCACAGTCAAAGCCGAGTGAGTAAGCCGTTTGAACCTCGAGTGCTACCTCGCGGGCGTAGCCGAGTGGGTAAGACGGCTGGCTTTAACTCCGTTGGTCTACCAGGCACAGTTTCGTATCCTGCCGCTGCCGGTGATTTCTTTTCTTTATACACTATTCTACTGAGTTTTGTGAAACGCCGGAATAACTAATTGCTAAACAGCTTTGCCGTTAAAAAATGGCAGCTCATGCAGGGCGCTGTTCCTTACGGATAGTGCTGCCTTTTTCCTCTTTGGGCACGAATACAATTCGCATGACACGACACCGCGCAATCCGGAAGGAAGTGCGTTTCCCTTTTCGGATGCGCCTCAATATTACTGCGACGTAAAATAAAGCGCCACATAGCGCGACAATTTAACCATCGAACTGCAAAAAAAAAAAAAACAGTTTCTCCCCAACTTATAAAATGCGGTGAAGGCGTGATCTGCAGTGAATTTTACTTCGGCTAATATCCTGCATAAAAGTACATTATAATAATAACTACCTATAAGTGTACACGTTTTATCATGATAATGGATGGTTCCTGGTGGTTGGCGGCGACTCATTTGCAGAAAAATGAATGCGACTAAGGAACAATGATCCGTGACAACAACTCTAGCGACAACAAAATTCCTTACATGAAGATGGACGTGAATACTAATTAGGGGGGGGGGGGAGGCAAACACGATGAAAGGGTGCCAAACAAGCGCACGCACACCAACGAAACACACTATGAGGTGTCGTGCCACAGGGCCCTTGATGTTTGTCGCGTTGCCGGCCGAGCGCCACAATAACGTTCCTTTATGACATGGAGTCACCCTGCAAGGCGATGAATCCTATGGTATTCATTGAGACGAAAAACGCAGATCACGGTGATGTATCTGAGGAAGACGCCGTAGGCCACCTGTGTGACAAGGACGAAGACAGCGCAGCTGTGAAACGCAGCCCCGGAATATTTCAACGTGGGTTATGATGTCCGGCGCGAAAAACTGAAAATGCGACTATGCGCTTATATATCTGATACGAGGCTATTATTTTTCTTTGACTGACCCGTAAGGCAGGGCGGCGAAGAGCGTAATGGGTGGATAACGGCGCCACAACCCTTTATGACGAATCACTGATCTGCACTTGCGACACCTTCCACGTTGAGTAAAACGGCTTTAATTTTTTGCTAAACATTTCGCGCCGTATGTGAACCTGGCGGTAACACTGTCTTATCGGCGCTTCTCTCCCTTTGGTGTGGGTAAGAGGGAGTGGAGTGCATCTGTACGTTTGTTCGTGTGAAACAGCGGGAGTAACTCCCCGTAATCAACTTGGCGTGAACTCGAAAAGAGCCCGATAATTTTATCAAACGCTCTTCAACGCTCGAGTTCCCGCCAACCGTGCCTGTCGCCAAAAGGAGATTCCAAATGTCTATTCCATCGCCTTGCCATTCCAAAAGGGAACAAAAAGCAAATAACGTTTCTAAGTTTATTGCCACTTGTGCGGACATCTGTATGGCCTCTATATTACTACTTCCTGCTCTTCCACCAACGTATCGCCCCCCACCCTTTATCCCGTCTGTTCGGTCATGGTTCGGTGAGTACGCCAAACGCAGAGCTTGGCAGCCCGTTGCTCTGTACCTGATCACATGCAAAAAAAGGGTCACTGAACTCTCCAAACGACCACATCGAGTCAAAAGAGTTCGCGGGGTAGAAAAAGGGAATAGCGAGGAAGGGGGAAACTAGCTTCGCCACATGTGGTGCCTTCTGCGCAACGTTTCGAGCAGTGCTCTGTAACCACTGTCATTTTATTTATTTTTTCTCTAGCCACGCACCATGCACCTCAGTTGGTGTATCTCACGGGTAGTGAACACTAAGCTTCCACCACGATGCAACCCGAACGGTGAGTATCGAAAATGGCAATATGTGAAGAACTTATCATTGTTTATTTCTAGAAGTGTATACGTGACCCCTCTTTATTAAACGCTAATAGTAGCAGCACGCCTGTGCACCCAAGCTTGTAATGTGGGTTCGAATAAATGAGCGTCATACATACGCCAATGTGGCAGCGGTTGCAGGCATGCATGGGGCTTTTAAATTGGTGTCTAATAGGCCGAAGCCGATTTATGAGCGTAATGCGCTATCCAGCCTTTTATCAGGGTTCTTTTTTTTTTATCAGGCATTCGACCGCCAGGGTGGCTCAGTTGTTAAGGCATTGCGCTGGTGAGCCCAAAGACGCTAATTCTATCTCGGCAGCGAAGGCCATTTTTCTGCTGGAAGCGCAAAACGGAAGCGGTGGCGTGTCAAGATTTATGCGCACGATTAATACCCACAGGTGGTCTAGGTAATCTGGAACCCTCCAAAACGGCGTGCTTCATAGACAAGGCGTAGCTTCAAACCATAACCCCTACCGTCCGCCCCTTCTAAATAAAGACTTGCCTTCGATTAGCAGCTTATGCAAAATAGCTTTATCCCCAACTGATAATCTGCTGCCTTAATGTTTGTTGCCAAAGTCCCCACCCCCGGACTCTATATTTATAAGTAGATAAATGAACATTGATTGCGGGGATATTTCTGCTTATTATGCACATTGGCGTCTAGAAAACAGACAACCAACTTTTGTACAGGAATTGTAAACGCTAGCGTTTATTGTTTTACAGTTGAACCTCTTTATAGCGAACACTGATATAGCGAATTATCGGATGTAGCGAACTAAATACGAAGTTTGGTCACGCTTCGTTTGAATGAACCTATCCTTTTTATAACGAAACCGAAACCTAGAGAGCAGCGCCTTATCGGCTATAACGAAGAAATATTTGGTTTCCGCGAGGCTCAAAACTGGACATGCTAGAATATTAAAAGTAAAATTTAATAAAAGTGGGACAAAACAACCATTTTTTAGTAGCTTGAATAAACTGTACAAAGTAGAAAGGCCCTTTCATTGCGTGGACACTGTGAAAAACTTCATTCCGCTCAGACTGTGAAAAGCCGCCAAGCGAAGGCCACATCCTCCTTCAAGTAAAGAATCTAGGCCTGTTTTCCCGAACGAACTTTGTTCTGTTGTAATTTCATGACCTCACTTTCCGGTCTATTTAGTATTAAGTGCCCCAAGGAGACAGATAACGATTACCTCGTTTATAGTGGGCTTGAAGCCTAGAGCAATGTGCTTTTTGTCAAGGATTGTAGCGCGAGCCAGACTGCCGATTTATTAGAGCCGATTTTTACCTCTGCGTTTACAACGAATATCGGACACAACGAACTAATTTACTGCCCGGACTCTTATAACGAGGTTGGACTGTATTTTACGTCAGGAGCACGGTGCATCTAAAATTCGAAGAGTGGATAGCTTCAAACACGTGCTGCCATTTTAGCGTTATGTGCGTTTATCACATGGCCGAATAAAAGAAAGATAACTCCTGTTGTTGTATCTGCGCGGCCAACTGGCTTTCAATGGGAACAAAGAAAGCCGCAACGGCCCCATTAAATTCACAAAAAAAGCGACACTCTAAGATGGCAATTAAGCGTGCCTTGCCTTAGGGGAAATACACTGAACCGACTAAGTTTTAACTGCTCGAGCAAACACACCTCAAGCATATGAAAGTAGGAATAGGCAAACGCCAGGCGTGCTGAATTGTAATTTTAGCTTTATTTTTGCAAAGCAATAAAGAGTAATTACCACAGAACTGCATGCTTCAAAAACACAAGTAGTGTTTCATCTAATAACTGCCGATCACTGTGAGAAAACCACTTGGATAACAGAACTCACTCCAGGAAGGTTCTTATACCAAAAGTGAATCTGAGCTATTAGATCTTTTATGGCTTCCTTTTTAGGGACGAAGCCGCTTAGGGGCTCATGCTGTCAGGCGTCTAATGTCGTCGTCGTAACCGTCGTCTCATGTAGCCACGCTACTGAAACACCGGGACACTCGTTTACGCCTCGCGCTAGAACGCTTCGTGCTTCAAATACGCGAGACTTTTGCAGCAAAGCTGTATACCTCTATCCCCAATGGTTTCATTTCCGTTGGCAAAAACGCCAAGGCGCCAATAATACACTCATGCACTGCATGCTTCTCCCCTCCTAAGGTTTCACGTTAATGGAGATGGCCCGGGATTTTTTTTTTTTTTGAGGGTTCGTTCCTTTGACGTGATCCTTTATTTCACTTCCGACTATGTCTTTTCGCTCCGGTGCAAGCGTTTAACAAACATAATTCAGCAGGCACACAGCATTGTGGATTGGTGTGTGCTGCATCGTAGCTGTGACGTCAGCACCGGCGTCCACCGTAGCGTTCGACTCTGAGAAATTCGACTCCACGTGGCCACCATCGCTTCTCCCGGAGTCGACAAGCAAGCACCATCTTGTCCGCAATGCCTGGAACCCGACTCATTACCAGGGACATGGTATGTGACAACTGTATTAAAGCGGGTTTATGTTCGCTCTCATTTAGGGAGAAGAACAGAGCGGAGTGGGTCAGGGAATAAACGCGTGCTGAGGACATACTAGTAGAAATTAAGAAGAAGAAATGTACGTGGGCAGGGCATGTAATGCGCAGGCAAAATAACCATTGGTCATTAAGGGCAACAGAGTGGATCCTTAGATAAAGGAAGCGTGGCAGTGGGAGGCAGAAAGTTAGATGGGCATATGAGATCAAGAAGTTTGAGGGAATAAATTGGTCGAAGTTAGCACAGGACCGGGATAATTGGAGATCTATGGGAGAGGTCTTTGCCCTGCAGTGCGCGTAGATAGGCTGATCATGATTATGTTCACTATGCACTTACATGCGTCCCACTTGCTGGGAAAACGATGCCCGTCAGATGCCCGCAATCAACAAACGGTGTCATCTATGCGCAGCCTTTTGTTAATAAGAAAAAGTCCTCGGGAACCTAAGACTGCTTACGCGCCTCGAAGGAGTAGGCCCAGCGATTATGAAAGAGCCCTTTACTGCTACATCGCGTTTGCGTCCAAATATTCGCTTCCGTTTCTTTGTCTTTTGACATAAGGCACTCTGAAAACCAGTTTTCTCGCAATTCGCGCGGCAGAGTCCCCACAATCACACCTCTTCTCCGCGTACACCAGTCATATCCGCGTGCGTCACGTTTACCTGTTACACGGCGCGCACCTGACCAACTCCTGTTCCCACCCCCGGAAAGTGCCTAGTTATAACAGCGGTCCCTCCTTTAGTCCTTCTCTGGAGACTTGGGTTCAAATCCATCAAGAACCCAAACATGGTTTTCTTTGTTTAGAGTGGAGCTGTTGCACAAGCCTAAGTTCAGTATTGCAGGGGAAAAAAATACCAAGAAAATGCGAACGCTGGTGAGCGCGTGCTCCGCGGCGAACGCCGAGTGTCCCTGGCACGCGCAGTGGCTTTAGAAAAAAGAAATCTCCAGCGCTGTCGTCAAGCGCTACCACGCATGTAAAAAGTGGTTTGCGGCTAAATAAAAATAAATAAATAAATAAAAATACAAATTTAGACTTGAACATAACAGAATAGCATTGTAAGCATAAAACAAACAAATGGTTAACACATTTTCAAAAATTCACAATACTTCCCCCCCAAAAAAACACAAGAAACATACAACAAGATGAGTATACCATTTCCTGGAGGTCATTCAAAGCATAATTGTCAAAAAATATATAACACAGATCTCAAATTATGGAACAGCAGTAATCAAAAGAGTGTTATACTACAAATCTGAGAAATATTGTAACACTTGTTTGTGCGAGAATTTGGCTATGTTTTCATATTTATTCAAATTCGATGGAAAGTTATGGGCCAACATTTGCAGTTTAGTTCGTACAGGAACTTCACGCCCGCGTCATGGCGTCTATTAGGTCGCTGTACGATTCAAAATTACCCTCGAGCTCCTCAATAAGCGTAGAGTATAGTGACCAAACCGGGCAACGAATTTCTCGGCTCAATGGCTCCCTCCACACAGACCATCTAGCAAGGTATAAGTTTACAGGTGCAAGACACTACCACACTTGTGTCAGAACTACACTGGCGGCTTCATCTCCCGCCTGGATGTACTCCCCCTGGCGAATTGCCACCCCAATATACCGGGCATCAGCAGTAAATCTAGCTTGCCGATTCCAGCCCTAAACTACTTTACTCTTGAGCACATTTAGAATTGCTACCCTAACTACAAGCATATTTACACCGATGCACCGGTGACAGCCCCATCACCGGCGATCGGAATCTGGGTTCCATGGATGCGGACCACAATTGCGGCCATGTTAAGCCACAAAACAACGTCGATGACCTCAGAACTTGCTGCTCTGCGCTCTCCTTTGTAGTACGTTCTTCGGCAAGAAGCTCTTGTGTGGGTGATTTTCACAGATTCGCGGACGGCGCTTCAACAACTAGCCTAGTTTCTGCAGGAAGAACTGCCCACGACACACACTCTCTGCATACACGGGGCCGGGCTACCAGCTTGCTTCACGACGTCGTGCTACAGTGGCTACCTGGACATTGTGGGGTGATTGGAAATGTGGCGGCTGACGGAATAGCCTGCGCAGCCCACAATCAATCTAGCGTCGTCATCTCGATTCCATTCCCACGGCGTTATGCGGCGACGCTTGCGTACTAGCTGTCGCGCGGCACTTACAAAAATCCAATGGACGGAAAGATCAAAACGTTGTCAGCCATTGTATAGAATTGATCCCACCTGCACTTTCCGACTACCGCGTGGCCAGGGAAAGCGCGACGAAGCAATTGTTCACCGCATTCGCCTCAACGTCGCTTTTGCCCACCACTACTTGCACAAGACGAGCCGAGTTGCCTCCCTCACTGTCACGCTTGCAGGGTTCGTGAGGACATAGAACGTGTACTGTGTGTGTGTGTCCCCGTTTTGACACTCCATGGCTAACCATGAAGAGAATCCATGACTTCGTGTAGCGCAAAATATGGACAAGGAATAAAGGAGGCAACGGGCCCAAGTGCTAACTTCCAACTGAGCTTCATTGAAGAATGCGCAAATTTCAACACGAGAGTGGGACATTATCGTGCACAACAAAGAAAATAACAGAAGCAAGGTATCATAGAATCTGGACACAAAAATAATCGCGTGATGTAACATCGAAAGAAAGCGAACGAGGCATTGACTACCGTGGAACCCACCCTCTTTTCAGATAGCCAATCTCCATATCAGGCATGCAAGGCCATCGACGGCGCGGACACTCAATGGTCCCTGTTACGTATGGGCCCGCCGACGGGCTTTCTTTCAGCACTCCTCGGCTGTGCGGCGAAGCCACTACGTGCGCCTTCCAAACAAGCCCCATCGTCGACACGTCGAGACGCGCCCAAGGACACATAGGCACCCGCGATCGCAGCGGAGTCCTCTCTCCCCCTCTCTCGGACTCAACGTGCGCCGGATGCTACCGACTGCTCACGAACTCTGGAAAGAGCGTTGTGTGTGTCTGTGACATTCGTAGCGTGTGCACAATCTAGAAGGAACGCTGTTTCGACCATTAACGCTTTTGGGTATAAATACGACCCTTGCAAGCGCTATAACCCATTCCTGTTTGAGCAGTGAATCCATGCTGTCACTCTGCTCGAGTCCTGTACTGTTGCCTCACCCGTCGGGGCGTTGTTCTTTGGCTTCGGCTCACCTCTCGCGATGAAGTAAACAGTTACGTTAGCCTACAGCTTCTGGACTTCTTCGCGGCTGCAACAGCGGCTGGCCGCTTGCTTTACACCACGCTAACCACGCGTATGCCGGAGGCGACGGAGCTTGGCTAGGTGCGGCCCACCGGGTTGCAACATCCCCAAGGCGTGCTATTTCGGGCCGCCTCAATTATTTCCCTAGTCGTCTGATTGGCGTGTCGAGCAATGACGGCACACCTCTGAAAGAGGGGCGTAGAATCGCAATCGTGGCAATGAATGCACAAGTTGCCCTTGACAACCTTATGTACGTTGTAGTCGTGTTCGCGCAGGCGGTAGTTCAGGCAACGACCTCTTTGCCCGACATATACTTTCTCACACTTTAGGGGAATAGCGTACACAACGTTTCCCACGCATGCCCCGAACGAATTTTTGTGCTGATTGTCACGCATTGGCTGCCGGCGAGCTGCGCGGTCATTAATGCCGCACAGGCTTATCAATTTCCTAGGGGCGGAAAAAAGCATCAGCCTTCACACATTTACCAATAAACCTCAGTTGGAAGTCAGCGCTCGTGCCCGTCGCCTCCTTCTGTCCTTGTCCGTTTTTTTTTTTTTTTGCTACACGAAGTCATGGATTACCGTTGCCAACTAGCCCAAACCCAAACACAGCATGAAGAAAACTTTGGGACTGCGTGCTGATGCACCACT
Organism: Haemaphysalis longicornis; assembly: GCA_013339765.2. Lineage (NCBI taxonomy): Eukaryota > Metazoa > Arthropoda > Arachnida > Ixodida > Ixodidae > Haemaphysalis > Haemaphysalis longicornis. The sequence continues at coordinate 22,028,912 of CM023457.1, forward strand.
GACACTTAGCGACGTCATCGGTCCATGACACTCAACTGCCGTGGCAACACGGAGTACACGGGCCTTGGTGTCACTTCTCCGTGACTCCGGCCTGAACAAAACCCATTTGAACCATTGCCATAACTTTACTACTGTGCGCGGGCTGTGTGCGTGTTGCTGTGTCTGTCAGTTTCTGCGTACTTATTTGCGTTTCTTAGTGTTTGTATGAGTTTTTGTGTCTTCGCTTCCTTTCACTTTCGCCCCTCTCATGTTAATATGGAGTAGCAAGCCAAGCTCGCTGCCAAGCTGACTTCTCTTCATCACTAAAGGCATCCCTCCTCCTCTTCCTTACCGACAAAATCGCTGCTGTGCTTTCTAGAAACAACGCTTTGTACAGAAGACTGCAGCACAAAACACTACTCTTTACGAAGTCACCGAACTCCATCGTCTATGGTGCCGCAACGTTGGGCACACCTCTTTACGCTCTGCCCTTACCTTCACCTTCTTTTTTTCCCGATTGTCCCCCTTTCCCAATTCCTGCATTTCTTTTACCATTATTCCTTCCTTCCTTGCGTTCACGTTGTTTGCTGCTTACAGATGCGTCGATCAAGCCAACAACAGCGATGACTTGCCCCTTTGCCACAAGGCCAGCCATGTTCGACGGATCATCGGTCGAATCTCAGAGAAGGGTCAACCTCGCTCTACGCCTTGAGGAAGCCAGCCGGAATCGAAAATCAAGGTTGGGAACAAGAAAGTATAGCGACGTTTCACCTCGTGAACACGGGTAATGCCTAAGCACGTCGAACGTTTTATAAATGGTTCGACTAGACGGTGCGAAAGTGGCATACATTCCATTTCAATACCCCATTGAGGATAAACACGGCTTCCTTCAAAATGGCGGACTTGGCTAACCTCGGACCAGCTGACGGACCAGTTGGTGTTGGTAAACCTGGCCCGGGACATTCTTGACGCTTGGTGTTGCGTTGTAATAAACATTTTCCTCCTCCTCCTCCTCCTCCTCCTCCTCCTCCTCCTCCTCCTCCTCCTCGTTTAACTTGAAGGAACTAGCGTTACTAGAGGCACCACTACAAACGTTCAATCACGGTTTTGGCAGCGGGTTCGGTCGTTGGCGGCCAATCACATAAACAAGTCCCTGTGTCGTCATAAAAACGAGGCAAGAAATGGCTGGTGAATCGCTGCTGCTTTATCTCTTTTCCTCAAAACCTATAACAGCTGTTAGAAGCTTGAGCTAAAATTAGCATTGTCGCTAGGTGAATGCAGTTTTTTGTATAAAGCACAATTCTATGTGGTCTTCATGGTCCCTTTGAGGCTACGTGCACCATTTCCCTGTGATTGCAGGCCCTCGGAGAATGCCACGAAGGAGATTGACGAGGTTGTGAAGGTAGCCGCTACGAAGATGGCCTGTGTAGCGGAGCTCTGCCGGCAACGAAAACCGAAGCGGTGCGACGCCAAAAAACCTTACAGAGAAGCCGACGGCACGTGCAACAACTTGGAGAACCCGGAGTGGGGCGCTGCGGGCGCTTGCATGCGACGAATGCTGCCTCAGATCTACAGCGACGGTATGCCTTAAAGCAAAAAAATAACAATATAATAATAATTATGCCGGGCTGAACCTCCTTTGGCGCATTTGGTGAAGAGTGGGAACACGGGTGATCACTGTGCGCCTCCACGCACTTTGTTTCAGTATAAAAACTAAACCTGCAATCCGTTGTTTCATTCTTCGCGTTTTTAAAAAGTCCTGTCTGTGATTAGAAGGAAGCTCGTTCTTAATTGTGGGCGATGGATGCTATATGTTGTTAGCGATCTTTCGGCAATATTATCTGTATTGCCAGCAACACCTCGCAGTAACGGAATTATGCTAGCCCGTAGAGACATCACCATTTCTTCCGTATTAGGCGGGTAGTAATAATTGTTCTACACTGTGCAAGACAGCCTCTTGTAATGCCACGGAAGTTACGTAAGCCTGCAGCCCAGTCTACATGAAGTGATGTATTCAGCCATGAATTCGGACTTCCGCGATTGGCGGTGCACGCGCGGCTGCTTCCATTTTCTTTACCAGTTTTGGCAAGACACTTTCGGTGTTTCCTATGCAATAAACCTTCTTTCTTTTAACACAGTGTAGTTCTGATTGTATTGTGCAGTAAAGTTACCATAAGGAATAAATTATATGAAGAATTCAATTTCCCTTCCTAAGTGGGCTGTACACTTCCCACGTTGCGAGAACCTAAATGAAAATACAGTAATTTACACTTGTGAGTGATTTTATTTCTCTGTTAGACACAGCTTAGCACTATGGAACAAAAAAATCTCGTTCTCGTGCTGCGCTTAAGCTTGCTAGTCTTGTAAATCTGATTCACTTCCATTTCGCTGAACCTACGCCAGCGTGATAACTTCACCGATGATGCCAGAGTCTTGCAACCTACGCAAGAAACCACCGTGACGTCAGGCATAACTTCCTTTTTGAAACGACATCTGGATGTTGAAAGATACACAACTTTCCACCTTCCGACCAAGTAACTTCGTCTAATTATTGCTTCACTGCAAAACTTGGCGCAATAGACGAAAACAAACCTAATGAATACACTCAAGATGCAATTGCCGAAACCTAATTCGAACACAGAAAACTGCTCGGTGTTTCCAGACGTAACAGTCCAATGCCGGATATCCTCCACAGTGCTTGACCAAAAACAGCTGCAAAACCAAGCGCAAGTTTCATTCCAAACCGAAAGACCTTAGAGGAGGGGAACAGCGCAAAATTGGACAAGCACGAGAAGAAGGAAACGACAACACAGCGCTGACTTACAACAGTTTATTTTTCGACGTTCGCGCACATATATACCCTCACAGTAAAAAAATACAAAGAAAATCAAGACTAACAAGGTAGTGTCCCTTATCACCAACTAAACTGTTGTAAGTCAGCGCCGTGTTGTCATTTCCTTCTTCTTGTGCTCGTCCAATTTTGCGCTGTTCCCCTCCTTCAAGACCATGAACCAACTTGCCCAAGCCTCAATCCTAACAAACCGAAAGCCCGCCTCAGAGGTAAATTGATTGAGGCTGAGACGTAATTGGTTGTAGCTGTAGCCATCTGTGTTGTTAACCAGTTAACATCAAGAGGTTAGTCATCGATTACTTAACACTTACTTTAATCGTCCATCACTCCCGCTCTAGGTGTGAGCTCCCCGAGGGTCTCAAGAAGGAGCGGCGAGCCCCTGCCCAGCGCTCGCCTGGTCTCCTACACGGCCCACCCTCAAGGTTTCGCCTCCGACGAGCGGATGTCGAGGATGGTGCAGCGCTTCGGACAGTTCGTGGCTCACGACATCAGCTCTGCACTGGTGATCGACGCAGAAGGCCCCGAGTTCTTCCAAAACTTAGGTACGCATATGATTCAAATGAACGATAACCGTGATAACAAAGCGAATAGTGAGGGACGGGACTAGAAGCAGAGAAAGACCGCTAACTGACTGAGGGAGGTGTAAAATTTTAAGAACTCCGACGGCAGAGAATGGACTATAGGGCATCCCAAGACAGAAATGGTTGGAGGTACGGCGGATCGCGCCTGCCACAGAGACTTCCCAAAGCCAATACCACTTCTTCTAGTAACTACCACAGAAGAACAGCTAGTGGGAAAGGAAACCCTCCATCGCGCAATGCTTGCTTTACTTCCACCGCAAGGAACTGACTTCCCCAGTTGGCTCGTTCGTTGGGAGGATGTCGTGTTGCGGAGGTTTCGGGTTGGGGTGGCGTTATCCCCAGCAGTGTCCACGCTTGCCCTGCCCGTTGCCACGCGCCGTTGGCGGACACTTGTCCCTTCTGTGTGCTTCCTGCGTCAGAAGCTGACGTTGAACACCTGCTGTGGACTTGCCCAGGTCTTAGAGACGCCCGAGCGCAACCCTCCGAGGCACAGGGCTCCATCCTGGGAGACCCCATATCTAAAGCGCTGGATATGGGGGCCCCAGCACCGGTCTCTTCTTGGATTTTTGGCGCGTTACGGGTGCAATGTTGTACGAACCTTTCTTATGGCGTAGGGCAATCTCTCGCAAAAAAAAAGAACATTCAAGAGGCCTTATTCCTTCACTGGACACAAAGGGAAAGGAAGCGAAGACACAAAAACTCATACAAACACTAAGAAACGCAAATAAGTACGCAGAAACTGACAGACACAGCAACACGCACACAGCCCACGCACAGTAGTAAAGTTATGGCAATGGTTCAAAGGGTTTTGTTCAGGCCGGAGTCACGGATAAGTGACACCAAGGCCCGTGTACTCCGTGATGATCATGATGACGATGATGTACGCACAGGAGAACCTTATAATGAGTCGCGGAAAAGGAATCGACAACGCTCCGTTCACGTAATATGGCAGCGTGTGATCTTCTCCTCCCATACAAACTATATACGAAACACTTCGGAACTACCCAAACTGTAACCATGTAGTATTTGGCGTTCAGCAAGGGCAAAGATTTGAAGTATTCACTCCACCTCATAAAACTGAATGTTAGGACGTTTCCCGCTGAATACAACTGTGAGTTACCGATCGTTTTCGCGCTTGCAACAAAACAACGTATCCATTTTCCACCGCGTATCCATCCTACGACCAGAAGGTGTTTTGGGTGAATTCGAAGGTACGCATGCCGCGGTAGCTTTCAGGCTTAATCAGAGAGAGCACGTCACGTGATTTGAACATAATTAGGAGTGCCAGAAGACCCTGCAGAAAAAAAAGGGCTAGCCGTTGTGGCGTTTTATGTACTTCTATAAGGAAGTCAATAATTATCTTGCAATGCGTTTGAGTGAGACTATATCAACTACGAGCGGTGCCAACATTGAGAGTGAACGCTGAAGCAGATTTCGTTGGAGCTTGTTTAGAGAACGATACCATTACCTTATATCAGCTATGATATATCTACAAACGAGGCATTTCTTTGTTGGTTTGTTTTAAAGCGAAAGCTTTCTTAATGGGACCGACGGCGTCCTGTCAAACAAACTAATCCGTTTCCCCATATGCCGGTTGGTCGACCAAAAAGCTCTGATAAGATCTCTGGACACACTGCACGTGAGTGAAACAGGGCTTGCATTGGGTCAAAACGGTTACTTGAAAATCGCGAAATAGGAGCCGTTTCAGATAAGACAACACACGCATCGACCATGAAGAAAGGAGTACAATAGTATATAGTACCTATATTCCGTAAACCACGTATCGGTATACATTTAGATCGTTCGTAGGTGCGTTTACTTAGTGCGCGAAAAATGCTCGCATTGGTTCGTTCTCCGTTTTTGAAGGTTTGACCATCGACTATATACGCATTTTGAGCGAAGGTTGGACGCACTTTGAGCGAAGATTTTGACACCCTTTTGACGCAGTTTTTGACGTTAGAAAGCTTTCGCGCTTATCTCTACTTTGTTTAGGTTCGCCCTCCGGTTGGTAAACTTGCTGGTGACTATTGATTGCGTTATCCACGCAGGACGTGACACGTACAACTGCTGCGACCCGACCCAGTCCTCCGACCCAGAGTGCTACAGGATCGACATTCCGGAGCAAGATCCTTTTTACGCCCAGTTCAACACCACCTGCATGAACTTCAGGCGCGCCGCCCCGTGCCTCACCTGCAAGCTGGGTGGGTGAAATGTACCCGGCGCGTAGTGCTATAGTAACTACTCCCCAACAGTCGTCAGCTCTAGTTGACGAAGTGCAAGTTTCATCCATGTTTGAATTCACGAAGTTCAGTTCACCATATTCAAAAAGCTTCGCTCCAGTAATCCTTAAACAGTATGCAGTAGCTTGAAGAACAACGAAGCAAGGAATTTTTGAAAATGCAGTCTTAGCGAGAAGTCTAGGCTGTTAAAGTCAAAATTGAAACACCTCCTCGTTTACGCAGCCGCGCAGACGGCATTTTTCTCGTTCACCTTGGCACCATCTAGATACCAAAATAAAATACAACGTTCGTCTTTCCGCAGGACCCAGGGAACAGGTGAACGCTTTGACCTCGTATATCGACGGCTCACCGATCTACGGCATAAGCGAAGGCCAGACGAGAAGGCTTCGCCTTCTTCAAAAGGGTATGGACCACAAGACGTGCGCTGTCTTGGCCAACAACAGTGCCGCCCGTCAACGCATCATGATGTCGCCTTTCCTTTAAAGCGATAGCATTATCAGGGTAAACCCACAGTATTTTCTAATGCCTGTGTGTGCTTCGATAAGCTGATACCTCGTCCATACCCGCCTCGCCCAGTTACGCTGACTGAAACATGAGAAAATCATGGAAATGTGAGTATGGAAGAGGCGACAAGGCGGAAATCCTCATCATTTAACCCATCTGTGTACCACCCTTCCACTCCATGGCGGTTCCACTTGTTCACTATAATTCGCCTCAAAATGGGATGTCACGGTTTCCTAAGAAGCGGTTTAATCTTTTACTTTCCCTAACAAATACTAGCTCGCCGTTTGTACGAATGATCCCATTGAAAGCACGTGTTGTTTAACCGAAACGTACTATAACTTTTGCTAGCTACACTTTTACTTCACGTTTGATTTTTTGGCGAAGCTTCTTAGGCGTGGGCTGTCCATCATCGACGTATGTATGTAGCCACCTCAGTTTAGTTCTTAATGTTTACTGCTTCGGTACGTTATGCAAAGTGCGCTTGGATTTTTACTAGATGCGGTGGCTACCTCTAGTTTAGTCGCTAGATTGTTTACTAGATGGCGGGGACGTTGTAATAAATCCCGCTGTTGGCGCGCGTCGACGCCCGATGATAAGTCAGATGTGCGAGCCCGCGAGGCAGAAGCGCTCCGTGAAGCTGCGCGACGCCGCCACCAAGATCCTGCCGTACGAGAGCGGGAAGCCGAAGCGTGTCGTCTGGCTGCGCGACGACGCCGCCCAAAATCCTAGCGTTCGAGAACGAGAGGCCCAAAGTCACGGCAACGGCGCGAGAACCCTGCCGTACGCGAAGCGGCACGGCTGCGGCGCGAAGAGGATCTCCAAAACTCAGAGAACGGGAAGCGAGCAGAAAAGCGCGCGTACGCAGGCAGACCCGATGAGTGAGAGCTCGTGAGCGTCTGCAAAACGCACAGGCGAGCTGCCCAAAGGGGACTACGCGCGTTAAGCAGACTTCTAACGTTCGTTCGGACACAGATTAGTGGGCGAACTTTCACTGAAAGCACGGTTTTACGAGATTCCCCTAAGCTTCGCCATCATCATCATTCAACCCGTGGATATGTTGTGAATTTTTTTCACTTTCTCATGTGTGGGGTGCATATTAATTTTTCCGTTAGATCATATCAGGAAACAGTTTCGCTTCTAGGTTCACGCTTTCCGGCGTTATTTCTGTTCTTGCGGTATTACTCTATCGCGTAACGATGTAACAGTTATGCAAAGTATAGTCCCGACTTTCAGGCGGACTAATAAAATCAAAATGACCACCTTAGTGAAATGCGCAACCTTGGGAATATAAAATTGATAGCATGACGTTATCGTACTTATGTGAAGATGATGAGTGGAACACAGAGAGAAAAAACGGGCATTCTCTCGCTCTTCATTTTATCATCTTCGCATAAGTAAGACGACGCCATAATGAAGGAAATATCCCCCCCCCCTTCGCTCTTCCTGTCTCCGGTATAGTTGTTTTAGTGTTCCATTCTTGTGCGTGAAATATTGCATAATTACTTGTTTTCTTGATGAAAGCAAAAACTACCAGTGTAACCAAATAAGTGTTGTCAGTTGGGAAAATATGTACCTGCGGTCATCATGTAACTACAGCGCAGGCAGAATCTGAACTGGTTGGTTCTTATTTAACTTGGTTCACGGGTAAGCCTACAGAAACTAATGCTGCAGCAGTCAACAGAAATGCGACGACGCGCTGACTGTGTAACGCAACATTTTGTTGTCTGTCGACGATTAGTTTTTGTTGGCTGACCTGTATACCAAGTTAATTACCTTATTAAAAGTGCTACCGGTGTTCTCGGGGTACACGGAAGGGGAAATTTCGGAAGAGTCGGCTCAAAAGCCCGAATTTGAAATTGCAGGGCTTTTGAGAGAACAAGTTGTCGGGGGATCAAGACTGCTGCCCGCCAGCCGACACCCCGATATAGACCAGTGCAGCAAACAAAAGGAGCATCAGCTCTGCTTCGAATCCGGTAAGTGAAACCGTCTCGTTCGCATGCTTCTCAGCGAAAATGTGTATGTCGCTTTCACCGGGATGTTTTGTGACCCCGACGTTTGGTGTACGTCACACACACACACACACACAAAAAAAACTCTCGTTTCCACTGCGAACGGGCCGCGGCTCTCAACCTTTATTTAGGCTGATTTTCGAGCTCCAGCCACCCAAAAACTGTACCGTCGACTTCCTGACGGTAAGCTGCATCTGTGACCACCCGGTGTGCCTTTTCCCCCGAATTATCGCCTATCAAGTTCTCAAGTGAGCGTCAATGCGCTAACCCTAACGCTTCGACGAGCCGGTTCCCGGCTCCCGTTGTGGCATTTGCAAGCATGCCGGCGGACGTGGAATCCTCTCCCACCACTCATGCCGCTTCTACCGAGACCATGGACTTCGACTCGCACAGTGGTCGCACCATTCACCCCGACAGCCCGTGGATCCAAGTTTTACACTCACACATCAAGAAGAAGACGGCTCATGTCCCGAGCATCGTTACTAACCCCAAGACAGCATCGCTACCAGCCGCGCCATCACGAGATGCCTCCACGCAGCGGCGCAACCCTCTACCACGCCTGCCTCCCAATAATTACACCGTGATCTATCGCCCCCGATCCGGCCTCGATCTTTCAGCCTGGTCGCCTCGCCTTCTCACACAAAGCTTAGCGACGGCAAGCAACATTCCGCAGCAGGAATTCTTCTCTCAAGTCACAATTCAAATTCAGACACTCCAAAACCTCATTGTAGCTAGTACGCCGAGTGAAACTCACGCCATAACCCTCAGCCGCATCTCCTCTGTTCAACTCAACTCTGTCCTGTACGAACTTCTCCCGTACCTGAAGCCTCCACCTGACACCTGCCGTGGAGTCATTCACGGTCTTGACCCCGGCACCACGAACGAGAACCTCCCGGACCTCCTCATAGCTAATGAACCTCGCCTTCTTCACTCACGCATGCTGGGTCGAACCACGTCAGCCCTCCTCACATTTCAAGGCCCGCACGTCCCCTTTTATGTAAAAGTCGGCAGTCTCATCTACCGCTGCCGCCCGTTTCGAAGAACTGTTCAGTTCTGCCGACTGTGCGGAGAAGTCGGCCATCGGCAGGACGTCTGCCCACACCCCGACCAACAAGTCTGTCCCGGCTGCGGAACTCCTAATCCCACCGATGACCATCGATGCTCACCAAATTGCAAGCTGTGTGACCTTCCCCACATCACCGCTTCCAAGGACTGCCCCCAACGCCTGATTCCAACGCCGCCCGTGGTCAAGCGGAAACATCCTATGCAGCCACCAGTCTCGACCTACAATAGCAAGCTTCCGGACACAACAAATCAGGCTCGAACTACCAAACCGGTGAGCTGCTCACAGGCCGTTCGTAGCGCTCCCACTGCTCAACATTTTCCTCCCCTTCCACCCACGCCATCAAGCACTCGTACCCACACTACCGTCGACACACACACCACACCTGCCACCTCATCTTCGTCCGCCATCGATGGCCTCCTCACAGAACTACGCAATCAAAACGCGATGCTCCTACGACGCATAGAAGCCCTTGAACAAGAATCACGCACTCGCAGTAGCGATCGCGTTTGCCAGCACGAAGATCATGTTCAGGTTGAACAATCTGCGCCCTCATCCCCGTCAGCTCCTCCTCCCCCACCCATCATCACTGCTGAAGAGATTTCGGCGCTCATAGATAGGAAGATACAAGTAGCTCTTGTAGAAGTAAACCAAGCACTAGCCACAACTACCAAATCAATCGTCCAGCTCGGAGAAACCATCACAGCCCGAATCACAGCCCTAGAGCAGTCTCACTCCTCTATCGCATCAGCTCAATGCTTCAATCACTCATCTCCGTCTCGATTGCTCTTGAACTCGACAACCCCAACCACCCCAAAAAAGCCTAAAATCGATCAGAGCAGCGACGAGCAACTTGCCTCTATAACACACCCTTCCAATGAGCTGACGCCTCCATTTACAAATCTTCCAATGGAAATTGCGCTATTTCCTCAGCAAACGCTTTCAACTCGGCCATTATACTCGCAACCCAACCTGACATTTTGGTCCACAAGAATCGGGACATCCCTTCACCAATAACTCAGAGGCTACGAAGCATACACTCAAGATCCGAGTCACCGCACCGCCACGCTCGTATCCAAGACTCTCGCCGCCCAACTACACGACATGCATCGCCCATCGCTCATACCTTTCTGGAAATTCTTCCCCTCCCACCCGAAGAGCACAAGCCTGTTCATTCTCAACATCTACAGGCCCTCCAACGCAACTCCCTCACCACCATCGACCACCTCATCCACAACGCAATTCGCACCTCTCGCTACCGCTCCTCTCATTGTTTTAGGGGTGCTTTCAACGCTCCGCACCAGCATGGGGCTATCATCACGCAACCAAAAAAGGGGCAACCTTACTCAACGCCACACAGCAGCACGTTTCTCACTCTCTGCAACGACCTTACCACCCCTACACGGCTGGGCAACAGTGTATCACGAGATACGAAGCCCCGACCTCAACCTTTTCACATAAGATTTCCTACCTGGAATGGCAGTGTCCTTGAAGACACATTGGGCAGCGATCATCACATATCTCGTATCACTATACCCGCCTCACACTCAAACCTCGCATCGGTCAAGCCACACTCACCGACTGGGATCCTTTCGTAAAGATCCTAACCCTTTCAAGACAAGTATCACCAACCTAGAAGAAGGGACTTCACAATAATCACGGCTGTCAAGAAGCATTCCACGACAATTCCTCTGACGGTGGAGAATCCCTCCAGTTGACTCCCATCATTCTCAATCTATGGGAGGCTCGCCGCGGCCTCGTTCGTAGATGGCGGAGGCAGAAATATAATAGATCCCTGAAACGTCGAATTGCTGCCCTGACCCAAGAAGCTGCTATCTACGCTCACACCCTTCACAAACAAAACTGGGCTACCTTCTGCGACCAGCTCCAAGGAACACTCAGCAGTAAACGCACGTGGCACCTCCTCCGTAGTCTTCTTGGCTCGAAACCTGCCAAAGCTGCCACCCACAATCACGTCCGCCGTCTTCTTCACAACTATCCCCATTCGAATGATCAGCTACTAAAAGAGCTCAAGACCACCCTTTTTGGTACCGACAGCAATACCTCTCCTTTCTGCCACGCTGATTACACTGGCGCTCCAAATCCTGCCCTTGACGCTCCCTTTACGCTGCAAGAACTCGACCAAGCTATCTCTTATCTCACTAAAAATACCACTCCTGGCCACGACCGTATAACTAACAAAACTATCCGTAACTTGGGCAATGCCCCTCTAACTGCTTTACTAGATTTCTTCAACAACCATTGGACAAACGGCACCCTCCCTCCGCAATGGCGGCACGCAGATATATCACTAATTCCTAAGCCCAACAAGCCAATCCAGCTCTCCAACCTTCGCCCCATCTCCCTCACCTCCTGTCTCGGTAAACTCTTTGAACGCATGGTTCACACCCGCCTCACTACTCACCTTGAAGACAACGACCTATTCCCTCACACCATGTTCGGCTTTCGCTCACACCTCTCAACTCAAGATGTTCTCCTACAGATCAAAGAGCAAGTCATCGATCACCTCAGCAAAATTCATCCCAGTGCCATCTTAGCCCTCGACGTAAAGGGCGCTTTTGATAACGTCACCCATCAGGCCATCTTAGAAGGACTTCGAGAAACCCAGTGCGGTGCGTGTACATACAACTACGTGCGGGCCTTTCTAACCGACCGAACTGCCACCCTTGGCATTGGACCACTTCGATCTGACACATTTCGCACTCCTCCCAAGGGAACCCCACAAGGATCAGTTATATCACCCCTCCTCTTCAACATCGCTCTCCTCAAGCTCCCACCTCTCCTTCAAACCATTCCTGGTCTCCACCATGCCCTATACGCTGATGATTTAACTCTTTGGACGACCACCGGATCTCCTGGCACACAACAAGATACCCTACAACAAGCCATCGACACCATTCTCGCTTATCTCCGCCCTCGAGGCCTCACGTGTGCCCCCAGCAAATCAGCACCCCCTCATCCTCCGCTCCCGAACTCGTGGGCGATGTCCAGTTCCCACACCCGATCCTGCTCCAACAATCGGTTCCACACCCATTCCTAAAGTACACACCCTTCGTATACTCGGAGTCCAATTCCATCAAGATGGCTCTGGCGCTGCAGTTCTTCCCCACCTTCAAGCCACTGTCACCCAACTTACCCATCTCATCAAGCGCATCACAAACCAACGTCAGGGCCTCAAAGAAGACGATACAATACGACTAATTCAGGCACTTTTAATTAGTCGCATCACATATTCCACCCCATACATCGCCCTCAAACCCAAAGAACGGGAGAAAGTCGATATACTAATTCGAAAAGCTTTCAAAATTGGACTTGGCCTCCCCGCTCAAACCTCTACCTGTCGTTTCTTCCAACTCGGAATCCACAACACCCTCGAAGAACTCCTGGAAGCTCAACGCAACAGCCAACTCACCAGACTCCTCCTTACCACTACCGGCCGACACGTCCTCCAGGTTCTCGGATACCCGACCCCACCTGCTTCACAAGCCCTTCAGCGCATTCCATCTTCAATCCGGTCCCACATTACTGTATCCAAAATTCCTAACAATATGCACCCAGAATTCAACCAAGGTAGAAGGCTCTCCCGGGTTAAGCATCTGCGATCACAATTCCACTTTCACCCCGATACTCGCTACACCGACGCCGCCCTCTACCCCACACGCCAGGCTCATGCTCTGGCGGTTGTAAACTCAGAAGGCACACTTCTCACCTCCCTCACAACTCTCTCGACATCAACCACCACTGCCGAAGAAATTTCCATAGCCATCGCCGCTACAACTGGCTCCGAATACCTTACAATAATAACAGATTCCCAGCAAGCCTGCCGTAACATTCAACGTGGACGCATCTCACTTCCTGCATTACGCATACTCGCATCAATCAATCCCCTCCCCGACCTGTACATCGTCTGGACCCCTGGCCACTCGTCCCTCGAGGAAAATGAGGCGGCTCACGCCGCTGCCCGCGCCCTTCCACACCGGACATTTCCCTCAGGAACAGAACAACTCAACTCTGTCCTGTACGAACTTCTCCCGTACCTGAAGCCTCCACCTGACACCTGCCGTGGAGTCATTCACGGTCTTTACCCCGGCACCACGAACAACCTCCCGGACCTCCTCATAACTAATGAACCTCGCCTTCTTCACTCACGCATGTTGGGTCGAACCACGTCAGCCCTCCTTCCTCCAACTCCCGCTGTTCCATCACGCTACCACGACATCCTGCACCATTATCGCAACCTTCGCCTCACTTTGCCTCAACCTCACCCTCAACTAACCAAGGAGGAAGCAGTCATCTGGCGTCGATTACAAACAAACACATATTACAACGCACCCATCCTCCACGCTATCTCCCCTACCCAATACACCCTCACCTGCCAATTCTGCCCCTCTCTTAATACTACCTACCACATGGTGTGGGCCTGTCAAAACACCTCATCGCTTACCCCCAATCCAAGACCTTCCCCAGAGCAGTGGGAGGGCCTGCTGACCAGCTCACGTCCCGCTGACCAGATCTTTCTGGTCACCCGTGCCAGGGCTGCAGCCAAGGCCCAAGGGTACCTGGACTGAGGTGAACCCACCCCACCGAGTGACGGCTCAACCACCACCGTCTGCTCTAATAAATGTTTCTTCTCTCTCTCTCTCTCTCTCTCTCTCTCTCTCTCTCTCTCTCTCTCTCTCTCTCTCTCTCTCTCTCTCTCTCTCTCTCTCTCTCTCTCTCTCGTAATATCCCCGCATGCCCACTCAGAGTGATTGGCGAATGAGAAGTTACGGGCTCATAGTAAGCTGTTCAAGGCTGATTCATTTGATCCTTAGTAACGTTAAGGGGAATTAAAGAGCAAGGATCTTCTCTTTTGTTAACGTTGATGACAGTCATGGCGAAAGTCGCGACACTCACCCGCTCCTCAGATTAGTGAGATGAGGGCAAAATGCAATCTTAATACTACAGTGCAACAAAACTAAGGGCTAGAAGGTGAGGCACACAGGGCGAGAGCTGAAACGTACCATAACTTTTGCTAACTATACTTTTACTTCACGTTTAATTTGTTCACTTTCTTATGTGTGGAGTGCATATCTGTAAGGTGCAATCTCGGCCGTACACGGCCGAGATTGTAATGGCACTGCTGGAAAGTGCACTCCGAAATTCGACCAATGCCAAGTCATTCAGTGTCACTGTCACCAGATGACAGGGAAAATTGTGGAGGCTGCGGAAATAGCAAGGCTTGGCGAAGAATGCTTCAGCGTGCCTTCTGTAGTCATGTCCACCAAAGAACCTGATCATTAACACGGGGAAAACAAGGTCGACGTAACATAGCTAGCCATCTTAAAAGTACACAACATGTGGATAGTGAGAAGGGGGATGGGTTTTTGGCATCTTGTGTTTTGTATCTTGGGTGTGGTACAATTGCTATCACTACTTATCGGTTGGCTGTTTTCGTCGTAAGTGTTGTTACGATTCAGCGCGCCGCTTGCTGCAAGCTTCGTGAAGCGCTCTTGTGCTTTGTGGCAGAGCCTACCGCTACGTGCGCCTTCCACGTGGGGGCCTCTCTGCCGGTGACTCAAGCTTGCAGCGACAGCCAACGGATCTACAAGTTGAGATTGACCCGGCGTGGCGGATGCCGCAACGGAAATCTCTCTCCCCTCTCTCAGAAGCGTGCTTCGCTACTACCGACCCCTCACGAACCCTCGAAAGAGTATTGTGTGTGTCTGTATATGTTCGCGCCGTGTGCAAAAGCAGAAGGAGCTGTGTTTGACCGTTAGCGCTTTGTGCATATATACGGGGCCCCAAGCGCAGAATTGCATTCCTTTTGGAGCAGCAAATCAATGCTGTCACTCTGCTCAAGTCCTGTACTGTAATCTCGCCCGAAAGACCATTGTTCCTGTATTGCATCGGCTCATCTCTCGCCATGCAGTAAACCAGTAAAGTTTGCCTCGGCTTCCAGTCATCGTCACCAAGGCAGCAGCTTTGGCTAACCATTTCGACCATTACGCTACCTGGCATGACGGAAGCGGCCGAGCCCAGCTCGGGGTCGCCTTCCCGTATGCAACAGTGTGTGCGTGCGCGTTTTTAAATATATGACATGTTTCTGTAATAAAAGTTCATTTGGAAGCAGCAGAGTTCGTCCTAGCTGTGTGCCTCACCTTTTAGTCCTTGGTTTTGTTGCGCTGGGTATTAAGATGAATTACCAACTCGCCCAATATTGCACCCTGCGCAACGAAATATTCCGTTCCCAGATAAGTACAAGCCAGGCATTTCCGGCGCAGTGTATAATGTTAGATACACGTATTTATATTGTCACGGGACGCCTATGGATCCTCTGAAGGGAACGTAGACGTGGGAAATGTTATATTACAGATATTTACAAACGTCACATGGTGGAGAACACAGTAGCAGTCTCTAGTGGGACGCTGCCAGAGAGAGAGAGAGAGAGAGAGAGAGTTCTTCTTGTTACTTCTCGACACCCAACCTCCCAACACAGCCAGCTTCTATCTCTTCATTACTGTTCCATGGTGGAGCCAATCTCACGGTGTCTACGTTCCCTTCAGGGATCCATAGGCATGCCGTGACAATATGCCACGCACTTTCCTTAAACCGACCTCAAAGATACCAAACCAACCGCCCTCATTTACAAAAAAAGAGAGCAGCAAACAGTAAACATTTTCCAGTAAATAAAAAAAAATCACGGTTCTTTTAAAAAAATTTGCTTTGCCGGGACTCAAACCCTGGACAACAGCCAAACAGCGGTGTTCTTCTAGTATTTCTCCGAAGTAACGAAGCACTGTTTCAAGCAAATCAGTAGATTTTCTTTCCTTTATTACATGGGAGAATGCGCTCAGACGTGCCAGTACGAGGACTACATAGTCAAGCAAACAGACGAATACACTGAAGTTAGCAAAAGCACAAATGCATCAAAATTTAGGGAAACACACACAAGCGTTCAAAAGAGGGAACCACCAGCCAGGTGGTTGGTCAAGCGAATCATACATCCACTATGTACAAATGCCGCAGTTTCTCGGAAATAGGGCTTTGTTGATCTTGGTGGCTCAGCACATAAGCGACATCGTCACAAACTGTACAAACCAATCAACACGAACATGTCATAGGGTGGCTCACCAGGATTGTCGAATGGCAAAAATCGGATTGAGAAAGGCGCGATATCCATGTCTTTTCTGACCGTTCTCTGTGAAATGTCCCAGAAAAAGCAGCATCTCTGCAATCTACAAAACAGTGACAGTCTGTCGAACCGAGCTCTAAACAGACCTCGGTCTTTCATCCAAGTTTTAACAGAGAGCGTGCCAGTGTGTAATTAAAAAAAATGTTTTAACACCTGGCGGAACACACATTTTACACACTCTATTGACGACATCCTGGTACGAACAAGGGAGGTACGGAACACGATATAAACGTATGGGAAAAGCCCAGAAACCAGGGCATCGGAAATAGACTCACGCGGAGCATTAAATATGTACTCAAGGCTAAACCCAGCTGTAAGAAGCCAAACGTGTCAACCAATTCTCTGAGTAAACCCCGCGGTCTTCGGACTGCTTCCACAGACAGCGAAGATACCACAATGTCAGGGAGAAAATATTCAAGACGTGTTCGCAAGTACAGCTTTCAAAAAAGGATGTTGTACTTCTCGAAAATAGAATAGACGAGAAACAAACTGGCAAACAAAAAGATAAACAAGCCCAAGTCCCCCTCGCACAATCGGAAGAAAAAGGTTATCGCGACGCAGTGGCTCACTACGCGAACACCAAATGAAGGTTGCACAAATCCGGTGAAAAGCCTGTATCCTGAGTCGAGAGCAATGTAACACTTGTAGGACATAAAGAAGTCGGGTCACAAGAAACGTGTTACACGCCCTAGCACGATAAGAGTAGACGACGTTGGGTGCGCACTAGTAATTGCCGGGGTCGTATCTGCCTGGGAAGTTGGAACGGAATGTCGCGGCCGGAATAACCGCAGTGATGTCACGACTTCACTCCTCCTAGGGGGATTGGAAGATGACGACGACAGCTGACCATGAAATGATGGGCAGCTTCACACCATCGTTTAAAGGGACCCGGCAACACTTTCGACAAACGCTTTCACTCTTTCCTTCGCGTCTGGAAGCACTGCGAAAGCTACAGTTATCGCCAACACGGAGCGGCACTGCGTGATTTGCACGTCGCTGCAGATACGCCTTCCCTTTCTGTTTTGCTTTTGTAGCTTTACTTTTAAAGTCGCTATCGAAAAGCATTCATTGCAGCAACTGAAGGAAAACCAGCCAAGAGCCGCTACACGGCCTCAATGACGTAATTCGGGCCGTCGAAGAACGTCAAGACCGGGAAAGAGAGAAAACTCTTTTGAGCGAGTTTCCAAGTTTTCTGATGAGCATAGAGCAGTAATTTTTGGCTGCTTTGCGACCCCCTAATCTAAGCACTGGGTGTGTTGGGTGACTACGTTCTACAGGCATTTAAGGTTTAAAAAAAGTTGAAAAAAGTGTTGCAGGGTCCCTTTAACCAACGATTATTGCGCACGATTGCCACACTTCGTCCCCTGTCCTATGTACAGTCGACGTTTAGCGTAGTTTTACTGTCCTACAACGCAAAAAAAAAAAAACGTTCGCTTATCTCCTTCTTCTGTTTCTTTTTTCCTCCACAGGGGACCGTAGGGGCAACCAAAACTTTGGAATCCTATCTATGCACATCACCTGGTTTCGGGAACACAACCGGATAGCAAGGAATCTTGCGCTAGTCAATCCGCATTGGGATGACGAGCGTCTCTTCCAAGTTACCAGGCAAGGCCCCGAGCCGAATTTACTCCGAAATTTTTGCGAGCGATCAGTTTTTCAACAAATAACGTGATGAACATGCAAGCCGTGTTTAAGGGCATGATGTTGTTCAACATGAAGTTGAACACGTTGAATATAAATACAAGTCCAGCCGAAACCTGCACCTATAGGCCAACAGCGCTCAGGAAATAGCGAAGCGACCGTTTGAACATTAAAAAAGAAACCGCGATCACGCTGCTTACATAGCACTTCAGAAATTCTAGAAAAACGCTCAAGCATGCTTCACCAGCTTACACAGTTTATGATGTCGCACTCAACAGTATCACGCTTTTCATGCTCTGTTGTTGAGCGACAAGCCACTGCCATCAAAATTGGTATGCTCGTTTTGTCGGCGCTGTAATATACCGATGTAGCCAAACTCGTTAGCACATTCCAGAGTCACTTTATTAAAAGTAAATGTCTCTTGAAACGGTGAATTTAGTTTAAAGGATAAACGTTTACACTCGACTCTCGATAACTCGAAGTCACCTAATTGTAACTCTCGGTTAATTGGAAGTGATTTTCCAGTCCCGGCAATGTTACGCGCAATTCAATAGAAGTAATATCTCGATAATTCGAAGTTAAAAATCATCGAGCAATTCGAAGCTATTTCGAATCAAAACCAAGGAGGTGAACGTCGTCTTTCCATAACATTCAAAATTTTCAAGCGCCGAAACACCGCCGTGCTCTGCACTACGTCGGCGCCATCGCAACTCAGGCAGCGCACAGTCTTAATCGGCAGGTCAGCTGAGGCTCGCGCCGGCGTACGCCACTCTCTCTTTTCAGGTCCTCAACCTTCTTCGTTGCGCACAGCTTCCGACTGAGGAGCTTGCGTGACGCATACTTCGCGCTTTGAATTCGGCGATAAGTTTGAACTATCAGGGCAAACCCTGTCGTACGCTCCAACTGGCGGCGGAAGTCGAGATTCAGGACAAAATTAAGAAAGGAGACGCGATTCCGAACTAATGGCAATGCTGTCATTGTGTTTTCTGTTTAATTGGAAGTTCTTTTAATTAGAAGTTTTTTTTTTGCGGTCATCGTGGGCTTCGTATTAACGGGAGTCGACTGCAATATGATTTGACCTGTGGTCACTCTCCGGCGTGACGGGTCTAAACAGATATGTCTAACGGACGTATCAGTTTCAGAAGTTTGCGGGGATAAATTGGTCGCAGTTAGCACAGGACCGGGGTAATTGGAGATTAGTGGAAGAGGCCTTTGCCCTGCAGTGGGCGTAGATAGGCTGATGATGATGATGATGATGATTATGATGATGATGATGATGACGTATCAGGTACAACGTGCTGTATTACTTCTTCCGTTTATAATTTGGCATAGAAGGGCCAACAAGCGTGTGCAGTCGTGTAACTTTTCGGATAAATCAGTGACGTTGGGCTGCCTCTGTGTTGAACGTTATTCTCTTTTCGTTTTTGATTTTTAGCGCCGTAGATCGTTACTTAGCGTCGTGAGCTGCTTTGTGGCTGTGCAGAGATGTCGGAACACTTTGAAGATCTCTAGGTGGTAAAAATTAATCCGGAGCCCTCCACAAGGTGCGCCTACTAGCACATGTCTAGCTTCGTCGCGTTAAAACCCCATAAATTGAATTTCAAATTCGGTTCCTGGCTCCAAAATCTCTCTTTCTTGAACTTGGAATGCAGGCGCATCGTGGAAGCACGTTTGCAGCATATAGTCTACAACGAGCTCCTCGAGGAAATCCTTGGGCCCGAAGTGATGAAACGAGAGCAGCTGCGGCCTCGGCGCGACGGCTACACAAAGTACAACGCTAGCGTCGACGCCACCGTCGTCAACGAGTTTACCACCGCCGCATTCCGCTTGGGCCATGCACTGGTGGGCAGGGACCCGGATGTGTAAGCTGTATCATCTATCATTTAACGTCTTGGACATCAATTACTCGCCCCTGCGGGCACGAAAAAATTGTCGCTCAGCTTGCAAATTTTGTAACGTGTTATGCAGTTGGAGCTCTGAGCTCGCTCTCTTTTTTTGGAAGGCGAATTCTTTTATAGAGAGGAAGAGAAACATTTTATTTCTTGCAAGGCCTGCCAAGAAGAGTGAGTGAGTGAGTGAGTGAGTGAGTGAGTGAGTGAGTGAGTGAGTGAGTGAGTGAGTGAGTGAGTGAGTGAGTGAGTGAGTGAGTGAGTGAGTGAGTGAGTGAGTGAGTGAGTGTGAGTGAGTGAGTGAGTGAGTGAGTGAGTGAGTGAGTGAGTGAGTGAGTGAGTGAGTGAGTGAGTGAGTGAGTGAGTGAGTGAGTGAGTGAGTGAGTGAGTGAGTGAGTGAGTGAGCGAGCGAGCGAGCGAGCGAGTGCCAACAAGCGCCATTTCGGTGGCGTTAGTCAAACTGAGCGGCTCAAGAAATTGTGGCAGGATATGATGCAATTCAAACGTGATTCATGGATGTACGAGGCCCATATCTTGTAAGTATAAGCTGACTAGGCCCAGAGGCCATTTAAAATACAAGTTCAGAGTTCACGCACCCAAAAAGTGAGCTTTCCTGTTTTGTCCTTCCGTGCAGCAAGCTGCCGGGGGATGTATCCTTGCGGTTCCAGTTCTTCCACCCTTTCGCCTTCTACAACGCTGGATTTCCCGACGCTATCATCACAAAAAGGCTGAATGAGCCAGTGCAGAAGTTTCGGCCGGTAAGCTCACTGCGTCAAGAGCTGTCGCTTTCGCGTGACGTGCGTACAGCTTATTTCTGGAGGTCTCATTCTGGTCATGTAAAAGTGCAAAACTGTCCAGACCATTACCACATTTTAGGACAGAACGAGAGAATTCTTTAATGAGACCAAAGAGGTCAGCCATGTATAACGTTGTGCTTGCTAGTTCAAATGTTTGGTGAACATGCAATGAAGGTTAAATTCTAACACTAATAATACAGATAAGAACAGAAAAAGCGAAAGGAAATTCGTCAGACGGACATACGAAACACACATACACAAAAAAACGAAAGAGTGACAGAGGCAGTCCCAAGCTGGAATCGAGTCCAGAGTCTCTAAGGAAACGCTCAAGAGCTTTAAAACCCCGCACCCCACTGTCTTTGCTGTTCCAGAGGCCTATGAAGTTCTTCATGCTGAGATTTCTCGCCCGTAGTAAACTTCGCACTGTCATTCGCGCCGAGTTGAAACGTGGACAAACACAGAACAGGTGTTCAGTGTCCTCTCGTACACCGCAAAGGGGACACAGAGGTGATGCCACCAGACCAATTTTGTTAAGAAAGCCTTTGGGATAGGCTACTTTGAGGTGCAGGCGATGTATAGCACACTACGTTGGTATGAATAAACGGTAAGGTATACGAAACGTACACTGCGGGTCGATAGCGGACTGCTAATGCGAAAGCATTACGTTTTATTTCAAGCTAAGCGATCATTTTTATTCATCAATTTATTTCAAGCTACGCAAAAAATAGCGCAGCGCACGCTGATGTGGGTCCTCTCTTTAGTTTCCCGGCCCGGCATGGCAGGCAGCACAGTTCACGAAGAAACTAGGTGCCGAAGCCAAGGAAAATGCCGAAGCTTGAAAAGAGACAGCAGTTACGCTAAACATTAGCTCACGCACGCTCACACACCATCGGTCTCAAACCAGGCGCGATCAGCAAATGTCGCCCCTGCAGTCTCCAGTGGAGCCGACCGTTTGAGTGTTATCGACAAGTGCTCGGTTTTTGCCTTAAGTGGGCTAAACATCTCCTTTTCGCTTAACAATGCTGTCACGCATGAACCATACTATCGATTCTAGGAGTTGGAAAACCTGTTTTGCCTATGTCTTCATAACCACGGTGCTGGTGGCAGTGTTTTCTGGGGACTTCAGTATCCTTGTGCAGAAATCGTCTTCAACGAATAGAAGCCGAAATACCGACATCAGAAGAGAGACACAAAAAATTAACGCCAGAATGCCAGCCGAGGTTTGCTTACATATGCTCCGTCTATGAAACATCCACCTATCGTAGGTTGCGGTGCCCTCCTAATTGGTTAAACAGCGTAAAAAAGAGTTGTCTTTTTTTTTTACGCTGTTTTGCCCAAATTATGTACCAACAGGCCCAGTTTTCTATGTTAACCAATTCGTCGTTTTCCCCTCGGGTGCGCCTCCTAGCTTAGCTGTAGGTTCAGCTAGCTCGAAAGACCAGTGTTTCGACGCGCATTAAAGCCCCTTGGGCTCACGACTCGGAGCAGGTACGGCGATCCCGAGGTGACCCGCCATCTGTTCCGGTTTGCGAACGGCCCCAAGCCTTTTGGTGTGGATCTGTTCGCGTTCGACGTACAGCGGGGGAGGGACCACGGACTGCGCAGCTACGCCGACTTCGTCGAACACTGCGTGCCCGGTGTCCGTATTGAATCATTCCGGGATTTGGAACAGCTCATGCCCAAGGATGCAGTGGACGTCTTCGAAAGACTTTACAAGTGAGTGTTGTGACACTTCGCCACTTTATACTAAATTGATGTCAGTCAGGTGTTCCTCCTCTCAACCGAGCCCTCCGTCATCAAAGCAGCGGAAAGTGGAACTGACGATTTTCATGGGGTGATAATTATTTCTTTCTAACACTGCGATTCTCAAATGGGGGTTCGTGGACACCAGAGGTCTCGCAGTCCTTTCATGAGTCCGCGAAGCTACTTCGGAGCACATAGCACGTTGGAAATTGCTCCGATTGATGAGGAACAGTTATTCGCCTGTAAAGGGTGCTCTGTTACATTCCAACTGCCTTGCGGGAAAAGAAATAATACCAAAGAAGTGTTCCTCAGCAGTAAAGGGTACTCCGTTACATAACTGTTACTGCGGTGACGAATATGCCACGAATACGTGTACTTTTAATACTAGCTCACTGAACTTTATCAGCACACCGCCGGCAATCGGTTCTGTGCGACGGCATAAGATATTACGGGCGAACTGTCCGTGAAAACGCTTTTAATCCCGTAGCACCCGTAAATGATTTATCGATGATTCCGGCGTCTCGACTTTCATATGGCTCAGATATCCCCAAAGAGGCCTGTAAAGATCGATTTTTTTTTTCGTTTCTTTGCTTTGTCATGCCGCGTCTTTCACCAGGAGGTCTTCAAAAACCCACCGTCTCCTCCCATGACTGTGACATCTCTTTTTCCAGGGATGTAAGAGATGTAGACCTATTCTCGGCCGGCCTGGCGGAGAGTGGTTCACATGTGGTGGGGCCCACCTTCACCTGCCTCATCGCCCCAATGTTCGCGAAACTCAAGTTCGGCGACCGGTTCTACTACGAACATGGCGGGCAGGCTGGCTCTTTTACACCCGGCAAGTGATAATTCCCTCTTGTTTGTTTATTTGTGCGTTTTGTTGCCGCCATTTGGCCGCGCCCATCTATTTTATCTAAGTTGGAATTGAAGGGTCAGTGCATTACATGTCGTCGCTAGAACAGGATGTTCGTCTTTGATCACCAGTGTTCTAGATATGATTCCACGGTTCTCAAAGGATTAACGCGAAAGATATATGCTCGCAAGCAAACAGCGCGGCATTCCATTCTCCAACCCTCGCCTCTGAACGTCACGTTGTTCACCGCTTCGTCGCCGCTTGTATGTATAATCATTGAGTTCCTAGCGTAGCACAAGTTCCCTCAAATAAACTTTTTCTTCATTGAAGAAACCTGCGTCGTCCTCGGCTACGTGACGCTACGGCGTATGGTATTCATTCGGATAAGTTGACACATTTAGCAGCCAAAAAGAACAGGAGGAACCAGCGTCCGTGAAGAATGCTTCTGTAACTTAATTGCCCATTACTCTCCCAGTATTCATTCGGATCGTTCGGATCGGATGTCTGGATCGTTCGGATAACCGCCGGTAGTATTTACCCTAACCTTTCACGGACGATCAGGTTCGAACCGGGCGCGGGCATGCTTCCTGCCCGGAATATTGCTTTCAGAAGCTCGGGCGTTCACCGTGGTATGTTATATTCGCTAATTGCGCAACAATGCTTTCCAAACTAAACTGAAAGCATGATGGCCGACCCTGAAGCGTGAGGAAAGCAGCCTGTTTCGTTGTATAAGAGCTGCAGTCTATGTTTTTTTTTAAATTAGATCAGCTCCCGGAAAGTTTTGATTTACATTTATTTCGCGTTCTAAAACCACTTAGGAACTGTTTGCCAGAAAAGCATTTATAGATGTTTCTCCAATGAGCGCTCGCCGTTCAGAACTTTTGTGACGTCACAAACCGTGGTAGCTAAAAGCGTGCGGGGCGTCGTCGCCTGTTTTCACGTTTCTCGGCGTTTTCTGCCTTATGAAACATCTGCTGGTTGCGAGAATGGTGTATTTAGATTCTCAGCATTGTAATCTACCGACACAGGCCAACTTGCTTCCACCCTTTAGTGTTCCTCTAAGCAGTGTCTGGGGTACAGGCGAAAACTCAACTTACAAAATGGTACTATGGTTAAAACGCGGTTACATAAAATTTAGAAATTCTATCTCAGCTGTTCGACATGACCTTTTATTTTAGGCTAATGTAGCTATAACGACGTTTTACTGTGCTCAGCTTTTTATACGAGATGCGGGATTTTCGCCCTCACAGGTCAACTGAAGACAATACGGCGCACAACGCTGGCTAAAGTGATTTGTGAAAATGGCGACAGCGTCATCCACCAAATTCAGCCGAGAGCGCTTCGTTTGCAGATGCCTGGGTAAGTTCGCTCACAAAAGGTTTTCAGAAAAGTAAAGCGGATCCCACGGGTATGTGGGAATCTGGATAACGCGAAGCTTTCATCGAGGTACACCTGGGTTTAAACGAACTTGCGTGTGACATTTTGTTAGATCGTTGTTGTGCTAGGCGTAGTCGCTGATTTTTAAGAACGGTAAGCAGTGGCAAGCGCGTCAATAAATACGAAACGCAAAGGAAACGTTCTGGCGAAGACGACGCCAGCTCCAAACTCAGAAAGCATGATACATGCATAAACTAGGCTTCCTCCGGGCGCAGTGCCGCTAGTCGCTTCCTCGGTCGGTCCTTCGGGCATGGTACGGGGAGGCCAGCGCTATCTGGCGCAACTTTTAAGCGAAGCTTACTATCCCAGGTCAGACCCAGAAAACGGCTCGTTACTCGTAGCGTCAGCCTGACCTTCAAGCTCAGCCAAGGTCAAGCCAGCGCTCGTGCGTCTCCGCAGTGCAAGCGTCTAATCAGCTCTATATCGCGCACAACGCAATAAACCTACTATGGGCAACGGTTTGCCAACTAAGACCCTTACGAAGACTTCAATTTCCTGCATGCTCACAATGGCTGCTTTTCTTTCTGTTCAACTAAGAGTGATCTGGCAAGGATAGTGTGATATGGAATCTACACTCCACCTCTCAAGACATCATACATCATCTGCAAACAGCCCTAATCACGACTGACCGATCCGCCACCTGCCCTCCCCTCTTTCCCTTTCCCTCCTACTTCCCGTAGTAGCAACTACAGCCACGTGGCCTCCCCATCTTAATAAAAGTTATTCAGCAGAATTAAATTCGTGGTGTGCGATTATAAGGCATTCGCAGCTATGTCTGCGCCGCACCTGAGGTACTGAGATTACTACTTTCTGCGATGCAGGAATGAAGTGACGCTCTGTTCCAAGCTCCCCGACATCGACTTGACGGAATGGGAGGAAAAGCTGTGACCACGCTGCAACCACCGCTAGCGAGCTAATAAAGAAGGCGCTGCCTTCTACTTTTCCTCCGCAGTCTCTTGCCTTGTGTGTTCTGCCCAAAAGAACGCCGTCGAATACTGCCTGTGCTGCCCGGCTGTTTCAAAGGCCTTCTGATTGTCTATCGAGTGCCCCATTGTAAATACATGGGACGCAGTTGTGAGCAAGAGTGCAACTGTCAATTGAATGTTACCGTGTAGCGCATGCTTAAGAAAGACTAAAGAACGAGAATGTCTGATACACAAATTTCAGCCTGCTACTTCTCACGGGGAAACGGGTATATACGGGTGGACAAACCAGAAAAATGGATGGATATAGAAGACATGCTTGATGACAATGAAATGAGCCGATTTGTTACATACACACGACGCATGTCTAACATGCACCACAGCGCAAACACTGTCTGCAATATGCTAATTGACACCAGACTTACTCGCCCAGATCAAAGAGCTCTGACTGACAGCCCGTATTTTGAAGAAATGAAACAAGGAACAAAAAACAGCCGTAAATGTAGGCACCCGACCTGCTTGTCGTTTGCCGTACGTGGAGGCAAATAGAACCATACGTATGGCGCGGCCACACTATATATTGAGAAAAGAGGTGGTTAATGCGCACTTTTCTTTCCAACAAAACGTTCTTCTACTACTACAATATTTGCAGCATCTATCTATTGGCCCTCCTCCTCCTCCTTGTAGGATCTTTGTAACGCATGTTGGCAACTGCCTTTCATACAATCGCCGTCAACCCCATGGGTAAGTAAAGGGGGTTTCTTGCAAACTATGCTGTTACGTGGCGTAGGATGGAGGCGACACGAACTATGGTAGATGGTGAAGAGATGCATTTTAATGTGAGGCAGCCACCTTGGTACATCTTCTTCACCTGGAAATACTACCATCATCCTCATCGTCATTGGCATCGTCATCACCATCATTCGAAGACGAAGGAGCACGCGCTGCATTGCTCGTGACAGCACACTGCTGAATCTCTCGCTCTCTCGCCCTATCGAGCCGTTCCCCCCCAAAAAATGGCAAGCCCGAAGCCCGCGGTGGACCTGGCCCATGGAGCCGAGAACCCAACGCCGTCTCCAAGGTCCCCGTGCGGTATCGACTCGCCGCCCGAGTTGCACTGCCTTCACCGAGGCAAGCTTCGCTGCCGGCGACATTGCAGCAAACACGGTCCCCCCGCCGGGACACTGGGCCAGCCGACCACCCTTAACGCCACGCCCGACCACCAACTTGAAGCGTTGAGTGAGTCGGAAATCAACGCCGCCCAACGGGGATCTGAATGCTGGACACCAGAGTTCAGGCGAGTATACCTACCTCCAACCAGGGCACTCCCAGCCGCAGCTTTCTTTCTTGGGTGCGTCTAACCTCACCAGCCGTGAGAATTACCTCCGGAAAATTCTCGCGGCAGTTTCCACAAAAACTGGTTGGCCTGAAATTCACTCAACATCACCCACCAACGTAACCCAACATAACCTACCTAGCCGAACGTAACCTACCCAAATCCAGCCCAGCTGTAACAAATCTAACCTAACCCAGCAACGACATAGAACGCAACATATAGTAAACCTAATCCAACCCATTCTAGAAGTTTTGTTCGTCGATCTCTTGATATTGTAGGCGGTCGATAAGACGGTACGGCAGGGCCTACATTTATTTACAGTTGCGTTGTGGCGTCAACATGGGCCCGAGAATCGGGGAGCGCCCGTGGAGTGCGGCCAAGCAGCGCGTACGCCATGATGTTCTGAGCTGCGTCATCTCCCATAATGATGATGATAGGGCACGGCCGTTGGCGATGATGATGCCGCCACAAAGCACCCCCCCCTAAGCGCGCAGTGCGTGATAAAATAGTGGGGTAATTAAATGCGCGCGAAAAATGAATGAAAAGGCAGCAGAAGGAGCTCTGTAAATATGTCCGTCCGTGGTCACAAAATGTTCGGTGGGCATTCCAAGGTCAAACTATAGGAATCGAAAGAGGGACAGTCCAGGTCGGCGTTGAGGGAGCTTCCGGGGGAGCTAGTAGCTTCGGCAGGCCTACACTGGGAGTTTCGTTGCGGTCGCAGGCGGAAACGAGCTGACTGCCGTGCAGGGGCAATTGAATATGGTGGCCAGCGAGGTAGGGCGCCGGCGAAACACGACACACTCATCCGGGCGCGTAGCTTGCATAGGCGGTGACGGTTCGGACGGTCCGAAGTCAGTGATGGCAAAGCGAGCGGGGTCGTTGAGAGCACATCATACCGCAGCCTGTGACAAGCGTCGCCAGAGCGCTGGGTGCGGCGTGCTGTCAACAGTTGAGGCGCTTTTGTTGGGTGAGCGATCCTTGTACTTAGCAAAGCGCGCTAAGATACGTTGATGGGCGCGTGCTGTGAAGTTAACCTGTCGCCTTTGCCGTGTGATGGGGCGAGCCGTGATCAGCCCACGCAATGCTCGCGACAGCCCAGCAGCGGCTTTGGGAGTTCGCTGATAATGGCGAGCACAGGTTAGCGTAACGCGTGGCGCTTGTTTTCCAGGATGAACGCTCATCTGCGCTACCGCAGGATGGGGAATGGTGGGTATCATAATGAGCGTCTCCCCGGCGGCGTTCTGCAATCCCTGTGGTGTGCTACACTTGTCCTCTAACTGAGAAGTGGCGAGAGGGAACGATGGGATATCGTGGGACGACTTCAGAGAAGTGGTCGCTGCAGCTACCTCGCAGGCAGGGGCAATATGTGGGACAACAGCGTCTTTGACAGGCACATCAAGACGTGTGTCAGAGAATGGTGTGCTGGGTGCCAAGGTCTCACCCATGTCCAAAAAAGACGTTTGCCTGAAAGGAGGTGAATTCGGTTTGCCTCAAAGCCCAGCCTGGTGGTTCAGTAAGGGTAGGGGAGCAGATTGTAGACGAAGCGGGGCTCTATGCTGCCAACGTCCGGGTCCCCAATTATGTAGGCGGCCGATGAGACGGTGCTTCAGGGCCTACATTTATTTACAGCTGCGTTGTGGCGACAACATGGGCCCGAGAATCAGGAAGCGCCCGTGGAGTGCGGCCGAGCAGCGCGGAGGCCATGATGTTTTGAGCTGCGTCATCTCCCATAATGATGATGATGATAGGGCACGGCCGTTGGCGCTGATGATGCCGCCACAATATAGTAATAACCAGAACAAATAAAGCATTAACAAAATCCCGATGATCGAAAAGCTTTAAAAATTCTGAAAGCTAAAAAGAAAGAAAAAACGTGGCTCCAACCCACTCTGTGAACGTGGTTGGACTGCGAAGCTGTAAACGGCACCCATAACGATTGCCCATGCCACGTCACTTGAATTCTCACGCCTGGCTCTATGAAGAGTGAAACCAGAGGACAAGTGAAATGTACTTAACCACACTTTCTATTACTGCACAACGACGTTCACGACTGCTTTATGTTCTTCTTCTTGTGGCTGTTTTTCTGGCGTGTTTACTTTCCGTGGTCTACCCAATGTAGCCGGGTATGAACTGAAGGAGGTGCTATGCCGGTCTCCCTTTTCATATATGAAAGCGTGGTGACGTCACTACGGGATTTCTATGCTGTTGGGTACTTTTGCACCCGGAGTCGCTTACAGCAACCGTAATCATTACCGGTATGGCCAGTCCCCCTGGGTAGGTATGTGCTGGTTCCTTAATGATGATAATCTTCTGCTCACATCGCCACGAAAGTTTGCTTGGATAGTAGAGGTATACTGCTTCTCAGTAAAACTTCCCCCCTGCCGCGCACGAACATGAGCCTTCTCGTTGCAAAGCAACTGCTACACCACAACGCCACAGGAGCAGCTGCAGGAACGAGTTGTTAGGGAATATTTGTCCCAGAGACTCGGGGTGGCGTACTTAGCTAAGCAGAGACGACTGCCGTGAGAAATTTCGGACGGTAATTCCAAGGGTTGCTATAATAAGCCACTAACTTTTTTTGATCGTTCTCAATGACTATCTGCCATCTGAGCTACGGCTGCTATGTAGATAAGCGTACATAAGATATGGTTGGATTAGATAAGCCTAGTAGAGGATGTCGTGTTTCAGCATCCCCCCAGAGTTTCAGTGGCTAAGACTGAAAAAATAAATGCGGGTACGTCAGAGCAGGATGATTTTAGCGATAATAGCTGCAGCAGAGCGAATAACCGGTCCCGGTGTGGCCCGGTGCACGGTTAAGGCACCTGCGCATACGCACAACCGGTCTCGACCCTTCTGCGCACGCGCAGTGGTGCCAGTTACCCTGCCCGGACCATCCCTCCAATCTTCTATAACTATCAACTGAGACGATATGAATTAAGAGTGGAACCCTGATGTGCTGCTTATCCGGGACGGAGACACCGACGCATGCGCACTGTTTACTCAAACCATTTAACAACTACCCCACCAGAGTTTCCAACGCTATTGCACAAGATCTCCCACAGTGACCTCCGCGAAGGTTCATTTCGCACCACCCGTTCCCTCGATCAGGTCGTTGTCCTCAGGCGGCGCCAACCTGGAGCTCCGGCAGGACTTCGACCCCTTTCTGATGACGCCCCCTGGATTTTCGGAGCTTTCCGAGCCTCGTGCCGACACTTGTGTTCCCGTATTGGCCAGCGAAGCGGCCCTGCCAGCAGCGGAACACTTGTGCAAAAGGTGCCCCCAGTGTCGCAAGGACATCCTCCCTAAGAAGGTATGCTGTCCTCAAAACTAAAGTGTGCATGGCGCTCCGGGCCTCAAGCTCTGAGGAAGCCCCTTATGACCCAGGAGTGTACACACACCAACGCGGGACGTTGTCCAGAACCAAACAACCCATTTGATATGACGGCCGACCAGTTTATAGACGCCCCAAGGCATTCCTGGGTACAAAAGTTGCTCCTGTCTTGTGGTCATGATAGATTGTAAACTACCCATATATGATAAAGCACATTTCCGGGCAAGCTTTTGTGGGGAAAATTGTCTTTGCGGGAAGCATGTTCCCTCTTAATCAAAACTGCAGTACAATGGCACAGTGCGCTATCTCGTGACGGGCTTTGAAAACGCCCACGCCATCTCGAGCTTCGATTAAAGAGCCCCTGCATTACTTCCAAGGACTCTGCAACACTTTCAATAACGATTTCACACTTTTCTTAAGCATAACATCCGCCTTCCGTTTCTGCTTTGCTTTGCAATTTTTTAAAGTGGCTACCTGATGCGATTATTGCTGCAACCAAACAAATCCATCCAGTTGCCGCTACATCACTCTAATGACGTAATTCAAGCCCTCGAAGAACGTCACTACCGGGAAAAAGAAAAAATCTTTTGAGAAAGTTTCCTTGATGAGCATAGATCAGTAATTTTTGGTTGACGTACTTCATGACCTCCTATTCTAAGTAGTGAATGTGTTTGTTAACTACAGTCTGAAAGCCTTTAAGATTTAGAGCAAAGTTGAGAAAAGTGTTGCGGGGTCCCTTTCAGCTTATTTTAACATCGGAAGCATGATTAAAGCATGACCGATTAACGCGGGTAGTTCATTGATTAACCGACCACGACCTATCCGAGACAAATTTAACTGATTTACGCACATCAGATAACTTCTGAACTCGCCCAAAAAATTTTATTTCGAAGTACAAGCATTTTGTGTGTACGCTAAATGTGACTTAATACAAGTTACACGCCACCGCTTATGGCCGGCTTCGTTGTAGTCACAGCATTTGAAAACACTTGAAAGAAAATCGCAACAGAAACAAAGCCGAAACTAAGAAAAAGCTATCTGCTGCGGCCACGGAAAAAGAAGTATTTGAGGAGGAGAATGCGCTGGGCTGGGACAGCGCGGGCGGGCGACGCGTTAATGTCACTGTCTGGCAAGGAGGAAATGCAGCTTGCGGAGCAGCACAACAGATGGCGTGTCAAGCGCGTTGCCGTAGTTTACATGTTCTACGAACGCGACGCACAAAAATCGTAATATCATCGAATATATTGTGAAAATTGCCAGATTTCTTTCTGTAAAATAAATAAATAGAAGTGGTGGACATTTTTAGCAGCAGTTATTAATAAATACTGCCCTAGTTACAAGCCGTACCGCGCTTGAAACGAAACACTAGAAGGAATCCCGGAGCAGACGACGACTGCCGACGCTGCCTTCCCGCCAAGAGTGGTTCACTCTCGCTGCTCTCGCCTCTCGCGGGCGGCTTTCAGATTTGCGCGCGTTTTTTATGTTGCACAGGCAGGGCAGCGAAGTTAGGACAGTCTAAATATGAACTAATTGCATAGAGGCTAAGAACCATCATTTACAGGAACTAATGATACCTAGATTCTCAACTACATGCTTTTTTATTGTAGGTTTCGCGTTCTAATAAAATCGAAAGCCCCTTCGTCTTGGCAACGATGTTTGAAACGCGAAGATTTCTTTCGCCGCAAACCGACTCCAATGAAAGTCCAGTCTCACGAGGGATTCGTCGGCGTCGTCAATCTAGGCATTAACCAAGAGTGAAATTGTTTCCCAGCATTACTTCACGGGTCCTTTAAGCGCAGGAACTGATCATTCGGCTTCACTTTGGGCAGGAGTGCCCACACCACATTCATTCATTCATTCATTCATTCATTCATTCATTCATTCATTCATTCATTCATTCATTCATTCAGTGCGAGCGTGCGTGTGTAGGAGGGGGGGAGGCGTCGCACGTTAAATACGAGCCGCCTATAGCTTCTATTCACTGGCGAGGCACGCATGCAGGCAACCAGTGTGAGTGCGCCGTTACTGGTTACGTCAGGCTCCGCGGGATGGCGGTAGTTCTCTGTGCTCAGCTCATGATCTATGTTGGACTTACCAAACTCTACCCCAACGTATGCAAAGTAATGCCTCGACTCCAATGTGAGGGGGATTAATATCTCTGTTGACACCGCCGTTGAGATTCGGGTACAAACGGAGCAGACGACGCACGCCGGTGTTTTTTGTTTTCTTCGGCGTGCGGGCGCAGTGGCACAAGCCGCGCCATGTCCGTGGTGCATCGGCCACTGTCGTGGCCGTTTCCAGTGTTGCCAAGCGAAAAAATTGACAGGTAAACTTTTCAATGACTACCACCTAGAGGGAGGGGAATGTACCGACGAGGGCGAACAGGAAGCCCTCGGAGGGTGCTGTCCAGGCGGCTGGCGGAAGCTTACGGGAGCGTCCTCAAAATTCCGCAGAAACTTCAATAGCAGACCAACAGAAGATCCAAGTAGGCTATTTGCCTTCACATTCAGGTGAAGTTCTAATCATCAACAGCTAATCATCACCAGCCACCGAGCGGGGTGTGCATCAGGGCGGTATTCTCGTGTTTTGTCCGTTTTGTGTCCGGTTCAAAAGTCTCCGTTTTGAGCAAGCCCTGATTGGCTCAAAGCGAACACCCGGATCTGAAGCCATGCAAGCGCGGCGGAGCTATGAGCGGCCAGACTTACTTGATATAGGAGTTGCGATACTCCCCATAGGCCCCATGCATCAAAAAGTGGCCCTGCGATTGGTCCTCTGCTTTGGATCTTGTTTTACAGTGGCACCATCTTTTGGTGACAAAATAAACTATACAACTTGCTTCGCCGCTCGACGACCAGGGCGAAAAAAGGTATTTGAGTGCTTACGTAATTTTTTTATACCAAAGGAGCCCAACTGTGCTCAACTATGCAAGTGTTTTACATACATATGAAGCAAAAGTAGTAAAAAGAAATGCGACCATGGGGTCAACCGTCGCTTGCGCACTGTCGTCTGCTGCGCGTCCTCTTCGGTCTTCTGGCCGCAAAAAATTGAATCGGTTCGACGGCTTTATGCGAGCTGAAATTGATTATTTAGAACCGCTTCATCGGCTATTAGATTAGTTTTGGCATACAATGAGCTGTAGGCAAAACGATAACTGCCAATTTAGTACTTCAGTTCGGAGCTATGTTGTGCCGGAGTGCCCGCGCAAGCGCCAATTGGTCGAGGCAGACGCGCGGACGCAGAAACAATCGCAACCTAAAAACCGGAGTTAAGATAGCAATTAATAACTTACACACGCGCAAAAATGAAGAATTATGCACTTTAAAACAAAAGTTAACGTTAAAGTGTCAGTTTGAATAATTAGTTTTTTTTTTTTTTTTTGATAGTGCATGCGGCGTCTGCAGTGGCGCCACGGTACGCACGATCCAAAGCAGGGGGGGGGGGGGGAAGGGGGGGGGGGGCATGAAGTTTTGCAACTGCCTACACCGAAGAGCTCTGATGAGCGGCGGCTTCTCGGAGCAGACGATTTTTCGTCGCGTTTTTGTTGGTAAGATGGTGGAACAATAAACACATAAAATATAGTTTAAAATATAGTTTTAGTCATTTAAAATGTGTTTACAAGAACAGTGGCAGCAAAAGTCAATCCAAAGCCCACCTACGTCACAATAAAGTGCGTCACAATAAAACGGACGCAAAACGGAAGTTCTCAAAACTGACGAAAACGAGAATGCCGCCCAGTAGATGAGTAGGATGGAACTGTGCGAAGGGATCGGGGAATTGTAAGTTAGGACGTAGTGTGTCTAATGCACCCAACTCAGCTTTACGAAAAGCGACCATTTTCCCTCCCTTGTATCCTCGAACTTAGGCACGTCGCCGTGAGTCCGGGCGCCACGGACACCACCGGCACGCTCGCGACGAGCAGCCGGCTCGAGAGGGCGCTGTTGACTTTACCTCCTCAGCGGCCGACGTCGCCAGTACCGGCAGAGGCCCCGCCACCAGCCAAAATTTGGAGTTGAGCGAGGTGAGTCACATCCACGGAGAGGAATCGCTTTCGAGGGATAAAGGTCAAAGAACCAACCGGTTTTCTTTGGACCCCCACTGCGTAAAGCCAACCCTATGAGGTGCTGTTTCTAGGCCAACATGTCTTCAAAAACGTAAAAACCTATGCTCAATTTGCCTTTCGCCATCCACAGTCGGTAAAAAAAAGGCTTATTGAAACATTTGTTAGCATATTAACATAACCTTTAAGGCTTCCTTATTCCAAATGTTTTCCTTAGCTGATTGATGACCACATTTTCAAACTTTTCCATAACGGCCCAGACAATTTCCTTTGGTTGCTTGTCATTCGAACATCCCTGTATTCGAGTATTTATAACCTAAATATTTGCCCTAGCAAAGATTTCGGCACCACTTGATAGAAAACCAGAACTAAGGCCTTCTTGATTTGTTTAATTGTAGCCTGACTACTCTCTAAACGTGAAGCGGTGTTCCGTGTCCGGGTGCCAAACCAGAACAATTTTTCCGATGAGATGACCTAAGGGAGTTTGCGCAGCTCTACCGGGCAGATTCTTAATTAAGAGGCCATGAAGGCAAACAACAAGTCGGGTTCATTAGAAAGGGCTTCTTTGTCCCGATAACAATGAGACCAATTTTATCTCAAGCTTCAAACAAATAGTCGAGATATCAGAGAACATATGAAGCAGTGAGGACTCCCCAGCCATTTTCAGGCAATTTATCATGACGTCACAAAACCCCTATTGTGCGATTGGCGGCCGCCCACTAAGCCACCACTAAGAAACACTACAGTATACCTGGAAATTGTCTTGCCCCCCCCCCCCCCCCCTCCCGCTCATCCCCCTAGTTCCGTTGGATCGTATCGATTGGATGCTAACGTGCCGCTACGCTAAAACGCTGTCAACTACGTGTTTAGTTCCGGTCCATTTTAGATACGCCATCACTGTAGCGCGAAATTTGAAAGTTCCCCTGTGACAATGGAAAGAGCATTTCTAGCAAGAAATCATAACTTCCAGCTTCATTTCCGACTAGCTTCGTAGATTCTAGCTGGAATCAACAGTTTCTAACTAGAAAAAGCCTTAGTTTAGCTAGAGACGGTTGTTTCCAGCTTGAAAGGCTTTTTTGTTCCAGTTGGAATGACAAATACTAGCTGGAAGTAATAGCTACCAGCCGAAAAAAAATCTCAATCCAGCGATAAATGAGCTAGAAACTGAATTTCTAGCTGAAAATTCTGCCTATTTCTAGCTAAAAATATTTTTAGCTATCAGAAATTTCTGGTTCAATAATCCAGCGAGAAAAAATATTTACATCTAGGTTTGTGCGTATTTCTTGCATTTTCGGATGAAAAAAAAAAAAAAAAACGTCTTTCGTAACTGGAATGCAGCTGAGTGAGTTACCAAAGGCTATTTCTGCTAAATTGAAGAAAGTTGTGTTTTCTCTTTATTGCCCTTTAACGCTCCTCAGAGTCTTACTTCATCTCGGGGGCTTGTCTTTTTCTTCCATGGCGCTCTGCAACTTGGCTCGAAATTAAACTCCACAGGTCAACTCGGCCACTGGACGTCTCGTGGCCGCCGCTTCGGCCGGAAGCACCCCTTCCCCACGGCCCCTCGTTTCGTCACTTAAGCGACTGTACCCGAGTGGACAGGCGCTTGTGGAACAAGCGCCAGAAGACAAGAGCGAACGCCCTACACCGCAGCCGGCACAGGAGGCAACGAGCCCCCGCCTCGACTCCCCTACCAAAGTAGCTGAGACATCTCAAAAACGAAAAAAGGCCACCTTCGTCGAAGGCGTCAGCTCACAGAGCCCCGATGACAATAAGTAAGCACGCACCTCTTAGCGAAAGTAGATCAATTAGATACAGTTGCTACGACATGAAGTGGTGGAAGCCACGGTCCCTGTAGGCATGCTTGGGGGGAAGTGAATCAGAACACCGTGATATGTGGTCTAAGTTGGGAGCTAAACTGTGTCACACTGTTGAACCAAAGAAGAAAGGTAAATGAAAATTGCTGCACTAAATGCGCTAGCCACTAAAATGAAAGGACGAAGAGACAGACTCACTGAGCGCAAGCATGGAATCCCATCTGTTACTTCCACCTACCGTCATCAAAACTGTTAACAACAAAAAACGAGGTGCCAGCGTATGCACAGAGCGGCAGCTTCCGATAGCGCTAGGGCTACTAAGCCAGGCTGTGCGCATGCGCGGAAGCACCCGAGTAAAGTAGGGCAGCATCTTTAGTGCCGATAACCAGGCGCCAGAAATGCGGCTGTAGCTATGGTGAGCTGCACCCTGTTCGTAGGCAGGCACCTCGTGTTTAATTGCTGTTACCAGTTTTGACGACTGTACATGGCACCGTATACAGCAAGCTACATCTAGCAGAGCATCACGAGACAATCTTGGCCTTGGTATGTGTGACGCCAGAGAATCACAAGCTCTCGCTTCCACTCATTCGCGATGTTCCACCTGGCGCACTTCTATACCCGACTGGTGGAATCACCCTCGTATCCTCTTAGTGGTGTTTGGGGGGGACACCGAACTCGTCTTGTGTGCTTGTCCGCTCTTCTCGCCAAAGCGACAGCGCGGAACCTACTCCGAATGAGAAACCTTGAGCAGGGCTTGAAAGCTCCTCTGTGCTTCCTAAAAGCTTCCGAACTAGAGGCCAGTGCCTGGTGCCTACATTTTCATTTCCTTTGTTTTTTGTGCGTGCGTCTTTGCGCTTGAGTGCTTGTCTTGCACTGGCTACATTTTCAGCAACCACTTAGAGCAGCAAGCCGAGCACAGCGCAGGGCTGACCTCTTGCGCCCCTCTTTTTCCCTACTGTCAGAGAGTCCCCCGCAACGCCCCTGAGCCAGCGCGCGCCCGCGAGCCAGCCGAGCGTCTCTTCGGCAGCGACTCCCGGCGTGGCCACGCTGCGCCGGATGGAATCAGCGCTGGCGCCCAAGGGCCCCCGCCTGCCCTCCGCCGACTTGGGCCACGGCCGCTTCCAGCTGATGATCCTGGCCTGCGCCCAGCTCTCCGTGGCCGTGGACGCGTACCAGGCGCTCTGCTCCCGGCTGCTGACGCCTCCCGTCGACCACTGGTGCCGGCCGCCGCCGGAGTTCGCGCACATGAACCCCGACCTGTGGAGGAACGTCGCCCTGCCCCTGGGAAGCGACGGCCGCTTCAACCAGTGCGCCGTCTACGAACAGGTGCCCAATATCGCTCTGTCACATGGCCATCCGCAGAACTTCAAACAGCAAAGCTGTTTAAGCTTTCAGTTCCACCGTGGACCGTTACCAGAAAACTCAGCCCAGCCGAGCGC
Source organism: Haemaphysalis longicornis (assembly GCA_013339765.2). NCBI lineage: Eukaryota > Metazoa > Arthropoda > Arachnida > Ixodida > Ixodidae > Haemaphysalis > Haemaphysalis longicornis. The sequence goes on from CM023457.1 coordinate 22,066,591, forward strand.
ACGTGAGCGTGCGCCTCGTGGGGAGCTCCCGGCGTCGGCCAGCTCGACCTTTGAGAACACGCTGTCCAGCGCTCATGGCGCGACCTCTGCGTACTATTTTTCCCGCCAGTTCACGGGCATCCGCGCATGAACAGGGGAGCGCAGAAGCCGAGCTCGAGAAGCCGGTTGCTGCGGGTTCTAGCGTGTGCTAAAGCAGTCCACTTTGGGAGAGATGTAAAAGCTTGCGGACAAAACGATCCTGGCCTTCCATTCATGCACAACTGTCAGCGGCAAGTTCGTAAATCCACGTGAGGTTCAACGGTCGGGTCTCCGCAGGGCTCTGCTGTGTCTCCAGCCTTGCACCACTAGTGCAAGCTGCGTCAATTTGTTTTAAAGGGGGCTACATGTCTGGGCCCCTTAGCAGGGGGGGGGGGGGGGGGATAGTGTAAGAGGAGAGCAACCATTAAATAAAGTCGACTGCCGGTGAAAAATTGTGATAAAAGTTTGAAATGGCAAGTTGCTGCCAGGCTAAATAAGGACACTATAGTTTGTATTGAACTCATTAGGGTCAATTTATTGAAAATGCAAACAAATTATTGCGCATACATTTGCGGAGAAGTTCTAAGTCTCGGTGAAAAACTAAAAAATACTGTGGTTGATTCTCTTTCATAGGAATCAGTAAAACACGAAAAAGAAATGTGCAGCGAAATCTGCAGCTGAGCATGATTTGCGGGTGGCGGCTGTCTTGTGGGTGTGCTTGGCGAGCGACGTCCTGCTGGCGGGTCGCTTCGGCAAAGGTTCACTGGCGTCATTTCCGTGACGGATGTGACGTCAGTGAAATTTTGGGGTATCGCGGCATGAAACACTTTCGTGTTAAACCTGAAAACGAACAAGCCTAAATATAACGTACTCTTTAGTACTACAGGTTGCTTGCCCGCGAGAAAACCCTGTGTGCAGGGGTGCATCCTTTGCAAGCCGCTTGCTTCGTTCGTACTGGCGTCACTTCCGTGACGGATATGACGTCAGCAAAATATTCTTGTATTCGGGTCAAAAAGGTTCCAAGGGAGGCAGTTGCCCACCCTTCTACTTCCGGTTCCTCATTACTTTGTCACAAGTCAGCGCGAAATGAACAAGGACGAACGAAGTGAACGGGACACGGCGCTTCACTTCGTTTGTCCTTGTTCATTTTGCGCTTACTTAAACGATGAATGACCAACCCGCCCAAGAAACCACTTTGTCAGAAGCATTTGCTGCAACAATGACTATACTTAGAGACGACAGTCTTTCTTGGGCTACTTACAGGCGAAAGTTTGGTTCGTATCTCTGTCTGTCTGTACGTCACCCTGCCCCTCGATTCAGACATCCGGCCAAAGGAAATCAATTCGTGAAACAGACGTTTATTGGCGGTGAGATGTTTGAGTGGCGCCCCCTGGCTCTGACGTCGGCTTAGGGACTCGCTCCGCTGTCGTCTGCTACACTCCGCTTGTGAGGGGCAGCAGCGCCTGTGCTAGAAATCGCCCGCTTTGTTGCTTTAGTGCATCAAAAAGCGTATTTCTAGTAACTCAGGTATTTTTACCAGCTTCTGACACATGAATAATTTCAAGCTGTATCCCCCACAAGTTTGCCACACACGAGGAGAGAGAGAACAACTTTCTTCAGAGCATCGGTCAGAAGATCGTGCGTAACTTGTCCTTTATAGCTTATACGCGAGGTTCAGCGCTCAGAGCTCCCCAATAAATATTCAAAGCGCGTAGGCTTGCATACAGTATTTTTGGGATGCTCTTATGAAGACTGAACAGTCTAATACAACGTGCAAGGAAAGTGCCCCTACACGCGCATTGGCATAGCCGGGAAACAAAGCGTGTTGTCTTCTATTCCTTCGTTGTTGACTAGTATCGAGTGATGTTCTTTTTTTTTTCTGTGCCCAAAGCATTTTAAATATTCCGCACCATCACTGACGTCTTATTAGTAGTAGAGTTTTGGGGATGTTTGGGAGGACCACAAAGATCGTGTGGATATTTTCTTGAGGGTGATATACATACATTTCACTTCTTCACAAATTCGCCTTCGTTATGGTTGCGTGCAAGAAGATGTATATTGTCCGTTGTTTATTCACATGCAAATAGAAAGGAGAAGGTTCGTGCTATGCTACCGCGATCGCGCCTCCAGACAACGGTACGTTGTCCAGAGTACTCGAAGGCGGGCTTTTGTGCTGCGAATTTCTACCGTAACCATCGTTATCATAACGAAATTTACTCTCTAACCAACCATTATGACATGATTAACGGTGTTGAAGGTGTGATATACTAGCTAACGAACGCAATAAATCGTATACGTGCATATATTACATGAATCGAAAGCGATGAATATTTCCAAACAGCTCTTTATTGGTAGCCACCCCTTCCCAGGCGCAAAGAACACATCATGGTTTACTCGGGATGGCGTTCTTTGATCAGAAGAAATTAACTCTCTTGTCCTGTACTGAGGACCCCGGCACACTAATCAGCTCGATTAACGTTAAACAAAGTTTTCTCCTCCTCCTTATCCTCTCCTCTTGAGCGCAGTTTTCTTATGACGCATATCTGAATATTGGGGCGATGTGGCAGTGGGGAATGTACTGAAATATCCCTCTAGGTTCTCAACAAACATAGTGTTACTGTATCTTTACCGTAGACGCGACTCGTTTTGCTCAATAAACCGGATCCATACTGGTTAGAAGCCTGGTATAAAACCATCATGCGCCTATACACACAGTGGGTTATTTGGAAACTCAACATACAGTTTTTGCGGCCCATAGTGCATGTCGGCATAATTTAAAGCTATTACAAAGTAAAGTGATATGATATAATGCTTTCGATCGTTCGGCGAGGTGGCAAAAACTGTTTTCCCTTACATATGATTACCGGATATCGTAATGCTTCTGCCAAATCCGACAGCCCCGAAGGCTTGGTATTTGTTTTGGTCTTGCATTTTCGCTGTTGCCGGCTCCCTTTGTTTTCAAGATTGCTGAAAACTGAAGCTTACGCTCACTCCGACTCTTCAACGCTCCGCACCGGGCGGCTTCGCAAAAAACTGGGGCGGCACCGGTAATGTTTCTTCCGGAGCGGTATCAAAAAACTATACTCTTAATAATTCCTTCAGCTGGTGTATGCGATTTGAAAGGTTTTGTTATGATAAAAAGTTATGCATACGCAAAATCTAGTGCGGACAAGCATGCATCAGACGGCAACCGAGCGCAAATAAACAGCCGGGAGAGCGAGCCCGAGTGAAGCAGACGACAAATGCGAGAGTCCCTAAGCTGACGTCACGGAGGCGCGCGTCGCAGCGCCGCCCGTGGTCGCGCTCACCGCCAATATGGGCAAAAAATTTCCATTCTACTAAAACTGGTAGCAATGTTCCCGCTTGTCAAATTCTCCAGCGAAAAGAAAACATTACGCAGGGTTTGAGGCAAAACGTAAACACATACATACTGCTCTTCTAATTACAAATTGACATGGGCGTAATTTTTGCAATAGCAAACGCAAAAACGTGTTAAAAACATCACTTTAACAACGGAATGCAAAAAAAAGGACTCGCCCTCAAGCCTGGAGCTCGTGGCTTGCGCGCTGCGCGCCAACCGAAACAGTGACAAAAGATCCCACCGGATGGCGCGCCAGCAGTGAGACCGCGGGAAAATTGAACTCGGCAAGCCTCTATTGCGTTTATTGTAGGAGTATTGAGACAGGAGATGAACCGCGTGAGAGGTGGATGAAGCGATAGGAGACACAGTTACGTGGGAGAGGATGCAGAGGGCTATCGTCTTTCGATGGCATTTGCAACCGGCGAGCAGATACACGGCCAGTTTTCGAACTGGCATAGGCTTCAACACACGGCCACTTTATGCGCGGAAGTTGGCGAGCATCAGTAGGATAGAATGCCATAAATGCAATTTTAACACTTATACAGCAGCAGTAGTTGCTTTAAATGTCAAAAGCGCGAAAACAGGTATCGCAGCCCCGTACACTTTTCCCGACATACGATTTTTGACACGTCGCAAATCACGAATGATGGAATTGAGTGAGTGGAGCTTGTCTATGCGTTTTTCAAACGAAACACTCAGTCAGGGACATGTAGTGCAGTCAGTCGGCTCAGGCCCCTTTTGGCGAGCCCTGATTGGCCAAAAGCAAACAACCGGAAGTGACGTAGCGCAAGCGCGGCAAACCTACTGCCAACGCCCACTGCTTAACCGGAAGTACGTCACGGTGAAAGGGATGCAAAAGGGACGTTTTCAAAAGGGACAGTTACGAGAATACCGCCCCAGCTCAGCGCTGCAGCCACGGCCGTGTCGTCCGATGACGTGCGAATTTTTAAGAGCAGGCTGTCACAGACCAGATCATCTTCCGTTGTGTTGTAAAGGTTTCGTCTTAGCAAACTGTTTCTAAAAGCGGTGGTTCAAGCCCGGCTGCTGCCGCTTTTATTTTTTTACACCTTTAATAGTAATTATTTATGGCTTAGGTTAGTTTGTTAGTTTTCGGTGTTTCAAAACATTTCTTTTCTGTTCGTTAGGTTATGGTAGGTTAGTTTACGTTACGTTACGTTAATGGAGGACGAAGAAGTGCCAAACGCGGCATTTTTTAATCGAAACGCCTGTGGACGTCGCTTTAGTGGAGTGCTTATTGTACCGTCGTACGGCACGTTAGTAGAGTTTAGATACAGCGTAAAATAAACGTATGGGGTATGTTTTTCTGAGCACGTGGTTTTTAGAAGGAAATCTCAGCTACCAAACATAAAATAGAACGCCTCGACCGGTATAGGGTTGGTTGAGGCATACCCTCGCTAAAATATTGTTCCTTGCAGTACAAACGCAGTGATAAGGATACGAGCGGGTTAACCCGAGTGAATTATGCTACACTTACACCTACCGCATATATGTGTACTACAGTCAGCGGCGAAAGACAGGGATAATAAGAGCAATCAGCTACACTGGCAGAAAGTGATTTGACACCTCCGTCTACGCGGTTGCACCTCACGGGAGAATTGCCCAAGAAGCGGAGCTTAGCCGAGTTTGCCTGGGATCCCCAAACGAGACGACGTGAAAAATCAAGAAAAAATCTGATCGGCTTCCTTTCTGGACGAAAGCTTGATTTGGAGAAAATATGTTAATTCCAGAACTTCTCTTATTTGAAAAGTTACATTTTCACTAAGCCCTCACCAAGGCAGCGTTAGGCTGGGGGAACAATTGTCTTGAAAGAAACACACACATCGCGCAAAAAAACAGGACGAAGAACGGAGGGATGTACAACACAAGCGCTGTGTTGTACATCGCTGTACACAAGCGCTGTGTTGTACATGTTGTATCAGCGCTTGTGTTGTACATCCCTCCGTTCTTCGTCCTGTTTTTTTTTTTGTTTTTTTTTGCGCGCTGTGTGTGTTTCTTTCAAGATGATTTACCAACTCGCCCAACTTTCGGTGGAACAATTGTACTCACAGTTCAATTACGTGCATTCATTACGAAGGCCCCGCGCTTCCGGTCCTTCGATGGCGTGTTTGGCGACGATTTAATTTTTTAAAGCAGGACTTTAATTTATCCCACAAGACTCGGTGGAAAATTATTTGCACTTGAACGGAAATTTTAGCCGCACCGGTAAATTTGCCGCAATTGATGTACACGTCAGGTACACCATAGAAAAAAAAAACGCACTCCACTATAGCAGCGTTTCCAGGAAAACACTAGGCAAGTTCAGCGACGTGAGAAATTTGGACGCAGCGTGCATACCCTGTCGTCGCCTTTTAAAGAACATACACCCATCTCCCAGAGGACAAATACCTGAAGAGTTCTAATGTTGTAGTTTATTTTCAATGCTTTGCTTGACAATGGGTCACTTGTAAAATGATGCCTCTTCAAATAGGCCTCCCGTAAGAAACTTCAAGCGTTCTTCGGTGAGAATAGATCGAAATTTAAACCTCTTGGTAAATATTTTATTAAGGTCACATTTGTAAAACATGCTTGTAGCGAGTGTGCACACTTTTAGTTTTAGAAACTTGCTTGGCGCCAATTTTGAATCTATGCAGTCCTGAGAAAACGGGACATGATTGTTTATTGGGAGAAAATAAAGAGAACGGCAGAAGCGGACCTCAAAAACGGATCTTATGGCTTATCGTTCGATAGGCTATAGATGGTATTCGTTGAAAGGTTTAGAGGTCAATTTCTTCGCTTGGCAACACTGGAAACGGCCACAGACATGGCCGATGCGCCACGGACATGGACAAGTACCGCCATCCCGTGGAGCCCGACGTAACGAGTGACGGCGCACTCACACGGTTGCATGGAGGAGAAGAAGGGTGCCTGATCTGGGGGCCGTGCCCACAACGTCGCCTAGCAACAGACGCTTGGCCACAGATATGGCGGCGCACTCGCATGGTTGCCTGCATGCATTCCACGCCATTGAATACCGGCCATAAGAGAAACTGCCACCCCTACTCCGCCAATTTCTGCTCCCCTTGTAGATTAACAGCACCGCATATATTGCAACAATCAAGTTAAATCGCCAGCCTGGTTGTGTCCACTGAAGGACGAAGGCCACCCCAAAAGATCTCCAGCCACGTGTCTATCGAGTGCTAGCCGACTGCACCTTTTTCCCGCCAAATTTTCGTAGCTCATCCCTCCCCCGAGTCTTTGACCGACCCCTATTGCGCTTACGGTTTACTGGCAGCCACTCCATTAAACGGATGGTCCACCTGTTGTCCCTATTGCGCATGATGTGACCTGCCCATTACCATTTTCTTCGCTCCATTTGAGCCTAATCCAGTTATCGCATATTAACTATGATGCGTGTACCTTTGCCGATCTCGCAGCTCTCTCCCTCGGATCGCGAGTACGAGACCGACACGGAGCGGCGTGCCAGACTCTGCAACGAGTGGAACTACGAGCTCCCGCCGGGAGTGCAGACCATGGCGAGCCGCTGGAACCTCGTATGCGATTACGCCTGGCACGTGACGCTCGTCGAGGTCTTCAACATCATCTGCGGTCTCGTCATGCTGCCACTCGCGGGCCAGCTCAGCGACAAGACGGGCCGCCGGACCATCGCCATATGCTGCGTCATCCTCGCCATGTGCGCCGCCTTGGCGCTCGCGTACGCCAACTCGCTCGCGGTCTTCGCCGTGTCTCGCACGTTCGTCGGCGCTTCGGTGAGCTCGCTCCGCGTCACCACGCTCGTCCTGCTCTTGGAGATGACCACCAAGTCCTTCCGCGACCTCTACTGCTGCCTCGCGCAAGCGGGACTGCTCCTGGGAAGCGTGGCGGTCACTGCGCTCGAGGGCACCGGTGTCCTGGACATGCAGGTTGTCGCCATCATCGGCATCATGCCGACGCCACTGCTATTCTTCTGTTTCCACGCCCTCGAGGAGTCGCCCATGTGGCACCTGTCCATGTGGAAGTTCGACGAGGCCAAAGACGTGCTAATCTCCATGTCCCGAGCCAATGGCATCACCTTCATAGTGGACGCCCCAGTCCTGGAACGGCAGTTCGACATCAGGCGCAAGGAGGAGGTACCGGCGCTGCGCAGCTCCTGCGTCCTCGACTTGCTGACGAACGAAGTTCTGCGAAGACGCGTCGTCAGGGCGTTCTGCGTCTGGTTCTGCCTGTTCTTCTCGATGCACGCTGTCTGGCAGCAGACGCCCCGACACACGGACGTCTGGCTCCTCTTGACCGCCGTGGTTCCCCGCGCTGCCTCCCTACCGGCGGCTTATGCGCTCATGCGCACCTTTAGCCGCAAGCAGGCGCTGGCAATGTGCGTGGCGCTCTCCTGCTGCCTAGCCTTCGGCCTGGCGTTCGTGCTTCTACTGTCTCCTCCCAGCAGCAAAGTCCTGCTGACGCTCTTGTGCGAGCTAACACTCGCCTCGTTGGGAATGACGTACACCGTGGTGATCATCCACAGCCTCGAGCTCTTTCCCACCATGCTGAGGACTATGGCCGCCTGCACCTTGCTGTCCTGTGGTCGGCTAGGAGCGGCTGTGGCCACGGCTATTGCTCTGCCTGCTCAGGGCTTGCACAGCAGCGCGCCGCTGTTCTTAGTCGCGCTATCGCTGCTGATCGCGCAAGTGGCTCTGATCAGCCTCCCCGAGACTAAGCGTGGCACCCTGCCGCACACGCTGTACGACCTGGAAGTCGACGTAATCAAGCAGACGGTGATGGACATACTTCAGGAATGTAGCTTTGTTGGCCTGCGGGAAGATTACCCGTGAGCAAAATGCGGCACTATCCTTGTTTTTATGTACGCCTCGCTTGAACAGTTAATTAGCGCATGTTCTGTGAGGTGCAGGCGTTAGCCTCAGTGTGTGTACAGTGCTCCTAATTGCATCACTGCATTACTGTCAACAAGTAATGCCCCTAGTCGTGCTTGATTGGTATTGATAATATTGACCTAACGAAAAGTGAATAAGTAACGGTGAATATAGTTCCCTATTGGTGCATACATAACGGCTGAAGACATCTCAATGATTGCTTTCCCAGCAGTGCCTTTTGTTTACATAGTCTCCGTCGTGCCTTTGCCAGTATTTTGTCCGGAAGGTCGCATTGACTGATTATAGCTGAGCAGTTGGCTGTTTGCGTGCGCATGGAAAACGCAAGGTAATCTAAGTTTTCCAACCCTTCGAATGTTGTTTTGAAGATCCCCTTTTTCCTTTCGCGCGTTTTTGCTCATGGTGAACGAATTCGAGTGTCGTTTTTGCTGGCACAGAGTTGGATAAAAACTGTAGCTGGTGCTAACTGAAGTTGCTGTAGATGAGTACCTTCTGTAGCGTGTCTTAAGGAAACCACATTTTCCACATAATTTACCTCTCCACTAAGCGTTCCCCCATTACGCGACTCACAATATCAGTTGTATTTAGTGAAAATGAGATGCACTTCTGGCGATTCCTGATGCAAACCCGTTACAAAGTTTGTATGGGCAATAAAGCACTATAGTTTATAGGGGCCATGCCGACAAAATACCAGTTTGTTTCATTTAAAAGATTTCATGTTTTATTGTTCCCCCAGCGCTTCTCCGGAAGCAAACGATGCTTTATTCACTGCGAAATTAATCAATTTAAGTTAAAATTTTGACTCTCCCGCCAAATCGCGTGTGTTAACGACGTCTGCAATGATTCAAAAACGGGTCTTCAAGCTAAACTTGGTGTGAAGCGGCATGGCCTCCGAGATCACTCCGCGCGCGTTTTGCTCCGGCCGTCCCATAGAGTTTCATACAATAATGGGCCGTCCCAATCGGCCTGGAGGAGCGTAAGTTGAAAAGGGGGCGTGACCGTGTCTTTCGCGGCCCCGCGCCGCTCGCCACCTATGTATCAAATATTCCGCTGCAGCTTGGCGCAAGCGAGAAAACGCGCGCGTTTTCGCAGCTTGCGGTCAATGAGTCGAGCAGCCAGCTTTAAAATGACAGGTACAAGACAATAACCAATAACTTTATGATGGTTAATTAGTTAATTAGTTTCATTAATAATATGAGGCGAGCAAGTACAAAGATGAGCAGCAACCACCCGAATGAAGCGCCGTCGGTTCTGGCGCTCTCTGCTGCGGTTTCGCGTCATTATCTTTTAAACCACGATATTCTTTCTTGGGCTACTTCAATGCAGAAATTTCGGTGCATCTGTTTGTCTGTCTGTCTGTGACTCGATTCAGCCACCCGGCCAAAGTGAAACGAAAGCTGCGCAATAGCCTCATATAATCACAGCCAAATCTAAACGTCTAAGTCTGGTGTCAGTGTTCATACCCGCCAACATTGTTGAACAACATCAAGATATTGTGCAAATATCAGGCAGAAAATCAATACAGAAGAGGCATTTACAGTGTTTCTTTATTTAAAAATTCATAAATGCTTGGACTTAGCGATAGCAAATGAAATACTACATCAACGGCAGAAAACCGTCGCCTGCTGTTGCCAGCGCTACCTCCTGCGTCATTCAAGAAATCAAACGGCAATACACACCTTCGCTGTTTGTAAACAAACATGAATGCGCCGAACGGTTCGCCCAGAAGACTTCCGGTGCGGCACTTCCGGTAATGGTTTCTAATGGTCGCGGCCGTTGCGGCGGTGTTTGCCTGCCTGGTGTGTTTGAGTTTGTTGCTGCATTATTTCTGGCTCATTCCTTAAGATGTGTTTAGAGCGATGTCTAGCGACTACATGATTACTACTGTGACAACACTATTAACAAAGTCGTAATAATGAACACCACTTTTTCACATAAGAAGGGGTGTGTACGGTACGCCATTTCACATAAACGGAACCTACGCTTTATCACACGTATTTTAAGCTGCCTAAAACGGGCTTGTTGACACACTCAAACGTTTGGCACACAACATAACGATAAATCGCTTTTAACTGCGCCTGTGTCACAATGGGCAGTTTTGATAGAGATCGGCGCCGATCGGAATCGGTCGCGATCTAAGGTGTTCAGTGTGACTGGATAACAAAACGTACTTATGTGATGACGTCAGGTGCGGCTGAGTTACGAGGACAACTATGATTTACTGACGAGTGCACTATTCATGAATCTAACTTTCAAGTTAACCCGCCTACATGTAGTCCGCGCTCACACCGAAAGGTAAATTAGCTGGAGTGCGACGATTTCCATTGGCGGCAACACGACAAACTACGAGTCAGTTGCTCGCACCGATGAAAACCCACTCGCAGGCGTCGCTCTCACAAAAAGCAAATGTAACGGCGCTACTGTAATTAGCAACAAAACGTGGGCAACGCGACGTACGCTGTGCGGCGATTCATGCGGAGCGCGGCTACTTTGGTTCCCGAGTGTTGCTTTGAACAGTACACATCACTGATCATTAAGCCTCTAACTACAAGAAACACCTTTACAATGCATTTTCGGCGTTAGCCAGCTTTGCTATCCAACTAAAGCGTCACCGCTGTTACTGTTATGGGTGGAACACGACGGCGTCGGACGTGTTCCTTGTAATTGGGGACCTTAGACTAACGTCTGAGCATCGCCTCTGTGCAATTGAAGCACACCTTGGGTTTTACTTGCCTTTGATGAAGTGGGCAGAACAAATCTGCGCGCTATTTGTGGGCGTCCAGTTTTCCCGCTTGATCGCTGCAAGCCAGGTGCTCCTTCTGCCTTCATCTCTCGGGAAACAGAACGTTCTCACTTCAGATAGCAAATTTGTTCTGGAACGCAGACTGCATCCCGGCACAACACAGCGGTGTCCGAGTCGCGAGCGCTTCATCGGAATAATTTTATCCGCCGAAAACATCGAAACACAAGCAGCTGCCGCCACCAACACAGACTGAAACCACGGTAAAACAATGTAAACAGGAAGCTTTCTAGGGCATCTTTCCGGTGAACGCACAATGTTGCCAGATAACGGCGAAGCGCTGGCGATACCGTGTATAGTAACGAAAGGTTCCACTAGATGGGATAAACTTTCCGCTTGGAACGCTCGTGCAGTCGGGCATAGCGTTTCATACTAATATATTATGAAACTCTATGGTAGGCCTCGTGGTTCTATAAATCTTGAAGTAGGGTGACTCAATTCACGCGCGTCTCAGCCGTACGGCCGCGCTGGTATCGAGGCACCCGACTTGGAGCAGTAGAACGAAGTAAATTCAAATGGAGTTGAGCAAACGTCTGGTGTGTAATTTTGGGAGGAACGAGACGGGAAAGGAACAGCATAAGAGGTGAGCGGGAAAGAGAAGGGAGGCCTTCACTTGACAGCGGCGCCAGTCGACTATCCGTCTTTCGCCAACATTTGCAACAAAAGGAGCAGACACGCGGCCAATTTTTTTTTTAGATCTGTCGATGTGTATTTAAACGCAGTGCCCCTGAAAAACCACTAATGTCCTCAGCCAACATAGTCTGCGAGAGTGGCGACTTGCATAAGCATCTGTCGCATAAATGGAATATTAAAGTTGGTTCTGATTGGTATGCATGTCACATAGATTTTTGCCGTGGCTTTTTAAGGTAGGCTTAGAAAATCTTAAGCACGGAGGTCCGGCACAAACCAATCGTGGTACATTCAGACACCACCGTCAATTGCAATTCAGTGCAAGTGAGTATTTGCGAGGTTTTAGTGAGCGCTTGTGAACTAATGTAGCACGTAATGCGCGGCGGTAAAAAAAAGCTAGTCATACACTAAAACTACACGATACATCATAGCATATTGTCATGTAGCTAAAGGACGACGCAATTGTCTTGAAGGAAAAACAAGTTTATTGGAACGAACTTGTGCTCCCCTAACAACTCAAAGAGTGCACAGGAGGCGAAGCCAAAAGACGTGCGCAGGCGAGTGCCGGCGAATCGAAAGCCGCGGCGTCTGCTCTGCGAGAATTTATCTTAGGGTGCGGGTGTTTCTCGAACCGTCGAATTATATCTAGAACACTGTAGATAAAAGAAGACTATTCTAGGATAGTGGCGTTAGGGCGAAACATTCTCCGCATCAAATGAGATAATCCGTGCGGCATAAGAAAGAAAGAATGGAACACGCGCTTCACTCGGGACACAGATAACACAGCCCGGCGCAGCTGGGCGGTCAAAGGAAAAACATAAACAAATGAAATGCATGGTTCGCGTCAATATGAAGGTGCATAATTATCGCGCCATGTCCGACTTATTTGTTTTTGCCTTGCAATTGAGAATGCTTTGTGTTTGTATACCTGTGCGCGCAGAAGGCTAAGCTTGATTACTTGTGTCATATAAATTGAACCATTAGATGCGCTATGTCCGCTATTTCTTTATTTTGTGAGATCACTTCTGAAGCTTTTTTTTATTTTTGTTATCGTTTCTGTTTTCAAGTTCCTTTCAATTAAGTAGCTTCATTTACGCCATTTAAGGATATTCAACATCTTATCGTGCCAATTATGCTTAAGCTTCTATGTAAAGGCAGGGGTTTATATGGTTGGTCGATTTCACGATATGTTTATAAGTGTTTCCGTAGTTCTTTTCATCGCTTTTTTTATTTTAGTCTTCAATTTGGAGAAGGCGTATAAATGCGCATTATTTATCTTGTAAGCTAGCTATTATAATTTATCTTGTCATTTTGGTTCATTTAAGATTCCATACGACTAATTATCTCCTTATACGTGTTTCTTCGTCCGTGTTTTAGTTCGTGTATTCGTGTTTCCGTCGTTAATTTTTGTCCGGGATTTTTTTCTCGTCTTCGCTTTTCATTTTTGAATTCGTAAGTTCACTTTTATAATTTCTTTCTAGGTATTGTATTTCTGTTTTTAAGATTCTCTTCGATGAATTACCTCTATTTGCGCTATTATAACAATTGAATATGTTCCCGTCCCAAGAAAATGCTCTCGCATTAAAGAAAAGTGAAATGTGTAACAGAGGTGCGATTTCAGAATACTATGTTTATACTCTACAAACCGACACGTCACAGAGCTAACTCGAAAGCTGGAACCTCGTAGTCCAACATTGTGTGAACATTATTTGGTTACAGTGCTGTATTTCTTACCAAAATATGATCCTGTCCCAAAAAATGCTGTGTCATTAAAGAAAAGTGAAATATGTTACGGAGGTGCGAGTTTTGGCATAATATGTTTATACTCTACAAACTGACACGTCACAGAGCTAATTGAAAAGCTGGACACCACTTAATCGAACAGTGTGAACATTAATTGGTTGTAGTGCCGTATTTCTTGCCAAAATATGTCCCCGTCGGAGGGAAATCCTCTCGCAAAAAAGAAAAATGAAATGTGTTACAGAGGTTCGAGTTTTGGCATACCATGTTTATACTCTACAAACCGACACGTCACAGAGCTAACTGGAAAGGTGGCACCACTTAGTCCAACACTGTGTAAACATTAATTGGTTACAGTGCTCTAGTTTTTGCCAAAATATGTCATCGTACAGAAAATGCTCCCGCATTACAGAAAAGTGAAACGTGTTACAGAAGTGCGAGTTTTGGCGTACTATGTTTATACTCTACTACAAACCGACACGTCACAGAGCTAATTGGAAAGCTGGCACCACTTAGGTCTAACATTGTGTGAACATGAATAGGTTACAGTGCAGAAATTCTTGCCAAAATATGTCCCCGCCCCAAGAAAATGCTCTCGCATTAAAGAAAAGTGAAATTTGTTACAGAGGTGCGAGTTTTGGCATACTATGTTTATACTCTAAAAACCGACACTTCACAGATCAAACTTGAAAGATGGCACCACTTAGTCCAAGTATATGTAAACATTAATTTGTTACAGTGCCGTATTTCTTGCCAAAATACGTACCCGTCCCAAGAAAATGCTCTCCATTAAAGAAAAGTGTACAATGTTACATATGTGGGAGTTTTGGCATACTATGTTTATACTCTAGAAACCTACCCACATATATCCATGCGATGTTCAATAATCCTTCGGAAGCGACCTGGAGGTTATGCAGGTCATTAGAAAAGGTAACGGCTCTCATAGAGGTGCTGCCTTTGGCGTGAACGTCCAGACTATCTACTCAGGAATTTCCGCTCCATTGCAGGCATTGTTCCATTGTGCCCATTCCTTTTTTTACCTTGAAAACTATAAGTGTACTGAGAGAGTCCTGTTCTCAGGAAGGCTGTGGAATAAAGAGCTTATAAGCTGCCAACAAAGCCAGCGGACCTTGGGAAACTTGCACAGCTTATAATATCTGGGTGTGGCAGAGTACAAGTAGAAACACAGATTGAATTGAAAGCCACTGTCGTACGTAGAGTAGTCTGAGCAAATATGAAGACTCTGCTTGTCCTAACCACACCCTGTACAACTTTTTTGCGTATGCCAACATCAGTTGTATAAAGAAACACCCAAAAAGCAATACATCCCTCAGCACCAAAGGCAATTAGTTACTGGTTGATTTATGCAAATGTCCATCAGGGCATCCACAATGTCAGTGTCGTGCGGTGTGTCTACTAAAAGGAGCTTTAGCTCCTTTAGTTGACAAACACCTATGCATTGGTGTGAAATGTGAATAGCCCAGAGAGCTGTCCAGAAATGATCGATTCGGTCCAATTAAAGAAGCATTTACCTTAAATTTACAAGTTCTGCAATATGACGCATTTATAACACATTTGCATCGCATTTACCATGCATTTATATATCTACGATGTATTTGCTCCCTTGTTGTAGCTTTGTCTGGTTTCTGCTTGCAATAAGCTCACCTAGCAAAGTGTGTTCACATTAATGCGACTTGCAGTGAATGGAACGCACAATTGTGGATTTTTAATGAGCCAAATCCAGAAACTGAAACCACATTAGATAAAACTGTAGTGACTAGAAAACTCTGCTACTTTCCCATAGAAAACAGGTTGCAATAAAATATGTCAGATAACATCTGGTGAGCGTGTACGGAGATCGCATTTCGCAACGTAAAATAAGCCAGATGCTGTTGTGGCATGCATCAAAGTGAGCCAAATCTATGTTCCCGATGCGAGTGTGCTTTTGGTTTGATGCAATATAACGAACATGGTAGCCTTCTTGCGAGTTCTCACCTCACAGCTCGGACTGTCAGGTGGGAAGAATTAATATCAAGATATTAGCAAATATATATTTTAAGACAACAACTAGTTAATTAGCTACCTTTTTTAAGTACTTGTGGCCATAAACTTCCTCTAGCTGACATGTAAAACACAATCGCATTCAAGTCCCGTAACAAAGTTTTGCTGTTTTCTCAAATTCTGTTTGGTTGAATTTGATTCATCTTCGAACTAAAAAGAAATTCAATTGTTGAATTCATGTAGACGGTGCTAGTGAGGTGAGAAAATGCTCTATACTTCACAGCCAAGATGTGTGGACAGAGGGGTAAAAACAATGACAAGACGCACCTGTAGGTACTTGGGCTTGAAATGCCCGGCCTTGTTGAGGCCCACGTACTTGGCCTGGTCGTCGGTCAGTTCAGTCAGGTGGGCGTCAAACCTTGGCAGCTGTAGGCTGGCAACATACTCATCTGTGCAGAAATAATATGTCTGGATTGACAAAACGCTATTAGGGACAAACCTGGACTTCTAGATTGAACCTCACAAAGAGCCCGACCGAAATATTTGCGTACGAACTCGCAGCCGTGGTAAATCACCCAGTGGCTGGCGCCATACGGCAAACCTTTATGTGCCCATCTGGCGATTCCTGCACTGAGTTTATTTTAACAGCAGAGCTGGTAAAGCTTTCACTTTTGCCGTGGAACATCACTGTTACGTCCGGCAGCTCGGCATCTTTGCAGTGCTCGGCTTAGCGCGCGCGCGGTGCTATCTCTTGATAAGATCTGAGCGACTGTCTGCGCGACGATGACGTAGTGTGCGCTGGCTTTATAAGCCCGGCAGCCGTATCTGTGTGTGCTTCTTCTTGACTTGTACTTTGTGTTGGCGCCAGTCCATGCGTCGAATAAAGCAGTAAGCCACTGCTGCCGTGTCGTCGTGCTCCCGTCATTTCCAAACCCAACAATTACCAGAAAACTCAGCCCAACTGAGCGCAAGCCTTCCAGAACACCCTGCCAAGCATTTAGCTCTCACGTGCTGTTCTCCTCGCCAGTTCACATTCGTTCGCGCGTAATGTGAAGAGCACAGATGCTGAATTCGTGCTACAGACGCCGAGTTCGCGAAGCCAATTGCCGCGGGTTCTAGCTTGTGCTAACGCGATCCACTTTGGGAAAGATGTGAAAGTCTGCAGACAAAACAATCCGGGCCTGTTAGTCATGGAGAACTATCAGCGGCAAGTTCTGAAATCCATGTGAAGTGCAACAGCGGAGTCTTTGAGGAAGGGAGAGGGGCCACCAGCTCTGCTGTTTCTCCAGCCATGCACCACTAGTGCAAGCTGTGCGAATTTTTTAGTTTTTTTTTTCTTCGAGGTCAGGGGAATTTAAGCATGACAGAATATTGATGCCACAATCTCATTTCACCATTTTGGGTCTGTTGTGTGAATCTGAGCAAGTCTGTGATGCAGTCTACATAAATCCGCAGAAACATCTTTCCTTGCGTTCCAGATAACTGTGAAAAATTAAACCGAAGCGCATCTTATTATTCGTGTCATGTTTTCCTCGAACCAGCTACGTTTGAACCATGCAATAACAAAACCGCCGGGGAAAGGCGAGAAATTCACTTCTGCAGGTATTTAATTGCGCTGCAGGAATAGAGTGACGCTCTGCTCCAAGCTCTCCGATATCGATTTGACGGAGTGGGAGGAAAAGCTATGAACACGCTGCGACAATCGCTAGCCTGCTAATAAAGAAGGCGCTGCACTCTCCTTGTACAGTCTTGTGCATGGCGAGTGTGTGCTCTGCCAAAAAGAACGCCATCGAATAAGAAAAACAAGAACGGAATGCCTGTTACACAATTTTGCTTGATACACTCATTTCAACCTGTTCTTTCTGTGGAAAAACCGCGCCTCGGCTTTTAGTGGCGCCGAAGAGACGCAAAACGCGGCATCCCTTTCAGCGAGCGTCGTGCTCTTTCCAGTTGACAAACCAAAATGCACAGCACGCACTCCGTGCTGCACGTGAATATATTCTTCCTCGTCTTCTTCGTTGCGTGGCTCATTCGAATCACGTGACCGTTTAGCGCGAGAATCAAATACAACTTACAACAAGTTCCCGTTGGGTAAGGGGAGTGGGCGGACAAACAAGAAAAATGGATGAATATAGAAAGCATATGCTAGGTGACAATAAAATCAGCCGATGTGTTAGATTTACAAAAGGCACGTCTAACCTCTTACACGGTACAAAAAGTGTCTGCCATATTCAAATTGGCACCCCCCATTTTGAAGAAATAAAACAAGGAAAACAAACCGCCGTAATTATAGATTCTCGACCAGCTTGTCGTTTGTCGTATGTCGAAGCAAGCAGAACCATATATAATACGCGGCCACACTAAATATTGAAAAAAAAAACAGGTAGTTAATTACCACTTTCCTCTCAAACAAAATGTCCTTCTACTACTACAATATTTGCAGCATCTATCTATTGGCCCTCCTCCTGTTCCATGTAGGATCTTCGTAACGTATGTTGGCAACTGCCTTTCATTCAATCGTCGTCAACCCCATGGGTGGGTAAAATGGGTTTCTTGTAAACTATATTGTTACGTGGTGGTAGGATGGAGGCGACACGGGCAATGATAGATGATGGAGACATGCATTTTAATATGAGGCAGCCATCTTGGCACGAGCACAACTACGCGCCACCGGGTACGGTGCGCAACACCCTTGTCTATAACACTGAGTTCAACTTCAACCGGTTACCTCTCAAAACTGCGGACTCAAACTTGCCACGAAAGACGTTGAAGTCAAAATATATTGTCAAGGCTTCAGAATGACACAATAGTTTTCTTCAAATGTTTTTCGGCGGAGGCAAGATAAGGCTATAAATACGAAACCTGTGTTATGGACAAGGGTGTTGCCCTCTGTACATCCTCTTCGTTGGTTGGTGGTGGTCGCTGATGAGCACGGCATTTGGCGCTGTCAACGTTCATCTTCTTCACCTGGAAATACTACCATCATCCTCATAGTCGTTGGCATCGCTATCGCCATCATTCGAATACGAAGGAGCACCCGCTGCATTGCTCGTGACAGCACACTGCTGAATCTCTCGCTCTCTCGCCCTGTCGAGCCGTTCCCCTCAAAAAAGATGGCCAACCCGAATCCCATGGTGGACCTGGCCCATGGAGCAGAGAACCCAACGCCGACTCCAGCGTCGCCGTCCGGTATCGCCTCGCCGCCCGAGTTGCACTGCCTTCACCGAGGCAAGCGTCGCTGCCGACGACATTGCAGCAAACACGGACCCCCCGCCCGGACCGCGGGCCAGCCGACCACCCTTAACGCCACGTCGACCGCCGACGTCAAGCGTTGAAAGAGTCGGAAATCAACTCCGGCCAACTGGGATCTCAGTGCTGGACACCAAAGTCCAGGCGGGTATACCTCCCTCCAACCAGGGCACTCCCAGCCGCAGCTTTCTTTCTTGGATGCGTCTCACCTCACAAGCCGTGAGAATTCCCTCCGGAAAATTCTCGCGGCAGTTTCCACAAAAACTGGTTGGCCTGAAATTCACTCATTACCCAACAACGTAACCCAACATAACCTACCTAACCGAACGTAACCTACCCAAATCCAACCCAGCTGTAACAAATCTAACCTAACCCAGCAACGACACAGAACGCAACATATAGTAAACCTAATCCAACCCATTCTAGAAGTTTTGTTCATCGATCTCTTGATATAGTAATAACCAGAACAAACAAAGCATTAACAAAATCCCGATGATCGAAAACATTAAAAATTCTGAAAGCTAAAACGAAAGAAAAAACGTGGCTCCAACCCCCTCTGTGAACGTGGTTGGACTGCGAAGCTGTAAACGACACCCATAACGATTGCCCATGCCACGTCACTTGAATTCTCACGCCTGGCTCTATGAAGAGTGAAACCAGAGACAAGTGAAATGTACTTAACCACACTTTCTATTGCTGCACAACGACGTTCACGACTGCTTTATGTTCTTCTTCTTGTGGCTGTTTTCCTGGCGTGTTTACTTTCCGTGGTCTACCAAATGTAGCCGGGTATGAACTGGAGGAGGTGCTATGCCGGTCTCCCTTTTTATATATGAAAGCGTGGTGACGTCACTGTGTGATTTCTATGCTGTTGGGTACTTTTGCATCCGGAGTCGCTTACGCAACCGTAATCATTACCGGTATGGCCAGTCCCCCTGAGTAGGCATGTGCCTGGCTCCTTAATGATAATTTTCTGCTGACATTGCCACAAAAATTCGCTTGGATGGTAGAGGTATATTGCTTCTCAGTAAAACTTCCCCCCTGCCGCACACGAACATGAGCCTTCTCGTTTCAAAGCAAGTGCTATACCACCACGCCACAGGAGCAGCTGTAGGAACGAGTTATGAGGGAATATTTGTCCCAGAGACCCGGGGTGGCGTACTTAGCTAATCAGGGACGACTGCCGTGAGAAATGTCGGACGATAGTTCCAAGGGTGGCTATAATAATAGCCACTAACATTTTTTTTTCGGGGAACGTTTTCAATGACCGTCTGCCATGTGAGCTACGGCTGCTATGTAGATAAGCGTATATAAGATATGGTTGGATTAGCTAAGCCTAGTAGTGGATGTAGTCTTTCAGCATCCCCCCCCAGACTTTCAGCGTCTAAGATTTTAAAAAATGCGGGTACGTCAGAGCGTGATAATTTTAGCGATATTAGAGAGCGGCAGCAGAGCGAACCAGCTGTCCCGGTCTGGCCCGGTGCACGGTTGGGGCACCTGCCCATGCGCACATCGGGCCTCGATCCTCCCATCTGCACACACGCAGTGGTGCCGGTTACCCTGCTCGGGCCAGTCCTCTGTTCTTCTATAACTCTCCAGTGAGCCAGTATGATTTAAGAGGGGAAGCCTGAAGAGGGGAAGCCTGGGAAACCATTTAACAAGTACCCCGCCAGTGCTCCCAACGATATTGCACAAGATCTCCAACAGCGACATCCGCGAAGGGCCATTTCGCACCACGATGAAGCTATACCCGTTCCCTCGATCAGGTCGCTGCCGCCAGGCGCCGCCAACCTGGAGCTCCGGCGGGACTTCGACCACCTGCTGACGACGCCCCATGGATTAGCGGAGCTTTCCGTGCCCCCCGCCGACACTTGTGTTCCCGTATTGGCAGGCAAAGTGGCCCTGCCAGCAGCGGAACACTTGTGCAAAAGGTGCCCCCAGTGTCGCAAGGACATCCTCCCTAAGAAGGTATGCTGTCCTCAAAACTAAAGTGTGCATGGCGCTCCGGGCCTCAAGCTCTGAGGGAAGGCCCTTATGGCCCAGGATTGGCACACACACCAACGCTAATAACGTTGTCTACAACAAACAACCCATTTGATATATGACGGCCGCCCAGTTTATAGACGCCCAAAGGCATCCCGAGTACAAAAGTTGCGCCTTTCTTGTGGTCATGATAGACTGTAAAAAAACCTAAATATGATAAAGCACATTTTCTGGCAAGCTTTTGTGGGGAAAATTGCCTTTGCAGGAAGCATGTTCCCACTTAAACAAATTGCAGCACAATGGCACAGTGCGCCATTTCGTGACGGGCTTTGAATACGCCCACGGCATCTCGAGCTTCGGTTAAAAAGCCTAGCCCCTCCAATACTTCAAGGAACTCTGGAATACTCAGTAAACGCTTTCAAATTTTCCTTCGGGTCTGAAAGCACTGCGAAATATTTAGTTATCGCCAGCGTTAAGCGGCACTGTGTTCTTTGCCCATTGAATAACATCCGCCTTCCGTTTCTGCTTTGCTTTTGTGGCCCTTTTTTTAAAGTGGCACCCTGATCCGTTTATTGCTGCAACTAAAAGGAAGCCGGCCAGTTGCCGCTACATCGCTCTAATGATGTAATTTAAGCTCTCGAAGAACGCCAGTACCTGAAAAAAGATAATTTTTTTTTAAAGTTTTCTGATGAGCATAGATCAGTAATTTTTGGTTGACGTACTTCGTGACCCCCTATTCTAAGTACTGAATGTGTTTGTTGACTACAGTCTGAAAGCCTTTAAGATTTGGAGCAAAGTTGAGAAAAGTGTTGCAGGGTCCCTTTCAGCTTATTTTAACATCTGAAGCAATATTAGAGCATGACCGATAAGCGCGTGTAGTTCATTGATTAACCGACCACGAAATACGCGGGACAAATTTAGCTGCTTTACGCACATCAGATAACTTCTGAACTTTCCCCAAAAAATTATGTTTCGAAATACGAACATTGTGTCTGCGCTTATGTGACGTAACACAAGTTACACGTACGCCACCGCTTATGGCCCGCTTGGTTTTATTCAGAGCATTTGAAAGCACTTGAAAGAAAATCGCTACAGAAACAAAGCCGAAACTAAGAAAAAGCTATCTGCTGCAGCGAACAAATCACGGTGTGCCGTTCTGCGTTCGCGAACACAACAGATCTCAATCTAGGCATGAAGCAAGAGTGCAAGTGTTTCCCAGCATTACCGTTAGGCTTCACTTTGGGCAGGAGTAGCCCACAGCTCATCAATTATTGAATTTATAAAATGTTTTATTTATTAATTCATTAATCATTAGTTAATTATTAATTCAGTGCGTGCGAGGGGGGGGGGGGCGTCACACGGTAAATACGAGCCGCCTGTAGCTTGTATTCACTGGCGAGGCACGCATGCAGGCAACCATGTGAGTGCGCCGTTACTGGTTACGTCAGGCTCCGCGGGATGGCGATACTTGTCTGTGCTCAGCACATGACCGGTGTTGGGCGTTCCAAACTCTACCCCACCGAACGCAAAATAATGCCTCGAGTCCAATGTGAGTGCAATTAATAACATCTCTGCTGGCACCGCAGTTGACAATCGGGTTGAAACGGAGCAGACGACGCACGCCGGTGTATTTTTTCTTCGGCGTGCGGGCGCAGTGGCACATGCCGCGCCATGTCCATGTCGCATCGGCCATGTCCGTGGCCGTTTCCAGTGTTGCCAAGCGAAGAAATTGACAGCTAAACTTTTCAATGAATATCACCTAGAGAGAGGGGAAAATACCGACAAGGGCGATTACGAAGCTCTCGGAGGGTGCTGTGGGCTGGCGGAAGGTTACGGGCGCGTCCTTAAAGTTCCACAAAAAGTTGTATACAGCAGATCAACGGAAGGTCCAAGTAGGCCTTTCGCCTTCACATTCTGGTAAAGTTCTAAACATGCCCAGCTATTTTTAGCCGCTGAGCGGGATGTACATCAGTAGATGAGTAGGATGGAACTGTGCGAAGGGATCGGGGCATTGTGAACTACGACGCAGTGTGTCTGATACACCCAATTCAGCTTTTCGAAAAGCGACCCTCTTCACCTGTATCCTCGCACTTAGGCACGTCGCCGTGAGCCCGGGCGCCACGGACACCACCGGCACGCTCGCGACGGGCAGCCGGCTCGAGAGGGCGCCGCTGACTCTACCTCCTCTCTGTCCGACATCGCCAGCACCGGCAGAGGCCCCGCCACCGGCCAAAATTTTGAGTTCAGCGAGGTGAGTCACATCCACGGAGAGGAATCGCTTTCGAGGGATGAAGGCCAAAGAACCAACCGCTTTTCTTTGGACCCGAACTGCGTAAAAAGCCAACCCTACGAGGTGCTGTTTCTAGCCCAACATAGTCTTCAAAAATGTAAAACCCTATGCTCCAATTTGCCTTTCGCCATCCATAGTCGGTAAAAAAGGATTATTGAAACAGTTGTTAGCATAATAACATGACCTTTAAAGGTCTTCTTATTCCAATTTCTTTCTTAGCTGCATGGTTATGACCGCATTTGTAAACTTCTGCATAACGGCCCAGACAATTTCCTTTGGTGGCTTTTCATTCGCACATCCCTGTATTCGAGTATTTATAACCTAAATATTTTGCCCTAGCAAAGGTTTCGGCACCAAATGATAGAAAACCAGAACTAAGGCCTTCTTGATATGCTTAATTGTAACCTGACTACTCTCTAAACGTGAAGCGGTGTTCCGTGTCCGGGTGCCAAACCAGAACAATTTTTCCGATGAGATGATCTAAGGGAGTTTGCACAGCTCTACCAGGCAGATTCTTAATTAAGAGGCACAAGTCGGGTTCATTAGAAAGGGCTGCTTTGTCCCAATAACAGTGAGATCAATTTTATCTCAAACTTCAAACAAATAGTCGAGATATTAAAGAGAACATATGAAGCAGTGGGGACTCCCCGGCCATTTTCAGGCAATTTCACATGACGTCACAAAACCCCTATTGTGCGATTGGCAGCCACCCACTAAGCCACTACTAAGAAACACTGCATAATACCTGGAAATTGTCTTGCCCCCCCCCCCCCCCCCCTTACCCCTAGTTCTGTTTGATCGTATCGATTGAATGCTAACGTGCCGCTATGCTAACACGCTGACAACTACGTTTCTAGTTCCGGCACATTTTACGTACGCAGTCAGCGTAGCGCGAAATTTGAAAGTTCCCCGTGAAAATGGGAAGAGCATTTCTAACAAGAAATCTTAATTTCCAGGTTCATTTCTGACTAGATTCATAGTTTCTAGCTGGAAAGGACAGCTTCTAACTACAACAATTCTTAGTCTAGCTAGAGACGATAATTTCCAGCTTGCAGGGTTTTTGCTTCCAGCTGGAAGTAATAGCTGCCAGCCGCGGAGCTAGAAACTGAGCTAGAAACAGAATTTTTAGCAAGAAATTCAGCCTATTACTAGCTAGAAATATTTCTAGCTAGAAAAAATTTCCGATTAAATATGCCAGCTAGAAAAAATATTTACACATGGGTTTGTGCGTATTTCTTGTATTTTCGGGTGGAAAAAAAAAATGTCTTTCGTAACTGGAATGGAGCTGAGTGAGCTACCAAAGGCTACTTCTTTGGATATGAGGAAGGTTGAGTTTTGTCTTTATTGTCCCTTTAACGCTCGTCGGAGTCCTACTTCATCTCGGAGGCTCGTCTTTATCTTCAATGGCGCTCGGAAACTCTGGTCGAAATTAAACTCCACAGGTCAACTCGGCCACTGGACGTATCGTGGCCGTCGCTTCGGCCGGAAGCAACCCTTCTGCACGGCCCCTCATTTCGTCCCTTAAGCGACGGGACCCCAGTGGACAGGCGCTGGCGAAACCAGTGCCAGAAGACAAGACCGAACACCCAACACCACAGCCGGCACAGCAGGCAACGAGCACCCGCCTCGACTCCCCCACCAAAGTAGCCGAGACACCTCAAAAACGAAAAAAGGCCACCTTCGTCGGAGACGTCAGCTCACAGTGCCCCGATGACAATAAGTAAGCACGCACCTCTAAGCGAAAGTAGATCAATTAGATACAGTTGCTACGACATGAAGTGGTGGAAGCCACGGTCCCTATAGCCATGCATTGGGGGAAGTGAATCAGAACTCCGTGATATCTGGCCTAAGTTGGGAACTAAACTGTGTCACACTGTTGAATCAAAGAAGAAAGGTAAATGAAAATTGCTGCACTAATGCGCTAGCCGCTAAAATGAAAGCACGAAGAAGGGGCAGACTCATTGAGCGCTTGAGCCTGAGCCGCAAGCATGAGAGCCCATGTGTTACTTCCACGCACGTGGCACCATACGGCAAACTACATCCAGCAGATCCTCAAGAGGCAATCGTGGCGTTGGTATGTGTGACGCCAGAGCATCACAACAAGCTGTCGCTTCCACTCATTCACGATGTTCCACCAGACGCACTTCTATACCTGACTGGTGGAATCACCCAGGTATCCCTTAGTGGTGTTCGGGGGGACTCCGAACTCGTCTTGTGTGTTTGTCCGCTCTTCACGCCAAAGCGACAGCGCGCAAACGACTGCGGGTGAGAAGCCTTGAGCAGGGCTTTGAAGCTCTTCTGTGCTTCCTAAAAGCCTCCGAACTAGAGGCAAGTTCCTGGTGCCTACATTTTCATTTCCTTTGTTTTTGTGCGTGCGTATTTCCGTTTGTGTGTTTGTCTTGCCCTGGCTACATTTTCACCAACAATCTAGAGCCACAAGACGAGGACTGCGCAGGGCTGATCTCTTGCGCCCCTCCTTTTCCCTACTGTCAGGGAGGCCCCCGCAACGCTCCAAGGCGATCGCCGGGGCAGCGTCCTGCGAGCGGGCCAACCGAGCGTCTCTTCAGCCGCGACTCCCGCCGCGGCCACGCTGCGCCGGATGGAATCAGCGCTGGCGCCCAAGGGCCCCCGCCTGCCCTCTGCGGACTTGGGCCACGGCCGCTTCCAGATGATGATCCTGGCCTGCGCCCAGCTCTCCGTGGCCGTGGACGCATACCAGGCGCTCTGCTCCCGGCTGCTGACGCCTCCCGTCGACCACTGGTGCCGGCCGCCGCCGGAGTTCGCGCACATGAACCCCGACCTCTGGAGGAACGTCGCCCTGCCCCTGGGCAGCGACGGCCGCTTCAACCAGTGCGCCGTCTACGAACAGGTACCCAATATCGCTCTGTCACATGGGCATCCGCCTAACTTCAAACAGAACAGCTGTTTAAGCTTTCAGTTCCGCCGTCGAACGTTACCAGATAACTCAGCCCAGCCGAGCTCACGTGAACGTGCGTCTCGTGAGGAGTGCCCTGGCTCGTCCAGATCGATTTTAGAGAACACGCTACCCAGCGCTCGTGTCGTGGTCTGTGGGGTGCTATTTTTGTCCGCCAGTTCACGTGCGTCCGAGCCTGAAGAGGGGCGCATAGACGCCGAGTTCGCGAATCCGGTTTGCGCGGGTTCTAGCGTGTGCTAAAGCAGTCCACTTTGGGAGAGATGTGAAAGCTTGCGGAAAAAATGATTCTGGCCTGGAGTCATTGATAACTTTCAGCGGCAAGTTCGGAAATCTATGTGAGGTGCAACGGCCGGGTCTCCGCGGGGCCGCCAGCTCTGCTGCGTCTTCAGCCTTGTACTACTATAGTGCAAGTTGCTTCACTTTTCCGAGGGGGGCTACACGTCTATAGAAAGGACCCCTGGACGGGGGGAAGGGTGGGAAGACTGTAACAGGGTAGCAAGAGTGTAACAAGAGTGTAACAAGAGTGTAACAGGAGTGTAACCACTGAATATAGACGACTGGCGGTGTAAAATTGTGACAAAAAGTTAGAAACGCTAAATATGGACAGTATAGTTTGTATCGAAAAACTCATTAAGTTAATTTATTCAAAATGCAAATACAAAATATTGCGCATACGTTGTGCACAAGTTCTAAGTCTCGGTGAAAAAAATGGGCTCCAATCCACGCTGTGAAAGTGGAAAGCAAAGCCGCAAAGCTTTAAACGACACCCAAAACAATTGCCCATGAGATGTCACTTGAATTCAAAGACGTGACGACTGGGCTAGACCGGCGGACGCCGCCACTCTAACCCGGCCGTGAGCAGGGAGAAAGAAAACTGAGAGGAGAATCTTTCGAAGGGTGAGACAGCGGAACCTAGTGCAAATTTAAAGCGCAACAAATTTAGACAGAAGACGAACGACACAAGGACAAGCGCTACCCTCACGTTGTTAAGCGGAACCTAGCCATCCTGATGTGGTAGCTTGGGGCTACACCACCGCGCGACGCAAGCGCAGACACCGAAACAATGCGGGATGTGAGCTTAGTGATTCCCATTTATACCGATTTAAACTAGTTAGCTTAGTAAGTTTGACAATTCCAGAGAAAGCAGAGGGAACTTTTATAATCGCTATTTAACAGAACAAGTTGCTACTTTCGCATTTTGTAATACCTCTTAAAACACAACTGAATCGGTATTCACCAATTTATAAAACGGAGTCCCATTCATGGTTTGTATGTGGTTTGTACATTTTGTCTTCCGCCCTGCAAACCAATCCTTAACGTATGGCTGCCGTACGACCACTTAATTCCATCGGGTGCGCGTTACCCTGGATGTGCTGTCAAACAAGTTAATCAAGCCGTGCGAAGGCAGCGTGCAATGGACACGAAGCTGCGCCAGAACAGGCCCAAAACAACCATCACTAAAGCAGACGACAAAGCCGTACCGCCGACGCCGGTGAGCAGGCACGTCCGCGCGGGGAACGCTGGGTAAATTCGCCGCGCCATCTACAGTGTGCTCCGTGAGTGAAAACCTCCGCCCCCCCCCCCCTCCCCCCGCCACCACCTCTGCCGCGTTGGGAGTTTGTTGTCCAGTATGACACGAAAGAACCAAGCTTTGCCTTAAAGGGACGCTGAAGTGAATTAAAGGGACAGTGAATGTGAAGTGTCAAGCTCCCGTTCCTGCTTGCACTGCGTAGACTGGTTCAAATTAACACACTTTTCGTCGTTTATCCGGTTGATAAGTCGGTAATTATTTTATAAACTCCGAAAGAAGAAAAACTTCCATGCGCGGTCTGCGGCGGCCGCACCAACTAAAGGCTGTGACGTCGGGAGGAGGTGAAATTTTGAAACTATGCAGTCCTGCGAAACCGGGACATGATTGTTTATTGGGAGAGAAAAAAAAACGGGACGGCAGAAGCGGACCTCAAAAACGGGACGTCTGGTCACCGTAACAAGACGAATTGCCACCCCAAATGCGCCATTTTCTGCTCCCCTTGTATTTTAGCAGCAGCGCATATATTACAGCAATCGAGTTCAGCCTGGTTGTGTCCACTGCAGGACGAAGGCCACTCCCAAAGATATCCCGTCACGTGTCTATCCAGTTCTAGCCGACTCCACCTTTTCCCGCCGAATTTTCGTAACTCATCCCTCCCTCGAGTCTTTGACCGACCCCTATTGCGTTAACGGTTTACTGGCAGCCACTCCATTAACGGATGGTCCACATGTTGTACCCATGCGCATGACGTGACCTGCCCATTACCATTTTCTTCGCTCCTTTTGAGCTTAATCCAGTTATCGCATATTAACTATGATGCGTGTACCTTTGCCGATCTCGCAGCTCTCTCCCTCGGTTCGCGAGTACGAGACCGACACGGAGCGGCGTGCCAGACTCTGCCACGAGTGGAACTACGAGCTCCCGCCGGGAGTGCAGACCATGGCGAGCCGCTGGAACCTCGTCTGCGATTACGCCTGGCACGTGACGCTCGTCGAGGTCTTCAACATCATCTGCGGCCTCGTCATGCTGCCACTCGCGGGCCAGCTCAGCGACAAGACGGGCCGCCGGACCATCGCCATATGCTGCGTCGTCCTCGCCATGTGCGCCGCCTTGGCGCTCGCGTACGCCAACTCTCTCGCGGTCTTCGCCGTGTCCCGCGCGTTCGTCGGCGCTTCGGTGAGCTCGCTCCGCGTCAACACAATCGTCCTGCTCTTCGAGGTGACCACCAAGTGCTTCCGCGTTTTCTACTGCTGCCTCGCGCAAGCGGGGCTGCTCCTGGGAAGTCTGGCGGCCACCACGCTCGAAGGCGCCGGGGTCCTGGACATGCGGGTCGTCGCCATCATCGGCATCATGCCGACGCTACTGCTAGTCTTCTGCTTCCACGCCCTCGAGGAGTCGCCCGTGTGGCACCTGTCCATGTGGAAGTTCGACGAGGCCAAAGACGTGCTAATCTCCATGTCCCGAGCCAATGGCATCACCGTCATCATGAACGTCCCAGTCCTGGAACGGCAGTTCGACATCAGGCGCAAGGAGGAGGTACCGGCGCTGCGCAGCTCCTGCGTCCTCGACATGCTGACGAACGAAGTTCTGCGAGGGCGCGTCGTCAGGGCGTTCTGCGTCTGGTTCTGCCTGTTCTTCTCGATGCACGCTGTCTGGCAGCATACGCCCCGGCACACGAACGTCTGGCTCCTCCTGACCGCCGTGGTTCCCCGCGCTGCCGCCCTGCCGGCGGCTTATGCGCTAATGCGGACCTTTAGCCGCAAGCAGGCGCTGGCAATGTGCGTGGCGCTCTCCTGCTGCCTAGCCTTCGGCCTGGCGTTCGTGCTTCTACTCTCTCCTCCCAGCAGCAAAGTCCTGCTGACGCTCTTGTGCGAGCTAACGCTCGCCTCGTTGGGAATGACGTACACCGTGGTGATCATCCACAGCCTCGAGCTCTTTCCCACCATGCTGAGGACTATGGCCGTCTGCACCTTGCTGTCTTGTGGTCGGCTAGGAGCGGCTGTGGCCACGGCCATTGCTTTGCCTGCTCAGCGCTTGCACAGCAGCGCGCCGCTGTTCTTAGTCACGCTGTCGCTGCTGATCGCGCAAGTGGCTCTGATCAGCCTCCCCGAGACTAAGCACGGCACCCTGCTGCACACACTGTACGACCTGGAAGTTGACGTAATCAAGCAGACCGTGATGGACATTCTTCAGGAATGTAGCTTTGTCGGCCTGAGGGAAGATTACCCGTGAGCAAAATGCGGCACTATCCTTGTTTTTATGTACGCCTCGCTTGACTATTAGCGCATGTTCTGTGAGGTGCAGGCGTTAGCCTCAGTGTATGTACAGTGCTCCTAATTGCAGCACTGCAGAACTGTCAAGAAGTAATGCCCCTAGTCGTGCTTGATTGGTATTGATAATATTGACCTAACGAATAGTGAATAAGTAACGGTGAATATAGTTCCCTATTGGTGCATACATAATGGCTGAAGACATCTCGATGATTGCTTTCCCAGGAGCGCCTTCTGTTTACATAGTCTCTGCTGTGCCTTTGCCAGCATTTTGTCCGGAAGGTCGCCTTGACTGATTATAGCTGAGCAGTTGGCTGTTTGCTGTGCGCATGAAAAATGCAAGGATAATCTAAGTTTCCAACCATTCGAAAGTTGTTTTGAAGATTCCCTTTTTGCTTTGGCACATTTTTTCTCATGGTGAACGAATTCGGAGTGTCGTTTTTCTGACACAGAGTTCAATAAAAACTGTACCTGGTGCTAACTGAAGTTGTTGATGAGCACCTTCTGTAGCGTGTCTCAAGGCAACCACATTTCCCACATAAGGCCTGTGCAATGCCTCTCCACTAAGCGTTGCCCCATTACGTGACTCACAATATCAGTTGTGTTTAGTGAAAAGATGAAGTGCTGGCATCATACAGGCTATTCCTGATGCAAACCCATTGCAAAGTTTATATGGGCAATAAAGCGCTAGTTCGAAGTGGCGTTACCGCAAATGATGGTCCCTCCATAAATAGTCTTGATGATAGCACGTAGCAACGAATAGTTTTCGATAAAATGTGCACGTAATAGAAGGTGGCAGTTTCATAAGGCACAATTTACAAAATAAAGGGTCCTTAGCATACACTCCCACTAGACGAAGTTGTCAAAACTATACTGGCACGTTTTCTACTAAAAACGAAAAAAAAAAAAAAACAGAAAACAGACAAGTCTGAATTGTGATACAAACAGTCTTGGGCCGTAACGTCCGTTAAATAGTTTACACGCCTACAACGCGTTCACCGACTAGCCTAGTACATTTTTTTCCAGTAACTTGTAACTTGTAACTATCTACTTTGTTAAGCTCTAGAGGAATTTGTAACTGTAGACACTGTTACTTTTCTCTGGAGTACCTGTAACGAGAAATACCGTTACAGTTACTTTCATTTCTATAAAACATTACCCCCAATAGCAACACTCGTGTTAAAGGCGCATGAAGAGAAAACCAAAGAGTTTGTTTTATTCGAAAGATTAGGTGTTTCATAGTACCCCAAGCGCTTTCCCGGAAGCAAATGATGATTTATTCCCCTGAGAAATACGGCAATTTAAGCCCAACATTTTAAATATCCCGCTTAAAATTGCACATTCCGTGACATGAACAATGGCGTCCATACGAGCCGGTCCATAAAACAAATACTTAGTATGTCGACTCCACTATAGCACCCACACGCGGGAGTCGACCGAGACGGCGGCCCATTTTTTAAAAATACTAGGTAAAACCTAGTGCACCCGCAGCCCTAGTCATGGAATCGCCTGATCCGGAGAACAAAACTCTCGCCGAGGAGCTCGGGCTTGCATTTAACAACCTCACACCACTTGAACGCTCAATGCTTCTAGTGCACGAGCGGCAAGAGTTGTGGGATACGCGGTGGACGGGACAGGACCATTCGCGATAACCACAACAGACGAACGCCCTGCCGTCGGAAACCGCTGCCTCGTGCCCCGTCGCGACGGACGAATACAGACTGGTACGTATGTGCCGTATTTTTATTAGGGTTTATAATAGTTCAATTTCAGTAGCAGTATCGCTTATGCCAGTTGGCCGGTGTCGTGTATGGAAAGCCGTTCGCGCGAGCTCTTGCTTCGACCAGAAAGATACGGCATTTTTTCCCCCCAAGGTCAGAGACGGCGATTTGACGAAGTCGGCGACGAGCGCCAGCATGTCCCAGGAGTGAGCTAACGTAAGGGCCCCTGCCGTAATCACTTCCTCGGAAATGAAGCGAGCACACTCGTACTTCCTTTAGCTCTCTTTCTCCTCCGTTCCCTAAGTTCACAAAACGTAGCCACTTGCTTCGCCGAGGTTCGTCGTTGGGCAGCACATGAAAGGAATCTCCTCACCGGGGGGATGTCGCACTCCCTCGACGATTTGCCCGTACTACATGGGCATTTCAAAACGCAGCAACGAAATTTCATTGTAAAGTACTCGAACAAACTGAAGTTTTCAGTGGTTGTAAACTGGAAACGAGCTCGTAACGACAGCAGCAAGCCAAAAAACCATTCGAAAATTCTGCGACGACTGGCACTATCTCGTCGCTTCTTGCTGTTCCTTTCCCCTCTTTTATTTTACCTTTGCTGGTTGGCGTATGACGGCCAACCTCCTGTCAAGGGATTAAGATACCAAGCAAGGTCGCGGCTGTCGTGCTGGAACGGTTCGTTGGCACCTAAGAGCCCCGAACCCGAAAATTTGTCTGCGCGCGGCGAGAGTCGAGCTCGGCCGGCGGTAGTTTCGTACGGGCATTGGCGCACACGCTTGCGTGTTCGTTCGGAACTTCAACCGTTTACTCCACCGTTCTTTGTCATAAAAGAATGTGCAGTATGTTTCACGGGCATTTTGCTGCTATGCAAACTGTTAAGCCCTGCCTAACATGCGTTTGCTTTACCGGCCTCCGCCAATCGCAGAGCATTCTCAAGTGACATCATAGGTTCTGTTGCGGAAAATGAGCTGGTGGGTCGCATGGTCATTTCCTTTTTTTCCCAATTATGTAGCTTATTTGAGCGAAGTTTGCGTTATAAGTGGTGTCGTTATGGGTTTTAACGAGGCAATCTTTCGAATGAACCAAACTTGTGTTTCTCTTCATGGCTCCTTAACGGGCCCATGTACAGTTCGCGCTTTCCACTTTTTCGGACTTCCTTCTGTGGAGCCTTCGCCTACTTCATGTATGCCAGCTCACTCCCTTCGCATGGGTGAAAAACAGCTGGACTAGAAATGTTTAGGCGTACATGTGTGCGTGGTGTCCCACGCGGTCAGCTAAGGGCTCGAAATGTTTAGGTATGAGCTGCAGAGTTTCCCTCAGCAGCGCGCTGTCGCTCTCACCCAGGCCATAAACAACGCTGCGACACGCGCCTAATAGCGCACGTGGATGCATGTTGACACCAGGGGCGGTATTCCCGTGTTTTGTCCCTTTTGTGTTCCTTTCAAAAGTGTCCCTTTTGAGTGAGCCCTGATTGACTAAAAGCGAACACCCGGATGTGACGCCATGCAAGCACGGCGGAGCTATGAGCTGTGGCTACTCCGAGCAGACGATTTGGAGCAGACGATTTTTCGTCGCCTTATTGTTGGTTCGCTTGAGGAACAACACACACATAAAAGATACTCTGATACGGTTTCAGTTCTTTAAAATGCGTTTGCAAGAACAGTTGCGGTATTTGAATCAAAGGCCCACTGCTTAACCGGAAGTACGCCACGATGAAAGGGACGCAAAAGGGACGTTTTCAAAAGGGACAGTTACGAGAATAGCGCCCCTGAACTCGGAGTACGATGCGCGGCTGCACCATTTTCGCCACATCTGGAGCGCAGTAAAAGTGTTTGACACAAAGGCGAACAGGAAAATCAAACATCCACAAACATCGCACAACGCACTGAAGCCTTTGCACTTTCGCGGAAGCCTGGAAAACTCCAGTCAATGCGTCGCCTTCTCATTAGCGACGTGCAGCCCCGTTTGTGGGGTCATAAAACGCCGCGGGGAGTCTCGGCGTCCCCGCGCACGTCCAGCCCTGTGCGTACTGCAGAGTGTTCGATTCACAAGTCACAGTTGCTTGCGACCATTGTGCGCTTTTTAGACCCCTGGCCGTGTTTGGGACAACGTGTTTGGAACCCCTGGTCTAGAGGCTTCGTCGAGCTGTCAACAGTGCCCGAACGAGGTCGAGGAAGTAAAGAATTCCACGCCCCTTCACACACACGACGACCCCAACACACCACCCAGCATTTTGGCCGGCAGATGCCTGAACACACTGCCGCTGCACGCGGAAATATTCTTGGAAAGCCTCCCCACTTCATTTCCAGAGCTGGGGCAGAAACGATCGAATACTGTAGCTACATCTGTTTCTGAATGTTGGGCGCAAATAATACTTGGGCGAGCTTCGTTCGGCCTACGCCAAATGAAGGGAGCGGGCTCTGGGATCGGGGACGTGGTTGCTGTGAAAGGCTGGGATTGGGAGAACAGGGTTTCCCGGTCGAGGCGACAAAAATCGCCTTTGTGAGGACAGGGGGCGCAGGAAAAAAACACCAAAGCATCCAGTTCTGTTTCTATTCCCTTCAGAAATAACATTGGTTTATTCCGGGGGTTGGGGCGGGAGAACGACTCCGAGGGCCTACGGACAAACGTCGCTTCGGCATTAGCTCAAATTGGTCTCCGTCTCCGACGACAAGTACGAAATAAAATGTTAATGCAGCGCTTTATTTTTAGTATCTTTCAAAAGCACATCGAAAACCGAAGTACTCCCACATTCGTTTCCCTTTTCCTCCAAAGGGTCTTCCAGCGATCCACCTTCTCATCCCCCATCCCCTTTTCCCCCTTCTCCCTCACTATGCAAGGCGGTCAAGCGACAACACTAAGTGAAAATAAATTTAGTTGACATTGATTGTTTGGTCTGTTTTGTCCTCAAGCTCGGTAGAATATAAGTTCGGCCTCCGTGTTCGTACTTTTTCTAAACGTTTGGCAGCCATTTCTGTCGACACAAAGCAAGTGCCACCGGTGCCTGGGCCCATATGCCTTCGTACGTTTCTATTTAATAAGCTAAATCTTGTTATAAAATAATTAGTTTCATACAGTAACGGGAAAGTAATGACGTTACTTTTTTTACAGTAACGTAACTGTAACTAGTTACTTTTGGAAACTTCGTAACTGTAACTGTAACAGAGTTACTTTTTTAGGTTAGGTAACTAACTGTAACACTGTTACGTTTTCTCGGTAACGTGCCCATGACTGGATACAAAGCACTTTGCTGTAGCAGCACCTTTATATTTGACACCAGCAGAGAACAGAGAACGCACGCAGACAAAGGCCTCGCTTTGAAAAACAATACTTTACTATCAAAAAACAATAGCGTTACAATGCACAGAGGCAGCAAAAAAAAAATTAAAACGTGTAAGCAGCGCAACCATGACAACAAGAATGTCGACGAATCATCGGCATGGAACGAGTGTTCATAGAAAACGGCAGCTCTTGGTTCACACCTTGTGTATTCTTCAAAGCTTTCTCTCTTATGACGGCGTCGATACAGAAGAGTGTGCCTGGTTTCCCATGATCTCATCTCCACGTACGATCCCCAACCATACTTTTTTGAGCAACGACTGTTCGTATGACGTAAACAAAGCCCTCTATCTCTTCAAGCGCCATCGCCTCTGTGAAAAGAGTGACCCACAAAAGCAGCGCAATAGAAACAGAATCGAATATGTGCAAGGCACCACTCAGTGTTTCAACAACGTAACCGCACCCAAGAACACGCCCGTTCAGTCTGGCTAACACAGAAAGCATTGGACATGAAACAAAGTAACACTGCAACAATGTGCCAAAATGATGCAATGCGGAAAAGCGGCTTCGCAGCAAGGCCAATACACCTAAAGTATACATTAAAGCAAAAAAAAAAAAAAATGTTTACAGGTTATTCGTACAAACCTAATGCTCAGATGGCATATGTCTTTCACACACACAAGTGGCCAATTGAGAGAACGTCAAGTGGCCAATGTTGCAGAATCAACGTTCCCACAATCGAACTGAACACACTCCAACCTCCTTTAATCATTGACAAGAAAAAAAAAGTATTTTTTTTAGTAACATTTGGACAGTGCTGCTAATCAAAATGTTCTGTATTTTAAAGTCTTGAAGGTTAGCTTTGCCAACGCAAACATCTCAGACTCTCAGCAGTAAAAGGCTATTGAAGAAAGCACACCATTTGGACGCGGTATTTTCTTTTTTTTTCATAATGCCTGGAATCAGGAGTAACAATTCTGAAAACTTTGAACTTCAACCTCGAGATGACTGTTTCAGTTGTTGTTCCACTCACAGCTGCATTCAATCTAGCCGAAACTATCGCTTTGACTGTTACACCAAACACGAAAGTAACTTTCGAATAAACAGCCGACCTTAGTGAGCAGACTCTACAGCTCTCGCCACGCAGGTGTGCGCCAGTGTTTGAAGGATACAGAAATAAAAATAAGATAGAAAGGCAGACATTCTCTCGTTGTACGACATTCCTTCTTAACACAATTCAATATTCTCGGCAACCTCAAGGTATTTAAATGCAACAATAAGCGTGCCTTAGATGACAGGAATGGCTTAAAGATGTAAAAGCGCTCCACTGTGAGCCCAATATGAAGACGGCCAAGAAATTGCAAGGCACGCAATGCTTCACATCCCAAGACAAGTTAGAATGCATGATACAATGGTGTAACGAACTTCTCAAAATGCGATGAAACTTCGAACATTTGAAAGTACAGCGGCCTAAATCAGCCGGCGTGAAAATTTGGAACACTGAACTGACCCATCGCCTGTTTTGTGGAACCAGATTAATGGTGAAGGGATAAGACATTCGTAGTATATGAGCTGAACGAGAAAGTGTTCTTACAATTTTACAGCCTCTTGGTTAAAGACTAGGTTGCTTTGAGAGAAAAGTGTTTACCACAGCTATAATGCTGGCCAATTTTTTTTACTAGGGTCCTGTAGAGTTACAAAGATGCTAAATAGAAAAAAGAATGGACACAGATTGCAGTTTAGTTACTGCATAAGGACACGAACATCAACTTCTACCATTGCTCATGACTTGAAGGATATTGAGAAAATATCTTATTTCACATCCATTTCAATCTGCAGCGACTCCATTTGATTCAAGTCGAGTTTGCATTTATTCAGGTATCTCTACTTGCAAACCACCTCTGCTTCTAAGTAGTCTAAGACACCAAGAGTTCGGAAACAACAGTTGGAAACACGCTACGGTTCTGAAGGATTTTCCATCTCGGAAGGGAATGTTGTATTTCCTCTGCTCGTTTCCCGTCAGCATGCACACGCAAAGACAACACTTCAACAAATTAACTCGCAAAGCAAACTTATAGCGAAATCTTTGCACTGAACAAAACAAGGCAGACCCCAAGTTACACAAGAACCATTTGAAACCAGCAAAGCTCCATTCGAAACCATTCAAAACTCCCAAGCAACAAGCAGTTCAGCAGCTAGCACTAAAATACCACAAAACGTAGGTTCAATGTGTTGATTTGTACGTTTCGAGAAGTGTTCCGTCCGAGAGCAATATCGCCGCACTCCGACAATACAAGCACAAGAAAACAAATACAGCAGGAAGGAACAAAGCGGTTCCGCAATTAATTGCTCATTCTCCTGGCATCCTCGGGAACAGCACAGTATCGATACATAAGAAACCCTCACGTATGAATGCACATTGTGAGTCGCTCAATCCTAAATTCCACCGGGCTCTATCTATGCTACTGATGCTACGTCTGACGAGGTGCGGCGAGTGCCGTCGAATAAGCTTGGCGACGAAATTCGAAATAGCATAAAAAGCGGCCTTCCCTGAAAAGCAAGAGAGTATGTGCGCCCCTTCGCAAGCCCCATTTCGTGAGCCCACGCCACGTTCTCGTGCCAATCCAATCCGTAGCCAATGGTTTCTGGGGAAGGAGAAACCTCTCGGGGGCCAAAGCAAAAAGCGAATGCCAAAGAGAGTAAAAAAGAATTATCTTGGTCAGTATTATAATCTGATTGGCCGACGAGGCCTCAAGAGGTTTGCGCGTACGACAGAGAAAGTGTCTCAGTTTTGAGATTGAATCTCGGTTTACAACTTTGTGGCTCAGTTCACGGACTAGTTCAAAACTGACGCCAGGGTACATTTCAAATGTCTGTTGAGTGAGACAGGTTCTCTACTGTACGAGCAAACCACCCCTAGATGCCTAAAGCATAGTTCGACAAGTGAACAGCGACACAGCCGGTAGGTCTCTGTAATGCCTCCGATGGAAACAACAGTGGCAACCGTTTTCAGTGCAATTACGCAAGTCATGCATCCAAGTTTTGTACAAGGAGAACGGAAGCCGTTTTTAAGCACTAGCACCAAAAATTCGTGCGTCCCCTTCCATTTAACCAACACATCAGCCAGGATTACACAGATGCCGACTACGTAATTCAACGGCTGGTATAGAGTGAAGGAAGGAAATGTGAAAAAGTACTAGGCCGGGAGTAAATTTGAAACTTGAGGAACATGCTCCTTTCATAGAACAAAACTTTGCAAAGCACGTTACAAAGATTACAATAAACAGAGTGTTTAGGCAGCATTATACATTTAAATGGAATTACGTTAGTCTCAAAGGCAGGATATTTGTAAGTTAAAATGCACACTTCTCAGTGCAGCAAAAATGCTCAACAACTAAACCTTTGCGAGAGAAAGAAGTCTGCTGACTATACTGATTGCACGTAGACTTTTTGTGTTGAGTGACTAATATATATGCACGGCAGAAACAAGAAACGTGTACATAATAGCGGCGCCTGGCGACCGTATAAAATATAACGTTTCTGCAATAAAATAAAACAACAAGAACAAAGAAGAAAATCTTTCGATGCTACGTTTCAAACTGAAATGCACTGCACGTTCGCCACACATCACTGCAAAACTCGAAACAGCGAAAAAATGACGTTCAGACCGGCCGACTGGTCAAATATTTCGTTGCAATTTTCTGAACGTGCATCGAATTTCGAAGCAGTAAAAACGAAGTCCACGGCGCTCTTTTTTTATATCGCATTCAAAATTTCATTTCCGTATGAAGGGGGGAGGAGAGGATTTAGTTCCCTCTAAGGACGGGCACCCACAAAAATAAACGAGACAATCTACTCCTAAAAAACAGAAGTTCCAATGCCAAAGTACACAGCTCATCAAGGCTGGCTGCCTGCCCTCTATCTAAACACTGTGCTATAATCAACTAGGATTATCAGCTGCAAGGAATTATCTCGCTGTCCTTCGAAGAGGCACTAAGAGAGGCTAGCTAGCCTATGTACAAGAGGGAAAAGTTATGCTCGCGAGGCTCAATCCTTGCCTTCCCCTCTGTGACTGAGCTACTTCAATATCCCCCCCTCGGGTCACGTTCGCCAGCACTTCTTCTTCGCTGTCTCAACGGTTGTGCCCGTCTCTCCTCTTCCGCTCTTGACTTCGGGTGTGCCTTTTCCGAGGTTTCTCTCGCTCTATCTCTCTCTCTCCCCTTCTGGTTTTCCGGCTGTGCCAACTGGAATGCTCGGCTGTTCCCTTGCTCTGCTATGCGATGACGCCGCAGTTAGTACCTGAAAAGAACAAGAGAAAAAACTTAAAGCCATTCCACTTAATGTGACCGCTGTCGGAAGTGCAGAGCAGTGATTCGCCACAATGAGCTGTAGCGCTGTTATCCGTTCACTGCTATCCCCCAATGCAATTCAAATTTCCCACCTTCGCAGTGCTCGCGCGCCACCTGCCTGAAACTGCGCCAGCGGGAGTTCTGTTCTTTTTGTGCTTGCTTTACCTCCTGCACGTGCCGGCGTTACACTGCCACTTTTTTTCGCTTACTATCGTAAAAACCAACCCAACCAGTGTTCCTAACTAAATGAAGGTTGGGGCTGCTGGTTATATACACAGATTTTGCCTCAAATGTACCTGCAGTTGTCTTTGCGCTAACCAAACGGGGAGATGTATGACAAGCGCCACTGGTTCACGAGTTTCGAATGGTTACGACTATATAAACCACTTGGCTTTCAAAGTCTCTGGGTTACGTGGCTACGACGGAATGCTGTGTGGTTCTACTTGGGCCCAGCGAGAGAGCTACGACGACAAGGCGAGCCCCTACAGTGCTCTGCACTTAAAATTGGCCCAACATTATTTGGTCATTCGTTGACGACAGCCCAATATGACTGCATTTGTATTTCTTTTTCTGCAGAGATATTCCAAGATGGATGACACATGGTGTTGCAGCTAAGGGCACTACGTAGTAGTAACTGTCGCTACTTAAATGAAAGAGGAATGCATGACGTTCTTGATTGGCATACTGCGCCTCACTGTTTATCACACCCGTTTGCACACACCATACACTGACGCAACCGGGGTCACCATCAAACTGCCGTTAAGCGACGGTCCAAAAGCGTTTCAAAATGGCCGCGATCTTTCAAGAGAGGGCAGTATGTTTTGATTTTTACCCAATCCACCAAACCGCTGCCACTCGCTGGCTAGTCAAAGCCACCGGTAAGTATTATCCTATTTATTCGAATATAAGGCGATGTCTTTTTCCAAAGTCCGTAGTCTCAAAGTCATACTCTGCCTGGTATCCGAAGCTATATGGCGAATAGCGATCCTAGCTAGTCAGTGATTGGTAGCAGTTTGGCTGGTTCAGCAGAACTCGAGACAGACTGCTGTCTTGAAAGATGCACGACGATGCAAACAGGTGGGGCAACCATTTTGAAACGCTTTTTAGACCGTTGACGTGTAGTTAAAAGTACTTGTACCTTGAGCATGGCAGCAACTACATCACACTG
Organism: Haemaphysalis longicornis; assembly: GCA_013339765.2. Taxonomy (NCBI): domain Eukaryota; kingdom Metazoa; phylum Arthropoda; class Arachnida; order Ixodida; family Ixodidae; genus Haemaphysalis; species Haemaphysalis longicornis. The sequence continues at coordinate 22,106,805 of CM023457.1, forward strand.
CTTGTGGTCTTAACTGAAATCGTTGCCCAATGAATGTGGCATGCAGACCAGGTAGGTTTCCTAATTTGATGTGTAAACAGGGCACGCTCACAGCCCCTTCTTCGACACGTCACAGAGTTAACTAAAAAGCTGGCACCACTCTGTCCGACATCATGTGAACATCATACAGTGCCATACTTCTTACCAAAATATGTTGCCATCCCCAAAAAATGCTCTCGCATTGAAGAAAGTGAAACGTGTAACAGAGGTGCGTGTTTAGGCATACAAGTTTTATACTCTACAAACCTACCCAATGTATCCATGCAATTTTTGATAATCCTTCTGAAGCGACCTGAGGTTACGCGGGTCATTACAAAAGGTAACGGCTTTTATGGACGTTCTGCCTTTGGCAAGAACGTCCAAAGTATTTGTACACAGGGATTTCGTTCCATTGTAGGCACTGTTAAAATGTGCCCTTCCTCTTTTTTTTTTTTTAACCCTGAAAACTAGAAGTGTTACTGAGAAAGTCCTGCTCTGAGAAGACTGTGCAGTAAAGCGCTTATAGGCTGCCAACACAAACCAGCAGACTTTGGGCAACTTGCACAGCTTATAATACCTGGATGTGGCAGTGTACAAGTAGAAACACAGATTGAATTGAAGCCACTGTCGTAAGTAGATAGCCCGAGAAAAATATGAAGACTCTGCTTGTCATAACCACACCCTGTACAACTTTTTTTTGCGTATGCCACATCAGCTGTATAAAAAAAATCACCCCAAAAGCAATGCATCGCTCAGCACCAAAGGCAAGTAGTTACTGGTTGATTTATCCAAATGTGCATCAGGACATCCACAATGTCAGTGTCGTGCGGTGTGTCAACTAAAAGGAGCTTTAGCTTCCCCTCTGGCATTCGCCGGTAAATAGCCTTGGCCAGTAAATTAGCCTTGGTGTGAAATGTGAATAGCCCAGAGGGCTCTCCAGAAATTATCGATTCGGTGTAATCAATGAAGCCTTAACCCGTCATTTACAAGTGATGCAATACGACGTATTTATAACACATTTGCATCAGCATTTACAATGCATTTATGAAATCTACGATGTATTTGCCTTGTTCTAGCTTTGTCTGGTGTTATGCTAGCAATAAGCCCTACCTAGAAAACTGTCTTTGCACTAATGCGACTTGCAGTGTATGTGAAGCAGGATTGAGGAGTTTTTTTTTTTCTTGGAATGAGCCAAATCCAGAAAGTGAAACTAAACCAGATAAAACTGTAGTGACAAGAAAAACTCGGCTACTTTCCCATAAAAAACAGGTTGCAACAAAATACGTCAGATAACACCTGGCGAACCTGTATGCAGATCGCATTTCGCATCGTAAAATGAGCCACATGCTGTTGTGGCATGGATCAAAATGAGCCAAATCGATGTTCCCGATGCAAGTGTGCTTCCGGTTTGATGTCATATAACCAACATGGCAGCCTCCTTGCGAGTTCCCACCTAACAGCTCGGACTGTCAGGCAGGATGAATTAATTAGTAAGATCTTAGCAAATAACTAATTTAAAAAAACAACTAGTTAATTAGCTAGTTATTTTTTAATTACTTTTTTCCATAAACTTCCCCTAACTGACAATCATACATCGCATTCAAGTGCCACAACAAAGTTTCGTTATTTTCTCAAATTCTGTTTTGTTGGATTTCACTCATTTTCGAAAGAAAAAACATTCAATTGTAGGATTCATGCAGACGCTGCTAGTGAGGTAAAAATGCTCTATAATTCACAGCAAGGATGTGTGGATAGGGAGGAAAAAACAATGACGAGACGCACCTGTAGTAGTTGGGCTTGAAAGGCCCGGCCTTGTTTAGGCCCATGTACTTGGCCTGGTCGTCGGTCAGTTCGGTCAGGTGGGCGTCAAACGTTGGCAGGTGCAGGCTGGCAACATACTCATCTGCGGAGAAATAATACGTCTGGATTGAGAAAATGTTGTTAGGGACAAACCTGCACTTCTACATTGGACCTCACAAAGAGCCCGTCCTGTAGCTTTGCGTACAAACTCGCAGGCGTGCCATCAATCACCCAGTGGCTGGTGCCAAACGGTAAACCTTAGGTGCACATCTAGCAATTCCTGCATTGAGCTTGTGCATTTAGGGGCTTTGTTTTTTCACTTCTGCTGTGGAGCATTACAAGAAAACTCAGCCCAGCTGAACGCACGTAAGTGTGCGCCCCGCGAGGAGCGCCAGCGTCGGCCAGCTCGACCTTCGAGAACACTCTGCCCAGCATTCGTGGTGTGACCTCTCGCATGCTGTTCTCCTCACCAGTTCATGTGCGTTTGCGTCTGATGTGGAGAGCACAGACGCCGAGTTCGCGAAGCCGCTTGGCACGGCCTTTAGCACATGATAACGCGGTCCACTTTGGGAGAGATGTGAAAGGCTGCGGGCAAAACGATCTGGGCTGCTAGTCACGGACAGCTTTCAGCGGCAAGTTTGGAAATAAATCTATGTTGGGTGTGACAGTAGAGTCTTGGACGAAAGGAGAGGGGCGACCAGCTCTGCAGTTTTGCCAGCCTTGTACCACTAGTGCAGGCTGCGCCAATTTTTTAAGGTGTTTTTTTTTTCCTTAAGATCAGGGGAATTTAAGCATGAGAGAATATTTGTGCCACAACCTCTTTCCACCCTTTTGGGTGTGTTTTGTGCATCTGGGCAAGTCTGTGATGCAGTCTATGGAAATCCACAAAAAACCTGTCTCCTTGCACGTGTTCAGGGTGTTCGTGAAAAATACAAAACTGGAGTGCATCTTATTCTACATGTCATGTTTTCCTCATACCAGCTGCAGTCGAACCCTGCAATAACGAAACCGCCGGGGGAAAGGGAAAAAATTTGCTTTTGCGGGAATTTAATTGCCACGAGAATGAAACATAAACGACAAAAAAAATCACCAGACCGAAAATTTATTTCCGAAAGTTGGTTATAGCACTTTGTGAGGTTTCCCTTCCAGCAACTTTACAGCTCAGCTCTCACACTACAAGAAGTTTTTTCATTGCTAGTTGTCGTGTGCAGCTAAGAACGACCGATTCGTGTGAACTGCATCCGAAACATCTCGTGGGTTCGCCTTTTCCGCACGTTTTTCTCCTTGGTCCTCACCACCGAGCATGTCGAGCACGCAAGCAAAGTCCAGCTTCTTCTGTTGTTGAACGTTGCCAGACAGTGGCACCTTGTTGTTCTAATGCTGTTCACAAAATAAGTGAGCACCGCTTTGTTGACAACCAGAAAGGCCACAGCCGTCACTGTTTCATTTTTTGCACGGCATGCGCAATTAATGAGTGGTGTCCTTGCTTTTCGAAATGGTAGAGCAAGCTGCAGGCGGTTCCAAACCTGTCCGCGCTATCCTCCCTTCCTCCACTTGGGCCAGTGACTGGGCAATGATGGCTGCCTTATCTTGTGGTGACAAAAACTTCCACTTTTGGGCTGTGGAGGCATCTTATCGTGAGGACCGTCACACACAACGAACACATGCTTGCTGTTCAGCAGTAGCCAGCCAACGTAGCCCAAGCCACAGCGGTGCCGTGAGTCACCATGTGTTGCCCCCTGGAGGTGTTGCTGCGAGGCTGCCTTCACAGCTGCTGGCTGTGCGGTCTTTTTTGTAAACAAATATAGCGGCGGCCATGCAAGCACACTGTGGCAGAAGTCTATGCACTTTGAGTCCGAAAAAAATGGATTTGAGCACTTTTTGGACACTGTTAGATTCAAATGAGTAGCTAAATTCCAACCGGACTTGCAGCAAATTTCGTTAACGCCGGATCGCTTTCCAAAACATTTCATTGCCACGAGATATGAAATACTTAGGCTTCTATGGACGTTCGCCGGGAATTCGAAACTATTTCGTTGCTGTGGGAATTTCATACTCGTGGGATTCCAATATCGCGGGATTTGACTGTAGTTAACAGTGCAACACAAAGGCACAGTTGAGCCACTGACCATTCCCGTAGAATAAAGATACAGCTACCTGGAATGCACACTAAGGGGTTGGATGGACTTGGGTTTTACACTACAGGTTGAGTTAGGTTAATTTATCTTGCAATTCAGCTGGGGTCGGATTTGGGTGGGGTTGGGTTGGAGTCAGGTTGGATTTATGTTGGAGTCAGGTTGGAGTCAGGTTGGGGGAGTCATGTTAGAGGTTAGTTGTGTTGGGCTGAACTTGGGGTTGTGCAAGCACAGATACACAGATACAAGAGAGAGAGAGAGAGAGAGAGAGAGAGGAAAGGAGGGTCTGTAGAAGACGCACCCATCTTCTTGGGGAGGAGGTAGACGTCGCTCTTGTAGCGCCCATGAGGGGCGTTGTAGAGCTCGATCAGAGCCAAAGCTTGAGTTGCCGCAGTAATGGACACCACGAAAGAGGGGATACTGGAGCAGCTCAAGTTCACCAAACGTCCCTGCGATAAAAGACAGGAGAGGGGGAAGAGTTCACTCCAACAGCGCAGAAAACAAGGCTTTCCCCTCCTTTCACTGCAAGCCCATGCATGGCACAGTCGTGACCACGAGCCTCCAGTTATAGTGATATACGGTACAAACTGCAAGAATTTAGCAGTTTGCACACAGAAGCTTGGGAGCAGGAAGCACAACGTGTGACTTGCATCTTGCACGATCAGTGGAAATGGTTTCTTCATCCTCTGGCCCCCCACCTGACAAAGCCGGGATTCAGGGACTTTATACTTATGCACACTATTATACGACAAAGTTTGCATCATTTGGCACAAGGATGTATACAGTCCAGGAACTGTACTTATTTTGTTGTGAAAGGAAAAAGCGGTGCAGTTGATTTGCACTGTTTCATCTGAGTAAATGTGCCAGTTTCAAGGCTTTGCACCCATCACAGTACTGCACCGCACATTTTCACTGTTTGCATCATGTGTCAACACCAACTAGTCAAGCTTTGCTGAACATTAAGGGAAACAAGATGTGCATTCACTCGTTGTCCCAACAGATAAAGCTCTCTGCCTTCACCCATCAGCTATATTCATATTAACCGATTATTTCAAAACAGCAATTACTTCACTTCTCATCTGATTTGCCATATAAACTCGTGTAAGGGCCGTTTTTTTTTTTTTTCAAATTCCGGCAGTGATTTCCGGGGAGGGGGGGGGGGTCTACACGAATAAATTTTCCCCCTCTTTAAAAATAACTCAGATTGCGCTTGCATGCACGACTAAATGAGGCTGTGTAGGCAGGCACTTTGAAAAGACAAATGCAGGTAATATATGGACTTTTTTTATTCAAAATTATTATGGGGGTGCGGCCCATGCATGGGTGCAGCCCTTACTCGATATTATACGGTATTCATACTATAAAAACTCTTTACGGGCCCTTTTTTTTATTATGTTTGCAAGGGGGCTGTAATTCAGAGACAGATGCCTCACTTTTTTCCCTGATGTATGTAACAGAGCGGATACCGAGAAAAGGCTCTAGAAGAATTGGGGAAGGCCAATAATTCAAACGAAATAATGAGGTTCAGAGGCGATTAAAGGAGCCATGAAGAGAAAATACAACTTCGTGTAATTTGAAAGAACTAGGATTTAGTATATCACTCAGCTTTAAAATTTTGCACCACAGTGACGTGTTATGAGCAAGAATGACGTCATACGGGCCAACAATAAAACATAATTTTCAGTGCGTTAACTGCACGTTAGCATTCAAGTGATGCGGTCAAATGGAACTAGAGGCCCCATTACAGACGTCCAGTCATGTGTCGTCGCGACAGGTCAGTTAGGCGGCCGCCAATCGCACAAACAAGGTTCTGTGACGTCATAGAAAAGTTGCGGGAAATTGGCTAGGGGGTCGCGACTGCTTCACACGTTTTCTTTCATATCTCCGTTATTTGTTCGAAGATTGCGATGATATTGGTATCATTATTATCGGGACTAAGCAGTCTTTCTAATAAATCCAACTTGTATTTTGTCTTCATGGCTCCTTTAATGGACTCAAGCAGCACAGGACAGGTGCAGCTGGAGGTTGATGAGATGATGCAAAAAGGCTGACATTATTCCACAACTGATGTGTATACAAGTCTCTGCGAGATTCCTTGAAACTAATTTAATAATGATTGAAATTTGTTGAGCTACTTCAAATCTGTTTCCTTGCAAACGTTTTTTGTGTTTATCCATCCGTACAGGCTGAAGCCGAATCTAGACTCTTGTATTCCTAAGCAGCAGGATGTCTAAAATTATCCACCAGGCTTCCAGAGATTAAGGACGAAAAATTATTTTCCAAGCTGTGACAGGGGCGTACATGCATTCAGAACTTGTTTGTGTATGCACGCAACTTGGTTTTTAAGCAGTGACATTTCACTGCCAGACGACCACAAGACCTATAAAAATTGTAAAAGGCAGGTCCACTCAATGTGAAAGCTGCCGGAAGTGCAGAACAGTGATTCGCCATAACGGGCTGTAGCGCCGTTATCCGCTCACTGCTACCACCCAATGCAATTCAAATTCAGTTCAATCCTGCCTACTCAGTGCTCGCGTGCCCCCTGCCTGAAACTGCGCCAGTGCGAGTTCTGTTCGTTTCGTGCTTGCTTTTCTGCCCACACATGCCGGCGTTGCAATGCCACTTTTTTTGCTTACTATCCCAGAAACTAACCCAACGAGTGTCCCTAACTAAATGAACACGGGCCCTGCCGATTAATTACGTATATTTTGCCTCAAATGCACCTAGTTTTCTATGCGCTAAACAATGGAGAGATGTATGACAAGCGTCGGTGGTCCATCAGTTTGGAACGCTCGTGACTATACAAACCGCTTGCCTTTCAAAGCCTCCGGGTTACGCCGCGAAAACTGAACGCTGTGTGGCTCTACTTGGGTCCAGCGAGCGAGCTGCGATGACAAGACGAGACCCTAAAGTGCTCTGCACTTAAAATATGAATATATGTTGATTCTAATCGTAGGACACTCAAACAAGAATCACTTAGGGTCCACTTTTTTTTTATTAGAATGACATGTAGCACAAAAAAGTACAAAAACAAGGCACCCACCTCAGCAAGGAGCACAATGCGTTTTCCGTCAGGCCAAATGATGTGGTCCACCTGAGAACGGACTTTCTCCCAAGTCAGCTCCGGGGTCCGCAGGCTTTGCTGCAGTGGATCAGAAGGCCGTGCGGCCAGTCAAACTTCACTCCCCAATACTCCGAACCACTGCATTCTCTAGAACATATGGCTAATTCCATAGCAGTAAGGGCCAATTACACTGCTCTAAGTTTCCTAAGGAAAAGTGAAATGCTGAATACATAATTCTTTGTTGTACTCCCATTTCAATGACTATTTTATTTAGCAACACCACTTTGAAGGAGCACTACCGGCATACTATGAGGTTTATGTTAATGTAAGTGATACTTCCATCAGTTTATTAGTGCCTCAAAGTTCTTTCAGTGAGACTGAAGATGCTTTTTTGATCGTAAAGTAGCAATTGAAGAAGAAATTTTCGGGAGCTAACTACAGCCCACATGGGACATATGTACTTCGTAGTGGACCCATAACCAGAAACCATTAACTGTGTTGCGTTGTATGTACCAGAAGAACAACACTGTTACAGTTACTGGAAAAAGGTATAATGCTCTTTCTCTTTTCAGTGCTTACAGTTTAAGAACTGTGACTAAAGCCATCCACAGCAAACAGTTTTTTCAATAAGGAGTTTAGAAAGTCAGCAAGCCAAGGCAAAAGTTCGAATTATGTTTTTCGTAACTTGTGGCAATGAGCACATGGGTATTTCTCGAACGGAGCATCACCCAAAAAAAAAAAAAAGCACCATGAAGCATCAACAGCACCACCAACAAATCACCACCACCTAAATTGCTTCCCTTGGACGGGGAGCCCTGTGTGCTAATGCATTCAATGCATGGTTCCAATATACCCAATTCTATGCTGACTAATTTTATGCTGACACAAACTTTGGCACAAGTTGTACATTGACCATTTTTCTTGTACTCTCAGCATCAAGAAATTTAGCTGAAAAACTTTTAATAACTCGAGACCGGTTGGCTTTTAAAGTTTTTGTTGTGCTGCTTCTTTTTCTTGGCAGTGAATGCAGTGTGTCCTTCTTTGAAGTAAGGCTCTCCTGGTGCGCCAGGCTGAATTCGTGTGCTTTCAAAGTGAAGAATCTTTTAGTCTTAAGGAATGTTCTTAGCTCGTGCAAGTGAGTATTGGAATCGCTGACACAGTGCTGGAAGTATGCTGTTGATGCGGAAGAATTGAGGCAATTAAACTTGACTTTAGTACTGGCAAAAAATAAGCCAGGCAGGCAGGAACCAATTCAACTCAGACTACAATATGCACATGATAAAAAAAATTCACTCGTTATTTTTTCTGTGTTCTCTTAGAAACCGACTTCTCAAGGTTTGCTTGCAATTTCCATGACAGTCAGTCAAGCAAGACGGTCAACGATTTTAACTGGCAAGGTGCGGCGATACTCAAAGCGCTCCCAATGCTCTCCCTTTGGTGTTAGGAAATCTTATCAACCTGTTCCGTGCTGAAAAACAGGGGCCTTTCATTTCACACCCCACACCCATAAGAGACAGAACAAAGAGCATAATCATAAATCCCACCTTCTGGTCTGCTCCCTGATGCACAGTGGTATTTCATTTTACTCCTTACAAGCACCTGCAGCAAATTGCTCCCAGTCTTAAAATCTAGGGACAAAGTCCCTACATTTGTCCCTAGATCCCTAGATTTCTCCCTGGATTAATAATAACAAACACGAGAACACTGCTTGCCTCCATGAAGTAAAATCAGGCAAGGATATAGGGCACTGACCACATCGATCTCGGTGTTGGAGTGGCCCATGTTGCAGACGATGCAGCTGTTCTTCATCTTGTCCATGTGTTCTCTCTGGACCACGTTCTTGTTACCCGTGGCAGTGATGAGAATGTCAATGTTGCGAACTACTTCGTTGATCTTGACCACACGGAAGCCGTCCATGCTGCCAAGTCAAGGAAAGGGAAGAAAAAGACGCTTTTTAATGCGTCCGATGTGATTTTTGTCGAGATTGAGAAGCAAGTTTTACTGTGAGGTTTAAATGGCATAGTGGTGGCTTCGAAGCCGAGGTGAAAGAAGCTAAAACCTTGAACCTTTACATGGCGCACTGTGGGAGGGTTCATGCTGGATCGAATGGCAAAAAGCAGTTTAAAAAAGAGAAGGCTCTGTGAGGTGCCTTCTAAATTAAGAAACACCTCCAAGCACTGGGAAAAGTTGGTACTACATGCCCAGAAGCTCAGCATACTTCCACGTGCTGCAGTATAGGCCTTGAAACAGCCTACTGTTACAACAAATCCAACTGCAGCCATGTTGTGGTTACAGCAGACCATATCCGTAGATTTTTTTGGTTCCCGTGCTGTCTATAACTGCATGTACTCCACTCTCTGCAAACCTGTAAATAGTCGACTACTGGCTAGACGTCTGAATACAAAGCGAAACTTCTTTCATCTGAACATCAGTGCCCACATCCTACACTTAGTCTTTCTCACTTAGACAGGAAACAGCTAGCGTGTCTGGCAACAACTGTCGACTACATGTTTCCAGATTCTTGACCGCAGAGTCAGTTGTATGGGTGAATCAAGGGAAAGGGAGGACTGACCAGGCTTGCAAGGCACAGATGGGGTCGATCTCGGTGACGTACACTACGGCTCCCATGCCCTTCAGGGCAGAGCAGCAGCCCTTGCCCACTTCACCGTAGCCGCACACCAAGACCTGCTTGCCCCCAAACATGACGTCCGTCGAGCGCTTCAGCCTGCAAAAGAATTGGGGAGGGGGTTTATGCAGCACCACCATGCAGGGAAACAACAATGAGGCTATAAGGGCATTAAAATACTTCTCTAACAACTAAATGTCCATTTGGTCAGAGAAGTTCAGCTCAAATTTAATTCCAAAGTTTGGGCTGAAGCTACACCTCGGATATGGGCGTGCAGTAGTGGAGGGCTCCAGATTAATTTTGACCCCCTGGCAATCTTTATTGTGCGCTCAAATCTCAATACACAGGCATTTTCACCTTTTGCCTCCATCTGAAAAGCAACCATTGCAGCCGGGGTTGAACCCGCATCCTTGAGCTCAGCAGCCCAAAGCCTCAACCACTGCGGGAGGTAACTCAGATTCAAATTCTAGAAAGAAGTTAGCCAGCAACGGTAGGAAAGTTGCTTCGGAATGTAGATAGTATCAGTCTTGTGTGTTAACAACACAAAACTGCTGGTTATTAGTTCGCTTTAAAATTAAGCTGTGAATTGTACCTCATGTGTCCTTTCACGAGACTTACCACCAATTATCAAGAGTATCCCCGGCAAATTTTTCCAGAGTCTTATTCTGAATGCTATATGTTTTCAGGCTTTCGACGTTATTTCACCAATGGGTTGCTTTTTTCCACTTCCACACTTCCGGCCGATGCAACGGTTAACCTACTTTCTAGTCAGGAAGATCAGAATTGCAGAATGGATAAACTTCAGCAGAACCTTGTAAGTGGTGCTATGGGAAGTTGCGAGTCTACTAAAAAGAAAGAAGGAAGAATGCTCACGCATCAAGGATGGACTCTCTGCAGCTGTAGAGGTTGTCAAACTTCGTCTGCATGGATGAAAATGTGCGGGAGAGAAAATAAAAGGCACTGCATGAATGCAAAGGTCGAGAGTACCAACTGAAAGCTTTGCAGCAGCATCACTTATTCACAGTATTAAATGTATTAATGTAGTTTTTGGCTCATAAAAATTTAATTTACTGAATTATAGTTATCAACATCTGTAGAGTCTATTCTTTTTATTGGATATTTTGCAAATGAGACAACAATTGGGAATGTGCTGCTGAAAAAGCATTTTGAAACATGAAAAAGTGGCTATGAGGAAGAAATGTGCTGATATAACACCTGTTTACATAATAACAAAAGCTGTATTTCAATTCCTTACACCCCTTTAATGAGTAACAGGTTTTACACCTGAGGTTGTGAAATTTGTTAAACTCGCGAAAAAAAGATTGATAAATCAAGTAAGCCAAAATCATTTCCAGGAAAAGCAAGCCAAAGACAAGGGTTGCTACTTAAAGTGCTAAGACCTCGAGTATGATTTGTCTTTAGTGGTAGGTTCATCACACCGCACTGTTGTAAAAGATTTCACGAAATCCTTAAATGTTGCTGGCGTTTCTGCACTGGTCTCATGTGATGTCCACGTCCGTCCGTTTAAAATCACTGGTACATACAGGGACTGCAAGACTAATATTGCTACTCTTTCACTGCCTCAATGTATAGTATTTACTTGATTTTAACGCGTTTCTTTCCCTAATTTTTGCTACCTGAAGTTGACCTTCGCATTACAGTCGAATACCAAAATTCCAATTGCCTAAAAAATGCAACGATGCGCCCAATTCTCGTTGACAGCAACAGTTTTGGCCATTTCACGATTTATGTTGGCTACATGTGTCAGAGCCATTTGGATCCACTAGAAGCCAACACTGGCTCTCTCTGTTTTCTTTTTTTTTTTCTATGCTGGCAGTGATGGCATTGGTGGCGGGCGCAGTGCTTTGCCTTTGTTTTTGCGTCGTAATGTGTGGAGGTTTCGGTGGTTTTGGTTGTCATCAAATGCCCTCGACTGCTCTTCGGCTCCCCTTGCAAAGCAATGTGTCACATTCAGTACAACGCCTGTTTCAAGAGATGCACTATTTTGAGGCGAAAGAAACCAGCAAATTCAGATGCTGCCCGAAGACTTGACGTGAATGAATCGACCACCAGTGGATGGCAGCTCCAGCAGGGGCGCCTTTTCACAAGCGATACCAGCCAAAAAGGTTTTCGTCAGCCTTGCCACAGCGCCATATCAAATTAGAGAAGTGTGCTGCTGATGTCGTAACAGAACAGCGCAACCCTCATGGCAGTCAGCGTTGAACTGATACAGCCGAAAGCAAGCGATGTCGCTCGGCTGATGAGCATCTCACGAAGTTCAAAGCGTCATAGGAGGTGATCCAGTCACAGTGTTTGAAAAATAAATGTGCTTTTCCATGCTTCCGCTGGTCTCGTGTGAGTACTTTGGCAGTTCTTTCTTTCCTTTTTACTAGCTTGATGCAATAAAGTCACCCCTTGCATTACTTTTGCGGTTTTATTTATTTTTGTCCGGACGCAATGAAAAGTCACCCCTCGCGTTAGAATCGAGTAAATACATATGTTCATTTTTCAATTCATTCCTGTTGCTTAGGCCTGTCATCTAGCCCCCTGTACTGCACCGAATCTGAATCACTCATTTTCCATGTCTCTTCTAAAGGAATGATTACGTACTATTTACGTACCATTTATGTACCAAAGCATTGAATGCTTGACATGGAGACTGCACATTACTCTTGACAGTGCACACCTAACACAGCTAGTTTTCCCCAAAAAGATGATCAGCTCCACTTGGAATAATTCAAGGTTGTCATTTTGAATTGTTTCGACGTGATAAGAAATGATAAGAAATAATTCAAAAGTAACAACCTTGAATTATTCCTTATCATTTCTGCTTGACTCAACCAATTGCAAATAGTACGTGCAAACACTGAAACAATAGTGCTTCCAATAAAAACATTATACGAATCTTGAACGGAAAACCCCCTGCACCTCAAATGTGAATAAATAAAACAAGTCTCTTGTTTATGCAAATTGCGGGTGGGAAGTTGAGCTAGTTGGTTACAAGACAATGCTAGTGGTCAAGGTTTTTTATTTTGTGTCCCACCCTTCCGAGCTAATACTGTCTTTAGTATATTATTTTCAATGTACAAAATGTATAAGAAACAGAAAGTGCCAACTCCAAACACAGAGTTTTAAGGAAGATACAACCAAGCTTCTATTCCACCAAGGAAGTTAAGACAAAAAATTGAAGCTGTTCCACTCAATGTGAAAGCTGTCATAAGTGCAGAGCAGTGACTCGCCATAATGGTCTGTAGTGCCGTTATCCGTTCACTGCTATTCAAATTTCCCACCTTCGCAGTGCTCGCGCACCCCCTGCCTGAAACTGCGCCAGCGGGAGTTATGTACTTTTTGTGCTTGCTTTTCCTCCAGCACGTGTCGGTGTTGCAGTGCCACTTTTTCCACTTACTATCGTAAAAACCAACCCAACGAGCGTTCCGAACTAAATAAATGCGGGCACTGCCGGTTAATTACGTAAATTTTGCATCAAATGTGCCTGCAGTTTTCTTTACACTAGACAACGGGGAGAAGTATGATAAGCGCCAGCTGTTCTTGAGTTTCGAATGCTTGCGACTTTATACACCGCTTGGCTTTCGAAGCGTCTGGGTTACGCCGCAACGACAGTCGCTACGACGGAATGTCGTGTGGCTCCACTTGGGTCCGGCGAGCGAGCTATGACGACAAGGCGAGCCCCTAAAGTTCTCTGCACTTAAAACAGGCCACACTGTGGGACACCAGACGTTAAGCCCACTGGACGCCAGTGTGTCTGCCTTGCCTTCGTGACGGAGTCGTTGACATTCATGGCTGGCACGGTGAGCCTGCCCGACTTGGAGAGCTGGTAAAGGCGGTGAACCCCCGTAACGCTTTCCTCCACAATGCCCTTGATCATCTTGAACATGGCCGGGTACTTCTTCAGCATCAGGTGTGTCGCGTCGCCACCGTCGTCCAGGATCTGCAACCAGAACAAGAAAACGGCAGGGAGCATGCTCGTGAATGCATGCTCAAGAGCGACTGCTCACTGATGAGCACCATGTCTTCCGGGGTAATGAGTGAGCACTTTAACTTGAGTACACACTCACGAGTTTGTTTTTAGGGGACACTGGCCTTAAAACAACTTCTTTTAAGTTATAAGTAAACTTTCTGAAACTTGTCGGTCTTGCTGCTTTGTCCCACTGATTTCGAATATGCCATTATTTTTTTCAGCTGGTCATTTAGCTCCCGGGATAATTAGAGATAATTAGGCATTTTTGGTCAAATAATAGACAGAACGGTGTTGGTCACAAAACTATAATCTTTATATTTTCCAATACTATGAACCCTGGTGAATGCAATAATAGAAGCAGTTTTTTGATGAATTGCTTGGAACTAATTTTACAGCCCATTAACCTTTGGCGGCACCAGTGGCAAGGAACCATTTTGAGTGCCCATTTCAAACAACGAAGTTTAATGAGCTGTAAAATTAGTTCCAAGCAATGCATAAAAAACTGTTTTGATTATTGCATTCACCAGGGTTTATAGTACTGAAAAATATAAAGATTACAGTTTTATGACCAACGTTGTTTTGTCTATTGTTTGACCAAAAATGGCTAATTATCACTAATTATCCTGGGAACTAGTTGAACAACTAAAAAAATAGTGGCATATTCAAAATCAGAGGGGAAGAAGCAGCAGGACTGACAAGTTTCACAAAGTTTGTTGTCTTAAGACCAGTGTTCCGCGAGTTACTGCTCACACGTAAGTATGCCCTCGAAGTTGTGAGTGAGCCCGTAATCCCAGGCGCACACTCATAGTACGCACTGAAAATTATGTGGGTATGAGTAATTATTCACGAGAGACTGCTCACACTTGAGGGGCCCTCACAAGGCTATGAGTGAGCATGTAATCCTGAGTGCACACTCATGTGTGCACTTACCATCGCATGTTCATGAGTGATTATTAGTGGGTGAGAGCGCACTCAAAAGTAAGTATCCATTACATGTTAACAAGTTATTGCTCACAAGCAATACGCACTCACAGAAGGGACTGATGAGCATAAATTGAGCATCACATATGTTCATGAGCAATTTCATGCTCGTGAGTGATCAACCCTCAGTGATCAGTCTACACTCCCTCATCCCCAAGCTCATATTTTTAACCTGGGACCAAAACCGCCCTCACATGATCAGCATGACACTGCAGTGTAAGCTTGAGTCCGCTCACAAGCATGCTTACTTCTGTGGTTTTAAAGGGACACTGAAGTGATATATAAAACATTGCGGATTACTTCCGCAAATATTGTAGTCCGGAAGTCCCCCAGGCCATTTTCGCCACCCTGGGCGCGTTTACGCGATTTTATTTAGTAGAAAAATTAATTCGAAAATGCTGTCCTCCTCTCTTTACGCTCGCCCATTTTTTGCGGCGTTTTCGTGTGACGTCAGAAGGGGATAACCTGGCAATTGGCTGCGCTCATTTCCTCCATGGCTGCGCTACTGCACGGCTCCCCGGCCTTCAGACAGAGTCAGTCGGCCCAGCGTTTCGTCCGCCGGCCGCCGACGGGTCGTCGCAATTCGTTCGCTCAGTTGAAACGAAGCCAGGACACGTTTGTGAATGGTAGAATTTGCCTTTCTTTACTTGGTTAGTTGTACACTGTATCTAGCTCCAAGTCAAGGTCGCTTCACACAAGCGCACATGCGACGCTTCGCTGACTGGTATGCCAGTAGGTTATAAGGCCTCTTGAAGGCGGCAGAAGAGTCAGCGAAGTCAATCTAGGTACTAAGGAAATAAAATCAACTGATATTTTTACCGTGCAGCGTAAAAATAGGGTGCGGGGGAAGCACTTTTTTGCGCTGGGCGAACAAGCCACAGCGGTCAGCAGCACGATACGCATCTGCGAACGCTTTTTCCGTCTACGAAATGCAATTGCTAGACGTGAGCTAATGTGGAAACTCGGGCGACGCTTACTGCACGAGCGCAATACACAAATAGTCACCTAAGCTGCTTTGAAATGTCAAAACTGAAGAAAAGTGGTAAAGTGGTTGTACAATAAATACACTATATTACCGACGCTAGCCGAGGCCCGCTTCGTGGCCGAGCTGGTCTGGGTTGCTAGGTATGCAACCGCAAGTATTTTGCAAGGTCACGAGTTCGAATCCCCGCGGGTACGTGCTTTTTTTTTTTTTTTTTTTTTGTAAGTTAACTTTTTCGTTTTCCGCCGATGTTTTCTATTCTGAGTTGGACCATTTTTGGGCCGAAATTTTCATTGTTCCACGAACTAGTTCACAAATCGCGCGCAGGCTGGCACTGGCGCGCTAGCGAGTTCTCGTGGGCGTGCTGTTGCCATAAGCACCGACTGCTTGCAGGCAGTAGGGCACAGGCCAGAATGATCAGACCCTTGGCCTGGTGCGAACACGCTTTTTACGACACAGGCATGAGGGAGGCAAGCTCCAATATGGGGGAAAAGCGCATCTGACATTTGGGCGTCTGCGGGTACGCGGAGGGCGTTCATGCACTGCGTAGGTTTCGGCTAGTGAATGCTACGATTCCAATCCGTCCTAGGAGGCTTATCTTTATTGCATTTTTACAGCTGACAACACTGCAGAAGCGCGGTACGATGATTACTGAGTTATTGAGAATGCCCATCCAACAACGCCAACCGAAACCGAAACCGAAACTTGTTTGGTTGCTCACCTTGGGCATCGTCCAATCACGGTGCCCGCTCCTCCTAACGTCACAGCTTTAGTTGGTGCGGCCGCCGCAAACCGCGCATGGTAGTTTTTCTTCTTTCGCCGCTTTGTAAATAATTACCGATTTGTTCAACCGAAATAATAAACGATGAAAAGTGTGCTAATTTTGAGCCAGTCTACGCAGTGCAAGCAAAAACGGAAGCTTGACAAATTCACTTCAGTGTCCCTTTAAGAAGTACATTGAAGTATGATGAAGTATGATGAAGCTGTTGTGTAATATGATCCTCCGCTGCACACCACTTTGGACTGCTGTTAGATACCATAGATGTGAAGCTTTATGGCTGGAGACTCAGCCATGAATGACAAGACTTCAGATTGATTTTGGAAACACTGGGGATTTCATCAAACAAGCTATGAAAACTGCAAAATTTACCCATTTTAGGCTTGAAAAAAAAAAAAAAAAACACTTTTCTTACAACTCCTTCAAATTTTTAAAATGCGCAAAAATTACACACGCCTCATTTTGTTTTGTTATAGACAAGAACGCGAGTTTTGTTTCACTTTAGACGGAGAAGCTTTCCGAAAGCCATGCCTTTCCGAAAGCCATGTGTGCCTGGTACGTACCATGTTCGGCTGCCAGTTTTCTGAATGAACACATCTGTCTATGCACCACCAGAAGTCGTCCTCTGACTCCCCCTTCCAGGCAAAAACAGATATGTCTGCAAGGAGGCGGAGAAAACGTGCAAAAAAACAGTTCGCTCAGTACAAGATATCAAAATGCGTCTCCTTAACAAATGCAGACATGGACTTGTTCTTTTTAACAGGGATGGTAAACCACAAGCAAGTCAGCTACGCATAATGTTATTTGGCACAAAAATTGAATGGATGAATGAGTGAATAGTAGAAGATGCCCTTCACATACCCGTTTTATACAAAAAAGTGACATGCAGTTAGCTTGCAAATTCATCTTGGCATCTCAACAAAAGCCCTCGATCCCAGCATGGAGGAAAGAGTGATAGGGAGACTTTCCAAAATTTTAGCAATGTGCCAAAGACAGATTACAACACAGTGAACTTTTTCAGGGCACAAACACACAGATTACCAAGCAAATAGCAAATTTTCACTGTTAATCATAGATCGGTTAGACTGGCCGAGTCTACAGGATCCTGTAATTGATTATGCGCTCTATCATATGATGATGAACGTAACCATACTTGAGAGACTTTTGTTTGAAAGCTTCACAGCTACAAAGAGCCCACAAATAAAACAATGCAGGAAAAGAGTCTCTACTTACCGGCCTCAGCAAGAGCAGCTGCAACTTCGTTCTGCAAGGAAAGATGAACGTTTGTGTTTGATAAACACACAGTCACAAACAAAGAAACGTTACCATCTCTTCCTAAAGAAAGTTGAGAGAAGTGTGAAAGCTTTCTGACATCAAAATTGCTTCAAAACCTTCACTAAAAGTGTGTCGAACCTTCGCTGAGAGTGTGTCCATTCAATCGTCAAACGTTCAAAGACCCAAATCGCAAACGAAGAATGAACCCATGTGACGATTTTTTTGCACACTAAGTAAACACATCTACAAACAATCTAAACGCACACTGATATGTGGTTTATGAGATATTGTACTCCTTTCATATTATCGACGCATGTATTGTCTCATCTAAAAGCGTTCCTTTTTTGCAAATTTTAAGTAACCGTTTTGACGCAATGAAAGCTCGGTTTCACGCATGCGCTCTGTGTCTAGAGATCTTATCAGCATATTTCAGTCGACCAACTAGTCTATAGGAAAATGCATTAACTTTGGACAGGACACCTTCGGTCCCACTAAGAAAGCTTCACTTTAAAAACAGAACTGTTTCCGCCAGTGCAAGTTTAGCTCAACGTACCTGGGTAGAGTAGATGTTGCATGGAGCCCATCTTACGCTTGCTCCCAGGGCAACCAGTGTTTCAATCAGAACCTGCGAGGCAAATTGAAAGCAGCAGCTATGAAAAAATATGCTCCGAAGTACACGTCTACAGAAAGGTCAGTGCTCAAGAAAGGCAGAAATGATTAAACATCTCAATCACATCCAGTAGTAATAACATATGGTCAGTAAAGCGATAAAGTTTGAAGTGCCGAAATTCACACTGTTGTGTTTTACTTGCACAAGAAACATGGCTGGAGAAGCTGTAAATCAACACACAACATCATGTTGCACATCTGAATGTTCTTTTGATAGTTTTTAGGGGGTTTTTTGGTTAGCAATTTCTTTCAATAGTTGACTGATTATAACGCAATGCAGCTGATGAGGCGCGCCGTAGTGGAGGGCTCCGGATTAATTTTGACCACCTGGGGATTTTTAATGTGTACCGAAATCTCAAACACACAGGCGTTCTTGCTTTTCGCCTCCATCAGAAAAGCGGCCGCCGCGGCTGGGAATCGAACCCACGTCCTCGTTCTGAGCACCACAACGCCATAGCCACTGAGCCACCGCGGAGGGTTTCTTTTCATAGTAGTGCCCATGATGTAGTGCTCATGTATGCATCACAATGTTCATTAATGGTATATGCTTTGAAAATCTTGCCCGTGTGTTGGGACTTTCTTCAACCTATTGTGCAGTTCCCACAAATTTCAAAACGCATACCACAGAGCCCAAATTTCTGCTTTCTTGATTTAATTGGAGTCGTCCATAGTTGTACACAAAACTGTTGTACAATACATAGAACAGTTGTACACAGTTGTACAGAGTACACAGAAGATGCCGCTGAATAACACACTCCTACATAATTTTCATTGGCACCTTGGGATAAGATAAAATGCTTTACTAACATTAAAACTGACCCTTACAACCTACTTCGAAGCAGTCTACAGTTTGTAGGAGCAGAATGCGCTTTAGAGGGCTGTTTGGCAAAGCGTGAAGAAATATGGGCCAAGGGCCAAGAAATATGAAGAGCTTTACCAGCTTGTAGAACATCTTTGAAGAAAGTTTCTCATATAACCGAGCGGTTCTAAAGATTGTTTAATTCAGGGCCAATAAAACTTACATGCGCACACAAACGCACAAAAAAAAAAAGACCCACACGCAAGCAGTTCTGAACTGGTGGTATGCGTATCTGATGGGGTCCGTGAAGCCCTCCACAAAATGAAAAAGAGGGAGAGAAGAACAAAAACCCTTTACCTTTTACTTTTGCCAAACCGCGGCGGCGATGAAAATGTTGGCTTTACAGCATGACATCTACTTTTGTCTGGTTCTACACACAGTGCACATTCTCAAGCTGGCTCCGTTGCCCGACACCAAAGATATGCGAGAAAGCTTAACACAGGCCCTCAAGCCTCTTTCGAACTGTGCGCAGCGGAGGCGCAATGCGCATGCGTGAGGGTATGCGCTGAGAAATTTGTCGCACGGGCGATGTAAGAGAAAACTTCTCTAACAACAAATTTCAGTGTCATTTTTTCCTCTTCACTCAAGAGCCCCTCATTGCTTTGACAATATCAGACAGGAGCCTGCGGCCCATTCGAATTTCAAAACCACCACCCTTATCCATAACGACCACTTCGTTAGGCCTAACCTTGCACTAACTCGCTTACGAGTTCGAAATTTCTCGCGCTAGCGACTTAAGAGCAAACTTTTCCAATAATAAGTTTCGTGTCCTTTTCCCTTCCGCCTTCACTCTAGAGTCCGCCACCACTGCTTTAGCAGTGCCAGAAGGGGGTCTGCGCCTCATTCAAAGGTAAAAACCTCAACCGTCATCTAATAACGACTATTCGCTAGGCCTAACCTTGTTCTAACCGCCTTATACGCGTCAAACAAGAGCTGGAGGAAGCCGCACTCACGGCCGTCTGCGCGTTGATGTGCGTGCAGCCCACGATCTTGGCGCCCTGCAACGGCTTGTCCTGCTCTGCGCGCTTGCGCAGAGCCATGATGCCGGGCATCTCCTGCTCGGCGATCTCGATTTCGCGTCGCCCGAACGCTGCCTGGCTGATGTTCTTGACGCAGAACTCGCTGAAGCCCTTGGAGTTCTTCTGCACCTTCTCGCGGGGCGACACGCCTTCATCGTCCGAGCTGGTGTCTGTGTACGAGGCTGCGATGGGAAACAAAAGAAGTCTTAACGTCACTCCCACAACAGGATGAGTCAGGCGCGATTTGTAGTCCGCCCTACCTTAGGTTCCGTGTTTTCTCGATTATAACACCTTTTTTTTTTTCGAACTCGTGCTGCCTGAAGTGGGCAAGAGTGCTTATACTCGAAGCGCACCCGCTTAAAATGACTTGCTAAACTTTCACGCGCTAAAGTTGAGGTGAGCGCTTAGGATCAAAAGGAATCGCGGAAGTGCTGAAATTTAGCTGCAGCAACAACTATCTTAGAGCCTAATGATAGCTACGTCCCATATTCATCTGGTTAATTAGACTGCATTCAGACCACCAGACAAAAGTAAAGTTCGTCAACTAATGTATACAGCATCACTTTTAAATGTCATTGAAATTTAAAACCGTGAAAACCTAGATGAAAACGCAATCGAACATTGACGGTAAAGAGCCCTTGTAAACATAAAATTCAAACAGGATTACACAATTGGAAAATTTGTAACATTTTCTTTCAGGTTCTGAAGAAAGACTACTTGTGTTAGGAACACAAGGAAGAATTGGGACTTCTTTGCAACATGGAAATGCGAACGTCATGCCGCTGATGCTGCAATTGTACTTGAACTAATTAGTTTAAACCAACCCACGCACTTCACTCAGGTGTGTAAAAGAAAACGTTGCGTCCAGGGTGCCGTTCGACGGTGTATAACCACTCCTCTAAAGCGACGACCACAAGCATTTCGTACAAACAAAAAATACTGCGTCTGGCTACTACTTTGCTCTCCCTAACGTAACGTAACGCAACCTAACCTGGGATAAAATAACCTAAATAACAGAAAGCAATCATCAAAAACCCAACTAACCTAAGCAATAAAAATTATTTCCCGGTGTTTTAGTACCGTGACTACACAAGACGACAGTTACGACGACGACGGCAGGAGACGCCAACAGCCCCAGCCCCTAAAGAACTTTGCCCCTAAAATAAATGAGGCAACAGCCGCAATGAAACTACCACCCTTGATATCAGCAAGCTCAGTGGAACCTCTAAACTACAACGGCAGACGCTCTCTCTCGTCCAAGCCTTAGTATTAATAGGTGACCGGTAAAAAGCGCAAAGGCTCCTGGGTGCATTGTTTTCTCCGGCAGAGTGCCGCCACTTCCGGTTCGGGAGCTCCCCTGGCTTCCCATATGCCGTCGGCTTTCACGCGCGTGTGTGCTTGTGTTTATCGGTTTTTACCGGGAAAAAAAAAACGCTCATGCATCGGGAATTCCGTAACTAACAACGACTGACACTACTAGGGGTTTATCTGACAGTTAAGCGCCCCGTAACAAATAAACAACACACGCGCGCGCGTCTGAAAGCCGCCGGCGTACGGGAGGGCAAGAGAAATCTCGAACCGGAAGTTTCGGGAGCAGACGACGTACTCAGCGTGGGCCTTTGCGCTTTCTACGGGTCACCCAATGTTCGAATGTCGCTGGAAAGCCCTCTAGGCGCAGCAAAAACAAAACGAAAGCAAGGTCCGGTGGCTACACTCGCCCCGTGTCATAGTACATGCAGGCTCGGAAGACGTCACGTAGCTCACGCACAAGAACCTTTTGACAAATTACGATAGCACTAAACAAGACAAAGTTAGGCACAAAAAGGTTAACCACGAATCCCACCGGAAGAGCACGTCGGATCCCGGATATCGCGACCGTAGGTACAGGAACACCGCATCGACACCGCAAAGCGCACCCAGAACCCATACACTACGTACACTGACTTCTCCACTCCGGTAACGGCTGTTCCACGAAGCGCTGGGAAGGCAAATTGTGCTTTCCCGGCTGGTCGGTGCTCGGCAAACCCTTGATGATAAATTCCCCCTTCATACCACGGCTGGCGACTGACCCGATGCCGATGACTGGCTAGTTATGGTACCGATACCCAGGGGATTGGCCGTGATGCGTGGTAATTTGCGATGAATAGAAAATATAGGACACGAGAGAATGAAACGGACCAAAAAAAGGCGTAGAAAAGATGTAGAAAATAATAGCGTAAATTAAACGGAGAAACGTGTGACGAGAACAATGCACATGATTTGGCTTGCCTATTCCCCCGTAAGCGGCAGACGCTTTACTGGGGGATTGGCCAAAAAGGCGTCGACCCAACAACGCTAAATCATTATAAACTACACGTACTACTATGGAGTAGAAGACGTGGTCCTCGTCCTTACTTTATTTTTACTTGTTCGTTCCAAACTGACTAGCACCGGTCCGATGACAAAGCGCACGTCCGTCCCCGGTGAATCTCTCCTCACCTTAAAAACTTAATGTTTAGATACGCCCGATCTATATCTCTCTAGTTCCTGTCGGCCTCGTACAAAGGAAATTTTCTACAGCTTCATCTAAGGCATCATTGTTACACAGACACCCAGCAAGAAGAGTAAAAGAAAGAATCAAATCCGCAGACGCCATTCGTACGTGCCACATTTTTTTCTCCGTTTTATCGTTGCAGACTTCAGCGCGGTTTAAGCTGCTGACTTGTCCGTAACCGAACAACAATAAAAAAATGGAGGACGGACGATACACGGACGAAACCTCGCGAAGCAACTTCCGAAGTAGTTTTTTTCCCCGGCCCCTGTAAAGGGTACTCTGCCTCACACGACTCTACATGCGGGAAAGCCACACTAATTAGCAGAGCGGGTACGGTTGTCCCAACCTTTACCTCCGACCTCATTACCACATGCTCTGCAACAACGCGGGAGCAAAAATGAAAGATTATTATGGTTCCGGAAGCGTAGACAGCAATGACAGAAATTCTCGCAAGTACGGTCTTCCCACCGTAACACGCACTTGTTATCTTTAATTCCGCGGACTGCGGGCCTTTCGAGGCTCGTGTTCAAGGTGGGGAAAATATCTCGGGAGATTTGCCGACCGTTTTGCTTTCGGTTTCGTTAAATTGCCACAAAACGGGGACGACCGAGGCAAACGCATTGTCTTCGGTTGTGTTAAATTAAACAGCCAGTGCAGTGTTGACACTCGGCTGAGGTTTAAAGCCATCGATTCAGCCAAGTTAGAAAAGGCAACGGTTTCTAAATAAATGCGTGCGACAACCTGCATTGCACAAATGGTTAAAGTTTACCTATATATTGCATGTGCTCATTGTCATACTCAGTACAAAAAAGGGACAATTGCGCATCTAGCGCTATTGTACCCAGGATGTCTTGGGAGCCTATTTATTGCGGCCGCCATCTTTGGATCTTTGGATCTGGGCTACGTTGGCGACGGTGTGTCAATCCTCAGCAATCGGAGCTTCCTCGGGACCTGAAACCCGGGCACCGCAGTTAGCACTGTGTTGAAGCGTTGCGGTGCGCAGCTGATGGAAGCTGGTAACAGCAAGCTAGGACAGAATGAGCATAGTGAAGGGGACTACACAACCTAAATGAATCAGCACTTTCCAGACGTGTGCTTCTTTCCCTTCCACGCATTCGCTTTCACCAAAAGTTGAGCCACGGAAGAGCGAAGTTATTATTGGCCGTTCTTATTTTTACACTCCTTCGTCGCATTCATCTCGCTTAACCTGGACCGTATTTTTTTTCTCGAAATTTCGCGCTGGCTACCGATTTATTAAATCGCCTGCACGCACACGCACGTAGCGCGCTCGCGTTCGTCTATACCAGGATGACGTAGTGCGAGATGACAGCTGGGCTTAAATTGGTTTGTTCTCTTTCCTACAAGGTCGGTTGTGGCATTCTAGCGCTGACATCTACGGCGGACTTACTTAATGCGAATAACCGCTGCGTGAAAAGCTAGGCGCGAAAAGAGGTCGGTTCAGCCTGGATTCAGCAAGCCGGTTCACACGCAATGCTGTCGTTATGCGGGAAAAACCCGCCCTGTTAGGTTTTCAAATGATTTTCCATAAATAGCTGATAGAGAAGAGGAAGGAGGGGGGGGGGGAGGGAGGCGGAGGCGGAGGATGAAGCTCAAGGTGACATTTCCCCACCCGCAGTTCCTGTTCTAGGAGGCAAGGGCGAGTGCGAATTAGAGAACCACCATTGCCTTTTTGACGAATAGGAGGGGAGAAAAACTCTCGGTTCAGTTCAAGCCCCTAGAGATTAAACGTGGCAGCAAACAAGAATTCCCGCCTAGTGAATTCCAAAGTACACCACCAACCAAACCAAAAGGATCCACCTGCTGAAGCAAGAAAACGCTGACGCACAAGCCGTCTCTCCCGCTTTAACCCCTCTTCCCCGTACCAAGCGCGGGCTTCTATTCAATTCGTTCCATTTGGCCCTACTCGGCGGAAAAAGCAGCGCGGTCAGCAACGTAGTCTTTGTGATGCGGATTAGGAATAATAAATCTAATACTACTGTTGTTGCTGCTGGCAATACTCGCTGCTGTATTTTGTCATGTTTATTATTATTACTCGCTTCGTTTTGTGTGTGGTGTCCCTACAAAAGCCTGTCAGCAGTCTCTGAGCACGTAAACACACTCGATTGGTTAACTCGACTGACTATTATATTACTATTTCTGCTAGTGTTGCCCAGACTTCACCGCTAGAAGTATTTTGTTAAACGTGCATGACGTCGGTCCAGAAATGACAAATTACAAATTTCCTTTCTTCTTCTTCTGAGTACATATCGCTGCTTGTTTCTCACTGACCAAACAAAAAACAGGCCTGATTATCATTAACCGTAATATGAATTTATCGTCGCTACCACCAGCCCTTACTACTATCATCAAATTCAGAATCACGAGCAAACAACTCAACGCGGACTAACGTTAAACGCTGCAGCCAAATACAACTTAATCCAAATATAAATGCCTCGCTGTTTAAAAATCCCACGTGAAGAGCGCCCGGCTGCACTTAATCTCTGCTCCAGACAACACACGAATCTGACGCTCGGATTCCTGCAAACTGTAGCAGGCACGGGTGTGCGTCAAAACAACCGGTTATCTAAGCCGAGTGAATAACAATCGCAGAAAAACAACCAAGCCAGGCACGTCAGGGTGAGCGCGAATAATTAAACCTGACACTTTTTGTTCACCTTTTTTTTATTTTTCTCTCACCCTTTGAATTTATCGGGTGGCGTCAGCAAGGCAGCAGAAAACAGTAAATTATATGATGGGAACCAACCCGTCCTCTAGCTGCCGTGACAAATTACGTTCATGCCATTTTTATTTTGAACGTCTGCGCTGAATCTCACGATCCCAGTTGCCTTTTCTGTCTACTTTTTTCGCCTCGTTTCAATCTCGCTAATTGCGCCCAGCTGCTCAAGGCGTCGCGGCATAATTGTAAAATTGCGTGCGCTAATTTTGTTCCTCTTAATGCCCTTTGCTCTTTTTTTTTTGTTTTTGAAAAGCGTAAGACTTTGAATGTACGCTTTCATCGAGGCTTAGGATAGCGCGAGAGAAGAACGCTAATTAAAAACGCGGATCCCTGCGTCGGCGCTTAAAAGCTGCGATAATTATCGTCAAGCTATCCCGCGGAGTGGGGTGCTTCAGCTCGACGCATGGCCTGGAAAATCGCTGCACTGTTGATTTTTCCTGCTATTTTGTTTGTGTGTTTCACCCACATCACGAGTGATCGTTATTCTTTTTTTTTTTTGCACTCAGGCAACCACGACAGGCTCATGCTCGCAATAATGAAGAGACCCTCCAAAAGTTGAAATGCATAAAAATGAGTTATATTTGTTCTTTGAGATTGCGCCTCGGCGCATACGCACTAATTCGTACTGTTCTTGCACCGACGGTAATCGTCTCTGTAAACAAAAAGGTTTAAAAAAACCTGTATATAGGGGGGATTAGAAAAGTGTGGAGTAGAAGAAGTGCGAAGCGTGACGACAAAGGGTAAAAGCCGAGAATGAAATCGAACGAAGTTTACATTTGACCCTAACTCGAGATTAAATTGGTTGATAGAAAAATAGACCACTCAGTAATTAGAAAAAAGAAAAAAAAAAAACGGAAAAAGCGAAGTACATTGCGCCGCACTACGGCACATGTCGAGTGTTAGCCCTAATTATGATTTCGGTAGATTGAGCGAGAGGGCATGCATCTAATGAAAACGGAGGGGGGGGGGGGGGGGTCGCTTGAAGCTATAGTTGCTGCTGTTGCACGGGAACGCTCAACATAAATTACGTAGATAATACGGACGACTTCGAACAGAGCCATCGATCAGAGGCGACTTTCGCGGTGCCAGTGGCAAAGTTGAGACAAATTGGTACACATCACAATGTGGAGGCGTAAATAGGGTCGCTTTATCACTTCTAATCACATGGCAACGACACGGAAGCCCTAATTTAGGCTCGGCACGCGAACGTTCGCGTTCTACTCAGCCTCCCCTATCGTGTTATTCGGCCCCCTTATCAAACCTGGAAGACTCCATCATCGCTTTATTACACCCACCATCTCCTTCCCCGCTCCTTCAACTAAGCTACACTTTTGTTTTTGTTTTCAGTTCTTTTCCTTTACGCTTGAGTGCTTTTCTAGGCGGCAGCAAAATTAAGAGAACTGAAATGCTCGCGTTATTTTAAGGGGGCTGCTGGCACTCTCGGCTACGCACATTGGTTTCGGCGAAAGCCCTAACCGTATTCTGCGACAGCAAACGTCTCCTCTCTATACTTGACGCGTCACGAAAACAGAGCAGTAGCGTGTGGAGGGGGTCGTGGTGAACGTGGCTCAGAAGATGTCCCTAAGAAATGTCCCGTGAAAAGCGATCGAAAAGCCGGACGTAGTCAAAGAAGAAGACGCAGTCGAAGACAAAAAGCATCCAGGTGACACCACCAGCGCTTAAAATAGTTATGATACGTCGTCCAGGAAAATCAAGCTTGAAAGCTCAGAGGCTTGTCTGTTCACAGCCCAACCCCCTGATCTGTTTGTTTCATCCGTCGTTTACAGCCACCATCCTCATCATTCTACAGATGATAGCAAAACCTGGCGCGTTTATGTAAATGATGTCAATGTGCAAAGGCAAGATGCAAAGTAACGAAGTCAGCAGTAGCAATGTACTTTAAATAAACGCGATATATTTGATCAAATCAAGATGAAATAGCGCTTAAAATAAACATCAAGTGAGGATAAAACAGGCTAAAATGTAGTATACACCGGCGTTTTCTTTTTTTTTCGTCTCCAGCAGTAAAACAACATCCGGACTCCCGACCTCGTGCCCAGAAACCCAACGCCCTGAGTCGCCAAGCCGACGGGTTAGATATCTGGCCGCTGGTCAAGCACGTGTGGCGGTTTTATAAGCGCACTAATAATAAAAACCAGTTAATTAGCCCTAGCTACTACACACTACGATGCCATTTTTTTTTTAATTTGCACTTTTTCGACGTGCAACGCGAAAGAGCGAAAGGGTGTCACAAGATAATTCCCCAACACTCCGCGGCAGGTCCAAGGTCGAACAGCAATCAACGCAAACACAGGAACGCAATCAACGTCGGTCGTGGGCGGGGCGAAGTTTCAGCTATCGTCGGCTGACGCGTGCCTCGAAAACGAAGTGGCTCGCGGTAGAAGGTAGACAGAGAAGAACGGTGAGAGAGAGTGAAAGCGAGAGGACGGGAGCGGCTGCGAAGTGGCGCAGTAGGGCAGATCAGAAATACGGGTCACTGCGGACCCCCGGCCGCCTCTCCCAGTTAATCACCGGGCGCTAATGATCGATCAAGTCCGCACTCCGGACATTCCTCTCGACTCATTTGCTTGCGCGGCGCGCGCACTCCTTACGTAATGCATACCCAAGCGGCGCCGCTAATGCGTTCCGCTATATTGATAGCGAACGAACGTTCGATTCTCCGTAGCCTCTTGGGCAACCGCGATTTGATGGGCGGCGAAACGCAAAACAACGAGACTAACAAGAATTGTAGTATAACACAACCCGCGTGGTCAGCTAAATTAGACCGCGACGAACCCTATGCATTTGGCTCCCGATAACATTCCCGGCGCGTAAGTGGGTTCTTGCAGACCGGATATGTGCGTGGTGTCTACAGTACGCGGAATACGCCAGATGAGACCACGCTTATGTGCACGCTGAAAGGTTATATAAAGCCTTGTTTGCGACGCAATTTAAGGGCACCGTATAAATGGCGTTACGAAACAGCTTCCCGCTGGCGACTTCACCTAAAAGTGATTCCGACGCCAATTCACAGGCGTTGAGGTGCGTCGGAGATGGAGGATATATATATATATATATATATATATATATATATATATATATATATATATATATATACACAAAACCGTTAAAGGGGCCCCCCATGAAGACAATATACGACTTCGTTAAATTTGAAAGAACTAGTTATGGAAAACCGCGTTGGTCAATTCCAACGACGAAAAATGCGTTTTAACCAAAGATGCGAGAAATAATGAAAAATTTTCAAATTTCGCGCTACAGAGACGTATTTTGGGGCAGGAGTGACGTCATAAGGGCGAGCACCAAAAACACAGTTATCAGGATTTTAACTGCACATTAGCGTTTAAGTAACACGATCGAACAGATCTAGAGGCCCCGCTACAATCTCCTTGCCATGTTTCTCGGTGGCGCCTCAAGTCAGCGGCCGCCAATAGCGCAAACAAGATTCTGTGACGTCATAGAGAAACAGCCGAAAAGTGCCTGAGGCGTCATACTCTTCATACGCTTTACTCAATATCTCGAACACTTGCTCGAAGTTTGCGATAAAAGTGAGTATTATAGTAACCGGCACAAAACAGCCTTCTTAATGAACCAAACCTGTATTTTGCATTCATGATCCCCCTAAGGACTTCCTGTCGAAATCACCAGGTTATTTTTCCGCGGCATCACGTGTGCGACGTACCAGTGTAGACACTAATGGTAACACATATTTACCGAAATTGCCGCGGTGGAGCAATTCCAGCCTTATTGCACGCAACAAAGCACAAGGCGCAAGGAAAGCTGACCACCAGCACATGTCTTGGCCACGGCTCCGCCCAAATGCGCACTTTTACAACGCGTCATGCGACGTTTACGGGGTAGGGCAAGTGCTGCCCCTTTTTTAGACGCAAGGTGGGTTAGCGGCACCTTGGCTAGACTGACTAGTCGACTGATTGATTTTGATTGATTGATTGATTGATTGATTGATTGATTGATCGGTTTAACGCGACGACGCTACACAGGCGATGAGGAAGTTTTCCGGTTTGATATTAACCACGTGGGGATCTTTAACGTGACGTCCAGTTCGCAGAACGAGATTGATATATTAGAGAGTTTTAGTATAGTATAGCGGAAAGAACCACTTTAGCGCTCCCATAGCGTTAGCGGGCACGCTAACCGTCGCGTAACGAGGCGCTATCCGTTTGCGATTGCGGCGCGCAAACGTTAACCCCACAGCTAAAGCGCTGTACTAAAACTCTCATTGTAGAGTTTAACACGCCGACGCAACCTAGGCGATGAGGCACGCCTCAGTGAAGTGCTCCGGTTTAATTTTGACCACCTGGGGATTTTTAACGTGTGCCGAAATCTCGTACACACGGGCGTTTTTGCTTTTCGCCTCTATCAGAAAAGAGTTCGCAGAACGAGATCCAGTTATGCCAGAGAAAAAAAAAAGAAATAGGCAAAACTCGTCTCCCAGTTTAACGCATGAAAGCCTGAAAAATGTAGGAACATCATGAGCAAAATCGCGAGAGCGGTAGCTTCGAAATCCACTAAGAGAAACAAAATTTTAAAAGAAAAAGAAAAGAAAAAGCCGGACCGTCTTTTCGCGGAGCTACTGGTCTATTTCTTGGGCCCCTTAAATAAATTCGATAAGGCGCCGCAGAAATTGGTTCGAGAGAACCGGCGCATCAGTGTGGAACGAGATGCGATTTCTTCTCTGCTCGCCTCGATCCCACCCTCCCCTTCGAACAGGTCCAACTCGCAAGCATTTCTCCCTTCGTGCCACTCTACAGCTGACAAACGTACAGGTGATAACAGAAACAAACAAACAAAAAAAAGAACGTTGAAGGAAGCGAAGTCAGCGGAAATGCACCTTGATTGTCTCTCAAAAACGCACGTCTTCCACCGGGGGCAAAGAGGCAAAAACGGATCGAATAAGTGGCTAGTTCGCTTCCATCGCAACCACGCGAGAAACAGGTCGCTCTCGATTGGTGAATGCGCATGATTATTCTCGTAGACTTATTGGTCCCGCCAGCATCGTTACCAAGCGTTTATTCATTACTATGGATCTTTCTAACGTCTTCGTTCTCGGACGTGCAATTTTAAAGCAAAAGGTTTATACAGTGGGACCAACAGCGTTCTCGTAACACAAAACTAAGCATTCCCCATTGACCTGTGGTCAACCGAAAAGCTCTGATAAATCTCTGCACTCACGGCGCATGCGGAAACGGGTTCCATTGCGTCAACGGTTACTTTAAAATCGCGAAAAAAGAAACGGTTTTAGTATACAGACATACACGCATCGACATGAAGAAGGACCACAATAGCATACCTTTATCTCACAAACACGTATTGGATACATTTAGTCGTGTAATGCGTTTACTTATGCGCGAAAAATCGTCGGATCGGATCGTTCTTCGTTTGCGAGTTGGGTCTTTGGAGGTCCGACGAGAGATATTGGACGCCCTTTCAGCGAAGAATGGACGCACTTTTGACGCAGTTTGATGTTAGACAGCTTTCCACGCGCTTCTCCTAACTTTCCTTTTTAAAATCAGCAGACTGTGATAGCGCAGCCGACCGGATGACGAACTGCGCATACGCAACGCAGCCCGAACACGTCCTCTTCTTTTCAAGGATTAAGAGATTAAAAGGTCTATGCGTGCGTGTCGGACAATCAGAAGCCCGTATGTTTGCTGGGATAACGTGCCATAACTCTGTATACCTCTCTATACCAGGCGTCGTTTCCTGGACTTCTAAATAAAAAAAAAAAAAGAGGGTGAGAAAGCTGAACAATGCGAAGGCGGACAAAGCGAGGGTATGCAAACGCGGATGCGAATAAAGAAGCCACTTCGAGTGTTGGCAGTGGAGAAAATGACAGCGAAAAGAACGCGAGGAAGACATTGTGCGACGACGGGTCGAAATCGGCGGGGACTTTTGAATAGTGTCGATGGAACTACAGCTTGTTAGTTGTATTTTATCTGGCCGAGCCGGCTTGAGCTGTTTAGGGTACGGAAAAAAGGCAGAGGACCGAGGAAGGCCACACATTCGCAAACGCGTGAAAGAGGCTTCTATTCAAGTCGTTTCCCCACTTGTCCCCGCTATTGTTACAGATTGATCTTTTTCTCTCTCGCCTGCACGAAGCTCTTTTCTCGGAGTACTATAGAAACCCCAGTCGTTATTGTTGACTCGGGGTTTTTCTCGTATGCAGATTTTTACTCGTCCCCCCCCCCTCTTCTGCTTTTGTTACGGAAGCAGATGATCCGACAGGATTATAAAAAAGAAGGCAGTACGCTTTACATTCTTTCTTCTTAAGTGACACTTGACTACTCTAAATCGTCAGAAAAGAGCAGGCTGTGCGTTTGAACGACACAGGACAACGATAAAGCCTCGAACCGTATATCTAAAAAACAGCGAGAAACGTTGAATGCGTTACGTGGGGTCTCCGAAGGATCGGAATACCGTTGGTTGGCGCGACAGACACAGGGTGCTTCAACTTGCGCCTCCAATCATCACCACCATATCACCATCATTATCATCATCATTATTATTTAGAAGAGATGAGTATGATCATAAAGGGACAGAGAGACAAGCCGCAAAGAGATCATTCAGACTAATTACAAGTTCGCCGAACTCGAAAGATTGCCACATCAGAACAGCACTCATGACAATTTTAACGCGAATCCCAACTGTTAAAAGAGCCATGAAGACAAAACACGAAGTCGTCTAATTTAAGAGCACAAGCCTTTGATAATAATTCACTCAGCTCCTTTCCAGCCACGAAAAACGCAATAAATATTGCAGGACTTTTAAATTTCGCGCTACAGTGACGTGTTATAGGCAGGAGTGATAATAGAGAGTTTTAGCAGTCCGTCCGTTCCGTCGCGTACGTAGCTAGCGTGTTTACCGGGACCCGTCTGGGCACTTGGGCATTCGTCACGGTACGGGGATTAGTTCCGCGCACCTGCCTTCGCCATGTCCGCGCCTCCTCGCCCTTCCTCCTTGCCCTTCCGCGCGCGCAGGCGCAAACCGGTCCCGGTAAACCCGGTAACAACGTAACGTATAGAACGGATGATCTGCTAAAACTCTCTAATATGGGCCAACACTAAAAACACAGTTATCAGTGCATTTAACTATACGTTAGCATTCAAGTCATACGATCAAACGAAACTATAGAAGCCCCATTATAATCGCCCGGTCATGTTTCTTGGTGGTGGTCGGCGGCTGCCAATCGCATAAACGAGGTTTTGTGACGTCATAGAGACTTCCCCACAAAGTGGCTGCGGAGTCGTCACTGCTTAATTTGTTTCCTCTAATATCTAGATTACTTGTTTGAAATTTGCGATAAAATTGGTATTTTTGTTGTCAGGGCAAAGCAGTCTTTGTAATGAACCAAACTTGCATTTTGTCTTTCTAGCTCGCTAGAAAGAAAAAAAAACACTTTTTTTTTATAAAATTAAAGGAAGCTCAAACCCGGTGTTAGACGATCTCACTTCTCTGTTTCTGCCGCCGCCGACGGAAGCGACGAGATCGGCGGCAGAGACGGAGGAAAAGTGAGAAGCCATGCGTTGGTGTGAGCTTCCTTTAATTTTTAGAACTCCTAGCGCATGCGCAAGGCGCGCACACGCCCGCTACACGTGCCGTGGGTAAAGCGCACAGCGGCGCGAGAGGTCGCGTAACGCTATCACGTGGCCTTCAGCGAGAACGCTGGGGGAAACACGCAGATGTGCGCGGTGAGTGCACCGTCTGACTCCTCCGTCTCCGCGTGGGCTCGTAGCCTAATCGGTAAGACAACGGCCTTTCGCTCCATTTCTGTGTTCGTTCCAGGTTAGATTCCTGGCGGTGCCAGTAACTTCTTTTATTTGTTTGCGGGAGTTTTGTGTTGACACCAACGGTCACGACAGAACCCTTGGGGTAGAGTTATAAAGCTTCGCTTAAAAAACAACGATGAAAGAGTGGCGCCTCGCCAGCCACTTTCTCGCTCTGCGTCTGTGACGTCATTCGGACAAGTACGTAAAATGGCTTGCCGTGGACAAAAGCTTCGAGCGATCAACATGCATGTGCGATTGTAGTGGTGCATATGGTTGTTTTTAATCGAACCGCTCGAATGCTGGCATGGAGTTAACTCTGTTAACTATAAGCTTCGGACTATCCCTCGAGGTAGCCCTACGTATAGCCCGAGGACTTTCTCGCCTTGGGGGTATGTTGTGAAAATCGAACGCCATATTGCGTTTCGCACAATCGCGGTGGGACCGGGACTTATAATCAAGAAAGCCGCGCTGCTTTTGGCACCTCTCCGAAGACGTCACAGCTGATGTTGACTGGTGGGAAATTTGATAGTTTGCGCATTTTTGTGAACTTTGTGTCCGTGCGTGTGCGTGCGAAAACAACGTCCTTCGGGGCACCAATAGAGTTGAGTGAGTTATGAAAAGCTAGCTTCCCGAAATAAACAAGGCTTATGATGTCTCCGCTGTCGCTTCAAACGCTCATCACAAGCATTTCATACCCAAGGCCTTGAAATGACCTTCTGGAAATAAAATGGGCAGTAAACAGAAAAGAAAAACAGTACTTTCGCGCTCCCCCTGTCTTCCCCCTTTTCCTGCTTTATAATCTTACGCACCATCACAGGCCAGCTGGCCCACCACTAGAATCTAAGCGCCCTAGCTGAAGAAAAACAACAGCAGCCTTTCGAATTACACCACTGAGATACACACATGCATGCATACAACAACAACAACAACAACAACAAAAGCTGAGGGAAACAGAGAAGGAAAAAAAAAGAGACGAGAGATGCACTCCAGAGTGAGGGCCACCGTGCGTGCGCTATATCACACGCACACGCACACGAGGTACTCGTGTGAGTGCAACTACACAACCAACAGAAACGCGCTATATGCACTCCAGAACCATATATACCCGCATGCGGATTTAGGCGCGGAGAGGAAAAGGCTGAGACTTACGCTCGACTGGGATCCCTTGGTCGTTAGATGCACACCCAAGGTTGCCTCCGCCCCCCCGCCCCTTCCCTTCCCCCCCCTCTCCCATCTCTCCTCGCGATCTATTAGAGGGTTGGAGAGATGAGGCGCGTCTATACGGTGCGGGAGTGTATAGGAGTCCGGAAGGCGCAGTCTTATACCGCCTCAGCGATCCTCGGGAAATGTGCTTTCGGGGTTGCCTGCACCGGGCAGATTTCCCTTATTCCCCGCCGAGCTTCCTTTCTTACTCCTCTTACCTACGAGGGTAATCAAATGCTGTGTTCGCAGACCTGAGCTGCGGATGCTGGCGAGGGCAATAATACGGGTAGCTAGTCAATTCACACTGCCCCAGGGAAATGAAGACTATTTTCAAGTATGACCAAGAAACAACCATAAACATTTCTTTGCGTGTGTGTCTCTGTAGTTCTTAACCTGAACTTTCACGGCACCGTACGGTTAGGGTGAATTATTTGGCCATGCGGGCACCATGTTCTAGCAAGAAAGTGCCGGCTTTTATATCCGCCTGAAAAGTTTCGCCGCAAATTACAAACACACTAAGAAGACGGTTTCTTGATGAATGTAAGGAGTCTTTTAGGCGAAGGCATTAATAGGCTTAAGCTTTCCTGATAACTGCACCCCCTCTCCCATCCCCACCATTTTTTTTTCGCAAACAAAATGCACACACCTCTGTGTGTGTATGAAGTTTGTGTCCTCCACACAACCCCCTCACTAATAGGCATGGTCTGGGCTTAAAAGCGGCTAGAAGTAGCCGCGCATGTTTAGCCAGCTCAATTGCGCAAACAACTACTACTACTATTCGACAGGCAACTTTTGTCGAACAAGTGCACGCACCCTCCGTGTGATGAATTTGTCCCACAATAACTCCGCCATATAGGCAATTGGTCTGGGCTTAAAGCGGCTAAGTAGCGCGCTGTTGCCAGCTCAATTCGCAACACTCTACACTATCGACAAAGCAACGTTTTGTCGAACAAGGTGGCACGCACCTCGTGATCTGTCCGCTGACGAGATTCTTAACGCCGCGCATTGCGTACCGACATTGGCAATGTGCGCTATACATCACGATCACTCTTGCGCCAAAATGAAACTTAGTCCCCACAAACCGCCTCACGGCAACTTGAGTGCCTGAGGACTTCAAGCAGCGAAAGGTTCCACGCGTTAGCAGCTAATGCGCCTTACACAAGCCACTTCCTTCAGATGACAACATGGCCGCTCCCCGCTCGAGCGACATTACGCATTGTGACGTGCGTAGGCCTTGATCACGATTAAGTGATTGCTCGGATACAGACATTCAGAGACGCTTTTAGTGATGGCCAGGCTTCCATAGAGGACTACTGCATTACAGTCAGTGTTATGCCCTTCTCTCAACGCCACATCGTTGTACCAAAGCTATTGACTTTCAAGTAATCGTCACCAGGGGCTTCATTAGTGAGGCATCTGTTCCTCTGCACTCTCACTTCATCGTTTAAGCCCTTTCTCTCACATCTGTAGCAAGCTCTCTTCTTCCAGGCTCTCACCTAGAGCTCATTAGGACTCATTCTCTCCTCATCTCTTCCTCTCTTCTTCCGCTGCTCTTTCTCTCTCTTCCTCTCTCTTCTCCTCTCCTCTCTTCTCTCTTCTCTCTCTCTCTCTCTCTCTCTCTCTCTCTCTCCTCTCTCTCTCTCTCTCTCTCTCTCTCTCTCTCTCTCTCTCTCATTTTCTGCAGTAACCAGAGAAGCAGTTTGACTGTGAGCGTAAATGCAGCAAACTGCCGTCATAACGAAGCTCTGG
This sequence comes from Haemaphysalis longicornis, assembly GCA_013339765.2. NCBI lineage: Eukaryota > Metazoa > Arthropoda > Arachnida > Ixodida > Ixodidae > Haemaphysalis > Haemaphysalis longicornis. The sequence goes on from CM023457.1 coordinate 22,143,017, forward strand.
CAAAGGGAACTTCGTTATAAACGGCACTTCGGATAAAGCGTTGATAATTTGCTGAGTCATCACTGCAGTTTGGAGTGCAAAAAAAAAACAACAACATAAACCGATATTTAAATTAAAGCGTCTTCGTTTTAACGACAGTTTAGTGTAAAAACAGTAATAATAACGCTAACTAGTGTGTGCCAGCTCGACTACCCGCTTACTCAAGCCGGCAACCGCAACGAAATTTCGAAGCAAACATATATTCCATATCGCGCGCAACTGCACGCCTCTAACGCCATCCCCAGCACCACCTTTTCATCCTCGCGCTGGCGTCGAATTAATCGTGTCATAATCGCACAGCGAATCGTTCGCGCAAACAAGTTCCCTCGTGCGGAGGTTCACAAACTCCCCGAGTCCCGTAAAAGAATGCGCCTCAAGTGCGGAGGTGGGCGTATATATAGACCCAGGGAGCGCGCAACCGGAGCTCTAACTTCAGCGAACAGCTAGCACGTGTAATCCCCGCTCACATCGAGCACGGTGCGCCTTACCTGCCGTGGCATTAGCGCGCGTAATTTGAATTTGCATTAACGGGAGCTGGCGCGCGCCGGCTAATCCTCGTTCGCGAGCGGCCGGCTAGACGGGAAGGCGCGCCTCAGCGGACGCTGACAGCTCGATTACCCCACTTTCGAACGACTTTCCACTCTCACAGTACGCAGCCACTTTATTCCGACGCTTCAACACTTGCTTGTTTTAAATTCCGAACTCCCATTAAAGATTCCCGTCTAAGCGCGCGTGTACGTGAAGTTCAACTTGTCTTGGGTGATTAAATACCTGTCGCAGAGACACTTCACTGAAGAGAGAGAGACAGACAGAGAGGAGAGAGAGAGAGAGAGAGAGAGAGGAGAGAGAGAGAGAGAGAGAAGAGAGAGAGAGAGAGAGAGAGGAGAGAGAGAGAGAGGAGAGAGAGAGAGAGAGAGAGATCTACGGCGCGTAAGACATCGTCCTCTAGCTTCCGAGGCTTATGCAAAACGGGAAAGCAATTTCTGACTGCACCGACGAAAGCGTCCCCATTATATTTTACTCTGCAGTGGGATTAGAGAGATCAGATCAGAGATCAGATGAAGCAGACCGTTCTTTTTCTTTTTGCTCCCGATTCGCTCCATACGCTCGAGAGCTCACCGGCGGAAGTTTCTGTTCAGTTTATTCCTCGTTTCCAGAATAAACTGGCTACGAAGGTTTCAGCGCCGTCCGGGAAACGTTGCGGAGGCAATAAAATAAGCCTGTCGACTTTGGCGAGCTTCAATAAATGTCGATTACCAATATGGACCGGCTTTGGGCCCCAGGGCATGTCCCGGGGCCCAGGACATCTGAAGAAAACATGTGATGGCGGCAGGCCTAAATTTGCGGCAAGACACTGATTACCAGCGGTGGCTCCACGGTCCTGCCTACCGTGCCTCGCTAGACTATATCCGGGATGCTAAACTAGCTTCCAGGATATAGCCCGAATTCGCTTCGAATCCACTAAGCCTTGAGGCTAAGAAACAAACGCAAGCACAACAATCTCAGCATTATGTATATCGTACCCTATCAAAGAAACTCATTGATTTTTATATAGGGCCCATAAAATTCATATGGGCACGTAAGAGTTATGGGCCCATATGATACGAACCCATCAAAGGTCTACCTATATGAATTCTTATGGGTCCATATGATGTACCTTTATGGTTTCTTATGGGTACATATGATATAGACCCATAAGGGATCTATCCCCATATGAATTCTTACGAGCACATATACATTAAGTATACAACCCAACCCCTCCCCATTTTCCCTTATCCACCCTACTCTCATCCATAGAGTTTCATACTAATATATACTAGAGGGAAATCTGGCGCCACTGTCTAGGGGAGCCGCGCTTCAGCGAGCGTTCCGTCATGTACCGGACAGGCACGTTCCACTTGTCCTTGGCATGGCTCCTGAACAGGCTGAAAAGTTGCCTGTGGCTGCAAAAAAGCAACAATATTACTCTAAAAGATTGTTTAAATTGGTTTTGTTATTACAAAATTGAACTGCCAGAAAGATTTATTCGTCAGTAATTATTTAGAAGCTTTATGCCCGATGCAGAAGGGGAAAAAAAAGTCACCTTTCTGGCTTCGAGACAAAAAAGAAGCCATATGGCTAGCTAAGCCAAGTAGGCGAGGAACGTCGCTAGCTGCAATGGCGCCGCCCACGGCGGCCCGCGATTGCAGCGCCAGATTTCCCTCTAGTATATATCAGTGTGAAACTCTATGCTCTCATCTCCCCCACGTCCCTCCAAGCCGACGGGCGAGGAGAAACTCACCGGACTTGCTGCGGTTCTTGAAGGCATTGATGCGGTCCAGTCGGCGCCGCTGAACGACTGGCGAAGACGACAGCGCGGTTTCTTTGGACTCCCCTTCCACACTCGCCATTTTCGAATCCACGGCAACGAGCTATAGACACGCACACGAGATGGTCAAATGGCGCAAAAAGAAAAAAAAAAGGAACAAAGAACGGGCACAGAAGCCTGAAAAAAGGACGCGACCCTCCGCACCGACTAAAGCTGGCTGATCCAACTTACGGACTCGTTCGTACTGACTGCAGCGTTGCGCAAGGAACCCCAGGAAACCAAAATGAAGCTAAGCCTGCTTTAAACTGCGCTGCGTATTTGTTTTGTAGTAAAAGAAAGCAGCTGTGAAACCGACCGCTCGAAGAATGTACCGCGCTCTCGCTATTGAGTCCCGCGTCTGAATTATGAGGAGGCGGCTACGTTTTACGACGTTACGCAGTTTTCACTGAGCGGCAATCGATCCAACAGCAATGGATGTTATAAGAATGCTTAGAAAGGCACGTATGAGCTACAACCTGAGCGAAGTTTTTAAAAAAGGAGTCCAGGATTCGCGCGATAAAGCCGACTGACACTCAACGTGTACAGCCCAACAGCGATAAAGCTTGAGTAAAATAGAGGGGATACTGGAACAACGACACCTGAACTCCTATAGACAGATATTCGCCCGAGAAAGAGTGAAGATGATTCACGAATTTCAGCAGGCGGATTCAGGGGACAACTGAAAGTCTACGAAACGCACTACAACTAAATAGTTTATGCGACGCTAGACCGCCAATGCGGTCAATTAAGAACCTGACGCACACCTTACAGGGGCTCTCTAAACTGCTTGAATACTTGCATATCGAATAATAACGCCTAAAAACTGCGTGGGATAAAGCTAACCAAACACGACCTAACTAGGCTTCAATCAAAACGACTACAGACTAAACGCGGATACGAGAGCCAACCACAACTCTACAAAACGCTCTTCAACAAAATTGTTGCCGAGACGCTAAACCTCCAATGCGGTCAAGTAACCAGACGCACGCATTATAGCAACTCTCTAAACTCATGAATAATAACGCCTAAAAACTATATGGCATTAAACTAACCAAACATGACCTAACTAGGCTTCAATCAAGGCGACTCTAGACTATAAGCAAGGCTTGAATAAGGGAGAAGGAATTTTCAAAACACTGTCACCGCGAAAACAAGTGCACATACCTAGTCAGCCCGCAGGCATGCAAAAGAGGGCGACGGCGGTGAACGAAGATCACCGATGTCGAGACACGTCGCCCGGGAACGACAGACAAAGACAAAAACAACAAACCCGGGGGACACGCGACCTTCCAGGGAACAGCGCAGGAGAGACGAGCACTTTGCAAGTCGCTCGAGACGCTCCGCGGTGACCGGAGCGCGCCACGGCGGTTGCAATGCACGGGGGAACCGAGAGACGCGAAGCAACGGGTGCGCTCTCTCCCCGAAATAGATGTTCCCAGTTCGGACCACGCACCGGGCGGGCATCAGAGCGGGAGCGGTCCTATCGCGCGCTACGTGCACAGGCTCGGCGACGGTATACTCTACGGGCAAGATTTGCCTGCCTGGCTACCATGACATTCGCAACGACCGGGGGCTCTGAGGTGTATTCGAGCAATCGTGGAGCACGTACACCCCTGTTCAACTGATCCGTCTCGGTAGCAGTCACTTTCTAGTTGCATGATGCCAGTGCCTGTGAAATTGATTGTATACGGTTTAACGCGCCGACGCAACGTATGCCGGGGAAACTGACGCAGTCGGTAGGATGATCTAACTGTACAGTTTTTGCCAAAATTTTGTGGGCCAAGCAGGAAACGCGCAGGCTGCAAAAAGTTCAATGTACATTTGTGGTCGAGAAGGCTTAGATTGGCCCGCGAAATTTTGACAAAGGGCGTAATGTGCAATGCACTTATCCTAGGCTTTAAGACGATCGGAGGCTCTCACTGTACTCGTGAAATTTTGGCGCACGTATACAGCTTTCTAACTTCCTCGCCCTAAGAGCTGCCATTTTATCAGTGGGCTGTGCTAGCGGCTCGATGATTGGCGCAGTCGACAGGAAAATGTAACTGCGCATGCGCAACGCAGCCCAGAACATGTCCTGATCTTATTACAGACTAACGAATGAAAAGGCTTATAGACTCGTCCTACCTTTTCGTCCTGGTGGTAGTCATACTATCCTTACATTCTGCTAGCGCCAGTACAATTGGCGCAGCCCGCAGGATGACCCGACTGCGCATGCGCAACGCACTCCTACTATGTCCGGACCTAGCCACGGTTGAAAAAATAACGAAAATCTATATAAGCTGGGGGCCAGCACGGTTCGAATAACAGACGAACGTGACAAGGCGTGATTTTTAGCGTAGGAGGAAAGGGACATAAAGAAACACCGGAAGTCCAGGCAGTGGAAGTCTAGCGGTCGTCTGCATACCCCTATCCTTTAGCGCAAGTAATCATGGCTCATCGCGGTCGATACCAACTAGCCCAACTTTATACCTTAACAGACTACTGTTACCAAGTACCTGAAGTTCTAAAACAGCGCTCGGACGGTACAAAGAAAACGATACGAGACTGGGCGCTGCCTTCCCTCACCGATCAAACTATGCCGAGTCTAGTCTATCGCTTTTTTTGTTGCGTCCCAGCGCTGTTTTAAAACTTCAGGTACGTACCAACAAGCCCACACTAACACTTTTTTTCAGTTACAACGTAATGTTACTGCTAGGACGGGCCACACCCTATCTACAATGCGTACTCTGCGGCTGCTACTACGAACCCTGGGCGCTACGCCGCACTTACGAGAGGACAACGAGAAACGCGCGGACGATGCCCAAGATGGTCCACTTGCTGTTGGTGCCAGTAGTTTCGACCACGGTACGAGCTCACAACTGCCTGAACGGACGGCCGGCTATCACGCATTGGACATTCAAATCTCGGAGCGAGACTTTCGAACGCGCGTCACTCCTGCGAGACGCGCAGCAAGGGAATGAACGACTCCCTCATCCCAGACGCCTACAGGTGCCCCGGAAGACGGATCGTGGTTTCGGGTTCGGCCCCGCCGATGCATCCGGTGCCGAACGGCATTACCCGCGCAACCAGGCGCCGCGCGAAACGCGAGAGCGCTTCGTGTTACCACACTTCATTGTCCTGGTCCGAGCGGTGCCATTGTTCCCGGGCCCACGACTACCGCAAGAAAAGAAAGTTGTAGAAGCTCTCGAGTGGGAGTCGTCGGTGAGCGCGCAATACTCTTTGCAGGGGCTCGTATTCGCGCGGGTAGATTTGCGTACGCCATTTATTGAAGGTCCTTTTTGATGATGATTGTGGGGTTTAACGCGCCGACGCAACGCAGGCGACGAGGCGCGCCGTAGTGCAGGGCTCCGGATTAATTTTGACCCCCTGGGGATCTTTAACGTGCGCCGAAATCTCGTACACACGGCGGTTTTGCTTTTCGCCTCCATCAGAAAAGCGGCCGCCGCCACCGGGAGTCGAACCCGTGCCCTCGTGCTCAGCAGCACAACGCCTTACCGCGGCGGGTTTGAAGCCCTTTTATGAAACAAAGGGTTAACAGCATGCAAGCAAAAGGTACAGCCATGAGCAAAATTTTACGGACCACGAAAATGATAATTTCAGGTTATTTCTCTTCCGGTAGGAGCCCACAAACTTTGGAATACACGTGAGATGTCGTATACTTGCTAAAGTATTGCAAAAATACCACGCATAAAACTCCGTGCTGTCATGCGGCAGAAAAATAACCCAGAATTGCTGATTTCGTGGTCCGTAAACTTTTGCTTTTGACAGTAAATTTGGGTCAGTTGGCTGGGAATCATATTTGAAACAACGTAAGTGGACCATATGGAGAAGAGTGCTACGCAGGACGAGAGCTGATAAAGTGGAGAGCTAGCCCTCGTCCGGTGTCGTCCCCATCTTTATTTCCTTCATCCGCGCTGCTTAAAATACGAAATAAACGGTATTTTATTAATAAAATTTTATGGCCTATACGGAAAATGTATACTACGGATTCCATCGTGTCAAACGCTTTCGACGGACGGCCGCACAGATTTTCGAAGGGAGTTGCCAAGGAAGGCCTACGCGTTAAAAGGACTGGTTATGGCCCGTTGTCAAACAGCCAGCCGTCTGGAAGCGCCCGCGTCGCGCAAAAGAGGTGCGTTACAGAACGAAAGTTGCGGGTGTTTTTTCCGTAGCCCCGCGATTCCCAATTAACTTAATGCGTTGGCGAAGGGGCGCGAAACGAGTGTTCTGTTCAAACTTGCTAGGCGAATTTCGGTCTCACCAGAAATTCGCGTGGTTTCAGAGCAGCAGGCAAGCTCCTTTCGATGTGCGCGCATTACCAGAAACATTGCAACCATTTCTTCGCAACCATGCGGCACGCACAGAAACCAATGAACTGGATTAAAGGTTAAAAAAAGAAATATAAAAGAAAGAGCGGGAAAAACGCCGCAAGAAAAAAAAAAAAGGAAGCGGCATGATTTTTAAGATATCAAAAAACGTATTAAAAACACTCAGGCCAGGCCTCCAGTTCGAACACCGTTAATAAATCTCAACGGACGTCTTTTGGGTGAGAACGAGATAATTTGTTTAATGGTGGTGGCGACGTTGCCGAGTCGTGCGCCCAGCTTGCGACGCCAGATGAAAAAAAAAAGCAATATATAAAAATGATACGACGTGGGATGGTGAGTACTAAGATGCCGACGCACTTTTATGGCTTAGAGAACCAGAGCTCCAAAGCAGGCATTATGTTATTTCAACAGCCCGCCAGTCACACCCCACCGATAAAGACGACTCCTAGCGGATGGCTAGCATTCTCTATCGATTAAGCTGGCATCAAATTCACGAATAAAGGCCGTTATGACATAAACTATATATTACGATTTTAACCGCTATCATTTATTCCTGTGACTTTCGCAACATCGAACCCGTGTCCTGCGTTCTAAGTGCGTCAAGACCCGTCCAAATCTACGTCTTGCCAAACCACTGATCGGCATGCCAGCATCTAAACCCGTGACATCACTACTAATGCAGTTAGTTTCTAGAGTAAAAAAAAAAAAAAAAAAAAAAAACTTCCCCCGACTAAAAGACAGAGAGAAGCGAAGGAATATTGCATCTCACGCGTTTTCACCATAAAAACCCGACTGCAGGTACAACTGAACACCACGGAAACATGAGTAAAACGCGCAGCCGTTCGACTAACCCGCAGGCACAAATAATGACCACCGAGGCTTAACAAATAGGAAACATTCTGTTATATTGCGACATATTCGAAGCACCACTACGTTCGCTTTTTTTTAGTTTTTTTGTGACATGCGGTTATGAGCTTCGTGAGTTCTGTGTGAACAAGGCACAGCTAACTCCCACTTCGCTGCCGTCAAGTTTCACCGCAAACACCCGCGCTTGCCATGAAGCACCCTTTAAAGGCAAACTCTGTTTTCTGTCACCAGCTCGGTGCGACTTTCACTAGCAACTACAAATAACTGATTTTCGCACAAACCACGAAAGCACACCCGCGTGAGTAATCATTGCCTATAGGGAGCAATCGGCAACATCCATCACGGCAACGTGCACGCTATGCAAGCAAGCAGCGCAGAGCAGGGCAGGACGAAAACGACGGCTACTCCCCTCCCCCACCCCCCATCGTCAAAGAGCGTTTTCCCGCAACGCAGCACACTCACAGGATGAGCAGGTAGAGACGGCGCTGGAGCGACGGCTGTCCAGGTACCGACCCACGGGGTGAGACATACGCCGCCTGGACCGGTCCTTGTACGCCGGGAACTCCAGCATGGCCTGGCAGCGTTCCAGCGGGGCATCTCACACACACGCACCACCCACAGTCTCTTGCATGCGCGCTACGCGGACGATTTCAACTGCCACTGAATCGATCTCTATCGAAACATCCCGTAAACATTCGCCCAGCATTCGACCAGCTAAGAGCATGGTTTATTCAATAACACAAGAGTTGACGCTTTACGATACGGTGCAATAGCATTAACGTTTAGTGGGGCGAACAACCGCGGGATATTCCGATGGTGATCGACACAATGGTCTTTGAAATCGACAATGCGCGTTTGTGCACAATAGGGTGCTGACGGATAGTCTTAATAACGCAGTCGCTTTTCTCATATATAATTTTTTCGTAAAGGCAGCGGTGGCAGCAGCAGCAGCAGCAGCAACAGCAGTGGACGTATACGTGGCGGGTTTTATATAATTATTTATCGTGGCCTGGAATGCAGCCCGCACGCACCTCGGTTGTCTAGTCGACGTGTCAAGTGCAAACGCACCGAATACGTATATCGCAGTTAATAGATCAAAAAAAAAGATCACAGCACCCACATCCCATAGGAACATTTTCCGGCCAGTGACGTCGGCTTAGGTCTGGATCGGAGTTCAGAGAGAAAGGAGTCGACAAACGACAGCAGAAACGACCAGCTTGTACGCAGCTGGTGTATGATTGCATTCGCGCGCGCAGTTCAACAATGCGGCATCATAAAAACGGTAACGACAGTCATAGATTACGTAAACGGCGAGGTTGGGGTGTCATTGTTCTCCTAGTTAATTTCAAATACAGAAAACCCGTTCATAAGTCCCGTTCACTGCGTTTTCTGGCAGTTATGAGATTGAGAGCCCGGTCCCATCGTTACATTTATCTCGGCGTTTAATCGAGAGTTTTATCACACGGTATGCTCCGTCTGTTCCGTGGTTACCGTGTTGACCGGGACCCGTCTGGGCACTTGCGCATTCGTTTTGGTAGGGGGATTAGTTCCGCGGCCAGCCCTCGCCATGACCGCGCATTCGTTACGGTGGAATGCGCCCTACTCACAGTGCCTGGACGCGCACGCGCAGTCGGGTCCCGCTCAACACGGTAACCACGGAACATACGGAGTGCTAAAACTCTCTAATAATACGTTTTCCCGTACTGTGAGCTGTTTCTTAAAATTCCCAACCCTCTAAAAAAACAAAACAAAAAAACGTATCGAGGAGGTTTTATTGCAATAAATGCATCGGAGAAAAAAGAGAGAACCACACGCACAGCACACACCTAATCCGAACAAAAGCACGCCTATGGACAAACGCAAAAAAAGAAGGTCTGGCGCGAAGGAGGAGGAGGAGGAAAAGGAAAGTAGAAATAAAATGTTTAAATTTAAACGATAGTCTTGTTAGCGCGCATTAAACAGAGAACAGTAGCCTCGCTCTCCTGGGATGGGTATTAGGCCTTTCCTTACCGAACTGAAACAAAGGAGGAAAGCGATGGAAGTCGTTAGAGACGAAGAAGAAGCCTCGACCACAATTGTCGATATCGCTGCTTCCACCAAAACGAACAAAAAACGCGCAAACGCAGAGGGAGAGAGAAAAAAACGCCACAAATGTAAGACCGCCAGTCCTTGCCGCAAATTTGTTGCCGAGGGGGCCAAGGGACGGCGGAACGACTAAGGAGCCCAATAGCCCGTGTTACACTCGTTGAAACAACGGCGTGTCTTCCGGAAAAAAAAAAGAGAGAAGGCCATTCGGACATTCCTGGCCCCAAGCGAATCGCAAACCGAGCGAGCTCGGAATTCGACTCACGAAGTTGCTTCCCCTTGGGGAAAGGGACGTTTATTATATAGAAAGAACAGGAAGGGGGGCAACGTTTAAACCCTGCAGGAAACCGCACTAAAGGCTTTAGATTCTTGCTCCCATCGGCTAACGATTCCCCCGACGAAAAGGAGGCAGTGACTCGAATCTGGCAGCGCCATTTGCGTCGACTGCGGAGCACGCTTGGTCAACGAATGCGCGCTCTCGACGACGCCAATCAGGCAGCGTATACAGCAATCAGGGGTCGCCAAGTCGTTACGCGGCGCGGTTCGTTCATCGTGGTACACGTCGCCGCAATCTGCCCCTTGCTGGCCCGACGACCTCCTTCAGTTTGCGCGGTTTGGCGCGCGCACAATGCGGGCTCCTGTCACCCACAGATGGCGAGGGACGTGATTGCGTTTCCTCGTGTAGCTGTGTGCGCTTGTGGTGATGATGTAGGCTTGCCCGTACGCGCTCTCATGAGCGCGAGAGGCACGTGTGAGTGACGGAGAGGTCGCATTTATTGGAGTGATTGCCGATTTGTTGCCGATTTCTTGTTATCCGCTGGAACCTCGAAGTAGACTTTTTTATCATTTTCCGCCTGAGCGATCCCCTATACTGCCTCATTGGAAATAAAGATTGATTGATTGATTGATTGATTGATTGATTGATTGATTGATGATGATTGATTGATCGGTCGATCTATAAGGCAGCACCTCTGTACACAACATCGCGCAGGTGTAGATGACCAGGCAAAAAGGGTAGGAAACGATAGTAAAAAACAATTCGAACAGAAATAAAGAACTACCGCTGGTTAAACGAGTGCTAGTCGCGTACGTCATAAAAGTAAGTGATTTAAAAACGCTCAGCACGCCAACCTTTCTTTTATAAAGGTATCTGAAAAAAGAGTGCCACTGTGAACCCATAAGCCAAACGATAAAATGCCATACGAATCTCCGGCATTCTTCGAATTCATACGCACTTAAATGTTGAGACTAAGTTAGGAAGGCATTAAAAAAAACACATTCTTTTCACGCGAGCAGCGTGTACAAAAGAAAGGTCATCAATTAATAACTCCGCATACCTACGTTTGGCTGCCGAATTCCGGCACGGTGAAGGAGCCCTGTGTGTAGCCGATAACACGTGTCTTCTCTACATGTGGCAGGGCTCACGGATTCCGTAGTGTTGGGATATATATATATATATAAATATATTATATATACCGAGAGGTGTACAAAAGAAAGCGTATCATAATAACTCCGATCCTACGTTTGGCTGCCGAATCCGGCCCGGTGAAACGTTAGTTCGATCATCGTTTTCATACTGTGTCTACCCTCTCGTGTATTTTTGAAACAATCCGAATTATTCATGCTATATATATATATATATAATATATAAGCACATGTATGTATAAGCAGGCGCACATATTCTGTTTGCATTGAAGCCACGCCTCGAATATCACATGCTTATCCTCCTTAACTCGTAGTGATCTCGACGTGATAAGAAGACCAAGCTGCTCATCACCGGCACTGGCTTCGCTCAGTCGTACACACTCCACAGGCTGCATTTCATGGCGGCAGCTGTCACTCAGCGGCGACAGAGTCCCAGGACATTAGAGTTTTAGCATACCGTGTGTACTGTGTGTTCCGTGCATACCGTGCGCACCAGCAGTCGACTTGGTATGTGCGCATTCGTTTCGGTATGGTGGCTTAGTTCGTGTGTACGGGGACCTGACTGCGCATGTGCGAGCGGGCACGGCGAGGGCCACCTTACCGAACTTACCGAAACGAATGCGCACATACCGTTTGCACAATATGGAACACACTGTACGCTAAAAGTCCCCATTTTTTAAATAAGGCCAACGTTAACAAAACGGTCATCAAAAGTGAAGCCCAATGTCTGTCTCAACCCATACCCTGCCAATGATAACAGCGCCGCTTACGTTTGCAAAACCACGGCAACCTTCCGCCTCGCGAAAGGAGTCGAAGATAGGTGGATCAAATTTCGGCTCAGCCAATTCACCAGCGTAGTACGCATACACGCCGACGAGAAGGAGGGGGGGGGGGGGTTAGTCATCGCTGCTCACCCTTCCAGATGATCTTGAGCGGCGACATTCGAGGTGTAACCCCGGAGGCGTCTCTGGGGAGATGGTGGTCGGCACCTTCGCGCCCCGCAACGAACGGAAGCAGCGGCATACGCGCGGGCGACTGGGCTCACGACCTTAAAAAAAGTGCGGAGTCCGGGGCCCGAATCCGTTGTCCGCGCGGCGTGAGGGGGGCGCCAGAGCCCCGCGCAGTACGGCACAGAACCCCGCCCCGATTTCATCAAAGATTCACCAGCGGCGGGTGCCACACGCGCTCGGAGTCTGGGTCGCTCTTTCCTCTTTCAATGCCGCTGAAAAGGTCGCCGACGACGCAGCGGCGCAGCTAGCGATGAAAGGTGCGCACGCCTTAGAAGGGCTCCTTGGGGACCTTTCGATGGGACGAGATATAGGCCCCGTCGCAGTAGCACGCGAGGGAGGTATAACGGTAGGCTATTGTCGCCTTGAACGGGACGCGTAGGGTTATACTTTAATATAGGTTAAGTGGGCGCCTGTATGCTCTGATATACGGGGCGGCGTGGATAGCCTGCTGTTATTCCGGGTCTTGCGGCGCCAAGTTTAGAAGTTTTTGAAAGGATCGAAGTGTCTGAAAACCCCACGGTTGCGCGTTGGATGTTATCTATACATGTGAGCAAATATGACCGAATCTGTGTTTGCAGAAATTGATTAAATGCCTAGTTTAAATCCGTCCGCACGCCACAAGCAATATCTCAAGGGATAGTAGAACCGATTCACGTGTTTCAAATACCACACATGCGAAAATATATATATATATATATATATATATACACATACATGAAGAGCTTTATTCTTTTTTTTTTCCCCCGAAATGATCCATATCCAGAAACCGAAATTAAATCAGATAAAACTGTCGTGGCAGGAAAACTCGGCAACTTTCCTCTAGAAAACAGGTTGCAAAAAAAAGGTCAGATAACACCTGGCGAACGTGTACGCAGATCGTATTTTGTATCGAAAATGGGCCAGACCTTGTTGTGGGCACGGATCAAAACGGGCCAAATCCGTTTTTCCCGATGCAAGCGTGCTTTTTGATTTGACGTCGTATAACCGACATGGCACCCTCCTTGTGAGTTCCCGCCTAACAGCTGGGACTGTCAGGCGTTATAAATTAATCCATTAATAAGCTACTTTCATTTTAATTACCTGTGGCGGTGAACTTCCCCTAGCGAACGTGTAAAACATTTCATATAATCGCACTGATAGCGTTGCATTTAAGTCGCGTAACGAATTTTCGACGTTTTCTCGAATTCTTGATTGATTGATTGATTGATTGATTGATTGATTGATTGATTGATTGATTGATTGATGGATTGATTGTAGGGTTCAACCCACCGACGCAACGCAAGCGATGAGGCGCGCCGTAGTGGAGGGCTCCGGATTAATTTTGACCACCTGGGGATCTTTAACGCGCGTTTTCTCAAATTCTGCTTAGGTGGATTTGACTCACTTCCAAACAACATATGGGACGCCAACTAAAATACCGTACCTCTATAGTGACACTTCTGGGGAGTGGATTGCGAAATGGCGACGAAAAACTGGACGGCAGGATCGTTCAGATCAATGCTCAATGGAAAAAAAAATGAATTCCGGGATAGTGATGACTCAACGTTTATTTTGAGGATCGCATGAAACTGAATACGGAACAGATACCCCGCGCGAGAGATAACTTTGCGCATAATGGCCGACAAGGATCATGAGGAGAAGGAGGCCCCTAACTCCGCGACCAGCCATGGAGCTATAAACGGGGGGTCAGGGACGCTGAGACGCCCAAAGGCTCTGACGAAAACTCCCACACACGGCGTCTCCCGCGCGACTGCATCGTGAACATCCAAGATTAATAACCCGGCAGCGCAACGCCAGAATAGAGGACTGTGCATGACGCGAATTGAATCAAGCGCTTCGCGGGGCCTTGCGCTCTGTGCAAGCCGTTTGGGTATAAACGGGTTCAATTGCTCCGGATTCGTACCCACTTTGGGTGCGTGCGGGTGTCGAAACGCAAATATAGCGAAGCCCTAGGCGCCGTCGGCGGCTCGGTGGGGATACGGCTTATTTTAACCTTGACGAATGGCGCCCCTGGAGTGCAAGGACGGGGGGGGGGGGGGGGGGGTAAAGCAAAGCAAGCTGGGGAAGCACTTTATGGCGTTATGCTAATAAGAAATCTGTAATTTAGGAGCGCTTTAGACGGAATCTCAATGGCAGTAATCTAAAACGAGCCTCTCCACGAAGGTTCCCTTTATGCGACATCCACGATATGTTGCGGCAGAACAAACATTCGGTCCGCTCGAGGTTATAGCGTCGAACCGGTGTTGATTAACGAGAGCAGCATTTATTGCAGTTTTGCTATTAAAAAAAATCGATGTTCAAGGGCATCACTCATGGTAGCGCGAGATACTGGAGGACACTGGGATAGGAATTACAAGATGTTTCAGTGTTGAGATGAACGAAGACGGTTTGGCTGTTAACGCATTCTGTCTGCCAGAGCTTGGTAAGTGGGGCGTTGGAAACAGCCAGTCGAGGGTGACCGTCCTCGTGGTGTGACGATATGGTTGGCGGTAGGGTATACTTTATAGACGGCGTAACAGCAGAACTGGCTCAAAGGATGCATCCTCCGAAAAAAAAAAAAAAAAAAAGCGCGCATACTGTTTTATTTGGCAACCCCTTCGAAAATTCCGCGAAAAAATTCGAATCGAAATCGTTCGAGTTGAAAAAGGCAGCCGCCGGGACACAATTCGTTTCCCGACGTCGGTGTAAACGATCCTAAATATAGATGGAAGCGGACGTCAGGAGGCCCGCAATGCGTTAGAGGTGTTTTTCTTGCAAGACGGAGAGGCCGTCCAGTCACGACGACGCCCTCTCAAGGAAATGAAAAATCTCGACCCATGACGACCGTTCGACAGAAAAAAAAAAAAAAAAAAAAAAACCCAAGCAGCGAACAAAAACATCCGGGCCCACCGTGGCTTCTTGAGCTTTCGCCGTCTTGAGATCTTTCTGCGTATCACCCGTAGGAATCGGGGAACACAGTCACATCGTAAATCAAATCCGGCCAGAGACGTCACGATCGACTGGCTTCAGCCATCCGGAAACGAACGATATATATATTAGACAGATAGAGAACGACGGGGGGGGGGGGGGGGCATAACGCGATTTCTCTCGAGTTTTTATATCTTCCGTTTGAAAATGCTAACCTAAAGCTACATAATTTTACGCTTGTTATTGCACACGCGTTCTACTTTATTTGCCTATCGTACTTTTGGTTTGACTCTTGATTATATATATATATATATATATATATATATATATATATATATATATATATCGCACCAGACCGGTATTCTCGAGGTCGTGGGTTCGGATCCCACCCGGCGGGCATTTTTTCACCACTTTCTTTTCGACTAAAAAAATTCTTCATCTCTTTCTGTGACCCACCACAACCTCCTCTTTGCTTTCCGAGGTTTTCTTGACTGCCAACCCTTATTTTCTGTCTTATTTCACCGAGCCCCTCATTTCCCATTTTCTGATTCGGTATATATATATATATATATATATATATATATATATATATATATATATATATATATATATATATATATATATATATTTCCGCTACCTATGTGGGAAACAATGCCTCGGTGTCTAGTGGCGCCCGAAGAAGGAGACTTAAAACCAGGCATCCATGAAAGCAAGCGCGTTGTACCTCCATGTTCAGAAAAAGCCCAAAGAATCAGCGCGCGCTCAGTGCTGCACGTACATTCCTCCGTCGTCCTCTTCGTTGGGTGGCTGATTCAACCACGTGACATCTCTGCGGGAGGTTCAAACACAATTTATAACAACCTAACAGTGTTGCTTTCACTCCGCCATTTTCTTACGTTTTAAGCTCGTTTTCGAAAAACTTTTTTTTTCTATTTTTTAGACTAACTGTAGTTGTTTCTGATGTTTTCCTCTGCTATGTTCATTTTATTAATTCGTTTTCAGATTGTACTTAACCCTTTTATTTCGAACATTAAGCCAAGCAACCGAACTCTTCACCCCGCACAACCAATATCTGAGCCGTTATTTTGTTTCCTATCCGGTATCTTTCGGCCGCTTCGCTTCCAATCCAATAACGTCATCCGGCAACCGCCCAGCTAGCAGTGTCACTCGAAACCGCTATCTAGACAATCCTCACCGTAAACCGGGGCGGCTAAGTGACGTGCAGACGACGCAGTTGTCCGCTGGCCCCCACGTCCAAATCGAAAACCCAAGTGGTCAGGCTTAAACCCCCGCGAAAAACTTGCCCGTCCAGCGCGCCGCAACTTCCAAGCCCTGTTCCACCTTTCTAGTCTCCTTTCCCGCACGCCCTCTCTTCTTCCACATATATATGGCCCGCTATTCGCCCTCGACTCGATACCTGCTGACGTCACTCCCCTTCCTTTTTTTATATCTTTGCAATCCGTTCAGTTCGACCACCTACACAACCCTGCTTTTTTTTCTCTTCACTGAAAAATACTTTTCTCCCGTCCCCTTTTCCCCAAACGCCGCCTCTCAGCATTAGCGAAGCGTCGTCTTCGAGCAACACATATTAGACATAGAAAAGCTTCAGCACTACATGGTAATGAACATCACCTTGAGTTCGAGGTAGCCTAGCTTAGAAACAAAAAGTCATGGGGATTTTCCCTTGGAGCAGGGCGACACCGGCCAGCACAGCCGAAGCGGTAGACATCGGTGACAAGTGCTCGAACGGCCTTCTGGTCAAGAGGGCGTTTCTACTTCGAAGGGGCGAAAGGAGGGTCAGGCGCGCAGTGGAGGAGCCTAATCCATTAATTCTAGGGTCCCCGGCTCTCTCTATCAATTCTAGCCTGCCCGAAGACGAGAACGGGTGTCGAGCCGACTGGGAGCGAGGAAAAGGGAGCCCCCAGGGAGCCACCCTCTTTCCATTCCTCTTCACTTCCTCTCTGGCCTCGCTTCTATCTTCCCAAGGGTACAACCGAGCACGGTATTTGGTCACCCCGCTCCCCCTCGCCCTTCACTTTGTGACCCGATCCGCACTAGCGGCCCGTGGCCATCGATATTTCCTCGTTTCCCTTTTGTACCTATATTCCCTAACACCGTTGTTCTTGCTCTATTGACACCCGTCCCCTTCTCTTTCTTCCGGGGCTGCTCGAACGTGATTCGATCGCGGTTGTACCGCTGAGGGAAGATAGGTGGCGCCACTTTTAGTAGGCCGTCGATGCGCCAGTCGGCCAGCAATGAACGGCCATCAATAAGCGAGTCGTTCTCATAAGGTCGAAAGCAAAGTGAACCGACGGAAAGAAAGAGCCATTTTTCTTGCAGCGTTAGTTTTGTTCTTTCAGCTTGTTATCATGGCCTTTATCTGGCGGCATTTACCTTATGACAACCAGCGGCTAAGAATACGATTCTGACCTTGTAAATAACGTTGCTAAGGATTACCGCTGCTCGAGACCCGGTTCGATATCGACGGTAAACGAAAGCGACGGTTCATTTTTGTCGTGCACAGCGATTTTAGGAGTCGATCTCGCGCTCTTTAAGCTTTAATGGCGAACGTAAAAGTGTATGTGCACATAACGAATGCAGTTACGGACTCGTCTTAATATTTATTCTCGTTCTGCAAACCTGGCTGCGAACTCAGCAATTCGCTCATTTTGTGTCATCGCGCGAGTTGGCATCGAGATGAAAATCCATTGCACGTGCCTTCCAGCAAAACGTATTTCAGGTGAAAAAACTTGTCAGGCCTTTGTACAGTTTCGAGCAGCACGGCTTCTCCATTGCGGAAGGTATAACGTCTAAAAAAAGGCCCTGTAAGAAAATTTCTGGCGGCGTCTTTTGCTCTAAAGCTTTGCCATACTCACTCCTACTCTCTTTCTTTATGTACCAACCAAATGCATGTTGCTAACTTTTCTATGTAGTTTCTCACGCTATTTTTTGTATGCTGCCTATTAGGTAATTAGTCAATTTTAATTAGCGAACTTTCGAACCAACGAAGCTAGGCAAAAAATAGCAATTAGAAAGTTGCAGAGCGGTATTCAAAACCCCAGAATAATCACTTTCTCTGTCATTGTATCCATTAGGTATTAGTGTTTTTCAGTGTATATAAGATGCCCGCGAAATATAAAGAAATACCAAGTGACGTGCAGCTTGCGCGTCTTGATAACAGTGCTTCCAAAGGTTGCGCTCGCAAACTACCATAGACAATACCACACACACACACACACACACACACACACACACACACACACACACATATATATATATATATATATATATATATATATATATATATATATATATATATATATAATATATATATAGCGAATCAGAAAATGGGAAAGGAGGGGCTCCGTGAAATAAGACAGAAAATAAGGGCTGGCAGTCAAGAAAACCATAGACAATAGACAATATCGCACCAGACCGGTATTCTGGAGGTCGTGGGTTCGGATCCCACCCGGTGGGCATTTTTTCAACACTTTCTTTTCGACTCAAAAAATTCTTCATCTCTTTCTATGACCCACCACAGCCTCCCCTTTGCTTTCCGAGGTTTTCTTGACTGCCAGCCCTTATATATATATATATATATATATATATATATATATATATATATATATATACATATATACACTGCGAGTGCTCACCGACTGACTGATGTTCCAGCTATTGCATATTGCATACCCCCCTCTCCATAAAAAAAAGGCGACAGGGCCTCCCACGCTTTAACGTTTTACTTGAAGTTTCGTCCTTTCCACTTCGACCAGTGCCCTTCCCCCCCAACGGCCTTGCATTCCGACGTGTTTCGATCGTGGCCGGTAATCCCACAAGGGAAACCTTTCGTGACGAGTCGTCAGAGGCTTCCGCGTGAGGCACACGCCCGCTTCGCCACACGGAAACGGCGGCTCGTTTTAGGCTGCGCGTGTACGCCCGTGCTTGTCGCCCGCGGCAATCACGCACGCACGCCCGTTACCCATTGGCATCAGCTCGGCGCGAAAAGACACGCACATGTACCTGGCGTAAGAAACAACCGAGTAGTGAGCAACGCTAAGACGTGCAGATGATGATTTTGGGGTTTAACGCGCCGAAGCTACACCTGGGGCGGTATTCTCGTAACTGTCCCTTTTGAAAACATCCCTTTTGAGTCCCTTTCATCGTGACGTACTTCCGGTTAAGCAGTAACTGTTGGCAGTAGGTTTGTTGCGCTTGCATTACGTCACTTCCGGTTGTTTGCTTTTAGCCAATCAGGGCTCGCCAAAAGGGACACCTTTGAAAGGGACGCAACAGGGACAAAACTGGAGAATACCGCCCCAGGGCTTGCGAGGCGCGCCGAAGTTGAGGGCCCGGGGATAATTTTGACAAACTAGGGACCTTTAAAGGCCAACTGCACTCAAATGTCACCTCGGCCAAATTCCCTTTGAACGTACAGTACGTACCACCAAACCAAGTGGGACATGACTGGTAGCCCAGTGAAATGCGCATTAATTAATTAGAAGCGTTCAAAATAGCTCCATCGCAGGCGACGCTGCACCTGGCGGCGGATCGCGGAAACAGTCATGAAGCGGAAGTGACACTGCGGCCGGCATTGCGCTTTTTCCTACGGCCAGCCAGGAGAACCCGTTGAGCTCCGTTAGGCGCGCTTCTCCTAGCTTTAAAAATCTCACTTTCAAAATCTCGGATTTTTGACGGTCGTTTATGAGCTGCATTATTTTGTATCTTGCAGTATTCTTAGACAGTCTACACGAAAATAACATTTCCAAGAGGTTGAAAGTTTGAGTGCAGTTGGCCTTTAATGTGCGCCGAAATCTCGGCACACTGGCGTTCCCACTTTCCGCCTGGATCCCAAGGCAGCCACCGTGGCTGATGATGATGATGATGATGATTGGATGTTTATGGCGCAAGGCCAACTGGGGCAAATAGCGCCAAAACTATAGTCATCTATGAGGGGTGAAACCTTAAACACTAAGTAAAGTCAGCAAAAACAAAAGTAAAATCACAAAACGACAATGAGCATGGCTGGTGTATAGGGCCAGATTTCATGATGCGTGATAGGAAATGAGGTTTAAAAACTTGACGTCCGACAAATACTCAAACACACGTTTCACGGAAACAATGGCATCGTCACCTAGGAAAAACGATGGATGTAGGGGAATATGTTGTCTGTAGAGTTCTCTGAAGTGTTTGTGTCGTGTTGTGTCGAGTGCCTTGCATTGAATGAGTATGTGGACTACGGATAGGGCCTCTCCGCACCTGCTGCACTGGGGTCTAGAAGATCCCGTCAGCAGATACGAGTGCGTCGCCACCGTGGCTGAGATCGAACCTACGTCACTGGGGTCAGCAGCCCAGCACCTTAGCCGCTAAGCCGCCTAGGCGGGTCGCTAAGAGGCACAGGGCGATGACGTTCTTCCTTTTCGTATACATGACCGCATAAAAATGAGAAGCTATATTAGAGCTAATGCGCACGCGTCTGCTTTAACTAATGCGCGTTTTTTATCGTGAGATACAAATGCGTGCCGAGCTTCAAGTAAATGTACGTCCGCGAGGACTATGTGCAGAAACACTCGATATAATGAAATAACCTTTCTCGAAAACTCCCTTTATTAGAAGTGCTTCGTGGTCCACAGCGCAGTTTATATAAAGCACATCATACTTGCTTTTACAGCTCTTTCTGATTCGTTCGAAACAAGAACTAACACTGATTCGCTTTGTTTTTATCTAACCCAGTAAAACAAAATGAGAAATAGAAATAGAGAAATCAGTAGGGCTAAAGTAGCAATACATGACGGCGCATGCGCCATACATTAATTTAGTGTTTTCCCTCTCATTTTTTAGTAATCCCTTAGCCAGTTCCGCAGCCTTTTCCATGCGAACGCCACTCAGTTTTACGCGAACAGTAGTACGGAACAACACATCCCCGCTATTATTCCATCCTTTCTTTACAGCAGTACCAACACGAGCTTCTCTTAGCTTTTCTTTCTCGGCCGCATCAGCTGTAGGTAACGCTAGTGCTAACCGACGTTTCGCGCAATGCAAGCAAGCCTACAAGACACACCAGATACGCCGGAAGCATACGGAAACGAACTGTTCCGGCACAGTATTATGGCAGACCAATCAGGACGATTTCCCCGCTTCCGTGAACAACTGTGGAGTGACTTGACATGCGCAGTAAGAAAAAAAAAGCCATCATAGCAACATTTGAGCGGGCCAACACAATAGCACGTACGGAAAGTACTTGCACAAAGCAAAAAAAAAAAAAAAACGGTAGGGAAACGGAAACCTGACTCGAGGTGCGTAGCCGGCGCACGAGACAAACGCAAGGTTCGTTTTTCTCGCAGACGTTGCGAGTGGAAATTTGGAGTTGAAACACGACGTCCGGCCGATGTAAATTTGGGGATCGCGACTGAAGTAGATAAAAAGAGAAAGTCGGAGAAGAAGAAGAAGGAAGCCGCTTGGAGAAAAGCTTTTTCTACTGTTTCATCATATATGCAAGCTGAGGAATGCGAGAGGAGAAAAGGGTCACACGGCAGATATGGCTAGGAGAGCGAAATCGACTTTGACACCAGAAGCGGCGTTCTCGCATTTCGAGCGCGAAAAAGGATCGGGTTCCGTAAAACGAGGCAAAGAAATGAAAAGCGAACTAAAAAATACGAAAGAGGACGAACAGGACGAATGGACACAGGAGGGAGCAGTGTTAGAATAACCTCTAAAGGAAGAGTGATACAGTAAACACACCGTGAACAAATCCCTGAAGAAGAAAGGTTCTCCTTTCGCAACTGTTGGGAACAATAAAACCCTCCAAGTGTCTGCACCCATATATATTATCTATATATATTAATATCACTATCATCACTCATATTAATAAAAGAGAAAGGAACCGAAGAAAACCATCAAAGGCGGATATATAAGTAAGCGGATATCGTAATGAGCTAATAACAATGAAGTTTACTACTACGGAATACTTCTTCATAATGTCATACTGCAGCAACTTGTAACGTACCTCTGAGTGATAAGCGCAGTATTCAGCGACAACTATTGCGTTTCTTTATGTCTTGCTGATAAAGGAACGCGACGAATACATTCTGCGCGCTTTGCGGAGTTAAGCTATTCTCAAAGCTGATTGGCTACTGCTTCGCTGTTACGCTCTTACACGCATATATAATAGCATGATAAGGAAACAGAAATTCGATGCTCCTTGAGCGACGAAATACGTCTTAAGCTACGTAAAGGTAGGGGTTTTTTTTCTTGGGTTTCTCATAAACAACTGCGGATTTTTTAAAAAGAGTTTTGCTTTTTTTACAAAGACTGCCAGTCGCTGCAGGGTATGCTCGAACTCGTCTATTTAAACAAAAAGTAAACAAATTGTTGTTTCTGTCTTGTTCAACGCGGCCAGGAACGAATACTAGATAGAAAACATTAACTCCTCCGCCTTCACAGCGAATAAATGACCAAAACGCCAACAATAAACGCCTCGACAGTTTTTTTAGTTTTTTTTTATTTGCACGTTTTCCAAAATCTTCCGAAATAACATCAAAGCTTTATACTTTCAGTTAAAAAAAAGCATCCCAAACAAAAAAACAAAAAAAAACCACGCGAGGGCCAACTACTCGACCTTTTTGTTGCACAGCGGTACATTTCCCGCAAACTGCCCAAAATAACACCAAAAGCTTTATACCTGCGGCTAAAGAAGTATTTCCCGCAAAAAAAAGTAAAACAATCAACAAAAACCGAAGCGACGGCCGCCATCTTTCACTCGTACACACGTGGCCACGAGTCTCCAGGCTTATCCCAGCTCTCGCTCGACCAATGCCTTATTTATCGGGCAAAGCCACGCTCGGCCGACTCAGCACAAAGGAATACGCAGCGGCGGCCCTTAGCGAAAGCTTTTCCGACGTCCCTGACGCGGGCTTCTCCGAGAATATTCGCGGTTCCGACCCGCTGCGCAGTCCTACACCCCGACCACGATGTAATCTTTTTCTCGTTGCTACCTCCACCGCTTCAGACCTCCTCTGCGACCGGCCGAGATCCAAACGGCATCCCAGGGACAGAGGTATACAAAAGATCGCAAACATCGCGCCGTCCCCGCTGCACGCGTTTCGAGTGTTGTTTGTCTTTGGACGAGCGTTCCGTTTGCTTTGCAGGCACGGTCCCCGCAGGGTGTTTTCTCTTCAGGCTGCGCGCGTGTTTGGTTTGCAAGCGCAGTTCGCAAATGTTCCCCACATCTTATGACGCGCTTCCTTGCATCTGCGTTAGTTAAGACGTCCTCCCTGTTTTGTCGCGAGCTTACGTTGCCAGACGAACTGTGTTCGCTGCGCCTGAGATGTGGCGGCCATCGCGAATTCGGTTAGCAAGCGTCGACCCCCCGGAGTCTCCATCTTTTAACTCGCAGTTTTCTGGTTTTCTTTAGTTAAATCTTTCCCGCCCTTCTGTCTCGTCTTTGTGTTGGCACTGTTTGTGTTGCGACTCAGACTGTGTGTTTGTCGTGCCAAGCCGAGACGGTCCTCTAGACAAACAGGGTTCTCTGTTAAGCTAACCCAAAGGAAAAAAAAAAAAAAAAACGCGTACGCGGCCCTTACACGAAGCGCCCAGTTTTGTTCAAACACGTCTCACAAGAGCGTTATATGTTAGCGACATGTACACGACAATGACGAGCCGCAGAACGGGTCTTTCTTTTTTTCTTCGGATAAACAAGTGGGGTCTTTCGTACACAATAAATTATGAAATGCGGGAGAAAGGTATGTCATATTAACGAGCGACAGATAATTTCGCTGTATGTATGAGTAGCTAAATCCCAAGGACGCAGTCATATTGTATCGAAGCAAGAAAAAAATGCACTGAATTACAGCAACGTGTTGAGGTAAATCAAGCCTGACGACTGCGGTTGCTCAACAACACTAAGCAACCGTTTTAGGCTTTAGACTACCTATTCCAACCTTTTCAATGTTTCTTTCTCTATTTTTTTTTTTTGGGGGGGGGGGGGGGGATAGGGGGGCAGTTTTGTTTTCCGGTGTGTTTCGTTTGTGGCGTCCTTTACAGTGTTTCTACACATCGTCCCCTCCTTTCCCAATATGAAAGCCACCTTCCACCGAGCCGTCGCTAGGCCCACGCTCCCCCCCACAGCTCAAAATACCCTACCAACGAGCTCACGCAGTACGTCGACGCGGCAGAGTATCCAAACCGTTCCGCTTTCGCCCTAGTCGCCAGGGGTTCATCCACTACGCAACCAATGACATCCCCCACCGTACACACCAAACCACTGCGAAGGAGGCGGGCACTGCTTTCGCCCTCGCGCATCAAACAACCCCCCCGTCGTGCTATCAGACTCGCAGACGGCGATACGGAACTTCTCCAGAGTCCTTATTTACCAACCCGCCTGAAACATTTTTCAAAAAAATCCTCCAGACCAACCCGTGTCACTATATGGACTCCGGCTCATACTGGGATAGGTGCTAATGAGACGGCACTCGAGCTGCAGTCCTCCGGGCTCCCGCTTCTTTTTACACCTATGCACGGCGTCCCTGAGATGACCCAATCAGCCCTTCTTACTTATCGGGACATTGCACAGCACTACCGCCTCCTTCGCAGAAGCTTACCGCCGCCTCACCCATCACTGACACTGCAGGCCGCGCAAATATGGCGTCTGCCGCAGACGCACACTTTCTCCCGTAGACAACGCGTACACTCACACCCACGTCAATTCTCGGCCCCCCGCTGACCGTCACGAGGCGCACTGGACACTCACTGTCATTCCCTATGTGAATGTCCGAATTCCCCCTTTCCTCTCCGCCCACCCTACCACTTCCCACTGGGAGCAGGCCCTAGGAAGCTCGGACCTAGCCGCCCAGGAGGTGGCGACGGCCGAGGCTCTGGAAGTCGCGAAGGCCCTGTGGACCTCCGCCTCCCCCCATCCCGTAGCCCTTTGGTTTCAACAAAGCGTCTTCCTTAAATTCCATCTAACGTACGCTGAGTGTCGGGAACGCAGGCGTGCAGGTAAGTGGTATTCACAGGCTGGATTAACATAACAGAACAAAACTTTATTACAGAAGGTGGACGCGTCGGTCAGCATGGGGAAGAAAGGAAGGTGTGGAGAAGAAAGGAAGAAAAGAACGCCCGCATAACAACCTCGCCGTACAGCCGTGCGGTTAATTACGCGGGCACGCTGTCAAGCCGGCCCGCTTTAGCGGGCACGCTCGTAAATACAACCCCCTCCTCTTCCCTGTCATCGTAGAAAGAAAAAAAAGAAGAGGGGTTGTGCGTGACGAACGGCAGCACTGTGTATACCGGTGTTTACCACGAAGTTTCCAAGTTGTGGCGTACATATTCCGTTCTGACCACATTGCGAGTTGGAATTCCAATTTTGCTCCACCCGGCCACTTTTTAAAATCAAACGTGGGCAAAGAGTTTAGAACCAAACGCTTTCCCGGACCACTACATCCTCTCCCCCACCACCCTATTCTGTTTTGAAGGGAGGAATCTTCATTTTCCACTTTCGTATTCTCTCCTCCACCTTTACGCCATCCAGCGTAGTTCTGAGGAAGAAAAGCCCCGGATATTGACTGTTTGTCGGGGCGGCCCTGCCTCCCTTTGTGTACCAGCCTCGGGCACCAAGGGTTCTTGTTCCGGTTGATTCACGGGAACTTGTTTCCTTTCCGGGCTAAGATCGCGCTCCTCAAGCACAGAAGCAAAACACCAGTATACGGAAGAGGAAGATTTTTAGCCTAGCACATCCTCCTCCTCTTCCTGTTCTTTTTTTCTGTCGGCCAGCCACACCGTAGGCAGCGTATTCCTCGGCGACACATTCTGCAGGCGCCACACACCCCAACCGAAAGCCGAGAAAAAAACATAGCAACGGGCAAGTGGGCTGCACTGCACGGCACGGCAGACCTCAAACGGCCAAACCCGTTCGACTGTTTCTGAAATAAAAACGAACTTGAAATAAGCGCTTCCGTGACGCCCTTGGAATTGCGGTGGAAAACAACTGAGAGGCGATTTGCCGCAGCCGCGCGGAAAAATGCGATGCGGAGGTTTCGGAAACCGCCAAAAAAACAAAAACAACGAGAATCCGTTGCCAGCGATCAGAAAAGCGAGAGGAGGCGGGGGCAATTTTTCTTGGGGTACGACGCTATCGCCAGGGCGCTTAAGGATTTGTCCCCGTTTTTGTTTTCTCTTGCTTTCACGTCGCCTTCGAGGTTTACTCTCGGTCCTGCTAGTTTAGGTTTCGCATTTCAGTTCCAGCCCTTGCGGACCACAGCTTTCTTTCAGTGGTACGACTTTCCGCCCCGGGGAAGAGTAACGACCTAATGCCACCGCGGCGCATATACAACAGAAGTGGGGCCGTATAATCCATTAGCGGATGTTGTTCGGCACGCTGGTGGAGAAGCGTAGCTTTACAGGACAGCTTCGGAGAAGGCTGAATGTTTCTTTCAGATGCGTAGCTCGCGATGATACTGACGACCGATGTAGTGGAATCAAGTCCGGGTCTTTTTCTCTATTTTGAGGGAGAACTATTACCAGCTTCATAAGTACTAGAGCATTTTCCGATCTCATTATGGAAATTCATTTGCTTCGTTGAGAGTTGTTAGTGGTAGAACTTTAACTGGAAAAAGAGTACCAGTAGTCCCCATGGAAGAAAGAGATAGGAATGGAGGGGAAGAGAAAATAAAGAAACAGTGGGAGTTACTAAAGGCTCAGTTCTCGAATGAATCGGCCAGTTTTTGGTATCAGCAGTGAGGTTAGTAGTATTGGTGCAGGTTCGGTAGTTCACTACAGGTACGTTAAAAAGCGGCCGTAGACAAGAGCTGTGTGACGCATAATATAAATGACCCACAACTATTTTCGCAACCAGAAGGTAAAGGTAGGTGTCAAGCGTCTAATTTTCGGCAGAGAAGATTATATAGTCAATGGAAATCTTAAAGTCTAGGTCAAGGTGATTTCAAAGTGAATCGAAATGAATTCAAACTCCAGGCGAAAATAAACATGGATAAGAACAATAATCATCAGCCTATTTCATGTCTACTCCAGGACGAAGGTCACTCCTATAGACCTTGGCTGAAATTTAAACAAGCGGAAACATGATAAAACAAAACATGAGATTCCAAACATCGCATTAAAAAGAAAACTCGCTACTGTCTCTTCAAAATCTTGATCCGCATTTACGCTAGTTTGGCTCAACTCAAACTCTTCGGTTTGTTCAAGCCCATATTTAATTCCCAGTGACTTAGTATGAACGATGTCGAAGACGAAGGAGGGCTCAAAGCTAACCGCATACATTCTCCCTCCAGGCGGGGGTATATTCGGAGAACGAGGATAAAGTAACGATGCTCCGCGACATACGCGTGACACGTTAGGGACGACCCATTTCCGCCCTTGGAGCGAAACGCATATACACCGTGTTCTACTATAACTAAAAACCCCACTGCCCCACCTCTCTTTTCATAACTTCATCGCCAGCCACCCAGTGTCGACTTCGGCAAAGAAAACGCAGATAAAATTAAGATTCACCGAAACGAGGCTGGCTCGCTTCTTTCAAAGGAGGCAGCTGCCGGCATACGAGGGCGCCGGAAGAGAGACACTAACGACCATTCCCCTTTGATGGCCTCTTTTCTCCATCCGACAAAGCTCAAGATGGGAACAGTAACGACGATGGCCGAGAGAGATGAATACGAAAAAAGGAATATCAACTTCGCTGCTGTATACAAAAACTCGGCTACGGCACGGTGGAGAAACAGAAAACAGATCCGCGGTAGCGGAAGAGGCCACACATCTTTTTTTTTTTTTAACTCGTAAAAATAAGAAAAGGACCCCTCCGGCCACAAGAGAAAGACGGCAACTACGTGTAAGAAAAAGCTCTCCCTTACAAGAGAGAGAAAGAAAGAGAGAGAAAGGCAGTGGGAGAGCTGGGCAGCCTGGAAGACAAAATGGGAAAATGAAAAAGTGAAAACGCTTACTCCGCGAAAGATGGCGAAAATTATGACGGGAAATTCGCAGCACCGGGCCAAGGCGCTATATCAGGATCCCTGGAACTTGGCTGAAGCCCGTACACACAATATTTTGATGTTATTTTTGCTTCGTTTACATTTGCCGGCCAAGTTGCACTGCTGCCCCTCGTGTCGAGCCAGCAGAGCTCGTTACGCGCTCTAAGTAACGAGCCCTTTCTTGTTGAGCAACAACCGTCTGACGTCCGAGTACGTAAACGAGGGCCTTCTGGACTGCTCGCCACCACGCGCGGCGAATGCGCAAAAAGGAGAAAGGCCAGTGCTTAGTTTTATTATTTGTTTTACACCAAACGTTGCTGCGTTCTGGGGCTCCAGGCTATTTTTGCTTGCGTTACAAGCATTGTTTGTTGATAAGTATAAGACTTCAGTACAGTACAGTACAGTACAGTAAGCAGTAGGAGAGAGAGAGAGGAGAGAGAGAGAGAGAGAGAGAGAGAGAGAGAGAGAGAGAGAGAGTCTCTCGACGCTCTGACGCTCGAGTACGCAATCTTTAATGAGTCTGGTTATGTCAGAAGCCACCTGGCTTGCTACGCAAGATGAATGCGGTGACAATGATGATGATACTGATTAAGAGGAACACACATGATTTTAACTATTTACAAAATTTGATCAAGGCTTGTGAAGTAGTAGTGAGCGTAGTGTGAGCGTAGTATAGTATAGTATAGTATAGTATAGTATAGTATAGTATAGTATAGTATAGTATGATGCAGTACACGACTTCAGGCAAATCTATTTTTCGTTAATCAAGAATTTTTGATGTTGATAGCGTTGCGGAGCTAGGCTCCCTAGTCCATTTTTTTCTTCAGCGCTGTTCCGCCAGGACCTCCCAATAAAAAAAAAAATCCGTTCCTTTTACGGCACATGCATAGAGGGCAAAAAATATGGAGAGAGAAGAGAGAGAGAGAGAGAGAGAGAGAGAGAGAGAGAGAGAGAGAGAGAGAGAGAGAGAGAGAGAGAGAGAGAGAGAGAGAGGAGAGAGAGAGAGAGAGAGAGAGAGAGCCTTTCAGGTGTTGTAAGGGAACCAAGAAAGAAACGTAGCTGCTCGAGTACGCAAACGAATGACGATGCGCATACGGAGCAGATTTAGAAGCGTGCCGTCGCATTTCAACTTTTTAAGGCGCGATGCGCCGAGCTCCTAAAGCAAACAGAACCGGTGTGACAGATGGCAGCATCTTGAACCCCGTATACACAGCGCGCGGCAGCACCATTACGCGTTTACTACTCGAGGCACGCTTCCCGAAACCTTTTACAGTACTCAGGTTCCCACACAGTCCACCTAGATGTTCTATATGCATATTTGCTAAGCTAATACTCGCTGCGCTAGATATTTTTTTTTTTATAATTCCACGCTGATCTAGTCTCTCCACGGCAGGTTTACGCGTCGGTGAGCAGTTCCGTTTGTTGACCGAGCTCTATGTCAACAGTCGCTCTTTTCGGTGACCCGTGATCGATGACGTTGTATAGAGGATGCTCGGAACGCTTCGTGCAACCAGCCACTGCTTGGGGGCCGTTCGGGCTTCTAACCGAGCAAAGCCGCCGCACGACGTATTAATGAGAGTCATGTTCCTGCTGATGAGTCCCCCAAAATTTTAAACGCGGCTTCTTTAAACTGCAACAGTGACCTTTAGAACTGAAGCGACAGTTCTGGTGTCAGAAGCTCGTTAACAAAGCAAGTCTCGTCCCTGTGCGTAAATTAACATCTGAGTAAGCAAGCTGGTTAGTTCGATGATGTGGGGCTGCTTGCGTGGCCAGTTACACAGTCCGACTGAGTGCCTTTTTGAGATATCTGCCTTTGCATGCTTTTAAGACGACCTAAAAAATCAGTAGATCAGGACGCCAATTGTACTTCTTGGGTGATTGATTGTGGGGTTATCTTATTGATGATTTGTATGAATGAATGCACCCCCCCCCCCCCCCCCAGCGCCAATACCACGCTTGTACATCCCTACACAACATCCACGGCTCGCTCATATAGCGACAAGATTTAAGTGCCGCAACCCCTCCCAACTTCAACCAGTACAGGCGCCGTCTAACACATCCAATACTTGTTTCGGCGTTCTCCGCTCCCTAAAATAACAAGATAAATAAAGTGGGGAACAATAGACACTCCAGTCCAGCTACGGCATGTTTGCATCTAATTAGGATTTTTTGAAAAGTGGCAAACTTCCACACTAGTTTTTCGAGAAGTCAATTAGCAGGTCAGTAAACGAAAACTAAGAAATCAGGGCTCGTTACTGGCTCAAAAAAAAAAAAAAATCTTGCGCAAATAAACAAGTTCAACGGCGTGTGGCGGATGCAATCAGGAGAAGGCGCCCCCCTAACCCGATTTTCTTTGACATAAGAACCCCGTACAGCTACAGGATGTCGCATCAGTCCATCACCACTGCCGCTGAACCGAATGCGCTATTAAGGAAGCGTTCACGACTCCGGTCATGAACGCATGCTTTATGCATTCGTAATGCAGGAAGACTGGCACCTGCTTTCGTGTTGCCCATGGACCGGTCCGATGCCCACGTGGCGTCCCTATACGCGTTCAATGGCCTCGCACCGCCATGCGGGAAAAACCTGGCCCGGCGGAAGGAGGCTCGCTCGACTGAGTTCGACCGGATTGAACACGCATCGTCGACCCGCATGGATGGATAAAGGTGCCCAGAAAGTATGCAGGAGTTCAGGCTGTCTCCCCATCCCAAGCGGCGCCGCTTCCAAAAGCCTTGAAGC
Organism: Haemaphysalis longicornis; assembly: GCA_013339765.2. Classification (NCBI taxonomy): domain Eukaryota; kingdom Metazoa; phylum Arthropoda; class Arachnida; order Ixodida; family Ixodidae; genus Haemaphysalis; species Haemaphysalis longicornis. Next base: position 22,173,744 of record CM023457.1, read on the forward strand.
CCGTTCTACATGCGCGAATTTCGCGTGCGAATTCGCAGCGGCGGCGCCTTTCGTGCGGCAAAACGATCTATTTTACCATTTTTCCACCGCTGCGACACTGTTGTCGACTTCTCACGGCGAGAAGTAAGGCTGTTCCAAACAATTGGCAATTCTTCACAGCAACGAGAATAGATCGCCCTGTCGCCCGAGAGGCGCCGCCGCTGCGAATTCGCACACGATATTCGCACCGCGGGCTTTATGAGTGAAATCGCCCGTTCATGCATTTTGCCTGGGGAGTATTCGAGATTTCCACGCATGAAAAGCATTAAACGCAATCTTACAACGCGCATGGTAGGAAGTGAAAAACGTTAGAGCGATAAATGGTCAAACACGCGGCATCATTTAGGCGCTAAAAAAAAAAAAAAGACAAACCCAGAAGAAAAAAGCCCTATGTCCTCTTAGGAAGCCTATCCCCTAACCCCAACACTATATTTGAACATTAGGAAGGCAAATGCTGGCCGGCCCAGGCACGCACGAAACATTTTCAGCTGATTATGAAGGCTCAAGAAAACTGAAGCAAAACTGAAAGGTGGGCTAGTTGGTAAAGCATTTCTTACGAAGAAACAGCGCGCAAACGGACGGCACGAAAGAAGGGAAGGCGCACAACACAGGCGATGCTTGTGTTGTGCACGTTCCTTTCTTTCGTCCTGTCCGTTTGCGCGCTGTTTTTCGTAAGACATGAAGGCTCAGCTGGCTGCGACCACCCAAGGACTTCTGGATTGAGAAGACCCTCTTACACCCATGGGCCCTGTCAACTGAAATAAAATAACTCTTCCTCATTGTGTACAAGAGAGCACGGAAGGCGTCATGCTGGCGACAGGGGGCTATCAAGAAGCATGTAGGAAATTTTACCTCTACTAGTTTGGAACAACACACATAACGAAGAGAGCGGTCTAGATTCTTCAGTCAAATACCCACCATCTGAGGAAAAAAAAGCTATCGGTTTTAAGACATGGATAAAGTATTAAAAATAAGGCAACAACGAAGAAAAACTAGTAGCACTGCCCCATCACACCGTACGCTTTAGCAAGCGCTTTGTAAACAAAAATCTTTAATACAAACCTAGAGAAAGTTGCCTGGCGTCATGTACAGAGCGGTAAAGTTAAAACAAGGGCCGCAAGGAAATAAATGACAGACAAGATCGCCGCCGACAAAAAGGACAAAAAATAATTTGCCCGTTTTATTCGGTTCGCTCTCCGATTTCTATGGACCCGTTCGTCAGCAACTATATAAGCCAGGAGATTCGGTGTATAGCCATGCAGGGCAATTTCTTTCCTTCTGACGTTCTTTTTTATGCTTGAGAAGTTACCACGTGGCACACGAGACAAGAAAAGATAGCTCCAAACAAAACAGGAAGCTGGGAAGTTTCGAATTTCGTCAGTACCGGGAAAAGATCTCCAAGCGTCGCATTTAAGCAACAGTCGACATCCTCTCAAACGTGATACACCAGCGTTTTTTTTTTTCTTCTCGTCTCTGCTTTCTTTTACTGCGATCATACCTCAGTCTATTGAAGCCCTCTGGTCGCTAAACAATAAGCACGAATTGGTCGAAACAGCCCCAAGCATGGTCTACAGACCATGCCTATGACCTGGTAAAGTATTCGCATCACTTCGACACTTCCACCTTTTTTTTTCTCTGCGTTTTTTAAAGGCCTAACAGTATATATTAAAAGGACTCTGCAACACTTCTGATAAGCGCTTTAACTTTTCCTTTGCGTCTGGAAGCACTGCGAACGCTATAGTTATCGCCAAGACGAAGCGGCACGGCGTGATTTGCTCGTCGCAGCAAATACGCCTTCCGTTTCTGCCTTGCTTATGTGGCTTTTTTCTAAAGTGGCTATCGAAGGCGTTCATTGCAGCAACTGAACGAAATCCGGCAAATAGCCGCTGTACCACTGTAATGACGGTAGTTCTAGCGCCCGAAGAACACCAAGGCCGGGAAAGAAAATTCTTTTGAGAAAGTTTCGAATTTATCTTATGGGCATACAGCTGTAAATTTTGGCTGATGTACTTTGCGACACCCCAAAGAATACGTTCTGCAAGCATTCAAGATTTCGAAAAAACCTAAAAAAAGTGTTGCAGGGTCTCTTTAATGAAGAAACGTTGCACGCAACTTATGATTACAAGCCTTCGCACGAAACGATTCCCTTCACCTGAAGCCCATAAAACAAACAACCGAAAACACTGCCCCGAAAATATGGGTTAACCTGGTGGAACTACCACCTAATCTTTTATTTCTGTGCTCATTCAAAAGTTCTTATTTTTACACGAAGAGCAAGCTACTCCGCTCCCGACTTTAACTGCATTCTTAAGTTCTGCTTTTCATTTCTGTGTTCACTCAACTAGCCCTTCCTTCCAACTCCTAATAAGCCAGATAGGCGCAATGTTGAGCTTCTGAGTCCGTGCACCTACACACATAACAAGGAAACGGGGTCGTACGGCCACATCCATATCTTAGTTACTAAACTACCTCCACAGATGCATCTGGCCGAATGACCGGTGCCTCTCGTTAAGACGGCCTCAGGGCATATAGGCGAGACGCGATAAATGCGGCCGCCTTGATTGATGATCCCTTGCTATAGCTGGACCAGACGCCGCAGGGCGGAACATGTACGGATCCGTCGTTTGCGGAAAAACATGGCCAGCCGGAGAGACCTTGGCGATAAGCGTCTAGCTGGAACCCCTTTATAGCGGATAAAAAAAAAAAGAAAAAGAAACGTCACGCTACTACGCTGCAAAATTTAGTGACGAAAGAATGTGAAAAACGAAAAATTAGGCTAAGCCGTACTCTTTGTTTATGTTTTGTCTATTACGCAGTTTTACGCCGGAAACGTAAAAGTAGTAAAGAGAAAACCGAAGTCGAGCACAGTCCCGCATTGAAAAAGCAATTTCGGACTGCCCCTACCTTCCCTCTCTCCCCTCTCTCTCTCTCCCCAAGCGTTAGTTTGATCTGCGCAGAAATAAATCGCGCTATTTGTGTGTTCTGGCTCATATTTCGTGTTCGCCTGCATTTTTCATGAATACATGAGCGTGCGTGTGTGTGTGTGTATGTGTGTGTGATCTATGTATGCATGTATCGCGTGCTGCTACATAGATCATCATGCATTATTACTAAGTTTCGTTGTCCCAAACAATATTTGATGTACCTGCGTGCATAAACAACGATAAAAAATATCGTTTTGATTGTTACTTCGTTAGTTTCCTGTTCACAACGAAACATTTCACGCACTTTTCCTCCGTAAACAAGAGAAGAAGAAACGTTCTTTACATTATTTTGTTACTGAAACATGAAAAAGGAAGAAGCTCCGCTGAATGACTCAAAGGCTTGCTACGACGCCTCCGACAAGTTCGCCGTAAAGTAATCCAAACATCTGCCCTCCCAACGGGAGCAATTATAAAGGCGGTTGCAGCTGCCCAAAGAGCATTAAACATTAACACAAATAACCCGAGTCAACGAGGAACCTGCAGGGCTAGAAAATGCGGCGACGTGTACGCTGTTCTCGCGTGCTTTCGTCGAACGAAGGGGAAAGAAATTAAGCATGCGGATGGAAATCAACGAAAGAAGCTGGAGATGAGAATGAGGATAAGAATAAGGTGTAGGAAGAGAACCAACTTGTGAAGCTGGTAAGAAAAGTAGCGAGAGCTTCTACGCTCCGAGGTGGAGTAGCGATCCGTGTTGCTCGCTTTCAGCTTCAAAGCCCCGAAGCAGAAACGAGGCGGAACGGGGAGGAAATACCGGCAGTCAGAAGCACTGTGAAGCTACAGATTTTGCTTTAAACAGCTAAAGAAATAAATAAACGGGGTTACAAGGAGCTGAATGAAGGAGAAAGGCGACGCAGAAAATGGTGAACTTACTCGTGGGAAATTCCAGGGAGATAGCAGCCGGTTCATTTTAAAAAGAACGGGAGGGGAGAAGACCCTCCAAGCTTCAAACATTTTTTTTTGAACAGCTGCACCAACATTTGTAACAGGGTAAAGCGAAAACGAGCGCGCACGGCTTTGTTTGTTTGGTTTTTTTTTCTTTCCTTTGCGTAGCAAGCACGATTGAACGAAGAAAGCTAGAAAACAAAATCGACGAGTGCCGAGCGCAACCAGCAAGCGGAACGAATGACAAAGATTTGTTCAATGGGTCGGTATCACGTCCCCGACGCCGCTTACAGTCACAAAAAAGCGCCCTCATGAATATATCGACTCGTGAAGTTTATTAATACGCAGTCACGGTAAAGCGATCTCTCAGATATCCGCCGTCCGTCTTGTCTGTCTGTGCGTGTCTGTGTGTGTGTGTGTGTTGCTGTGTGTGTGTGTCTGTCTGTCTGTGTCTGTAAGTCCGTCCGTCCATAACTCGTGGCACGAGGCGTTCTACACGCACAGCTAATACTCGTCATAACAAAGTCCTTGGGCCAGGAAACTGACTTCGTTACAAGCGATATTACGTTAAAAGCTTAAATAAGCTGTTTCCTGTACACCGCCGTGGTGGCAATGATATAATTTGAGCCTAGAGAGATTTCGAATAAACGAATTTCGTAATAACTAGGATTTACTGTGTTCGCGGGCCATATGGCGCAATAAGGAGCAAGCTCTCTTTGGCCACTTCCCCGGAAATCTGTCGGTTCGTCTGCAAGGTGCCGCTGCAAGAGGCGCTGCATTTGAATCAGCGTTTTTATTGTCTTCGATTCGCCGACCCGCCTTGAAACAACTGGGTTTTGCTGACGCTTCACCGCAACGCCCAAGAGCAGCCTCGCGGCAAAGCCAACTGCCGTCGTCGTCGACCGAGAGCGCCGTTAAACTCCTCGTCGCCGTAGAGCCCGTCGACCGTACATAGGTAACACATTCGAGCCGGACAAGGAACGAGGAAATGTATGAACGACGAGCATTACTGGGAGAGGGCGATAATTTCCCAGCCCGCGCCGTGTCCCGCATTACATCGGCGCCAAAGAAGCGGACGCTCCAAAAAGAAAAGAAAAGGAAAGAATAAGCCTCCAAGAAACAAATGGCTAGGCGCCGTGAGCGACACCACAACAACGATCATTAGAGAAAACAAGAATGCCTGTTTTGTATGTCCTCGGTCGCCGGCGTGAACAATTTTCGCCCCATGTAGGATCGTTACGAGGCATGCATGAGACGGTACGAGGCATTGCCGAAGCGCATGATGATGATAATGATGGCTAGTGTTTAGTGGCGCAAGGCCAGTTCGGGCAAAGAGCGCCAAAGACAAGGTTATTTAGTGGCAATGGCGCAAAGGCGTACTGAGACATCTCAGTAAAAACAAGAAGGAAATCATTGATTGTAGGGTTTAACGCGCCGACGCAACGCTGGCGATGAGGCGCGCCGATGTGGAGGGCTCCGGACTAATTTTGACCACCTGGGGATCTTTAAAGTGCGTCGAAATCTCGTGCACACGGGCGTTTTTGCTTTTCACCTCTATCAGAAAAGCGGCCGCAGCGGCCGGGAATCGAACCCGCGACCTCGTGCTCAGCAGCACAACGACCTATAGCGAAAAGGGAAATTGAACAAAATGCAATGAAGAGATGACTGGTGCCGAAGCGCATGCAATCAACGCCTACTAGGTGAAAAGGCCGACGTAATACGCTGGCAACGGTCTAATTACTAATTAGACCGTTGCCTAATACGCCTGCCTCGCGGAATTGGCTAAAAACACGCTTTATTTCCCCGGCCTGCGAGCATACTTGTTTATTTCAACTATTATAATAAGAATTTCTTAGCAGTGATGATCCTGCAAGCAGGCTACCTTACCCAGCATAAGGCACACCTTCACATGCTCGTCCACTGCCCACGAGGCAGCCATTCTGTATTCGCTAATGCACAAGTAATATCTCGGGCTCTCTGAAAGATGCGACCGTGTCCAACGCTGCATACTACCGATACTGCAGACGGGCGGTCTGTCTCCGCGAGTGTGGGCGATGTAAGCGATTATCTCCGGTCTGCAGACACCGCTTAGGTGCAACGTGGTAAACATAAATCGATCGTCGGCGCAACCGAGTTGGCTATTGGCGCCCGGGGTGATGTTTTACGAGGGCATATAAAACTGGCGGGGATAGCAGCATGCCAGCAATGTACAAGTTAGCTCGTAAGGGAACCGTTTTATTAACTCTGTATGAGTCGTATTTTTCGTTGTACCTTAACATTTTGGGTCTACCAGGTTGTGGGTCTACCTTCTGGGTCTACCTTCTGGGTCTACCGTTTGTTGGGATGATGTCGGAGGTGATGATATTAGCACCAAAGTTCTTGCAGCACCTGATTGACGCAACTTACCAAATTATGAAGAACGAAATTTTGTAACACTACGCCGTCCGATACCACGTGCCTAAATCTATCTTGGGAAAAAGAGGGAGAGAAAAAAGAAACAATAGAGATGACAGGGCGGAGTTCTGCGGCAGAAGACAATGGGAGATCACGGTGCAGGTAATTTCAAAGCTAAAATACTCGTAACGAATACATCTTCTCGCGCGAGATTTGAACGCCGAAAAGGAAGGGAACATTGTAAGCGAATTTCTATCCCTCTTAATATTACTTTTGTGAAGACGGACGTCTACACCTGATACCAGTGCGCATCGTCTTGCCATGGCCAGAAAAAAAAAATAAAAAAACATTCCACGGTGAATGGCCAATCCTCCGACTGGGTACGTGTGTGAGTTGAGAGAGAGAGAGAGAGAGAGAGAGAGAGAGAGAGAGAGAGAGAGAGAGAGAGAGAGAGAGAGAGAGAGAGAGAGAGAGAGAGAGAGAGAGAGAGAGAGAGAGAGAGAGAGAGAGAGAGAGAGAGAGAGAGAGAGAGAGAGAGGAGAGGGGGGGCTCTAGGCCTTGGTGGGGGGAGGGGGGTATGTAATAGGACGTTGTACCGGTACTTTGGCCTTCGTACGGCGTGGAGAGTGGCGCAGTAAGAACTTGCACGGTCTAGGTGGTTAGGAAGATCGACGGGAGCGATGTTGACAGACAAGTGCGAATCGGCATCACCATTCTTGAAGCCAGAATTGTAACTAACGGTCGTTGATTACGGCAGGAAAGAAGTCTACCCATACCGTATTCACGTTCGGAAGTGAATCGACGGTAAGCTGCTGTGAGTCACGAAGTATTGATGGCGGCTGACACCATCATTGGCCAGGCCCCTGAGTGGGTTTTGGACAGAGACGTAAACAGACAAACCTTAAGATGCAGTGACTATCATGCCACTCCGCGCTGACGTCACCAATTAGAACAAAAAAGAAGTAGAATTCCCTCTCCACCTCCGTCTATATTTCATTTTTAGCCAGGAATGGCAGTGTCGGCCGTGAACTGCTTCTTTGGACCACTTAACTACTTCGCCTTATGATAGGTGGGTATACTCATGGTTTGGGGGGGAAGTTTTTGTTGTTCTTGACAGACGTCAACGGGAACAGGAAAGATGCCGGCGAAGGTGATCCGGACAAATTTTCTGTGAACACTTAAAGGTCCGGTATACCCTTAAAAATTTGCTGCGAACAATCATACCAATTCGTTAAATTTCTCGTAGTGTGTTGCACTGGTCTGAATCTCTGCGGGTGCAACAGCGAACCAAAGAAACTGCTGAAGGATAGCTAGACTACAAAGCCTTAAAAAATCCCGGGCCATCTCAACTAACGTGAAACCTGTAGAGGGGCGACGCATGCAGTGGATAAGTGAATTCTTGGCGCCTTGGCGTTTTTGCCAACGGAGATGAAACCGTTGGGGGGTAGAGGTATACAGCTTTGCTGTAAAAGTACCTTGCCTTTGAAGCCCGCAGCTCTCTATAGCGCGGGGTGTAAACGAGTCCCCCGGTGATATTTTAGCACGCGTTACGAGTCGCTCCAGCGCGAGGCGTAAACGAGTGTTCCGGTGTTTTTTTTTTTTTTTTTTTGGGGGGGGGGGGGGGGGGGGGGGTACGCGTTACGTTCTAGCGCGAGGTGTAAACCAGTTTCTCGGTGTTTTAGTACCGTGACTACATGAGACCACGATTGCGACGACGACGACAGGAGACGCTAACAGTCCCAGCCCCGAAGCTGGGACTGTGGCCCCTGTGGCCCCTAAACAAACAACAAACAAACAAAAACCCGAATGCAAGGACACGATATCCTTTGGAGCCAGCTCAAGCTTTGAAATATTGAACGCCCTCGGCGTTCGGACAGCGTATACAATCACCAGTAAAGCCCTTTCGTTTTGCCGTTTTCTGTCGTAGTAGGTTTAAAAGAGTTAACACCGCAATCACGGGCTCGAGCGACACGCCAAAACAAAGGCGACCGCCTCTCGAACAGCGTTCAGGCGGCAATCCGTGGCACCGCAGCAAAGATAAGAAAACCAGGCAGTCAATGTGGAATGCAAACGAAAGTTGGACGCCCACCGAACACCGCTGTAAACATGCAGGCCCCAGCCACCCAAATTTAGAATGTCACATTCAGTTCGGGAACGTAACTTCGAAGTTTAAATTCCACCCAAAAAGTATGGGTAAGTTTCAAGTGAGGTCACTCGTTTAAAAGAAAGCTAAACATTCGCTGCCGCCAATGTAAACAGCAGCGACGAAACAAATACGTTAGGTTTCTCTTTAACAGGAGTGCTCGCTTCAAACTTATTCGACTCCCTCGACGAGAACTTTAATTAAGGTTACGTTCCGGAGCTGAATGTGACATTCGAGTGCTGAACTTTCTAATGTTGAACCACAGCGCAAGCGACAAGACACAGGACAAAGCAAGAGACACACGAGGTTCTTCGTGGGTTCTCTTGCCATCATCCTGTGTCTCTCCGCTTGCGCTGTGGTTCAACATGCATCACCAACTCTTCCAGGTTTTCCCGTTGCTGAACTTTCTAATGTTTCGTACAGCGAACGAGCTTTACATAGACGGTGTAATCATGAACTAGGACATCTCTTTCATCATACCCTCCCTCTTCCTTCTAGAGATTAGCGCTTTCTTTCAGGTAACGAAGCCATCCTCTCTCACTCTTCGGTGTCCTGTGCAAGGGATTGAACACTCGTTCGAGGTCCTCATTACTGAGCGAATGATTAACCGTCGTTCCCGCTGATGAGTTAGCGATTGGAGATTTCCACCTTCCAAGAAATTTGTCGCAACAGACGAGGCGACTAGGTCGCGCCTTAGACTTCGAATTACGCGGGGACGAAAGCGCTTGTTTCGTTAAAATGTAGGCTGCAAAAAGAGAAAACTTCTTGAGGACGGTACGCCTCAAAGTATGATGTTAGACCAAACGTTAGGTAAACTTCAAGTTGTGCGTTACGACACGCCGAGCAACGTCTCATTAATTATACGTCGAGCGCTTACCGCCAGACAACGTTAGACCTTAAAGCGTTACGTTAGCCCTAATGTTAAATAAACATCACTCTGTGCCTTACGACATGCCAAGCAACGTCATACACCGAGCTGCACCGGTTGACGACGTTAGACATTCAAAGCGTGACGTTAGGCTTAACGTTTTCTCATGAAATTGCGCCGCACGGCTAGCAACGTCGTACTCATTATACGTCGAGTTGCTTGACGACGGTAGACTTCAAAGCATGACGCTAGGCCTAACGTCGGGCCGTAGCACACCCTAGTCGCCCCCTCCGGCCCTCCACTGCGCATCCAACCTTTGCGCAAGCGAACTATGAAGTGGAAAATACGGGAGGCTTCAGACACGGTCATGCCGATTTCACAGACGGGCCGCTTACGCCTGCAGGTAAAACACACACAAAAAAATGGCGGTTTCTCTCTGCTTTGAGGAGAATGTCGCGGTAACATTCATTTACTGCTAAGTGTCTCACTTATTATAGGTCTTACTATAACGAAAACACCTTTATTACGAACGAAATCGGCACACAAATGTATGTAGGGATAATGAAATTCGGCTTATTGCTAGAACACAGAGTGTACAGTAATTGTAATATTACCCTACAACTATTAAAAAAAACACACAGTTCAACTTCGCAAGGAACTCTACATATAAGCTGCGACGTGTGAAGAGAAGCATTGAACATTGCACGTCGAGAAAAACAATTCCCGAAGCGCGGCGTTGTTGGGATCAGACGTCGTGGGCGTGGTTTTTCTGGCGACCTAACATCGCTATCGCTTCGTACGCTGTCGACCCTCATTAGCTCGCGTCACTGGACCGCTCTCTCTAGTGGCTGATTTCCGTCATAATTTCCCAACGATTGCAAGAAGAACTCTTATATTTCGTGAAAAGTCTTTGGCGACCTTGCGCGAAAATGTTCTCGCCGGAACAGACCCAGTTCCACAATTAAGTTGCACGAGAAAATAATATTAAAAGGACCCTACGATATTAGACTGCGTATATTGCGCCCGGAAACATGACTTCTTAGCAATACATTTGTGTATACTGGTGAAGCCGATTTTAAAGAGGGTCGGCTTTACTACATTTCAAGAATAATGGGGTCCCCGCTATTAAAGGGACTTAAAGCTTTCAAATTTTCGTATAAAACCGCCATAATGCCGCTGGAAAATGCCTCCCCACCAATGCGTCCGCGTACATTATGACGGCGATTTTATATGGCCCCTGTGTAGAGCAGAGCTGCTGCAAATAATGCTTATGCTTTATCCCACAGTCCCCACAATTCGAGTGCCTGAAAAAAAAAAACAATATTCCGGTATACCTCGTGGAAGAGAACAGGGAAAATTGCATACCGTTTTATGAAAATTTTACAATTTGCTAAAGGCCGCAGGAAAGCTGCAAGGAAGGAGTAATGACCATTTATTCCAAGAGATAAACTGAAAATGGTTGAGCCGTTTGCTTCCGTGGGCGACGTCCAAACATGAAAAAAGCATTACAGCGCTTTTGCATGGCCTTCCGCATTCTGGCGCCATTAATATCGCGGTGAAAAAGTTTTGCAGGAAGAGTTACAGCCCCGCCAGCGGCTAGGAATGCGACCGAAATGGAACAGAGCAACTCGAAGAAGAACGCCGCGCCTTGAAGCGCTTGAGAAGTTGACACGCGAGAAACCAGCGCAGCCTTTTACGCCGTTACCGAAGCGCAAAGAGGAACCAACAGCTTGTGTAGGAGCAGTGCCACAGTGGCGCCAGCCATACGTTTTCCCAGACACAGATTAATGGTAACAGGAACTGGACGGCGGAGACGCGCGCGATACTGGCGCGGGGCTGCTGCTGCAGCAGCTTGCGCGCGTTGCGACACCACCGAGCTACAGCCGCGTATCTACCCCTTCCATCCCCTCCTCTCTGCGCATGCGCTACTTACTGGCTCTGTGTGCCTCAGCTTTATTCCTTGTTGTTCGCTGTATATTAGGGGCGAAGCGTTTTAGGGGCTCGGGCTGTTGGCGTCTCCTGTCGTCGTCGTAAGCGTCGTCTCATGCCATCACGGTACTAAAACACCGGACACTCGTTTACGCCTCGCTTCGTGCTTGAAAGACACGAGACCTTTACAGCAAAGCTGTATACTTTTATCCCCAACGGTTTCATCTCCGTGGACAAAAACGCCAAGGCGCCAAGAACACACCTGCATACTGCTTGCTTCGCCTCTCCCCAGGTTTCACGTTAGTGGAGATGGCCCGGGATTTTTCGTACTAAGAGGAATAACAATGATGGGTTACCAACTCTCCCTATACTGGACTCTGCTTATTAAGACGAAAGCTTCGGGTGTCTCATCAAACGCGAAAAGAGGCCGTAGCCGTAGTTGTCGTCGTCGACGTCAGCACGAATGGTAACAAAATGGCCGCCGCAGGAGGCAAGTGCTCTATATCCACAAAGCTAACTCTGCGCCGCGCCAGAACCGTACAAGAAGTAGCCTCATGCGTGGTTCGTGACAAGCTGCACGTGGCGGCACGTACGTAGAACGGGTGAACGCGGAGGAGAGATCTAACTATAGAGGAGAAGCTGCGGGAATCGCAACCTGTCTGACTGTCGCAGTAATTCGCGCCAATAGAGAAGAAAGAGACGCAAACACGATGCAGAAGTGCAAAAATATTACGCTAAGCTTCCGCCTTCGAATCACGGCAGCAGATTTAAGTGCCAGAGGGAATTTTTGTTGACCGGCCTACTCGGCGCAAGAGAGCAACGTTCACGGCTTATTCAAAAACAGGCTCGTAAATCAGCAAGCAAGCGAACTTCACAGCCGAGAAAAACAAACACTGCATCGATGACCCCAGCCAGCGACTTTCGTAATCAGTGATACCCCACATCTATGCGGGCTTTAAGAATCTGTACTTCACAACATGACCAAGGAAAGGGTTCGCACGAGGAGGGAAGCTCATATAGACGTAATCACTACCCCTTCCTTTTCTTCCGCGTTTTTTGTTTTAGATGCGAGCATCCATGCTGGGGCTGGCTGTGTTTTGTCCGCACTTATGCGCCCGTTTTTCCCCCCGCAGTCACGTCAGCCAGTCACTATATAGTTGCGGGGTTTCGATACGACCTCTGCCGAAAGGGGAGGCACGTGGCTCTTCTAACACCGAGACGGGAGCATGTCTACGAACGCGCCATGTCCTTCACTCATCAACTACGTAAAGCTACTGATCAACGAAGGAACGCGCGCTGAACGTCATCGAAACGACGAACGAAACAGGCTTCGTCGACCCCAGGCGCTCGAATACAAGGTTCCCCTTCAGGAGATGGTATTTTTTTATTAGTATTATTATTAAAGCAGCGAACATTTTGAACCCCACGTATTGTTGCCTTCTTGGCCGAGGATGCTTCTCTCTCGAAGCAGCGGCCGTCCTCTGTTTGTTTACCCGCGCAGCTGTCTCGCGATATGACGAGTGCCCAGACGGTGAACGCGCGGGTAACAAAAGAAGAAAACACGTGCATTTCAACGCTGCTGCTTCTGTTATTGTTGGGGCCAGAACGCGTTACTCGTATTTGAACTTGACCAGACCGCAGTCCAAGTGCGTTTGTTTTTCATCGGAACGGCGTAGAAACGCTGCCACTTCTCAATGCATTCATTCGTATAGTTTTCTAAAGTTAACTAGTCACATGAGACCCTCGCGCCATTGCCTTTTTTGCCTTAAGCGGGGAAGTTCAACCCGTAACGAAAACACTGTCACTTGTGAACAAAGAAAAAAGAGAGACTTCCCGCTCTCCGCATTCGATGTCTTGTTATGACGTGAACTATATCTAGTCTCCTTCGTATGTTACCATGCCCACCAGCCTTAGCGGTACAAAATTCCAAGCTGTACTTGTTTCGAAACTTTTTGTCCTGATATAAAGAAACACGGGTAAAAAAATGAAGGAAGCTCACGCTAACGCGTAAGACTTGAAGGTGGCGAAGCTGTACGCACCCTTAACGTCCATTACGAAAGTTGAAGTCCACGATTGCAGCCGATTTGCTTATTCTTCGCTGCCGCAACGGCCTTTACTCCATCGTTGTTGCTATAAGTGTGACCTTGTTTCATTTTTTCCGAAGTGATAACCATTGGAGATCACCTTGGAGGGGCATACGCTATGACGTGTTTTACTCGTTCCGAGCAAGTGTCTCGAATAATCGAGTTTCTGTGTGCATACAGCGCCATGAAAAAGTCAACACGCAAAAGCACGCTAGAAATGCTAACCCGCTCCCAATTACATCGCAGCCCGCCACTGCGGCGCACCTTACATCCAAGGCGTACAAAGCATAAACGCCCCCCCCCCCCCAAAAAAAAAAAAAAAAAAAACTGCAAAGAAACTTCCCTTTGCTGTACTTGTAAAGCGGAGTTACTGTAGCCGAGTTTTATTGCAAAATACGCAGCCATCCGACAGCTTCCGTCGACGTTACAGTGTAATACGTTTTCCCTTATCTGCCGTCTTTTGGGCACTGGGGCAGCGCTCGAACAGCCCACGGTGGGAGAACAAACGAGGGAGATACTGCCGAGAAAGAAGCGGCGACTCAAAGCCGAGGCGCCAGTAATAACAAAAGACCTCCTCGCTGCCGATAAAGTGTAAAATAAAGAGGAAAGTCTAATGGGCCACTTTCCCCCGATACTAAACATTCTTCCCCCTTGGCGCCCAAGCAGGTAATGTTCCTGCTGGGAGCCGTAAAGTCCTTCGTCCTTACACAATCGGAGTTCGGTGGAAAAAAGAAAAAAGAAAAAAAGAACATGGTATAAAGGAAAGAGGAAAAACTGTTCTGTGCTCTATTACGGACCTTGGTGCGCGGTCGATGATAACCTCGGTCGGTCTCGTGTCGGGGCGAACACTGGGGCCGAGTAGGACGAAGAAAGAAGAAACTTAAAGGGACCCTGCAACACTTTTTAAACTTTTTTTCGAAATCCTAAATGCTTGCAGAACGTAGTCAACCAACACATCCAGTTTTAAGGTTAGGGGGTCACAAAAACCCCAACCAAAAACTACTGCACTATGCCCATCAGATAACTTGGAAACCTGCTCAAAAGATTATCTCTTTCGAAGTCTTGGCGTTCTCTGAGCGCTCGAATGACGTCATTGCAGCCACGTAGCGGCTATTGGCCGCTTCCTTTCTGTTGCAGCAATGAACGCATAGCCTAGCCACTTCAGGAAAAAAACAAACAAAAAAAAAACACAAAGAAAAGCAGAAACGGAGGGCGGGTAGTTCTGCTGCGACCAGCAAATCACGCAGTGCCGCTCCGTGCTGTCGACAACTATAGCTTTGAAAATCATTCCAGACGCAAGAGAAAGAGCGAAAGCGTTTCCCCCGTTCATGTGCAATAGCTTAAGGGGTCCTCATTGAACACAGGGGGTTTGTGGGCTAAGTCGAAGACGTTAACGCGAAGACCGAAGTCGACAACCGCTGCGCGAGGCGGCGTTTGGCCGGCCGCAACAGGGCATACCTTTAATTTAGCCGTGCATAGTTATCAAAACAGTTTTAAGCTCCCACATGAGCCAGACTAAAGCTTTCGCGTTTCGCTACTTTTCTTAGGAGGAACGAATTCGCTTCTGAGTGTACGAATAGGTGCGGTCGGTCGTAAGCTAAGGCGGTTGTATATCAATATTCTGGAAGTAAGCTTCCGCCGAGGCCTCACTGAGCAACATACGATCAAAACTGGCACTGCCGTTGGGCTCAGGCAGGATAAATCACACGTCTGGGCTCAAATCTCCCGCTTCCCTAGCTTCCCAGCTGCCATGGATGAATACGGCGAGTCCTGCGGCTCCATGGTGGAGTTCACCTGTTTCACTGAATAATGTAGCGGAGTACACAGCCGTCCTGGCAAGACGACAATGTATATACCATATTTTCACTAGTCTAACGCGCCCCCAACTGTAACGCGCAAGTAAGTTTACTTATGAAAATGAGAAAAATAATTTGATGCCGATTCTACCGTGAAGATGTAAAACACATATTAACACCACGTACTTGGCAGAAGACATTTCATTTGAAGCACGTAAGTGTGGACGCAAACACTCATTGTGCTTCATAAACTTGCTTATCCAGCTCCTGCTGGCATTAAAACTAAAGCGGGCAACATTGACGGTTGGTTTCCGACTTTGGGCCAGATTGTAACGCGCACGCAAATTTTGAGGCCACTTTTGGCGAAAGAAGGTGCGCGTTAAAATCGTGCAAATACGGTATATCGAGTGATGCACTAACCGTAACGTCAGATAACGCCGCCTTACATCTAGCGTCCAATATCAAACATATTCTCTTCTAACCTCGTCCAAATTAATAATCATTAACGACAGTACATTGCGTACAAGACAAAGCTCGTCCTCTAAAACGCGACCGTTAGCAGATCGGGCAGAAGTTGCGAAAAAGCCGTAAGGGCAGAACAAGATATCCGGCCAAGACAAGACAGGCAGAACACTCCGCAGTTCATCGCACGAGGCCCTAAAAGAAAAGACGAACGCTTCTAGTTTTCGAAACGACTTCTTGATGTCGGACGACAAAATAACGTCTCGGTCTCCCCCGTTACCGTAGCGCCAAAGACTACGGCTCCCCACTGAACATCACCGAAGGGTGGAACGAGACGTAATTAATACGCAAGGTCTCGCCGTTTATACGGACAAAGCGAGCAACGATCTCCGGCGAACGTGGCGAGCTGCGGCCGATCGCAGGAGCCAAGGCACGCACGAGTGTACAATAAGCGATCTGCGGGAAGAAGTCGTTGTGGGGCAATGGTGCGCGACGCTTATCATTTTTCTTGCCCGCTTGGCCGACTGCACCGGAGAAGACGGCCACTTCCCCGGTCGGCGTCGGCGGCAAGGCTCGTAGATTACTTTCTCTGCTTTCAGAAAGTTCACATTCTTTCTCGCACCGGCCATTTTCTCGGTCTCTGTCGGGAGATGACGCCGCGAGGGGGAAACGCGTAGGGAAGAAGATGGGGGATGATGCGAGCGGGGTGCGAAGCAATGCAATTTCGTAAGCGTAGGAGAAATGTTTTCCTTTTATAGATGTGGTACTGAAGCGCTGAAAAAGCGCAGCACAACTCTCACTACTGCAAGACCAATCACTGTACTTTCTCGTAGACTTTAATATTTGGCTGGGCTCCAGCAAATGAACGAGTGCAATTTAAAAGGGTTGTCCGTCGGTACGTGCGTCATGGTGACAGCCGCAATGACACGAAATCGCCTTGTCATAGCGAAAAGCCAAAGATTGGAACGACCTTCCCTGCTCCATTGTTCAACCACCTGCCCATCAAACTTCATAGCAAATGTCAGTAGTCACCTGTGTTCATAAACTAATGCGTTCAAATGTGTTTTTTTTATATCCACCCCTTATGTAATACCCCCAGAGGGGTCCTTAAGGAAATTAAAAATGAAATGAAATGAAATGAAAAAGCCGTCGACTTCGGCATGGATCGCATAGTTGTGTGCATGTGCTGTACGTGTGCGTGCGTGTGTGTGTGTGTGTGTGTGTGTGTGTGTGTGTGTGTGTGTGCGTGTGCGTGCGTGTTAGAATACTACAAAGCAAAAACACCGGCTGACGCTACCATTTTGAACGCTTGATACGTCTTCTAAAACTGCCTTGATAAGGCAAGAAAAAAGAGTTGATTGACAAATTGAGACGTTTTGCAACCAGAACGTTTCCAAAAACACTAACTGTAACGGTTTTATACTACCTTTCCCATCGTTATGTAGTTTTATCGATAGCAGACAAAGTCCCAGGTATAGTGCATGCGTTGCTTACGTAGTACCCCGCACTTATATACGGGCGTATGGACGACATCGCGGTCGTATAATGTCACTGAACTTCGGCGTGAGCCTCTGTCGCAATCCAACGTTGCCAAGGTTATGTAGACACTACCCAACGTGCACACGGGTATTGATATAGCTTATTAGGTCTTCGCGACCGTCAGTCGAACGCCCAACCCCGCAATTTCTGTTTTCATCACAGACTACACTCATTCGGAGAAACTCAAATATCTGCTTCTCGGAACTTATTACGAAAACAAGCTCCCAAAAAAAACTCCACGATGCTCGGGTCTCCGTAATCAGACAAGCCGCGGTCGTTCTGGATAAGCCATGGTTGACCGTTAAATTGCTATACTGTTTATTTTGTTCGCACCGCTGGCACACTGCTTTAGGGCGCGCTTGCAAAACATCCTCCATCCATCGAAGCAGGCAATCCGGCATAAAAATGAGTTCCCACGGAACGCCTTATCGTAAACACGCTCTAGCGATGTTCTTTATTCTTGGCACGGTGGGGAAGCAAATCGTGCTCACATAAATAACCCAAACGAGGTGGAAAAAAAGACAATGCACGCCCAAAGTGAAGGTACTGGGGAAAGTAGAGGATACGAACAGAGAAACAAAAAATACGTGCGCCAAACTGCCACGAATTCCACGCACGGCGAGGTTTATATAAGGAACCCGGGGAGCAAATCGTGGGTAAGGCCATATGCGCTGCTATATTAGAGGCTTTACGAAACACGCCAGATATGTCTACGGGTGTTGTATCTCCGTCACGCCTGCGCCCCCCGCACGAACACAAAAAGAGGATGATATAAATTCCCCTGACGTACAGGAGCGCGGTAGTTTGCTTCAAACGCTAACCGGTTTGCTTGTTATATATGCCCCCCCTTCCCAGCCTCCCATTTTGTCCCGCTTTTCCTGCGCTTAGTAATTGGATCAGCGCCAGGCCCGGCAACAGATATTGGCGGGATAGGAAGAGGAGAACGAGAGCATGCGGTTCGTGCATATCTTTGGATGGGAAGTGCACGCAGCTGCGTAGTCCGCATGCAAGACTTCTTTCGGGCAGCTTACGATAAAGCCGCTGGGCGCGGGAACATCGTTTCCGCTCGGCATGCGACGACGAAGCGCGGGAGCCGGAAGTTGAATAGAAAGCGCCCTTAAACGATCTCCCTCCCTGCCTCTCCTAACATACACTGTAAGCATTCGTTATAGCTAAATCGCTTCTGAGAGAAGTTATATGGTTCTAAGTGCCGTCGGTGCGTTGAGAAATATTATTCCCGCTTTTAACGAATTATCGATTATAACGAAGTCAGTTTCCTTTCCCAAGGAGTTCGTTATAACGACGGTTTGTTGTGTTATATATGCGTACCATTACATCTTGAATACAACGGTAAGGCTTTATTACAACGACGAAACGTAGATCGCTGACGAAGTCAAAAAAGCCGTTTGATGTGTTGGTGTTCCTAAAGGTACCTTGTTCACAATCTGTTTGAACAAAAAAGCATTATTACAACGGTGAAACGTAGGTCGCTCACCAAGTCAAAAAAGCAGTTTGACGTTTCGGTACCCCTACGGGCACCTTATTCACTATCTTCTTCACACAGATTGTGAACAAGGCACCTTTAGGAGCAATAAAACGTCAAACGGCTTTTTGACATGGTCAGCGATCTACGTTTCATCGTTGTTAATAATCATTTTACCGACCAGGCGGTATTCCGTCAAACACTGGACTATGCCAACAGTAAGGCTGTTTTACCAATATGACGGAACGAGTCCTCCCTATCACGATGATCTAATGCCGCGTTCACGCTATTGAGAGAGGAGGCATATCGTCAGTTATATACGTACAAAAAAAAAAGCGCCGTTTTGCGTGATTTCCTAGGCCCATAAATCAGACGACGTCAGTGTTTAAAACGTTGTCGGAACTGCCGCAACGTTTACAAACTTGGCATAAGCAGTACGTCGCATCGAAGCGAACGCAACAGACTTGCAATAACTCCTATTTGTCGGCAGCAAATTGCGTTTTCCCTTTTTCTCCGCCGCCGAATCTGACTAATCTCCAAAGAAATATTCGGCCTTCCTCAGAAGCCTCCTCTTGGCGCCCGTTCTGCTGCTGGTGTGGTCTATTTCCTATTTACGTTAGACATCCGTACATCTCGCGACGTATTTATTGCCAACCCGCCTTCTGAAGTAGCCGCAAGCAAACTGTTGCTGACAGCTGCTCTTATCAAGCCTCACTGCTTATAGCAGAAAACAGGCAACGAAGAGAAAGGCTAAGCACAGAATGAAGTTGGCGCATATATAGTGTCAGGGCGTTCAAAGTTATTCGCGTAAGAATAAACAACCAGGTTTGTGAAAAGCGCCTACAAATGACTTATACGCTTGAGCATAACGTTCCTCTTACAAAAAGGGATTGATTGATTGATTATGATTGATTGATTGATTGATATTGATTGATTGATTGATTGATTGATTGTAGGGTTTAACGCGCCGACGCAACGCAGGCGATGAGGCGCTCCGGATTAATTTTGACCACCTCGGGATCTTTAACGTGCGCCTAAATCTCGCACACATGTGCGTTTTTGCTTTCCGCCTCCATCAGAAAAGCGGCCGCCGCGGCCGGAAATCGAACTCCGCGTCCTTGGCTCAGATATTCCCTACGCCATAGCCACTGAGGCCACCGCGGCGGGTTAAGATAGAAGAGAGAGAGAGAGATAGAGAAAGATAGCGATAAGAAAAAGAGAGGAGAGAGAGAGAGAGAGAGATAGAAAGAGAGAGAGAGAGAGAGAGAGAGAGAGAGAGAGACGATATGTAACACCGAAGATACCAACAACGTACAATATACAGCTAAAATTACAGGGCTACAAATACTTCGAAAACACAAATTAAATGTTCCTAAGCATTTAGGACGCTAAGGATACGACCGTCAACTACACTGGCGGACGTTTTAAAAATCGGCACCGTATCAGCTGCTCACTGCAAGACTTCATGAGAGCTTATCCACCTATGGGCAGCCCGTATAGTGCACGGCTCTGATCAACCAGGATTGCCGCGACCACGGCGCGGGAAAACAGCACTAAAAATAATAACAGAGAAACGTAATTCTCTATGCTGGACGTACAGCCTGCACCGATTCATTTGCCGGATGCCATTACAACCGCTGTTACGTAAAACGAAACGGACCCTTCGCACTGAAAGACATGATGACGTCGCTCGCCTCGTCCAAAGAAGGAACCTAATAGCATCCCCGCTTTTGTAACCCGCTGTCGGAATAGGACTGATGCTAAATACGCCCACACCAGCCCACCCATTCACTGCAGGTATGGATTTGTACCGAGGGCGTAAACTGACACCCAGACCCTTTACAGCACGTTCCTCGCGGAAATGGAAGGCGGGAACCAATGTGCTGCACGTTCCTGGAATGCAGAAACCAATTCTTCCAGGGGCGAAAGTCTTGCAACAGCGTGCACCTCATTTTCTAGCGACCTATCACCCGCGTCAGTGACGAACCTGATATATCCTCTGTCGGCAGGCGCAACGTACCTCGTGCACGGCTTACGCAACGTAAGTCACAATCAGCAACAGCAAAAATATACCCTAAACCTGGCACAACGGAGAACGGAGAAAAGCTCGCAAGGATGCATCCAATAAGATGAGGCAGGTCAGATGCAATTTTCCCTGGCGGGCATCCATCTCTCGCGCCACGAGCGGTTGGCTCCCCGTCGCTCTCTCTCTCTCTGTATCTAGCGTCTACGAACGTATCCCTGCGCTTTAGAATAGCGGCTAGCGTACGCTAACGCTACGGCGGCGGGTTGCCGGAACCCGATTGCGCATGCACGAGCGGGGAGGGCGAGGAGGTCGCCCCCCAGGGGAACGAATGCGCACCTGCCCAGTCGGGTCCCGGTACCCGCTGCCGCTAGTGTAGCGTACGCTAGCAGCTATGGACAAAAACTATCAAGCGGAGAGATCCGTACCTACGTATCTCTATGCACGTAAGTATAGAGATACGTACCTTCTAGAACGTATATAGAACATATCTGTAATACTTATAGAGAAGCACCTACCTCTCCATACGCACGCACGTACGTGTATTTCATGAGTCATGTTCATTATGTTTTTGTATGTATATGTATGTATGTATGTATGTATGTATGTTTATGTATGTATCTATGAAATGTATGTCATGTATGTATGTATGTATGATGTATGTATGTATGTATGTATGTATGTATGCATGTATGTATGTATGTATGCATGTATGTATGTATGATGCATGTATGTATGTATGCACGTATGTATGTACGTATGTTCGTTCGTACGTATGTGTTTCAATGCAGAGACTGCAGAAGGACATACCACAATCGCGTTACACGCGAGAGCCAACCGGACCACACTTCCTCGAAGCGAATGCGTGCAACGTCGGTGAGAACTGGACTCCGACTCGACAGGCCCCGGCCTCCGACAGACATGCCAGGCGGGGAAGCATCGTTCATCCGGACAGGAAAAGACGCCACCGCAAATCCGCCGCACACGAGGCACGCACTGTGACGCGCGCGTTGCATGCCGTCCTTCGTCCCTCGACGTTTCCCCGGCATGAATAATAAGACGACTTCATCCACCACCCGTCCCTCACGTGGACATGTTTCCCTTTCCATCGAAGAGAGCGGCGGGAAACGGCGACGCCTCGACGTAGCTTGTACACCCTCGCACGAATACAGACTGCCTAGCGTGAGCTGTACACGGACAAGCGACAACCACGGGCGTGCATATAGACTACATCTATAACTGCACTCTCCACTGCTTGTGTATCACGGACGAGTGAAGACAAGGATAAACACCGGTTAGACAAAAGAAAGCCTTAGCATTGACCGTGTCGTTATTAGGAGGCCCGTCGGTTAATGTAAAAATCGAGGCTTGAGGGGGAAAACACAGCGTCGGAATATGGGGATCGAAGTGAGGCCTGCCATGCCAGACGCTAGGCCGGGATAAACGCTGTAGCGATCGGTCGCAAGGCCTTCTTATCAAGCTGGTGTTGTCTCGAGATGGGGGTAACCAGAGGCACAGAGGATGCGGACGGCAGCAACCCAGATGCTGCGACCTAGGAATGGAGGGGTGGAATCGACTGAATATGTCAGTGGTTGGGATGCCAGCGGTTCTCGTCGTTCGCAAAAGCGAAATCGCTCGCACGTCGATGTTTCGGCGGATGTTTGGGATTCCCGGATAATCTAAATTATTTCGCGGCACTCCACCTAAGGTGCACGTTATTGCCCAAGTGTAGCTTGGGCGCGTAAAACCCGCCAAATTTGATACTAAAAAATAAAAAATAAAGGCACGAGTTTGCCCTTCTGTGACGTTTAAGCAAAACCTTTGAATTGTATTTAATATATACAAACTTGCACATTTTTTCGTTGCTTATCTCTCTGTTAAGCCACCGTCCATGGCGAAAATGCAAACTAATAAACGCTAGACTTGTTTATCTCAATTTTAATTAGCCAGTTTAGGGCACGGGTACCCCATAAATTCTCAGTATTCCCGCGTGAACAGCCGCGATCCCCTTTGACTCAACTCACCACCAACGAGGCAGTCCCGTTAAGCGCGTGGATGCTGCATTTACAAGCTGATATCCATCAGTATTGTGGTGCCAATCCCAAGAGACTAAGTTCTAACAAGCGCCTCCTTTGACATCATTACGATTGACGCGAAAATCAAAAAGTCAGTTCACAAGAGCAGAAAAAAATCAATAAAAAAAAAGTCACGCGGCGATTGAGCTCGAAGCTGCTGACGGATGCCACTGCCACTGCTGCTGCCGCTTTTGCCCATTCAGTTGACTGCTGCAACAAAGCACCGTACATGCCAAACCGTTCTTCCTACCGTACGTTAATGCGCGTACCTGCTTTCTTTTTTTACTTTATTCGGGCGTTCGCGCAGCCGATGCGGGGCCGGTCCTTCCGAGCACTTGGCACAGCTGCCGAGAGGAAACGCGGCAGCTGCGCTGACCGCGCAGCCGTGCGAGCAAGCACGCAGCCACTACTGCCTCGAATCAGGGGAAAGTGTACCTTCGATCCTCTCTCTTTTTAACCGTTAGACTTGCGTAGTCTGGCTGCAGAGTCAGGAAGATTCGAGTCTGCGACCCGCTTTGGGCGCGCGAGAGCTCAGCGAGGTTACAAAACGCAGCCTCAAAGAGGAGGTTCGATCGACTTTTCGCTACGACGACTATTCGGGCTTCTAAGGAATTCTTACAACGAAATCAGCGAACGTGAAATCAGGCGTCCTAACTACGCTGGGGGAGATTGTTATCTGCGCTTAAAATCTACTACGCATACTCGTATGGGCATTGAGCGGAAGACACTGCACACCTAATAACTATACGATTTCCTCGATTTTATTTTTATTGGGTTGTGAGGTTAATCTAATTTCTAAACGTTTAAGTCAGACTAATCCTAAGTAGTACCGGATACAAAAGAGAAGCTCTTCGTAGCAATATACGCAATATGCATAAATGGTTAATCAGCTATAAAAGTGCGTGTTTGATCGTTCACTTTGAGGGACCATAGTAGGCCTGACTTTGATACGCGGATAAACAGGTAACATTTCACTATTCAAGCCGAATGGCGGACCGGAGATATTATGCTGAGCTGTAGGTGTAAATAAGTACGTGATGCACTGCTTTGGAAAGCCATGCCCGTTGCAAAGTAAAAAGAATCAGGAAGTACTAAAAATGGCCTTTCCGCAAAGCACATTTTTTAACATTCCTCTCGAGTATTATAGAAACAAAAAAAAATGGCCGCACGCGAGGAAGATATAGATTCTGCAGTGCATTACAACAAGATACATGACTGAGTAAATTTTAGTTATAATTATCTCATTTTATCCTCATTAAAATCTTTGAACTACTCGCGGCGCCACTCACCTTATGATTGCTTAATCCTGCACCGCTTATATCAAATAATGCTTATAACATTTTTTTTAGTTTATATGACTACGTTACAACTAAACTTTACTGCATAATATCTGCGTTTCCTCCCCGCAGTTTCGACATGAGCCGCATCGCGATTTTTTTTTTATCTAAAAATTCTGCTACGAGCACCAAGACATATCGACGTTTTGATGGGCGGGTTCCGGCTGGGAGTTAAAACCATCAGATCTCTCCAAAAAAAATGTCCTGTTCGGAATGCAGGTCATGAAGAAAAATGTTAACAGCGGTATCTACAGAAAAAGGGGGAAAATGCGGCTAAGCGGGTGTTAAAGGAAACGGCGGGAGCCGACTCTGAGACCGAATAAACGTAAGCCTAACCAATAATATATTACATTAGTACACTAATAACGTTTTCCTTTCTAATACTTGATCGCTTGAACTGAATGTGCGCATGCTCACCGCGGCAGAAAAGAAAGATTTAACGCCGACCAAATATATAAAAAAAGTGAGCAGGAAGTGCGCCAGAAACATGATTCGAGTAAGTAATGCGCACGTGCGGCCTAAATTAAAAAAAAACAAATCATATGAGAGCGAATTGAGCCGCTGCAATACCACTCTTTTCACTTCGCTAAGTGCTCCCTTTTTTTCTTGATTTTGTTTATGTCTATCATTTCTGTCGATACCTTCCTTCCTGCTTTTATACACTATTAGCGCGAGAAGAGCTAATTTTTTTCCACATTTTCGCCCTTTTCACCTTTCCTGTCTACCTTACTTTCGTGTTTTTTTTTTTTCGCTTGTATTAGCGCGGAAGGGCTCACCACAGCCGAGCAGACAGCCTCTACGGCTTCCAAATCGCAGATGGAGCTTCGTCGGCGTTGGTACGGCATCGTGGCGCTCGGGGGGCCTCACGCGGCCTCGCCGGAGGTAGAAACCAGACGACGATGCGGGGATGGGACACGGCTGCCTGCGCCGCGGTTACGTCAAAACTCGTGCCGCCAAATTTGAAGTTCACCATTTTTACATCTTCATTCGCGCCCACCAAGCAGACAAAGCACATTGCGCGGTCGTCCCAACACCATTTTTTTTCTTTTTTTAATTTTATTTCTATCGCTCAAAGACCAATGCTTTTATTCCAGTATAGAAAGGAATAAACGTGGTGCCTTTGATGGAAGGGTTTCCTGTTTGAGGCGTTGGCGGACAAAAGATGTTTACCGCGTATTCCCACTCGCCCAAGCGAAGCTTTTTTTTTTTCCCCCTTCATTTCAGGCGACATTAAGCCGCGGAGTTGGATCAAAACATGCCGATTTCGGTTTTGAATGAGACACAGAAGGGACTTTGAAAACGTGTTTCACGGCTGAGTTGCGTAGTTGAAACGCGGGTAATATTTCACTTCACTATTTATCGAAAGTTTAGTAGGGCTTTCACTGGTTTGTAAACGTCGGTAGCGGACAAAAAAACCCCCCGCAAACTCACGCGATGACGTCACAGTGTTTTGCAGACATTTTCGTCTGGCCGATGGCTCTTCGCTTGTTCACACACAGTTTACATGTAAAGTAAAACCTCGCTATAACGAAATCGCTTCATTAAAATTCTCTGTTAACTCGCTTAACCTTGTCATAACAAGTAGTGCATTTATACCTTCTAGACTGTCGTCCTATTTTTAAAGTTACCGTACACAGCAGGCCTAAGTATGCTAACCTTAGCTCGTAACCGGTGGTAGTTGCTCCTTGTTCTTCACTGGATTATTAATCTCATTTTAGTCATTTCCACGTTTATATAGTTTACTTTTTGTGTGTCATTGTTAAACCCTCCGTACTACCTTTGATTGATAGAATTATTTTTTATTGATTGATTGATTGATTGATTGATTGATTGATTGATTGATTGATTTGATTGATTGATCGATTGATTGCGGTATCCAATTTGTATTATACGAAGTGTGTCTTAACGAAATATAGGCCAGTGCATCGGCGTTATTCATTTCGTTTAAGCGCTGATATTAACGGCAGGTTAAAATAATATTTTTTTTTCGTAACAGGTGCTGGCTGTAATACGCTACATTTTCCAATCAATTTTTTCTCCCCAAGCATTCCCCTCTACAGCCTTGAAGTTTACTTCGCCGTACTGCTTTGAAACCTCAGGACTTCGCAGAGGTAGACATACATTTCCTTCACGTAAATTTGGATTGCTGCTATCACATTACAACGGAATGCGTGGTATCTGTCCTGTTTTCTTCCCGCAGAGCCCATAAGCACAAGCACTTAATCCCCCATTCCAACCCCCGCCCCACTGAGAGCCACTGGTTGGCAAGGGAAAAATTAGTTATTATATAACGGGAATTCGCACAACTGTTGCATTCCATGGCACTCGTGTGAATCCGCATTCTAGAATAACTACCTCCCCCTTTCTTGCCAAAACTACGGTAATAACTAGCCAAAGTGGCAGGCAATTCATTACGCTGACTTTGAAGTTTCAGCATAGATTACACGATAAAAAAAAACAGTTTAAAACGAAGAAAAAGCGAAACTTGATCGGATCTCCAAAGCGTTTCTTAAAATGGCAGCCTTTAGAGACTCATTATTTGCACTTTGTGAAGCACAACTTCGAAAGCATCTCTAAGATACGGTCGAAAGCACTTATATACGTTGACAAATGTGAAAACTCCACAATTCAACGACTCTCTCGAAGTGCGCAAGCTAAGTGAGCGAACACTGAACGCGACGATAGTTCCCGAGATGCTCGGCGAAAATCTAAAATGTCCCCGCGCAATGTGCTTCACTGCTTCGATGTGGCGCGACAAAGGCAGAAAAATAGAGCACGGAGTGCTCCAAAGACAAACCTTTTCTCTTCCTTCAAGAACAGTTCCTCTGTACTCGAAAATTCGTTCCCGGGCCACCCCAACACACAAAGGATTCCTTCGAAGAGTGCCTATTTGTCAGAAAAACCGGCGCGAAGACACATACACACACCACCACTGTGCCTACACTTTGAGAGCGCTGATAAAGAAACCAATGCAGCTACTAAGTCCGCGGAGGAATCGACTGATCTGACGTCTGGCAAGACGCGCGAGTAGGAAAAAAAAGTTGTTTTTTGGCTTGAATTCAACGACGAGACTTTAGTTCTTGTCCTCTTCTTTTCACCGATAGAGAAGAGGACGACAGGAGAACACCGACGTCTGAAGGGTGAGCGGGCAAAGATCTACGAGCAAGAAACACGTCGCCGAGTTAAAGACAATGGCTTGGACCCGAGCAGTCTGCCTCGGTCGCTCTGTTACGCTTACGACTCCTGCTTCCCTTTGGCCGTGTTTCATTTTTGTTTTACGTTTGAATCACTTTTCTTTCGGTCCCGAAGCACCTGAGAGACTCCAGAGACATATGCCAAGTTCGCTCGACTCTTTCACAACCAAGTTACGTCGAACGAGAGGGCCTTCACGGTAGAACAACGTCACAAAAAAGCTGCCCGTCAAAGGGGGGTAATGCAACCAGGCGACACTTACTTGAGCTACTGCAGGATTTCAGAAACAATAAAAAAGTCAGTTCCCCGGCTTTGCCAACGGCCCGACGAGCGCGCCAATTATCGACGAAAAAAACACCCTCCTTGGCGACGCGAGCCTCGTCGTATACGGGCTCACGCGACACACAGCCCGCCGGGCACGCGCACGCAAGAGCCTTCAAATGAGGCCACCTGCCGCGCGAACAAACTGAATAAACTGAATAAACAGGCCACCTCTGCCAAAAGGCGCACACAAAGGGAGAAAACGAAAGTCGGAGAACTTCAAGTCAGAATTGATGGATTGAAAAGAAGAACGGGGCGGTGGAAGGGAAGGCAGGGACCGTACGACGTTTGTTCCGTTACGGATCGGGACAAGGTCTTTCGACGCTCAAGTGCACAGCTGATGACTTCGGGAAAGAAGTACATGGCCCATCAACCTCATACTACCCTACAGAGTCGTATCGAACGCACCCTACGAATAGTAAGCAATGCCAGTGATGCAGGGAGCACTCCGACTGCACTACGACTGCGCCGCCATGCCAAGACTCCGATTCGAGAACGGGAAACAACAAAACCAAGGGAGGAATTCCTTTGCACTTGGCGCGCACTGCATCGGAGGTTCCCTTTGTCTTAGCGAGACGAGAAGACGCCAGGCAGTGCTGGCGCACGGAAGCGGCAGATACGCCGACGCTGCCGGTCGACTTCTCGGCGCTCTGAACGCACAAGGAAAGAGACAGTGTGTAGGTGTTCGCGATGTGCGCGTGTGTGTCCGAACTGGCGCTGCGGCGACGTACGAGGAGTCGCGCAGCGCGTATACACTGCACCTGTGCCGCGCCGTACTGTTGGAAAGAAGCGCTGCTCCACGACGAAGTTCGCATCAGTGCACCGAAACCACCATCACGTGCGCGGACTTTTTTTTTTTTTTCGACTGGAAGAAGAAGCGCCGGCCGTGTCCCGACGAGCTCGAGCAGATGCAGCAGATGTAAGTCGGGGCGTGAAGAAATTCCTCGCGGCCCGAAAAATTCTTTCCGGAATTTGTTATAATGCATGCGCGCCCTCAAACGTACTAGGTGTGTTTCCGCAAATGGAGTCAGTACGACTAACCAGCTGCCACAATAACAACGCAGTTTACTACTTACGTTTCGCCCGGTGGACTTGTCTACTTGATGAAGGCAAGTCTACTTGCCGAAACGTTAGCAGTAAACTGCGTTATTTTAACTCATGTGTGTCGACCTTGTTGCTGAACTATATATATATATATATATATATATATATATATATATATATATATATATATATATATATATATATATATATAAAGCAAGCGGGAAGGCAGACGAATTTCGTTATAAACGGCATTATATTAAAAGAGGATAGTCCTCACAGTGCGTTTTGAACCACGGAAAACACTAATTACACAATGATCGACATTCAGCATTGCGCTATAAGGAATGTTTACTTGGCGCGCGTGTATATATATATACATAAATAGCCACCGTTTGCCCAGCAGCATACGGTTACACATGTTGCCCAAAGCGCTGGAACCAGTTGTTCTCATACACGCCTTGCATAGACCGCCGACGGCATCGGTGAAAGGCGCACTTTTGTCGCCACTGGCTTAGGAGAAGTTTTCCCTCCGACACTTCACTTAAAAGAAACGGACAACCGATTTTTGTCGAGTACATTTTCTCTGTCCCAAATGAAAGGGCGTCACTTAAAGGAACTCAACCTGAAATAGTTTTGCTCGCAGCGTCCTAGAACTTTTGAAATCGGAATTTTTATATCTACGAACTGTACGTGTCCCGCCAAAAGTAATGCAGACTACCCTGACGATGAGCCTTGCAGCAACATACTTTTAACTGCCCGTAGAACAAAAAAATACTACGTGTCGCCACATTTCAGACTTCAGAAATTTCAGTGCAAAATTACAATTACTTCCGCCTGTTTATTTAAAATTCCTCACCTCAGTATATAAAACCCTGGCTTTCATATAAGCTAGACGACACTGTTTCCACAAAAACCGGCTGTCTCTTCTTTTAACAAGCAAATAAGGTTGGGTATACTTCCATCCGCAATGTGTGTTTCCATATTTGAGTAGGATGACTATCGTTATTTAAAAAAATCGTTCTATGCGGAATTTAGGTTGTTTGGATGCCGCTGTTTGGATTTCTTCTAAACTCCGCCGGGGTCTTCGCTCCTTGGCGATTTGCTCAAACTATACGCACCTCTCCGACCCTGCCACAGCTTGGTACGTGGTTTCTTTTTTATTTATCCCGCTCCAGCGCTGTACACCGAGCAATTTTGAAGTCGGCTTCACTGCTTCACGTCGCTGCATTGCGAGAAGACATTCTTCAGGTGATATATAAGCTGCCATGTATGAAACTATGAACGCTCCACGGCCTCTCATTTATTGCGCTTTTAATGCGCCCAGCGAAAAATGTGGTACTCAAGCGTTACAGATGGACAGTCCGTGTCTGTTCGTCGAGTCTGCGTAGAAATAATTTTCACGCATATAAAACACCACGGCGTTCGAAGCATCAGAGCGCAACCGCATACACACCGTTAAAAGCGACGTCGAGAAATAGGGAACGACTTAGACTTGGCGCTTTCACAGCCTGAAGTGGACACACGGAAAGTCTCCGGCAGGGTTGAGAACAGCAGTTACAACAAAACAAAATAGAGGAAGCTCACACTAACGCGTAAGACTTGAAGGTATACACGGTCGCCGCAACCTTGGCCAATCTCTTTCACTGGTAATGCTTGGCTTGACAAACGTGCTCCGGGACGCTGGGCGGTCCTGTGAGGCACGCACACACGAGCGCTAGCCATTTTCGTGGTTTTCTTAACTGCCAGGCGGTCGCCGCGAAGCCCGCGCTCACGTGCGCGCTCTGGGCAATTTCTTGGTATTTTTAACTGCGGACACAAAAAATCGCTGTTAAAAGTGACACGCCGACGTGTATCAAGGGCGCGGCTTTCTGAAGAAGCGGAAGCCACGGTCGCGTTCAACGTGACACGAGATGTGGGTGGGCGTGCCGCACGTCTCAATTCTTGAATGATCGCGACAACAATCGGTCGTCACTGCGTCTTCCTGTTCAAGGGGCCATGAAAACAACACACAACCTAGTTCTTTTGAAAGAACCCGCTTTCAGTAACTCACTCAGCTACATTCCAGCCGCGAAAGACATTGCTTTTTTTTAAGCCGAAAAAGAAAACGCGACAAATATATTACGAGCCTTTCAAATTTCGCGCCACAGTGACGTCATACGGGAAGGAGTGACGCTAATAAGGGCCAGTCCTAACAACACAGTTATAAGTGAGTCAACTGCACGTTAGCGTTCAAATGACACGATGAAAGGGAACTAAAGGCCCCACTACAATTGCCTAGTTATCTTTCCTCGCGGTAGCCTACGCCAGGAGTTCCGCCAATCGCACAAACAAAATTTCTGTGACGTCCATGGATAAATAGCCGGGAAGTGTCTGGGAGTCGTTGATGCTTCATGTGTGTTCTTTAATATAGATTATTTCTTCGAAGTTCGCGATGAACTCGGTATCACTGTTATCAGGATAAAGCAATTTTTTTTTTTATAAAAAAGCGAATTTGTGTTTGTCATTCCCGGCCCCTCGTCTCTAATCGAGTTGGTGGTGCATCCGATGCCACCACTACCATTGCTGCTGCTGCTGCCGCGCTTCAAACCACAAATTAAGGCCACAAAGGAGATTTCAGGGGGGTAAACGACCGCACGCCGTTTAGAGCCAGGGTCGTGCCAAAGCCAGCGTCTAAATGCCAGGCCGGATCATGAACTTTGCTCAATGACAACTTGACACCCACATCTGCTTTTTTTTCCCGCAGCCAACAATGCCTCCACGAAATACCGAAACACTCGTGTCTTGTTTTGTTTTTTTAATACCGGAGGCTCATGTTTAACGGGGGGTAGGTGCGAATGGCCGCTGAGAAAACGAGATTTTTATGCCGGCGTTATTTTAGTTCAGCAGGCATTGAGGACAATGCACACGTAAAAAAAGGCAGTGCCCTGATGACCTTGCGATCAAAGCAGCCCACTTCATTCGAAAGACGCTCAAAGCGAAAGAATGCCGACCGATCTATGCGCCGACGCATGTATAGCGTGGATTACAGCGCACTGAATGCAACTATTTCGTTCTTTTTGGGGGGTTATTGCTTAATTCATTTGTGTGCACTTGTACGCCGTTGAAGGAACGCATGTGCTTCCAATTCAAACCGATTGAAGTTGCATGGAAGAAAAATACGCTAAAGCGCCAAATACCGCCGCATTGGTAAGACCGGGCAGTCTTTCGCTTTCAGCACGAGTCAATTAAGTGCGAAGATAACAATTTGTGACGTCACCTGTAGGCGTGACTGCTCCGATAACACAATGTATCGGAATTTTTGTATCGCTGGTGCTTTGATCGCAGGTGCGAGAGCTTTCTAACAACGCCTTTATTCACACCAGAGGTGCCAGCTTCTAACGCCACCCCTCGTTTTCAGTCATATTCCTTGGCCATCTCACCACACGTTCATGCAGCAAAGCGAACTTTACAGGGGCGTCAACACACTTTGAAAATGGCTACGTTGCACGGCATCGCTATCGAATGCGGCGACAAGGAAAAAAAAAAAAAAAACAAAGGATTGGTTTCAGGAAAAAGTTTACCTTGCTGGATAACTTATCCGGGGGGTCGCCGTTCATGACTGCTGGTAAATGACCCGGCACCGGCGACTATAAAAACGCGCACGGGATAACCCTTTCGCGTCACTTTCAGCCGGCGACGTTGGAAGTGACCACCACGGTTGAACGGTTGGTTAGCGATGTCGTAGACACGGTCAGTAAATCCGCCCGATCGACGACGAAAGCAGACAGAAAAGAGTGTGTACACTTGAAGATTTTTCGACGCTCGCTGAAGAAGGCGATCGCGGGCTTGTGCAGCGGACGAGACGGAAGGGAAATAAGTTCGCGTTCACCAAACTCGCTGCAAGGGCACGCGCAATCTTCGTCCCTCGTGCGGGGTTTCAGTAGACGGTCCTAGGACGAGCGCAGGCGGCGTCACGGGGCGAAAATTGGGCAACCAAAAGTGAAAAACAACATAAAACGCAGCAGACGCCGCTCTCGTCCGAGAGCGCAGTTCGAGGCACAACACAGCGGGACCGGCAGGGAGAACGCGTTTTGCCGGCAGCGTCCCGGCCGCCGCTCCCCCTTTCCACCGGCCGCCTCCTCGCCTTCGCCGAGCTTCCCTCCGCTACCGCGCCGGAAACGAGAAGCGCTGCGGGCGCGTTCGATTGTTCCGCTGCAGACGGCGCCACTGAACCGTGACGTCACATTTACCTCCCTTCCTCTCGCCTCCGCTGTTTTCTGCTGACTCCGCGCTGCCGGCCAAGCGTTCCGGCGGTATTTTTAATTGTTTTCCTTGTTATTTTCAAGAGCCTTTCTAATTTCTTCGGCCTGGGAGCAGCTATTTTATCAGTGAGCTTTTTTTAGCGCCTACTGATTCGGCGCACCGGACAGTACGATCTAACTGGACATGCGCAGTACAGGCCAGAAAATGCGATGTTACTAATGTTCAAAGGATGATGACCAGGCTTATACTGATTCGCAGCAGCTTTGGCTCTGTTTTACACGGTCCTTTTTCTAAATATATTTTCCTTCACTGGTAGAAACCAGCGCAATGGCATGCGATGGAAACAGCTGCGTCGCACAATTTCTCTGAGATTTCTGGAGACAGCGAATGCAAATGGCGAGGAAGCCTTGAAGGTGAAGGGCGAGACCGCGTCATGTTGAGCAAAAGAAGAATTACATGTTACGTGACAGCCTAAACAGGACAAGGCAAAAGGAACAAGAAAAACAAAAAAGCAAAAACGAAGTTGAAAAAAAATAAAAAGACAGAAACCGGTATCGTTAATGCGCTCACGCTCAGCGAAAGTAACCAATCCTCCGCCCTGGCGCAGCGTCCGATCCTTAATTAAAGCGGCGTTTCCTGTATAGTAGCATTCGGCCACCCTTCTAATCACTCAGTGCAGAGACTCAAATAGCGCGGTGCACTGCACCTTCCAATTGAAACTGTCGAGAATGGTGGAGAACGCGTGCCGCTCTTTAATGAGAACTCGAAACTGCGTGATTAATGATCCCGGAACCAAGGCACGAGGCGAAGTATAGATGACTACGAGTCGATCGGATCACCATGGTTTATGTAGCGTGTTGGCGAAAATCCGTCTCCAAAGGGGGTTATGCATATAATAACACGAAGGCCGCTGCCTTGGGCTCGAACTTTTACCCTCGGGGTTAGAAGCCAAGCCGCTAATACACCGAACAGAGACTCTGTCCTGCGCCTACGGTGGGACTTATCGCACGACACCCAAACTGCGTGCCTAGAAATTAATTAATGTCTCTATACCGGCTAGTTTTATCGCAAGATTTATGGAAAACGAGATATACAGGAAAGAGGCGCCAAGCTATAGCGACGAATACAGAAGTCAACAAAATGTCAAACTGACAGCGTTGATCTAAGGTCGATGTCATTTGGGATATTGCTTGGGCCATGGTTTTCCTTGTTATAATTGACAATATAGTTGACTTCAATTGGTACTCATAAATGCAGTTAAGTGTAACGTGCACTACAGCAACCTGGAGTCTCTTCATTAAAGTCTGAATACTAAACACCTACATCAGTAGATAAGATTTTTTACCATGTAGATTACGATGCTGCGTGCGTGCGTGCGTCTGTCTGCATGTGTGCGCGCGCCTGTCTGTCTGTCTGTGTGCGCGTTTGTCTGTCTGTGTGTGTGTGTGCGCACGCGAATGTCTGTCTGTATGTCTGCTGTCTGTCTGTCTGTCTGTATGTCTGTGTGTGTGGTGTTGCGTAGCGTCGTGTGGTCGGGGTATGTAGTGTGTGTGTGTGTGTTCTAGTTCCTGCAACAAATAATAAACCACCAAGGCCACTCCGTCTCCATCAAGGCAAGGCAGCGAAAGCAAGGAACACTTCAAACATCGCACCACGTAGGCGGCAAGGCCGAAGCAGCGCCAAGCGCGCAAGACCGTTTGTTTACGTTCGCCACGGAGAAGATATCGGGCATATAAAGAAAACAACGAAAAAGGGCCCGAAAGACGGATCTTGGTGGCGACTCTAAAATTAAAACGGACCTGCGCTGCCGAAAAAAGTTCCAGCAATAAAGCAAAGCGGGCAGACAGAGGGGGGAGAAAGAGAAAGGGATCCGCGCATTGACGGTCGAGGAGAGGGACCCGGATGTTGGAAAAAGCAGCGAAGTCGGCGGAGGCGATGGACGACTTGCGTGATCAGAGATGCCGCACCGGTGGCCGGCTTTAGCAGCGGGAGGCGCGGGAGGACGAACCGGGATCGCGATATAGACCGGTCGCCTATAAATAGGCGTTTCCCTCGGACGGACGTACTCCGCCGCCGCGCTTTACAAAGATCCCGCGACCACGCCGGCACCGCGGCGTCGGATAATGCGATGTCGCTGTCACTTCGCACAATAGCTGTCACTGTGTGAATAAGAAGGAGGAGAAACAGTGAGTTACTCCCGGAACGACTGTTGCAGTTCTTGAAGCGTCGCATCAAATGACTCCGCGAACGCGGCACGCGGGTCTCGAATAATCGAACTTTGTATCAGTTCAAGTCGCTGTTACGGTAAAATGTAGGATGAAAAGGGTACGTTGCTCTCAAAATAAAGTTTTTACCCATCACGAAGCCGAAATTAACAAGAACACCTTGGTAAATCTCGTTTTCACTCTGACGAAAGAGTACTAATAGTGCTAGCAAAAAAAAATTACAAACTACTGCGTTTCCGAAAATAAAAAAAAATATTTCCAACATGCTGGAATATTTCTTGCAGCGTACTATTAGCGAAACGTGGCTTCTCACTTCTCTCGAACATATATTACACCGATTTAAGGCGGTTATTATGCCCTGGTCGCCAAGAAGCTTCAGCGTATATATATAATTGTAACCTGGTAAGGACGCGGAGTAACGTCTCTCGCAGCAAAACATGGCCGTACAGTAGGCTAGATCAGATGGATGAGACATGCGGTGAATAGAATAAACCGGAACTACATACAAAGCGGGATAAGAAATCTCCAGGCCCTCGATGGGACGAACACGCAACAAAATTACCGGCAAACTCCAGAATAATGTTTCTAGCATTACGTAACTACAAAAGCAGAGTCAACGCAAAGCCCCCTTTTCCTTTTCCCCTAATGACCGAAAGATGTCACGACGTTTAAGGCGAAGCCGCTACAATCAGCCTCCCCGAACGAAGAGACAGATTTTACGCTATCTCGTCCACGTCGGAGCCAGCGAAAACAAAATCAAGCGAGCTCAGCCCAGGGCTCGCAGAAAATGGACTCCACGTCGCCGACAAGATCTCGTCGCTTCGGCAGAGTGCACCGGTAAACAGGCCCCCCTGGCCTGTCCACTCTGACCTCTGCTGGTTAAGCCCGCCGGGAGGGAAAGAGGAGGAAAGGGGAAAAGTCCCGGAAGCTGGCTCTCGGAAGCGCTTTAACGATAGCTTACTTCCGACTTGGCGACCCCTCCCCTCCTCGCTCTCTCGTCATCACCTACTTCCCACCGCACGCTCCGCTCGGCCGCTAAGCTTTTAGCGAAAAGAGCTGCGACGAAGGAGGAGGCAACCGAGAGATAACGGCAGTTTAGCTCCCCGAAACCGGGTCGCAGGCTGAACACACACGCGCCGCGGGGCAACGAGAAACAACGAGACGAAAGTCAATCTGTTCCAAGAGGCAAGCGGTTGCATTTACGTGGCGCCTTTCCACCGCGGGACGCCTCCGGCATTTAGAGAGGGACACTCCCGCTACGCACGGCACACTGCCGGGAGCAACGCCATTTCGCGAGCTTCGTCGTTTTGTGATGCGATTAATGCGCCGAGAAGGGTAGGCCTGTGCAGACACTGTTGGGAGAATTTGCGATGAAAGACAGACCTGGCAGAGCGAGAAAGGATAGGGAATTGAGCTAGCAGCCATGCTTTCAAGAGACGTACGTATTACCGCTGTCGTCCCATCTATCCTGGGGCAGTTACAGCGCCGACGCATTTAACAGGGGAGCTACTTAGGGGCTCGCAATGTCCGTTGATGCCCGTCACGCTGAGCGAAATGTGTACAAAACTTACTTTGCCGATACACAAGGAAACATCTTCGTTGGTGTTTTTGCCGTGCCTCCGAGTGTGTGTGTGTGTGTGGTGTATAATATATATATATATATATATAGTATATATAATTATATAATATATATATATATATATAATATATATATAATATGAAATAAAGAAAGACACACTTCGAAAAATAAAAGGTTTAACGTTTCGCCAGGGACCGGCCTTCATCTGACTGCTGTTATGTCTGACGAAGGCCGGTCCCTCGGCCGAAACGTTAAACCTTTTCTTTTTTCGACGTGTGTCTTTCTTTTTTGCTACGACTTGCTGGTGTCCAAGAAATATTTTCCAGTAATATATATATAGTGTCATGTTTAGGAAGAAAAATCAAGAGCAGCCGTAATCCAGTACTACTGCTACTACTACTACTACCTACTACTAGTAGTAGCAGTAGTAGTAGTTACTACTACTAGTAGTAGTAGTAGTAGTAGTAGTAGTAGTAGTAGTAGTAGTAGTAGTAGTAGTAGTAGTAGTAGTGTTAACAGAAAGGGGCGAACACTGGTCACGATGAAAAAAAATGGGATGGGACAAAAATAACATTTAACGCTTCGTCCCCACCGCGGCATGGTACCTTTATGACGGCATAACGGGTTCACTTCGACCGCAAAATCGAAAAACAGATTCAAGGGAGAAAACAACTAGGAAATAGCCAAAAAGACAAAGAAGTTGGACGCGAGAAAAGAAGAGAAATTGTGCTCCGGGACAACCGGCGGCGTCACGCGACTAACGCATTCGCGGACTAATTTTATCGGACACTGCGGAAATTCACATTTTATTCTGTCCGCTTGCTATTCCTGGAACGACGCTGCGCTGGCCGTAGTAGTACGTAGCTCGTTCTTCGGGGCAAACCAGCAGTTGACAGGTTGTCAGTGACCCGATTCGATTTTGCCCATTTCCAGGTGGGTAATTATCCCCGCGTAACTGACAGGCGTGCGTATGGCAATAACAGAGCGTGGGAAACGGTGTCACGGCTGTTGTAATGAGCAGTGATCGTGATGATTTACGACGGCAATGATGAGTGCCGTTCGAGGTCGAGATTGTGATTATGATCATGATGATGATGTACGAAGACGCTTATTATTATTATTTCAATAAAACAGCGAGCAAAGTGATATCACGGCTGCTGCGGGGCGTGGTCATGATGATGATTGACGACGACGATGATGATGACGATGTCCTTATGCTTAATCTGTCAGGAGCAGACACTACAAGCCACTAGTTTCGCGTCTTTGGAGCAATAAACGATCAAACAATAGCTGCTTCTTATACGGATTACATGCGCCAAACAGCCACGCCATCCGGATATGCGCCTGGGACAAAACGACCACGCGTGTGGAACGATGTTTACGACGGAATACGATAGCGACCGGGCGGAACGGGAGTGCTGAATTTTCGAGCAAAACGGAAAACGGTATACGCCCGAGGGGAGCGATAGAGAAAATACGGTGGATAACGACCGTCGCATTTTCATGCGAGCCGCCGACCGAAACGACGTCGTCGTCTTCTTCGCCGCGCTCTCCAAGCAGCGTAGGGGCACGCGCATCGCTGGGTAGCTTCCATGAGATCGTGACTCCACACACCAAAGCAACCTCAGATGGAAGCGAATGCGGGGGAGAAGGTGAAACACCAGGAAGCCGCGAAATGGCTGAAGCACATAAGCCTGCAGCCTGTAACGAGAGAAACTCTCGTAGCATCATATTTCGGGAGAAAACTGCCGCCACGGTTTACCGTTCCTCGGATGCAAACCGAAAGGGGCTTACAAAAGTCACGTTCTCCTTTGAGCGAATCGTTCGGGCTGTTTACGGAAGAGGCGAGCTGGGTAACGACATTGTTCCCTATAGAAGACAGAGTTTGAATTGAAGCCAAGCCACAAACCTTAGGCCTTAATGTCAAGTGGGGATTGGCTTGGCTTGAGCGCTATTACCAGACACCACAAGCGCACGAACAGCAGGTGTGTGCGTATGTATATATCAGTAAACTCTTTTCTGATTTCAGGAAGAAGACTTCCTTTCTTCAGTACTCTGAAGAAAGGAAGTCCTCTTCCGGAAATGTCAGTAAACTTATATTATTTTAAATATTTTCTCGTGTGTCTCTGTCCTTACTTGCGCGCGCGCACGCGCACAAACACACACACCCGCCCCATCCGGGTGTCGTTGTATAAAGGAAGTAACT
This sequence comes from Haemaphysalis longicornis, assembly GCA_013339765.2. NCBI lineage: Eukaryota > Metazoa > Arthropoda > Arachnida > Ixodida > Ixodidae > Haemaphysalis > Haemaphysalis longicornis. The sequence continues at coordinate 22,212,591 of CM023457.1, forward strand.
ATATTTCATCGTAAACAGAAAACAATAAAAAGAAAACTTTGCATCTACTGTGACCGTGTCCTGCCAAGCCCGAATTCAGTGCGTTCCGATTTCAGAATCGGGGTGCGTAAATCACAACGGAATAGTGTCGTCAATGTGCGACTTCGTCCCTGCGAATCCAGCTATACGTTACTGAACGCGTAAGTAAAAGAAAAAGAAGAAGAAAAAAAGAAGCGGCTCGATGTTGTTGCGGAAGCTTTTCTGACAGTGGACTTTGGAAGTATCAGGAAGTTTTGACAATGGGAACGCGACCACGAGGTGGCGCTGAAAAAAAGAAAATAGGACACAAGTTTGACGCAGAAATTTCCTTGAAAAGCAAGTACGAAAGAGAGGGCCGCATAAACTGTAAATTCCTCTTCGGGGAGAACTATACAGCGGTCGTATTGTATATGACTTTCCGCTTAGCCAGTTTTATCGGTCAGAGCGCGTTTCTTGCGTTGAACCATTTTGCCACTGCGTTGTAAAAAAGAACGATTTAGGAACGCCTTTCCTCTAGCCACCTTTTCTTTTTCAGCCGGAAAAAAAAAAGGAATTCGAAAAGGTACAAAAAAAAACATTGTTCCGAAATGGTTACCGGGGAGCGCGAACGACCCTACTCCGCCCCCACCCCAACCCTTGCCCGTTCCCAACTCCTCCCACCGCCCCCCGCTTTTTTGCGTCAGGCTTCCCCTATTACACAGCTGCCAAAGGTGAAGTGTCTTTTACAGGGCGGCATGGTCAGTGGTAACATATCGTTACTGAACGGGAAGCCCGGAGCCAGAACAATACAGGAGATGAAACGCCGCTTCCTACGGCAGCCAGATAACGTAACAAGTGTTTGCCCCAGGTCAGGCTAGCGGCATGTCTCGCGGGAGAAGAAGCTTCGCGACCACCACGATCCGCATTTCACTGCGTAGCCCCGGAATGAATTGTGGTCGCTATCAATTCGTCCATCAGGTGTCGCTATCCTCTCCTTCGCCGTCGCATCTGCGAAGCTTTGTGGTCCGCGTTACTTTTCACTGTGACATTATCTGGTCGCTTCCCCGCGCCAGCCGCAATGGGCTGTTTTCTTGCTCCGTGACGGGTAGCAAGGAATTTTAAAAAGGCGATAAAAAAGCTCCGAGGAAGAAATCATGAATGTGAAAGCTTTGGTGTCCAACTGAACGCCGCTGCGTACTCCTAGTTTTGCTCTGCGAGTACTCGCAGCTGTTGCGCCGCTGTGTGGGGTCAGCGGAGCCCCTGCTTGATATATAGGTATACTTGCCAGTAATACCGCACTCACAGTCACAGCTGCACTGCCTGCTTTCCACTTGGCTCTGCGGTTGCCCAGACGACGTTGCCTGCGAGCATTATCCTGTACTTGTGTTATTTTATATCGCGAAGCTCGTGCTATAGACCTTTATCATTTTCTTAGTCCTGGGTCATATCTTCCTGGCGCAGTCGACAGGAAGATGTGACCGCGCATGCGCAACACAGCCCAGAACATGCTCCGATCTTATTAAAGATTAACGGATGAAAAGGTTCGTAGAACGCTTTGCAGTTGCGTGGGCGCCGTTTCTCGGCTTCCGATGGCAACGCCAACGCCGGCTGTGTCGCTCAAAGGACGATTTATAACTTTAGCAATTATTAAGCCGAAGTTTAATCAAACGCCAGACATCATACCACTAAAACGCGATACGTAAGATTATGTGGGCCTCAGAGTATTGACGGCGTCATTGACTCATTCATGAAGGTATTCGGAGAGTCCCTAAATGTCGGGGCCGCACTGGAACATCAAGGCACCCGAATTGTTTTACGATCGAAGCGGTGAACAAGGCCGAAACATTGCCGCTGATGCTGGCAGACCACGAGCCGCTCAAAACTTTAAAGCGAATCGACGATGTCGGCCCCCAAATGGAGGCTGAGTTCGCATAACACTTACGCATTATTTATTACCTGCGCTTCGTGTTCGACGTCACAAGTGCGTCGAATGTCATCAGCACTTACAACCGAAGCAAGACATTAGAATTGAACGTCGCTATATTTAAATCCAAGATGAGTTGTTCGCGATCTTTCTACCACTTTGTAGATTGCGTTGTGAACGATAGCGCCTCGGTCGTCCATTAAACTTGAATACAACAATGAGAATCGATAACCGCGACCATCTATTTCGTGCCATCCACAGCACGACAACAACCTCTCAGACTTCGATTAAAAAAAACATGGAGTCAAGCCAAGGATCGTGAATAAAAACAAATGGGCCGTTAAATATGCAACATCGTAGCCGCATTCAGCCGTCTATGAAAAGGACCCGAACGCAAAGCAGTAAACATGTCGGGAGTGGTTATTATGAACTCGGCACTGCCACTTGACAACACGGGAAGTTACTTACCGAAGTTCAAACACATTTACGCTGTGAACATACCTTTTGAAACGATTGATATGTTCAAAATTGTGGTTGCAACGAAAGAGGTCCGTATCATAGAACTGTGTGAAACAGTCGTTCTCTATATTCGAAATAAAGACACCTTCGACCGAAAAAATAAAAATCATCCAAGTGTCCTAAAAAAACATCTTATGGTGGGAGATAAAAGTTGACCAGTAAATCACAGTAAAGTTGACCAATAAATCACAGTGAAAAGCTATTATTCCCCAGCTCCGTGGTGTTTTAATGCCGGGAGCTGAAAAACGACGAACAGGGTCTTATGGTCTTATCTAAGATTAATAGGAACACCTTTGCAATAAGATTGCAAAGGCCTATCGCTGGTATAAGATCTGCACTAAGGCTTACGAAGTGGCCCGCACCGTCTCGCTAGCATCACGAACTGATTCTAGTTGCCCATATTCATACTATTGACGACACTGAAAGGCATTCTAGGACGCATTTACCATTCTCATTCATTCATCCCACCCGCAAGTAGCCGTTGAGTTAGCAAACTTTAGCCAGGTAGAAAGAAATATTATTGAAATAGTTTCTTTTGTTGGTCTTTTGTTTTAAACAGGTCATCCTGTTCAGAAACACGACCATATCGATGCAGGTAGCCAGACACATTCGGAAAACAAACCTGGAAGGAAAAGAGCTAATCTACGGAGCATAAGCATGTTCATGCGCGCGCATGCGCAGACGATTCTTTTAACTGAATGTGCTCGACGGGCAAATTAACGAGACGAGCACTCGTGAGCTTGGGCTACTAAGAGTAACCCCATTTCGTGATTAGGCACGGGAAAGATGACAACGAGTGACTTTTATCCGACCCGACTAGACAGCCGAAACGAGCCAATGTCAAAGCCATTTCTCTTGTCGGCTTGCGATGTTGTACGCGACTACGCAGCGTGCAGCTACCATCCACTACGCATGGCCGCACGTGCTGGCACTGCCGCGAGCGTGACGACGTTACGCCGGACGTGACTTACCCAAACAGAGGTCAAGGGGGACGGCGGTGCGTTCGATCCGTCGAGCGCCGGCGGAGGTCCGACCGGCGGCCACGTGAGCGTGGAAAATTAAGCGTGGTCACAGTGAGATTCTGGAAACCGCACGCTGCGGAATCTAAAAAAAGGTACGGCAACCGCACGCAGACACAGCGGTAATTGGATAACGGAAACACCTTTGAACGACACCACCTGCAAGCACTTGCCCTGTTCCGCCGCTTTTCATCGTCTTATTACCGTCTTATTATCGTCTTATTATCCTCTTGACCAAGATCACTTTTGTGAGTTTGCGGAAGTAGAAATGAATATTTTCCCCCCATTTGGCTATTTTTTTTTAATGCTACAGACGTGAGAGCCGAGATGTTCTGAAGAATAACAGTGACGAGAACACACGTTGGGGTAGCCTAGCCGCAAATTTTCGTCTGAATTCTCAACTCCGAAACAGGCAGCGCTAGGCTAGAGATAAATTGAGTTTGGCTGCGTGCTCGCGTAAATTAGTACACCGAACGCTTGAGTTTGCAAAACGTTGCGTTGACTGCTGCTGAACATTGCGAACACACAGAGCAATCCCCAAAGCGACCAATAAGGACGCTGCGGAGAGAAAAAAATGAAGGGAGAAAAAGAGAGAGAGGGGGGCAGAAAACTTTAACTTCGTTTCCAGGGCGACCTTTTCAACATGTCAAAGCACCGAACGGCGACAGTTTTCTAAGGAGCTGTCACCACCAGGTGCCTTCGAAGACGCACTGAAAGTTTTGGACACAAAGTTGCGCTTTGACGCGGGCGTGGGCGGGACTTTCCAAATATCGAGCACTCACACTTAAAAAAAAAAAAAAAAACTAAACGCACCAACTTTATCTAGTTCACCTCCAAAACAGCCAGAGAAAAGCGAAATAAAGTATACCTTTTTTAACATCTTTATTTCGAAAGCAGACGGAAATAAAATGGAGACAGAAACATAGAATCACTCCTTGAGTTCAAGAGACAACCACTCGAAGCGACATCTATACCGCTGCGCGTTCAAAATCAAGACACCCGCGTCAGAGCCACGATCTTTGATGCGGCTGACACCCGCCATACGCTGACATCTTCTCTCGGTGAAAGAAAACTACTTCACAAGAAGACACAGAAGACAGGCAGTCTATACTAGACTAGATGAGTCGCCGCGTCTCCCGTACATTTCATGGCGCGCCTGTTAGCTTGCCAAACGCTCAAGGGTTATGACAGCTGCTTTAGAAAACGCTGGGTTCTTGGGCCTCTAGTTCTGTTTGTTTGCAAACGGTCGCTCCTTTGAATACATATCTGAACTAAACACGACTCCATATGCTCTTTTTCCTTTTTCTTTCCCATAACCCTTGGCGCGTTCCCAGCGTTTTAGAAACACTTCGTTGAGAGTATGCAGGAGTTCAACCCCATAGCCGGTAACCATTAGCGATTCAAGAAACGCTTTCGAGTGTTCTTCGAAGAGTTGTTTAAAATGAGGTCGCGGTAACGCAGAATACCCCTTATGAAATGTTTCAGTTACAATATCTGAAAAGGAAAATGAAAGCGTTTGGGTGCGTAGATCTACCGGCGGTTGCTTGGCTGGTGAGCAGCGCGCCATCTCTCGGTTCGTAGGGAGCCGGTCACGGAGATGATCTCGATGACGATGCCTCAAGAGGTGAATTCTGGTAAATGAATGCACCGACATTTTTCTTCTTCTCTTGGAGCCAGGAATACAACGTATGATCTAGAGTTATTCATTTTCGGGTTTTATATTTTTTTTAAAATCGAGGGTAAAAATCGGGTGCTATTTTACAAGCTGGTAATCGGGGAGAAATCCGGTTTTTCTGCGAAACCATTCCGAAATCGGGTTTTTTTTTTCGGGTTAAATCGATGGATGTGCTAAAGTTATTTTAACAACTCACTTTATTTTAGAGGGTGTCACGATCGTTTCAACTCTAACGCGTTAAAATTGGTGTCTAATCTCAAGCTGGTAATCGAGGAGACTCCAGAGTTGTCTTTAAAATTCTCTCCGAAATTCGGCATTTGCTTGGAAATGAATAAATAATGACAGTAAATAGCACTGATAACTTCAAGCAAATGAAACATTATATTCACGAAAAGCTGGTCATCTATTGTTCCCTCATCCTTGTGTACATACATTATTGTGATCTGCTTGCGCAACTTGTCAGTCTTCATTCGAAGCCTGTCTGATCGCTGGAACGTAACATCAGCTGCGAGAAGGTCCTCTCGACAACACAGCTTCTATTAGCTAGGCACAACAACCTCAGGGTAGTATTTGCCAACCTGAGGTTACGGGTGCTAGAGTCATTCCAATACTCAATGAGCTCTGAAGATGTATTTAGTGGGGCTTGCTTCCAGCAGGCACTGGTGAGAACGGCTGGAACGTCAGACCACAATTGTGCAGATCGCTCCTTTGAAAAGGTCCATTCGGGGAGAAATCGGGTTTAACCCGAACCTTCTGAAACATGTTCGGGGTGTAGGAATCCGATTTTACCCGAAAACGAACAACCTTAAACATATCACGTAATAACACCTAGTATCGTCCCTCAATACATTTTGAGGCACGAGTTGCGGTCCACCAATTTATTCTTCGCTCATATATAAGCTGGAACTGAGGGGGGTAAATGACCTGTTATTTGGACACGAATTCGCGGACGTTGAGAGTGGTTCCGACTTTAAAAAGGGCAGAACATCCGGCCGCGTGTCTTTTAAACGACAATCTTCTCGCCTTAATTTTAAAGCGCTGGCAGTTTCTGTTATGTGCAGCACGGTCCACGAACTCTTCTGTTTACGTTAAGAGTGCACGACCCCATATACATTTAGCGCAGCGGATCTGGAGACGGAAGGGTCATTGGGTTGTTTAAAAAAAAACAGTAAATTAATAAAGCAATTCGTGTCGGCTGCATTTCTCTACTGCTATATCGTACTTTGGTTAAAAAAAAAAAAAAAACTCGACGAGAACTAAACAGAGAAGCAAACAGAACCGCATTCGAGTTGAGCTCGCTCATGAGTGCGCCGTTTGTTCGTAGCTCAATACCGTTGACGGGATACGGATGTGAGTGGACTGACAATGAAATAAATAAATAAATAGGAGCGAATAAATCCCGGAAGTGAGACCGTCATGGCATTAGCGGCGGTGAAAAATACAGGTAATACAAGGGTCAATTCAGTTCTATAAATTCTGTGCAACTGGCATGCCATGTACCAACAAAAAGAAAAGGAAAAGCTGCGCGGTTGACGGGGTGGACTAGGCAACGTCTCCAACTTTAGATTTCTCTGGGCGGGCTTTGAAGAGCCGCTGCGGCGCGAAAGTGAAAAGCTGGCGAATAAAAACGCCATAAACAATAAGGAAACATACATAAAGATCAGAAGAAGGGAAAACAAATTCAGCAGCCCCGTAACTCCACAAGAAAAAAAAAAAAACATTAATGCGGACTACGGGGGAAAAAATTCATCAAAACGCCGACACCATTTCTCCCCGAACCGTCTTTCTTATTCCAACCTGGTGTGCGTTAAGCTCAATAAAAAAGGAGGCCTGGCGTGGAAGAGTTCCTTTCGCCTCGGGCTACCGGAGTTACGCACTGTCTTCTCTTTGGTTCGCCACATAAAAGAAAGCCCGTAAGGGAAGCGAAAACAAAAAACGAAAAAAAAATGTCAGAACAAAAAGTGGGTCTAATGCCTCTTTATTTCATTTCTCGTAGAGCGCCTTATATATTAAAAGCGGTGCGGTGTTCATGAGAATCCCTAGCCCCGGGTACAAATGAAATGTCATTTTCGATGTGTTCACGCCTTACGCCTTAACGGGAGTGTTGTGTAGCCTGGGGACAGCGGGGAATTGGCGGGCGTGAAATCGGAAATTCAGTTCTACTGAAGTCATACGGGCACGAGAGAAGAGAATGCGCAACGAAGTTTGAGAACCGGATAGCAGCGACGTTAGAGACGAAAGTCGCAACATGGTGGGTTAGAAATAGGCGTGACTTCTCTCGTTTTTTCTTTCCTGCCCGAGGCGCCAATTTCCGTGCCGGCAATCAGGTTTATTTTTACTTTTAACGTCGGGTGTGCGACTCTTCTTACATCCCTTGCCGATTACTTGCGCCTGATTACTTGCGAGCATCTCATGCTCGGGGCCGTGTCCCTCCCTCCCTCGTTGTCGTTGTCCGCCGTCCGCACTCTACTGCGCATGCGCGTCTCTTCAGCCCCGTCAGCGTTTGGGCTGACGTCAGCGCAGTCCACTATAAAAACAAATAGTTAGGCGGCGCCCGGTTTCGATCCCACGACTCTCTGGCCGCAATGGGAGGTACGTGGCGCTCTTCCCACTGCGCTACAAACCGAGACGGGACCGTGTTATAACCGCGCCTTATGTCCTTCACTCATTTAAACTACGTCAAGAAGGTATACTGATACAACAAAGGCACGCGAAGCTGAACGACAACGGAAACGACGACCTGAAAACTAATGGGAACTTCAGTCGACCCCATGGCTGCTTCGCATACTACTCAGGGTTCCGCTACGGGAAGATGGTGTAATTTTTTTATTGTTTCTTTTTTTAAGTTATACATAGCCTGGTGAACACAATACTCTAAACGAATGCGTGAATAGCTGCGGAGCCTCGCCGATTATCACGGTGATTGGCAAGCATCCATTTCCCTAATTTTTCAGATTTTTAACATTTTTATCCAGAAAAGCACGAAAAGAGAAACGGAATGTACAAAGTAATTTTTAATATAAGCGGTTTTTTTTTCTAGATTTAGAAACAGAATAGATTTAGGGATACGAGAGGAGCTGCGAAGGCTATCGTTCCATACATCAGCGTGAACTGAATGTCGGGTTGCACGCAGTTTAACGTGGGAATATGATTCATAAGTCTATTATTTGCTCACTTTCTACGCGTGGTCTTATTGATTGATTGATTGATTGGTCGATTGACTGATTGATTGATCTACACACTGGTCGATGAGTGAGTGAGTGAGTGAGTGAGTGAGTGAGTGAGTGAGTGAGTGAGTGAGTGAGTGAGTGAGTGAGTGAGTGAGTGAGTGAGTGAGTGAGTGAGTGAGTGAGTGAGTGAGTGAGTGAGTGAGTGAGTGAGTGAGTGAGTGAGTGTAAAAGCAAGCTACTGAGAAAAGCTTTCTGTTTTGCTTTCAACTGATATTTAACCAACACACAAAGCCAGTTCGACATTGTGCACACCTATCGTTGTGTTCTTCACCGCTCAAGGAAGCCTCGCTAAGAAAGAAGGCCCTCCGGCACCTATCCCGAGAAATACCAAAAAAAAAAAAAAAAAGACATCGCTAGACGGCCTTACGTTAACTTCCGTCGCCACAGCTCCAGCAAATGGGCGCTGAAAAGCTCGCCTTCGGGTTGAGCCAGTTTTGCAACTCGCCATACACAACATGCACTCAACGCCGTGTCGCGCGTTAACCAACGTTTGCGTGCTCGAACTCACGTTCCACGTGCGCTACACTCCTTCAAGTCTGCTTCTGAGCTTTAGCAGCCCAAAGTGCGGCTACAGGCCAAGTTTTATTCTCGGCTGGGGTCTCGGGAAGCCGTCAGTCAGCCAGTCGATTCTGTTTGCGACACCGCCATGGTCCGTCGGCTCAGAGAATTTCGTTGTTGCGCGAATAAGCCGTTTTTACGAGCCTCTTGTCTTCTTCTGTGTTCGTGTCGACGAACTTACGTCACTAAGCGCATCAATAAGGATCGTCTCCTTTTTTCTCTTAATCCGATCAAATGTAAGCCCCGCTACGCACACGCCCGCGACCGAAGCACGAATAGCACGTGTTCAGAGTACAATGCCCGGTTCGGCAAGCATATAATGCAGGGCGTCAGTACGTCAGCGAGCCTTTTATTAGCTTAAAGAGACCCTGCAACACTTACACTTTTTCTTTTTAAATCTTAAATGCTTGCAGAACGTAGTCGCCCAACATACCCAGTACTTAGATTAGGTGGTCGCAAAGTACCTTAGCCAAAAATAACTGCTCTATGCTCATCAGATAACTTGAAAACTCGCCCAAAATATTTTTCTCTCTTTCCCGGTCTTGACGTTCTTCGACAGCCCGAATTACGTCACTGAGGCTATGCAGCGGCTGTTAGCCGGTCTTCCTTCAGTTGCAGCAATGAACGCTTTTCGATAGCAACTGAAAAATAAGAACACAAAAAAAAAAAGCAGAAACGTAAGGTGTATCTGGTGCGACGAGCAAATCACGCAGTACCGCTCCGTGCTGGCGATACCCAGCTTTCACAGTGCTTACAGACGCGAAGGAAAGAGTGAAAGCATTCATGTTGCAAGGTCCCTTTCAAAGCCGCGCTGAATACGCTCGCTAACAAAAAAAAAAAAAAAAAAAACACAAGAAATCTAACGAGGGCTACGATACTAATCTGAACTTTACTGAGCGATTTCTTGCTTCGCACCTCGTCGTTGTTAATATGGCTCGAAAGGTTAAAAATCTAAATTTAAGCCAGCCAGCTAAAGCAGGCTTCCAAGCCAGTGAACACACAAAACGGAATGCCCGAATCGGCCAACTACAAAAGTCACACAATCTTTTTGTAGCATACGAAAATAAATTATAATGGGGCCGCCAAACTTGAAACAATTGCTATATTTTACTCTCTCTCGGAGCAAATACACAGATATGCATATAACAAAGCCTCAGAGATCCTGAACAAACACCATTTTTTCTAGCATAGCGCACACAATACAAAGAAAACATCGCTTAAGACGATGTTGCGATAGGATTATCATATTCTTGTCCCTTCGAGTTCGCCTTGAGGAAAGTCTACAACACGTCAACACAAACCCTTCGATTCACTACGTATAAAAAATGCCCGCACGTCACCAGAGCAACTTTAAACACGACGCCCAACATGCCAAGGACGTGCCGAAACAAAACTCTCTACGATCCAGCCCATTAGTCGGTCAAAACATCAAAAAAAAAAAAAAAAAAAAAAAAAAACCGCAACCTTACATGCGAAGACTAAGCAAACAGCGGAGCTGGTGGTCTTCACTAGCTGTACCTCATGTTTTCTTAGAACTGCCCCCTTCTTCAGAGAAAGATGGTCAAAAGCGAAGCTTTTTCAATGCATCATAATCATCATCACCATCATCACCAGCCTATCTACGCCCACTGCAGGGCAAAGGCCTCTCCCATGGATCTCCAATTATCCCGGTCCTGTGCTAACTGCGTCCAATTTATTCCCACAAACTTCTTGATCTCACCTGCCCATCTAACTTTCTTCCGCCCCCTGCCACGCTTGCCTTCTCTAGGGATCCACACTGTTAACCTTAATGACCGCCCGTTATCTTGCCTTCGCATTACATGCCCTCCCCACGTCCGTTTCTTTTTCTTAATTTCTACTTATGAGTCCTTAACACGCGTTTGTTCCCTCATTCCGCTATCCACCCTCTGAAAGTACAAAATCCAAACTGCCAAAGTCAACTTCGACTCAGTCAAACCAAAATCCAAGGCCAACGGCCGCGCTACGAACCCAAAGGAAACGCTGAGCGCCCCGAATCCGATGATAGCGCAATCAGATAGACGCCGGTTTCACAACGCGAGCGACCCACGTTTGATTCCGACCTCTGGAAGCGTTTTTTTTTTTTTTTTTTTTTGCTTGATGCGCGCACTCTGAACACCTACTCGTGGGATCCTTACTTTCTCGACACGTTCTATCACACTACTTCGTCTAGCATTTTCCCCCTCTCCACTTCGCCAAGCGGAATTTCTTGCTAAGAAATTCCGCTTGGCGAAGTGGAGAGGGGGACAGAAGAACGACAGAAGAAAGAAAAGACAGAAAGAAGAAAGACAGAAGAAAGAAACAGACAGAAGAAAGCTTAAACAGATCCGCTGCTAAAAGAAAATATAGTGGTAGTAGTAGTAGTCATAATATAAAACCATGATATATAACATAACAATGTCAGCACGTGAAAAAAAGAAAATGCAGAACAGAATTTAATGCCCTAATGTACAACACGCGGCAAATGAAACGCGAGCACTAAAATATGAATCAGAACACGCAGATAGCGCGATTTCTTTCCTTACAAGTCAAAATGACGCGTGGCTTGGTTACAAAAAGAGAGTCCGGAAATGTGGCTTTCCGAATATACCAATAGTGCGCCATTATTACACTTCAACTAACCCCATTTTTCAATTTTGCGTGTTCTGATTCATATCTTCGTGTTCGCGTTTCATCTGCCGCGTATTGTACTTCAGCTCCACATCTAAAGGGAGCCAGTAAAATGATTCAGTAAAATGATCCAGAATAAAATAAATTACTGACCAGAAAACAACGCTTAAAAAAAAAAAAGCTCCCAAAAAAAGCTGACCGCACCACAGATTGACCTCACAGCGTGTAGCAAGCCACCTCGGCGATTTCAACCATCCGTTCACCTTCCGACGCTTCGTTTGAGTAACGTTCCGCAAGAAAGTGAAACTTCGGCGCCTAAAAATGAACCAAGACCGGCGCTCTCCCCCGGCGTGGCTTGTGAAAACTCCCAGAGGGCCTGCCAAACAAGCAACGCGGTAGCGCGCATGACTTTGCAATGCATCAAGCTGTTCCGCTGCCCGTCGCTCGTTCACAAGCTTCCATATATAATCCACTGGGGTTAACGAGCGTATCTTTCAGAGCCCCGAAGCAGAGTCGTCAGAGCCTATTCATGCTCTCGTTAAAATGCGGTAGCACCAGTGAAGGCCCCACTCTACAAAGAGCATACATCAGCAACCCAATAGGGCAAACAGACACAGGGACGAGAAAGGGAAACGACACCAGGATGTTCACCAAATAGCTCGTCTCTCCATTTTTCTTCAGCAACCCAATAGCCACATTTGTTATCTAATGTGGAAGTTTGGGCCTGTGGTTCCATTATCGCTTAAAACACCAGGCAAAAAAATTGGAGCAGCTCGCACTAGTGGTGCAAAGCCGGAGAAACAGCGGAGCTGGGGTCGACCTAGCTTATTCCGGCTTTTCTAAGTTTTGCTAGGTTAGGCTTTACGTTTCGTTCTGTTTCCCGATGTACTTGCTAGGCTAGGCTAAAATTTGAAGGGTGAGGACTAGTTTAGCCAGATTTTACAAGGGTCCCCCACACTGACAGCGGCACCCAGAAGGGGAGAAGCTAGGTCGACCCCCGCTCCGCTGTTTCTCCGGACTTGCACAACTAGTCCAAGCTGCGCTAATTATTATTTTTTGCGTTTTGGTAGGCCAAGAAAGACTATCACCTTCAAAATGATATGGTAAAGGTTTCGCATACGCATATGCCCTGTGTGCGCACAAAAAGGTGCGAAAGCCGGCTTCACTATTATAACACCTTATCTGCGGTGGTGCAACCTTTACAGGGGGCGAAGTTTTTTGTATTTTTTTTTTGCCAACGCCACCGGACCGAGCTCAAGCCGCAACAGCTCCGCAGTTAAAAACGGTACACAAAGAAGAGGAACACGGTACAAGAACAGTCACCAGTGACTTTCCTTGTGCTTTGTTCCTCCTCGTTGTGCAGCTAGCGTCTTTTTTCTGTTTTTTAAGCAACATTTATAATCACCAGCAAAGAGCAGTGGGATATCATACTGCTTAGCGAGGAATCAAACAGCTGGCCATCCAGAGGGCCGAAGACGCCGCTAAGAGCCAAGACATCCTGGCCGTCATCTGAAGCACACCGGCCCTAACTAAGCATTTCCTCAGGACACAATAAATTTACTCCCCATGACGGCCGCCGCCACTAAGCTCTCATTTTCTCCTCTAAAAAAACGTCGCAACCCGCCGCGGTTGCTAAGTGGGTAAGCCGCTGTGCTGCTAAGCCCAAGGACGCGGGATGGATTACCGACCGCGGTGGCCGCTTTTCAGATGGAAGCGAAAAGCAAGCCTGCCCTGTGTCGAGACTTCGGCGTACGCCGGAGGTCTCCAGGTTGTCAAAACTAATCCACGGAGCCATCCACTACGGCGCGCATCATGGCCCAGGTGTAACGTCGGCGCGTAATGACAGAGAAAAAAACTTTTTTTATATATGTTTTTGAAATCCCGCTTCCCATAGCCCCGCCTTGCAACTCCTCGTCTCATATCAGAGAGCGTGTTACACCGGCATACGAAAAACTCTGGTATGCCTCCAGTTTACAGATGTATATTTCCAAGCACTATGGTAAGCTCATAGAGACCACTTTCATCATTTGTCCACCCACCCATTTCATACTACATTTCACGCTTCCTTCAAAGAAAAAAAAATTCCGTGGTTGAACGTGCTTAAACCAAATTTTTCCAGCGATAGGTCCGTTTTCGCGACCAGACCACGCCGTAAACGCCCAGACAATTACACCACAAAGCCCCCTTTCCGCATCCCTTCCCTTGGAACGAACGAGCGATTAGACACTTTCAATGCGCAAGCGCAAGAGGTACTGGCCTGACCTTGGCTGAGCACGAAGGTCAGATTGCCGATACCAGCCGTTCTCTCGCGTTAGAGATTTCGCTTTAAAACCAGAAAAGAAGACACCCAGCTGATCTTTTCGGAAGAGAGCAGTTAACTACACGAAATTCGCCGATGCGCAGTCCACCTGACTGAGCGCGCGGAATCGAGTCTCTTCAATTACCAATTACCCGCTGCACTTTGTGAGCTGTCGTATACGTGTCCAAGAGGTCTAATTACGTCGATCCCGGAACCGGCCTGAGATCACGTTTCGTAGTCTCGAAAACATCCCCGAGACGAGTCCTGGCGGATCACCACCGCGCGGCTCCCGTACACTCGCCAAGCACTTCCTGCTTCTTTACGCCGAATAAAAGTGAACACTACCTTTTATTACGTGGATCAAGCAGCGCCTTCAGTGACATACAATCTCCTGTGACGAGTAATGTTTAGGTATTTCTCGCCTTTTTTTTTTCCTTCTTTGGGATTCTGGTAGTATTGAGTTAGTCTAGCGCACAAGCTGCACCAAAGACAGCACCTTAACTGGGTCACTTTTTATACCAAGAGACCACAGCCGTGACACAAATGGTATACCTGCGCCCCCCTTTCCCCCTCCATTGTAAACATGATAAGGCACTGGCCTCCAAAACTACTGACACCGACGCCCTTAAAACAAAAGCTCGCCTACTTCAACCGCACACGTACCCACATAGAAACACACAAAAAAAAAACATTGAAACATGAATTCAATAAAACCATGCCAAAGGTCTTAAAAGAAGCAAAATATTAAAAAGAAGCGCCAGACACGAAAACTGCGAGGTGCGCCTCTCTCTCTCTCTCTCTCTCCTCTCTCTCTCTCTCTCTCTCTCTCTCTCTCTCTCTCTCTCTCTCTCTCTCTCTCTCTCTCTCTCTCTCTCTCTCTCTCTCTCTCTCTCTCTCTCTCTCTCTCTCTCTCTCTCTCTCTCTCTCCGTTCTGCAAGCATTTAAGATTTAGAAAAACATTAAGACTTGTAACGACGACTGCGACGACAAAGCACCGCGCATCGCCGCTTCAGCCGACACTAAAGCCCTGCCGCAGTTACTTTTTTTTTTTCTTCCTCCGTTCGTTTCCGGTGTGAGCCCATATCCGCATTTGAAAAATATATCGTCCATTCAGACAGTAGAAGTTTTCGCCTAAAACGCAGCGGAATTCGAAAAGTTCAACTTACTACAAGTGTAAACCACGCGACACAGATGTGGCAGCGACGCCGCTGTAACGGAAGCAAAGCCTATTCAGTTGATTACCCCCGGTGCAATCAAGTCTAAAACAATAGCCTCCCTCGATGCGTTGGCGAAACAAAGTAACGCGCCAACAGGCTGCAAACGGAAGCTGTCCGCATCGAACCGGGGCCGCTGACAGCGACAGGCAAGGAGCGTGTCACTTCCGGCCTGCCACTTCCGGCGACGGTCGCGCCCACCCGGATGTTTGCAACGCTGCCGTGATCCTCTCTCTCGTCTTTTTTTCACTTTTCTTGTCATTCCTGCTACCTCGTGGGCACGGCTTATTACCTAAACAACTTTTCTGCCCTTCTACTACAGCTGGGCTCGAATCCGACCTCATTCTTTACAATCGGTTCCCATTGTTGCCAGTAGCGCGGCCGAAGGCACGGCATACAAGTTTGTGTTTTGCTGCCAGGGATGCCACATCAGTGCTCTCTCGTATAACAGCCCATTAAGAAAAAACGAAACAAAACGCCTTATCAAATAGGACCAGCCTGAACTGTTTTCCGCCCTTAGGTCTACAGTTTAACCCCGTTGTAACGAACACTGATATAGCCAATTATCGGCTATAGCGAACTAAATACAAACTTTGGTTGGTCACGCTTTATTTCAATGACAATTATTCTTTTATGACGAAACTGAAACCGGAGCCGTGCGACATCGCATATAACGAAGAAATATTTGACCAGGAGGATGAGAAGCTAACTAGAAAAACGCCCCGTAGCCCTAAACTGCAGAAGTATAAAGACCCTTTCGTTAGTGTATATTGGAAAACTCAATCCTGCTCCGTGCTGTGAGACTACAGCCTTCATCAAATAAATAAGGACGCAGTCCTGTCTCGTCAAGTGAACTCTGTTCTGTTGTAATTTCACGTACTCATGTTCCGGTTATTTTTGGCTCGAAATGCAACAAGGAGAAAGGTAAGGGTCACCTTGTGTATAGTGGGTTCGAAGCCTCAAACAATGCATTTTAGTCACACTTTGTTAAAAAATGCATTTTTGTATAGAGTATTTTTGCGGGAGCCAGATTGTCGATTTGTTATAGCCGATTTTTATATCTACTCTTATAACGAATATCGGTTATAACGAACAAATTTGCTGTCCCGATACTACTTCGTTATAACGAGGTTCGACTGTTTCTACAAATTAACAAATGATGCGGAGGGGGTGGATGGAAGATCAGAAATAAAGTGTTTTGCCGCTTTATTCTCCTCTCCATTCTCCAGGCAGGAATCTTTGCCAGCACAGCCTCCTCTTCCACGGCCTCATCTTCCGAAACAGTTGCGACTACCAGGACACGCCAGCTCATTGCTTTCGATCTATTTCGAGACCGCAAGGGACAGCCGCTGTTCAAGATTAAGGTACATCTGACCATGCATCTCAGCGGTGTCGTCTAAAACCACTGGTGGTTGACAATATTCTTGGTCCTTACTGAACGCGATTCACAGCAAAGCTATCCAGTCGGTCAAAACGCCAAAAACAGCCTGCTCACACCACTGCACAGAACTAAGCAGGCACGTCGAACTTCGAAGCGAGCCCGGTTGGAGGCCAGAACCCCTCCTTTGTCGGCTACAGAGCTGCTACGGCACTGCGCGAAAGTGGGCGATGCGGAAACGCCGCCGCATGCGGCAGGATTCGAGCGGGCAGCGAGACCTCTACGCTGAGCTATTGTGCACGTCGCCGGCACCGAAGTCATTAGGGAGACGCAGCGGACTACGGCAACCTTGTCGGCGCCCAGATTGCTGGGCGCGGCGGGACCATGCCGGCCGGACTCTCCATTCCAATAAGGGTGCTGGCACATCGGGCCGATGTCGATCCCCGAAAAACCCGTACACGCAGTGATTTCTTATATATTTATTGCTCACTGCACCAATATATACATTATATATATATATATATATATATATATCTATTATGAGTGTGTGTGTGTGTGTGTGTGTGTGTGTGTGTTGGCGTAGCCTGTACTCTTTGACGTCAGTGCATACAAAACATAGTTCGCTTATAAGAGCCCAACGGGGACTACAGTGGCATACCAATTAGAGGGAACGATAATAATATAACCTTAATTAGCAGGTAACAGCAGGCAACAGTTCCCATGCCCGGTTTCTGATGTAATTTATAAAACGCGAGCAATTTCAGCGAGCGAACTTTTGGCAACGCCTTTGTTTTCATCATCATCATAATTACCCTAAGTGCTCCTTACGCGGTATTACATAAGGAGAGAGGGGGGGGGGGGGGGTCGAACACGCCCACACAAAGCACACACGAAAGCACATTCGTTTTATTCAAATCTTACAAAAACTTTTTCTTTAGCTGTTAGCTGGCTGAATTAGCGCAGAAACGTCTGCTTTACCACTAACGTTCACAGGCAAAGATTACCTTTGTTCATTTACCAAGCTCTGCAGTATTCTGTCGAAACCAGTTGAAATCCGCGTTACAAGAAAAAAATTCCCTATCTGTGAAAGTGCTTATGAGGATGAAAGGAGTTGTTTGTGATAAAACAAAGCTTATTCTTCTGACTTCTAACGAACTACGCACGCGCGCATTACGGCGCACTTCCCAAAGGTGTTTTCTAGCGTGCACCGTCATCGATCAGTTCAAAGCAATCATCACACTCCAGCGGTCCTCAGGTAACCAATAGCGTGAAAGGAAGCGATGACGCAACGCATGGATCCTTCTTACTGAGTCAATGTTGATTAAAGTGGCAATAGCCCGAAGGCTCCCCCTCCTGCTTTCCGCCAAACGACAAGCGGCTGGCCGTGACATGCCGCACTGTCCTTCACGGCAACGATCGAAGAAGCCCCGTTATACATAAGACAGCGACGGCGCGAAGGAGGCGGGCGGGGGCCGAGGTACCATACGGAAGAGCTGAGCAAGATGGTCCGCGGCCACGCCATTCATCTTGCTCTGACATGGCCCGGGGCGTCGCAAATGGCTTCCCCATCCACTATCCCTTTTCTCCCCGCCCCTCCCTTCCCCAATCTCTCTTTGTCCCTTTTTGTCCCTGTTTTTCCCCCATCGGATTCCTCATTTGCATCCAGTGTTTCGCACACGCCGCTGCCGAGCTCCTTTGAGGCTTCCCTGAACGCCCTGTCTGCCGGGAAAGAAGCCACAGAAGCTGCGTCATCGCGAAATGAGTGCTCGCAGCGACCGGGATTTCTGATTGGCCCAGAATCTATGACGTCACCGGCAGGAGCGGCGACGCAGCCAATAAGTGAGCGAATAAAAGGCAGAGCGGGAGGCGGACGAGCTCCGCTCTGTAGGAGGTGCCCTCGCAAGCAATAACGTGGAATGTGCTGCTCCGCTGACCGCGTCCCAAAAACTGCGGAGGCGACTGCGGCATCCCGTTTGTTTCACTGCAGGTCCTAAAAGGCGCACAAGGTGGGAATAAGACCCACTGCAGTGCGATTAAGGATTATAATTTATTAAAGCACGTTTTTTTTTTCAATTGCAGCGAGCATGCGTAAAGAATTTTTATCGGGCGGAGAGGGCGTCTCGAGTCTGACCGGGCGCGGAGCAATTTCCTGTTTTGCGATCCACGGGCCAAAAGACAAGGTTTCGCACGCCAAATCATTGCGCAGACTGAGCTCGCCTAAGGGAACGGTTTCGTATTAATCCGAGTCAAAGCCATCATTGCGCAATACGCACAGGAAATTTCAGTATGGATAGGCCGCTTGCTGAAGTGTCTGCGCCCGCTAAAACTATCGCCAGAGTACTACAAGCACCCATTCTTTATTAAGACTCGAACTCGCAAAAACTTTTCGGAAGGCCTCACCTGATCCCCCTACGCCGCGAGCACTGCTCGCCAATAAACACGGCCGCGCTGTCCGAGGAAAATTAATGACGCCGGCCCGGGCTGTTTGCTCGCCTGCGTTTCGGGGCAGCGCAGCGCACGCGCGTGCTTATTTCCTCAAGCTGTACAAACTTCGGAGACAGTTTCAGCAAGCCCTGCGGCCAGCGGCACCAACCGCGTTTCAAAACAAAGCCCTGAACACACGTGCGCCCGATATACTCGGAGACTGCCAGGTCATGGCAACGGAGTCGGAAGCACGGATGAAGAGGAAGATGAAAATACAAGGAGGCGATGCTATGGAACTATACGGAACAATAAAGAATAAAAAGGGGGAGGGGGGGGGTCAATCCTCTAAATCGGTGATAAGATTACAAAAGGATGAGAAGGGGGCGATGCTCTAGACCTAAGTAAATTAAAGAGGGAACACCAAAGGAGCAGAGGGAGATTGTCCAATCCCCCTAGCTTGGTGAATGGACAAAAAGAGGAACAGAAGGCGCTGTTGTGGAACTATAGTGAACTAAGGAGGACAAGAAAGAGGAAGAGGTCTGCCAATCCCCCCAAGCTTGGCGAAAAGAAAAGAAAGAGAAGGCGACGTCGTGGAAACATAGTGATTCAAAGAGGAAGAAAGGAATATGAGGCTGGCCAATCCACTCGCGTGGCGAAAGGAGGC
Organism: Haemaphysalis longicornis; assembly: GCA_013339765.2. Lineage (NCBI taxonomy): Eukaryota > Metazoa > Arthropoda > Arachnida > Ixodida > Ixodidae > Haemaphysalis > Haemaphysalis longicornis. The sequence goes on from CM023457.1 coordinate 22,232,120, forward strand.
GATTCTGTAGAACTATAGTGTGCTAAGGGGAACAAAAAGTCAGGAGGATGGCCAATCCCCCTAGCTTGGCGAAATGAGGAAAACAGGAGAAGGAGGCGATGCTTCGAAAACTACCGTGAACTAAGGAAAAGGGTGAGGTTGGCCGATCCCCCTAGCATGGCGAACGATAAAAAGGAAAGATGTAGATGCCGGGGAACAAAGTGGAAAGCAGATGATAGATCCCAGTCTAAATTCAATCGCTCGCAACCGCTATCAACGAAATAGTGACGGTAGGCCTGGCGCGGGGGGAGAGAGAGAGAGAGAGAGAGAGAGAGAGAGAGAGAGAGAGAGAGAGAGAGAGAGAGAGAGAGAGAGAGAGAGAGAGAGAGAGAGAGAGACTTCATAGTCTGAGGGGGCATGAAGGGAAGGAGAGGGACACGGATGGAGGGAATTCTCGAAACAATAGCGCGGTAAAGGTTACGCGGTTTGTGGAAGTTTTGTGAGGTCACAAATCACTCGAATTCATATAATAGTTCGTAGGTTTCGCGAATAGGCAGGGACACGAAGAGTGGTTATTACAGGAGTCCGAAGGAAGAAAACGAATAACACTCATTTCCCTCTCACTGTTGTACCTCCGAGGGCGAGGTCACGGATTCGAATCCCGGTCGCGGATGCCGGCATTCATGGAGCATGAAGAAATCCTGGGGAGCACAGAATGTATACCGCAGACAGTCTCGATAAATAAGTATCCTTCCACTACGGCACGCCTCACAGTCCAAGTGTACAAAACTTCGACGCGCTACGCTGTAATTCGAACCATTGTTTATCGTACACCCCTACTCCTCTATACAGAGACCGTCACAAGCCCCACGCGAATTTCCCCGCACCACGCACGTACACATTTTCGTTTACGTTTACTTCACCCTGGCGCTTTGTTTCTCGGCGCCTAACAAGAAAAAAAAAAAAAAAAAGGCGGGTTCACCCCAATTTCTCTTTTTCTCTTTTCTGCCAAAGTTATCTCGCTTCTTCCTCCTCTCCCGGCGTTTTGCTCTCCGTTTTCAACCAATGTTTACGGCATCGAGCAAGACAGCGCTCCTTTGTCTAGCTTATAGCTCGCCCTCCAAGCTGCGCTATATAACAGCGGACAGCGTTCTCTAGCGGGCCAATCCTTCTTTGCCGACCGCCCTTGCAGACGCCTAAACGCACGCAGAAAAAATAAAAAAAGAACGTTCTAGACTCGGTAGAGGACACATCCTTCCGGTGAAACATCACTCACTGGGATTGGTTCCTTGTCTGCTTGCCGACAGTGCGGTGTGTTATATTCCACCCAGTCTGGTATGGTTTCATAGCCATGTCGTCGTCAGCCTTCCTAGATATACGCCAGATATACGGGCTGTGGTTACAGGAAAAGACTAGGGTTGCAAAATATTTACTTCGTAAATAGTGGTTCGTGATTGGCTGTTCGGACTGGCGCTAGCCAAGCAAGCCAATCACGGCTCACAAACCTTCCGCTAAGCAAGGCCCCTACAAAAAAATAACGAGCAAACCCTACAAGAGAATAGTTTCTTTGATTATGGTACAGGCACTTCGAGCCCTGACCACCGTTAATGTTGCAACCATGAGGGGGGGGGGGGGGGGTGTAGTTGAGATAAGATGGTGGGAGAAGGGGATGAAACAAAAGGGAGGTAGGAGGAAAGAGTCGGTGAAACGAAGCGCAAGAATGTAAGATTGATTTCCGCATATAATCGTTCCAGCTTCCCCACGGGGTTCTCCACGAACCTGAAGTTATTGTACGAATATATCCAAAAAACACTTCCTACGATTGTTCAGGGGGAAAGCCTGCATGCATCCAGAGTGGAAGACGAAGTGTTTATTGTCAGTGCCAATTCAGCCCCACACGGCCCATGAACGCGGTACGAATGGGCTGGTTTGCTTGGAAGCCTCGCGGCTATCTTGAAAAAACGTGTAAAAGCGTGGTGTATACAAAGTGCTAAGTACAAAGACTTAGCATGCTGCCAACAATACCATCGGGTATTAAAAACAGTGGTCGATAATTTTTTTATCGGCACTTCAGCATTTATTTAGGTATCGAAACCTCTGGTTAACTAGAATTAACGAAATAGCTAGCTCCGAAAAATTATGACGACCCCTACACATCGTCTGAAGCTCTAAAACGATTTGGCCTCTCTTTGACCTTGTGGCACATGTTGCATAAACTATCCTTCTGTGCACATTCGCCGTCCCACTCCTATCCTAACATCCTCCGCCATCCTCCATCCCTTTACTCGTTTCGTTTTACGCATTCCCCCTCCCTGCGGACTAACCACACACGCAAGCGGACGAATTCATTCTTATTCCTTCCTGCTAATAACAACAAAAAATAATAATTCGTTCCAACCTTCCGCTGCCTCAAATGAGGCAACTCTGGGGGCTGTGTATCCGATGTTATAACACTCTCGAAAACCATCTCGCTGACACAAGCCATTCAACCGGTTAAACACGATCTACTCAACGCGATCCAGAAACAACCGTTCGCCAGTCGGTCGTCCGTGTCAGGCGCATCCAGCCAGGGCCGCTACAGAAAGTTAAACAAAACAAAAAAGACAAGACCGGAACTCCTGTAGCAGTGCGTATACCCGGCGCCTAATGCATAGCTGTAAGCCTACCAGAAAGAGCTTGCACAGAGCAAGCCAACCGTGTTAGAATCAAAACATATCAAAGCCATATTACAACACCACCAAGAGAACCCTGCAAGCCTAGGCACTACGCCAGTTAGAGTAGGGGAGTGATCACCGCAATCTGTTCTGCTGTAATCCGTTGGATTAGGAAACGCTGGAAAAGGAAAAGCCATGGCGTCATTAACGGTGGCTGAATTAGCAGCTAATACAGACGGCGAGGCAAAGGCCAGCAGGCCTTCTTATCAAGGCGGTGGTTCAGTAGTGTTCCATGCAGACGCGTGCATTATGGAAATAAGCGGCATCAGCGCGCGTCGAGCTTCGCGCCCGCAACTGCTAAGCGCCCGCTGCGACCTCGGTGGCCGCGCCAGCGGCAGCGCGCCGCACCAACGCCCCCCAGACATTCAGAAAGCCCGAACATAACGTCCTCAACCCCGCCCCTGTTTTTTTCCTCATTCTAAAATGATCGGCAAGTTCAATCCTTCTCCACAACAGCGAGTCTAAACATCGTGCACATGGATAAGCAAAAAAGCTCGTCATCATTCACCGTGCTGTAGTGAAGCCACACTGATGCCTTTCCCTCACCTAGTAGGTGTTTGCGGAGGCTCGCGGCCGCTGATTATAAAGCAGGGTAGCGACTCCGAGCCAAGCTCGCTACGCTTAATTTCTAGTAGAGAAACACGCCTTCTGAGCCGGCTCATTACAAAAGGCGCACCACCCAACATACTGACTGCAGCGCAAGTCCAACATTTGAATTTCGCGCTCCCCCTCCGAGTGCGCACACGCTTCACTTCCCTTCCTTGGCGCAACCAGGGAGCGGCGAGCGCGATGCAGACTCCACTACAAACACACTGCGCGATAATCGCGTTGGCGACGGCAACGAGGCTTGGCTGCAGACTCCGAAAGGCAGATCGCGCTCGAGGAAACTCGCAGCTGTCGCCAGACGCGATCCACGCAGCACACCCCTTACGCCCAGGCGCTCTCTTAGAAACAGCTGAATCCTCCGAGCGCACACATGAGCGCCAGTCAAGTCTATTTCGCCTCAAGAGCGCGCGTGCGTAGATGTGAGTCCGCTCGAAAGCGCGCGAGATCAACGAGCGAACGCTTGTTTGGAGAGCGGCGCGTTAACCGACGAAGCGGAATTTTCTGAGCCAACACTGCGCGCCCAAACCCTTCTGGGTTACCAAAGCAAGCTTTTTACGGAAAGTTTCTGCGACGTTAGTCCGGAAAGACGGAGCGGGAGACAGCGAGTGGTGTTGCGAAGCGATGAAAGTTTGGCTTGCTTTTCATAGCGACCGAAGATTTGAGGCTGTAACCTTGGCGAGCTATACGCGGACTTTCGTTTCAATCTTCCATCCGTCACTCATACCTTTCTCATCTTTTAGGGGTTGGAGGCTGGGGCTGTTGGCATCTCTTGTCGTCGTCGTCGTCATCGTCGTTCGTCTCATGTGGTCACGGTACTAGAACACCGGGAAACTCGCTTACGCCTCGCGCTAGAACGTAACGCGTACTAAAAAAGGAAAAAAAAAAAACCGGGACACTTGTTTACGCCTGACGCTGGAGCGCTTCGTAAAGCGTACTAAAACAAAACACCAGGACACTCGTTTACCCCTCACGATAGAGAGATTCGTGCTTCAAAGACAAGAGACGTTTACAGCAAAGCTGTATACCTCTACCCCCCAACGGTTTTATCTGCGTTAGCAAAACCACCAAGGCGCCAAGAATACACTCATACACTGCATGCTTCGCCCCTCGCCAGGTTTCACGTTAGTGGAGATGGCCCGGGATTTTTTTAAGCTGCACGACACACACGGCTGAACCTTCGACTGTCATCGAAACGGATAAGAGATTGGTTTCGCAGTGTCTTCTGCGTTGAATGGAAAAGAAAAAAAAAAAGAGGGAAGGGTAGGGATAACACGGCGTCAGTTGCTATCGGCCGGTCATCCTACTTCGCATACACCGTATAGGCTCGACTCCGGAAGGTCGTCAAAACGCGGAAAAGCAAACACAACGACGATAGGGGCCCGTATCGACGTCACTGTGGCGTCAGCGATGCGAAAACGACAACCGGCCCACACAGGCGCAAACGAGGGGAACGACGGAAGAAAAGAGACAGGGTGCAGCCCTTAGCATTCATATTTACGCCGTTACTTCATTCCTTTGTGATACTTTTTTTTCTTGAACGGTAAGAATTCCGTGCGTATCAGTTGCTCTCCTTCAAATATCCTCTCCCGACGGCTTTGTTCGCGCCCGAGCTCCGTTTTCCTTGACCCCCTTCGATTTTGGGCGTTGTACGGGTATACGGAGGCCAGAGCCCATCCGCGCAGCCCTCGCCGGTTCCCTTGTTGAGCCCGGGATCGGACGGCGCCAGAAGCCCCGGGATAGCTCGTCCCTGGGACCCGAAACCGTGCAACGCCCGCCGGGAGGGAAAGCGGGAAACGGAACGCGCAGGGGCTGGCTGGCACGCAAGAGAGAGAGAGAGAGAGAGAGAGAGAGAGAGAGAGGAGGAGAGAGAGTTGGAGATTCGAGAGAAGGAGGAGGATCGAGAGGAGAGAGAGGAGAGGAGAGGAGGAAGGATAGAGAGGAGAGAGAGAGAGAGAGAGAGAGAGAGACGCAGAACAGACGACGGAAGCCCCAGGCGTGAGTGCTGTAGAGATTCGGCGCTCGCTTGGAATCGAATACCTCTGGCGCTCCCGGCGTGCATAGGCGTGCATTCTTTGAGCCTGGTTTCTTCTTTCTCCGGGCCCCGGCGGACGGGGATCCGTACTCCCGAAAACCGGGTGTACGGAAGAGAAGCCGACTTCGGTTCGAAGTGCGGTTTTTTACGGAATGCGGTCCGTTAGGGCCCGTTTTGTTGCACGGAGACGGAAGAATGCCGGCTTTGGAGGAAAAATCGAACCGACGTACGTTGAGGGTTCAAGGCACGCTCTTGCGTTTCTGCCCAGGGCCAAGGTAGAATTTATGAGTGAAGCGGGTGGTGGTTTGGCATTGGAGGCAAGGCCACTGTCGACAGGTAGTAGTGCGACGTATGCAGCACAAGCAGTGTACTGTCTGTGCAACCCCCTCCACCCCCCTCCCCGCGGCTTAGCCATTGTCAGAATAAATGAATGAATGTATGAGTGAGTGAGTGAGTGAGTGAGTGAGTAAAAAGTGAGTGAGTGAGTGAGTGAGTGAGAGAAAAAGTGAGCGAGTGAGTGAATGAAAGAAAGAGTGAGTGAGTTAGTGAGTGAGAGAAAAAGTCAGAGAAAAAGTAACTGAGAGAAAAAGTGAGTGAGTGGGCGTGTGAGTGAGTAAGTGAGTGAGGGAGCCAGCCAACGAGCGGGCAACCAGCAAGATAGCCACCCAACCATACATAATAACTGCCAACACCTCAAACGCCACACAGCAAACACTGCACTGCGGTGAAGCTGCCAAAGACAAAACAGAAGTGCCAGCTCATCAAAACTCGCACGCACCAGAAGTGCGCAAAAAAAAAAAAAAGACGACGCCGACTTCCAAAGCGTCCGTCGGCCGCGCTGCACGCGAAAACAGAACACTGCCTCGCGAAAGCAGAGGGCGCTGAGGCGGCAACTAATTTAATTGCAGACAAACGACTCTGCATATACTAATTTTTTTTTTCCCACGGCGCCCCTACATCGGCGTGCACGGTCGCGGCCAAAGACGGAATAAGAAACAACGACAACGGGGAACAGAGAGGATACAAGCGGGCCTGGACGAATTCCTCGCCCTTAACTTCGCACTACTTGCCACTGAAAAATCACACGTCGCGTTCACGCTGCCTCGAAGGACTCGAAATTGGAGACGCCGGCGAAAGAAGAAATTACGTCGGAGGCGAGAAGAAAAAGGGGAAAAAAAAGGCGGAACGAAACCAGAAAAGAAAAAATACAAAGTGAAACGAAGTAAGAAATTGATCAATGTGATGCAAAACGGCAGAGACGTCAGCTCAGAGGGACAAGAAATATGGCGGCCGAGGAAACCGTATGCTTTAGTGGTCCGCAACGAAGACGAACAAAGAAGCGCAGAAGACAGAAATTAAAAGAGAAGGAATTTAAAAAAAAAAAAAACAAGCCAGAAGCGCGGTAAAGTAGATGAGTTGTGATGACAGAGTGGCGAGACCGGTGAGGCATGCTACACAGGGGCCGCGCCGGGGGGCGCCGAATAAATATGGACGCGAAAACTGGGAAGACAAACTGAGTACAAATTTTTGTTGCCGTTAGTTTAAATTCTACGTCCTGATAATCCTTCAAAAAAGTCTGGAACGAGTGCACGTGCATTCTTACTAAAAAAAAATGCTGCACTGGTTTATCTCGTTTTGCCGCAGTTAAACTAAACTACATAACGTTAAATTTTACTCTTTGTCCAATGGAGCAAGTTTCACGAATAATTGGACAGAGAGACTGACTCCAAGAACTGATGAACGCTGACGTCACGACGCGAGCTACTTTTTTGGAACCAAATCGTACGCTACCACTCGCCATTCGCCTACCCTGATCTTTTCATAGGCTGGATTTGACATTTCGGTGAAGCCGACCGCACTGCAAACAAGACCAACGTAGTCTGCAAAGAGATAAAGGACAATTTGTTGATGTATACCCCTCGTCATATTGAACATAAGTGGTAGTATGTGCATTCCTTCCAAGCGACTTTTGTTACTTTCACAGAAGCCGCTACCAACGCCAGTGCCAACAACTTTTTGTGCTGGTCACACACTGTGAAGTAACTCCCCGAAAGAAATGAAAAGCGCTATTGTGTTCCCTTTGTTTTGCAGCACCTTTGCTGTTCCATTGCAGCACCTTAGCGTCGGTACGTATGTTTTTCACGTGTTTTTGTCGCTTTAACAAAAATCGCCCCCGACACCAGCGCCACCACCATTTTCGTGGCGTCACACCATGAATAAGTCTATAGGGCACGGAGTTTAGGCTAGTTTTCTGCCGGTTCGCAGGATGGTCACTGCAACCATCAACGCAGAACGCGGGTGGTTCAGCGACAACCACGTTCGTTCTCTATCCACGGGAGCTCGGAGAATATCACGGCAAAGCAAAAACGAAACTAAAATTGGGCCAAGAGGGGAGATAGGAAGGGTTAGGCGGTACAAAGACGGCGCCACGAAGACAGCCAGAGTGGAAGGCGCGAGATTCGACGCGGCCATACAGCTCGCCCACCGCGCTCTATGGCGGAAGACTGCGAAAGGGGGGAAAATGGTATGAAAGGGGGCGCGAAAGAAGGAACTAATGGAAGGCCGAACAAAAGGGATGCGCTCCGCCTCGTGCCGGCAGCCGATCGCGTTATATAGCTCCCAGCCCAAATGACCTCTCTCCACGTCCCCCATCGCTCCTCGGCTTCTAGAATGGGACTCCACGCGCTGCTGCTGATGTCAGGGCAACCGTACGGCAGCCCCTTCGTTCTCGGCTGACTCCGCGCTGAGGCAGTAATCCCTTTCCAGGCGCATCGAAGCTTGACATCGACGTCATCAAGCGAAGAAACTGTCGCAAGCTGGCGCCACTGGGAGCAACCTGCACCGGATTAACGTTCCGACAAGGCGTGTTAGGTAGCCAATATGTTTGGAGATGAAATCACGCGCGAGGGTGGATACTCCGAGGTCTGCGTTCGTCTCGGTGGTGATGACTCAGACGCCACTTCCGGGAGGAGTACAGTCTTTGAGAACATAACGCCAACCGAAGGCGGAGCGTCAAGTAAAGCTGCTCCAGGGCGTCTCGAACCCGACACATCACATCGTAAAGTTATAGATAAACAAACGAAGATCGTTGGAAAAGACACGGAGAAAGCGGAGCAAAAGGCCTGTTTTTCTTCGCAAAGTGAGGGCTGAGTGCTTCGGCTCGCCAAGAGGGAGTCTAAGGAGGTGAGCGAGAAAGGATGAGCGTAGGATGGGGACGGCGCGTGACCCGTCGCCGAAGACAATGACGGCGTGGGAGGCGACGGAAGATGGCGCATAATCGGATGGGAAGGCGCGAGAAATGGCGCGTGCATGGAGGGGACAATTGGCGACGGGGGACGGTGGGAGGGGGGCGAAAGAAGCTGGGAGGGGGGGAGGGGGATCCGGGGAACGCAAGAAGCAGCGAAGCAAAGAAGGATTGGCGGAGAGAGAAAGGGAGGGAGGAGAGGGAGGCGGGAAGGGACGGGACGGACAGACGGACAGGACGACGACGACAGACAGACAGACAGACAGACAGACAGACAGACAGACAGACAGACAGATCTGTTGATGACGCAGCAACGTTCTGTCTTCGCGTAGTTTCGGAATGCGGGCAGTTTGTGTCACATGAACGGCGCCGTATACCGTCACAGTTTTTAACTTTTTTTTTTGCGAGTAGGGCTCCTCAAGCAAATACCATTACCGATGGAATGAGTGCCTGAGGGGGAAAAAGAAAATTTACTGCTCATTTCAAGTTCTATACAAGGAGGTTCCACACTATAGCTTGAGTCATGCGATATGTTCTTTTTTGTTTGTTTTTCCTGGGCGTCTCTGCAAGGAATGCACTTCGATGAAAACAAGTCGCCATCATTTCTGCGCGGGACTGGACCTTGCGCAACCACGCCTGTTGATTCTTTTTTTTTTTAACGAAGAGGACAATATGCGGCGGAAGTAAAGAGACGGTTGTCAAAAGTGAACGCTGAGGATCGAAAGGATCGCGCAGAACAAAAAAAAAAAAGGAAATCTCGCAAGAAAAGAAAAGAGGCGCCGTAATGACAGGAAAGCCGGATAAGGCCGGGGCCACACGGAGCGCGCCACCGCCGTAGTCGTCCATCATAGTTTGCGCCACCGGCGTAAACGCCGAGCCAACGACCAAGCGCCAGCGAGGGGTCTGCGACGGTGTGATAGCCGGCCAACGGCCTGGGCACTAAACAACGCGACCGTGTGTTTCTCAACAAAATGGTCCCCCTTACCCTCGCCCCCGGGTCGCCCTGTTTATGCTGTCCCATTTCTTCCTTTTTTTTTCATTTGCGTTTCTTTTCTTAGGGAACGAGAGCGTGCGGGGAAGTGCGCAGTGCATAATATATAGTAAACTCCCCCTACAACCAAACCACTGTTTTCTTCGAAGTTTTTCCCGGTCACGAAAGCAGTTCAGGGAGAGAAATAATCCCCGCTTTTACAGAAAAAAAGCTCATAACGAAGTCAGTTTCCCGTCAAGAAGACCTCGTTATAACAAGCGTTTACTGCATTTGACAACAGCGGTAGCCTATAGACCTCTACAGCTTCTTCGCCCTCTGAGTAGCCATTGTATCACTGAGATCTGCTAGCGCCGTCTTAACTGGCGCAGTCGACAGAATGATCTCACAGCGCATGCGCGGAACAGTCCACAACATGCCAAGGTGTTATCAAGGCTTGGAGAAGGTCTGTACGCAACGCAAGAAAAAAATTACACGGCGCTGTCAAGAGCATACGCGTTAGAATTCTCGTTGTCTCGCTATCCTCCACTCTACTCTCGTTGCTTACGGGCGTGAGAACCACGTACAGTAGATTCCGGTTAAGACGAACTTCATGGTTCAGACGAACAACACTTTTGCTCTCTTGTAGCGTTCACAATCGAGAAAACCTCCGCTTAAGACGAATTTCTGATAATACGAACAAAGTTTCCACAGTCCGTCTGAGCCTTTGGGTTCGTCTTAACGGGACTCTACTGTAAATTTCACGCCACTTGCGTAACGGTCCGCCACGAAACCAGTTTCAAGTGCTCTAACGGGTCGCGATGCACGACCTTGAAAATATACCCCACAGCTTGTACCTGTTTTGCTCACACACTTCAGCAATGACACAACTGTAGAGAGGAAATGATATCAACTTGCACAATATGAACACGTCTGTATAAAAAAAAATACATCTCTATCCCAGCTTTTCCCAGTTTATACAAAGCGCCGGAGGCGACCCAGTAGGCCGTCCGACGGCGAATAAACGTAATGGCGCTTTCTGGTGGGCGAGCAAGCGTAGCGCAGAGTCGGTTCCCCCAATACGCTGCAGCTGTGGAGCGGTGCGGGAACGACGCCATCAGTCGAAATGAACCAGCCGAATACTTCAGGGTTGCGGGACCTCTGAAGTCGTACTTCATCGCCTTGCCGACTACTGTAAAAAACATTGAAAGACGCCCACAACGCGGAGAATCGCAGTATCGCCAGAAGTTTTTATTTATTGGAATCACTGCGCTACTGAAGTTAACTATACACTGATTACTGATTGGCTGGATTCACTGATTGAGGCGAAACTGGCTTTAATAACCGCAAAAATTGATTAAGGTTCCAGTTTTTCTTTTTGAAACACAAACTACACGCCTGCACAAAGGCCGCCGGCCTTTGCTGTCAATCCTATTGTTATTGCAGCGGTATATGCTCTCAACGTTTGTATTATGCGCCGGTTAGCGACGTACACTATTTTAAGTTTTGTTCGTCCGCGCGAGTAAGTTTCTCGTCGCTTCTAACGGACTGATTGACTGATTCGAATATTTATTTGACTGGACGTTTCATCGCGCATCGGCCAACCACTTCCGTAGGTGTCGTGCTACTTTGGGCACACATGCACACCGGAAGAAGGCGCAACGAGATAAAAAAATACATCAACTTGGTGTACGCGCATGCTACACACCACCACCAACGCATCATACCCGCCCTTATGCCTGCCGCAATTAAACGTAAAGGGAACTCAGAAAAAAAAAAAAACGTAAATAAGAAAAACAACATCAGCAAACAAACAAAGGCGGATAGCGTGAGGAGACTACATCGACGTTTACAAGGAAATCACATCGAAAGCGGGATCGAAAACGATATTTGACACGGAACAGCACGCGTCGTTGACAACGACTCGCGTAACGGTTTTCACCTTCAGTAAAACGCTCACAACCTGACACATGCCGGCAGCCGACGGCCTATGGGAACGAGGGGGAAGCTCCTTAGCGGAAACACGAAAAGCGCCAACCTCAGCACTTCTCGTCCTCTCTCTTCGCTTGACGTGCCCTGAATTCAACGACGTATTCACCGTGCAACGCGGAGCGACAAGAAAGAACGGACGGGGAGGGGGTGCGAAGCACGGAGAACGAAACAAGATTGCAACCTTGCAAATTGCTGAGCCAGCCGTTTGCCAAAGCTCTTTAGAATGGCTAACCGCGTTTCGATTTCACGCTCGGCGCCTCAAATTGTGAGCATGCGGCCGAACGCGCGGCAAGTCGAAGGAAAAAAAAAATGCGAGAAAAAGAACGGTGGGCTACGCCTAACTGCCGACATATAACGATAACGATAAACGACTGAAAAAAAATAAAAGCACAAGGCAGGGCGTTATGCATAAAAGACGAGTCACGCCCTCCCCCCTTCTACAGAAACGGGAACAAAACACGCGTATAGAAGAATATATATATATATATATATATATATATAGATATATTCTATATCTATATATATATATATATATATACTATATATATCATTAGCGTAGTATACCAATGCGAAGGGTGGCGGAGGTTATTGTTTGTGTTTACTTATCTACCGTTCAGGGCTTAGAGCGCTGCGAATGCATAAACCAGCAGCGGAACGTGATACAAAGTAATTTCTTCGATTTATCAAACAAAATAAACGAAAGCAGCGGCGGGGCCCTGAACACGGGAAAGGGACTTTTCTAGCTTATTTCGAGCGGCTGTTTGCATACACATTAGAGCTGAGCCTTTCTTCCGTTTTGTGCACCCGTTCCCGTAGCGATAACATTGAGGTAATTGATATCCCCAGCCGCACGGGAATAGGACGCTTACTCGAAGAGGTCGTTAGGGTTCGTTTAAAATGGAAGGAAATCCCCGTATCAGCACAGTTTAATGTATTCTGTCTGGAAATAACACACAGCCACTTGCATTAGTTATAGGACGTCTTTTCTCCAGCGCCTTTCACCGAACGCACGCGGCTCATTTAATTTGTATCCGTCTTTACTACCGCGCCAAAAGTAGTTTCGGCATTTGTACGTGTACTTGAGTGGTTTTCCCTATAGCTTAAAAACTGGACAAAGGTGCGCGTTTCTCGGGGTAATCTCCAGATTAGTGCGACACCGAGGTGCATGCGGTCAGTGATTATTGGTAATTCTTAGTTTACCAATTGGTTATAGTTACGTCAAATATGGTTATGCAATACGAATTAGCACGGAGATTCATACCGCGCATAATTTGTTCCCCGTTAAAATAGCGCAATTCCACCACGGCTATGACTATTTAAAGAAGACAAACGACGCGTAAGAAAATTATACTTAAAATTCCCTACTTACAGAAAAATTAACTAGAAACGACGCTAACTTTTCGCATTTAACCTGGGTTTGACACGGCGCTTCATGACACGATCAACTGATGGCCCCGCCTTATCTGTGCCTGACCAGACACCTTTACACGTAGCGAGCAGGGCGCAGTACCTGGAACGTTTCTGCCAGCAAAAAAGACACGCCGTCCTCTTTCTTGCTGGCTCGGCATTCGTTCGTTCTTGGTAGCTTCACATACAGGACGGCTGTTCCGCAAGTGGCGCTAAGAATCGTAAACTCTATGGAATTTCTAGATGTATTTAGGTCCTGTACGATGATTGATTGATTGATTGATTGATTGATTGATTGATTGATTGATTGATTGATTGATTGATTGATTGATTGATTGATTGATTGATTGATTGAACAATCGATCGCGCAAGCATTCTGTTTGCATCCGTCCCACTTACGCAGACTCCTCTAGGCTTTCTTACGTGGCTTATTTTCTGTCGCGAGCCTTTTGTTTATATCTTTAGTTTTTGTTCAGACTTTTTCTCGCCTCGCTTCGGGGCTGTTTCGCATGAGTTGGCTTCATTGCAGTACGCGAAAGCAACAAGGAAAGCCAACTTTACAAAGACCAAGTTCTTGTATAATGGGCTTTGCAAGCTACACATTCAACCCCTTTAAATTCTGCGCACTGTTGTAGGCAAATTTATTGCTGTGGTGACATTTTTGCAGGGGCAAGGTCAGCGGTCTTGTAAAGATGTTGAGCTACTATGGACCTTTTACTAGATATCTCCTTAAGAACCCATGCGTTCCTAAAAAGTCACTTCACTATACTGCACATAAATTCACTGCGGGAGGGACATTTTGTAGGGACATCGTATGAAGGCATAAATCGAGAAATGAAGACTTTGTGGCCTTTTATTAAACTTTTATACAGACCTTACTCGTCTCTAACCAGAGCTTCGCGTCGCGTTACAGACGCAAGATTTCATGCGGAAGTTGTACCACCAAAATGCCAGCGGATCAAAAAACCGGAATCTGCAGGTTTGGTATGCGTAAGCAGGGATCGAGAAATTCTACCCAACAGCGGCTCAAGCCCCTACTTACGCACGACGTGGATGGACAAAGTATAACAAAAAAAAACAAGGAGCTGGACGTTACTAACACAAACAAAAACGAAAATAAGAAAAAGAAGTTTAACCATACAACGTTCCCCCGCAGATTGACAGGACCAAACGCGCTCTTCCATCACCTCGTCACTGCCGATCTACTTGACTGAGAACCGTAGCTGCGCTTTCAATTTTGAAACTAGATCTGATTCTCTTTTATTTTTGCATTGTGTGTTATCTTCGTATCCGTGCCTGCACACTGTTACTCGTATAGGCAGCAGCCACGAAGCAACAACACGCGTTCCTCCGGGCAAATCTTTTTAGCCCAGCTTTCACCGTCTGAATGGCTAAAAATTTCTGTTCCGGTTTTTTTATCTTGAATTGCATAGGGAGAACCGGACAAAACCAAATATTGGTTTAATCAACTGTAAAAACGCCCGCATTAGTACAGCCCTCCTTATTGAACTCCGAACCAGCCAGGCAGGCTTTTATAGAAGAACAAGAACCGGCGCGGTATATCCCGGTATGCGGGTTCACCCTTTGACGAACTATCGTAACTCGCGTGAAGTTGCTTTACCCTTACAGCAATCTCTGCAAAAAGAAAAAAAAAAGAAACTGTGGTTAAATCCTCTGTCGTACGAATCGGTAAAACACGAAAGTGAAATGTCCCGCGAAATCTGCGGCTGAGCATGATTTGCGGGTCGACGGCTGTCTTGTGGATGTGCTTGGTGAGCGGCGTCCTGCTGGCGGGTCGCTTCGGGGAAAGGTGTACTAGCGTCATTTCCGTGACGGATATGACGTCAGTGAAATCTTTGTGTACCCCGGCATAAGACACTTTCGTGTTGAAATATAAAACCCGAAAACAAAAACAACGCTTAGTACAACGTACCCTTTAGTACTAGAGGTTGCTTCCCCGAGAGAACACCCTGTGTGCAGGGGTACACCCTTTACAGGCAGCTTGCTTCGTTGAACTGGCGTCGTTTCCGAGACGGATATGACGTCATTGAAATCTTTGTGTATCCCGAAATAAAACGCTTTCGTGTTTAAAAAAAAGGGCGTGAGAAAGACAAATCCTGCCCTACCCCGTCACGTTGCTTTCCCCCTCTTGTTTTTCTTAAATTTTGTAGCTATTTTATTTCCTTTCCGCATTTTGTTTCTATGATTAGACAATTTTTTTTCAATGTTTTTCAATTCTGAAGGGGGTACGCTCGTTAAAACGGTGCAGCCGGGCGCCAAACCTAATCCCAGCCCTTTAAGGTGCCGCGAATGATTGAGCAGTCCGAAAACAAAACAATAAGTAAAAAACGGGAAAGATTAATTGTAAGGAGCAGAAGAAAAAGACAAGAAATCGACAAGAAATGCCTATAAAATACCTGCCCGGGATCATAACTGGATCGACCTAAAATTTGAGAGGCAGCTGTAAAAACAATATCTATAAAATACCTACTCGGATAATAACTTGGTCAAACAAACACCCGACCTCTTTAAAATGCAGCGCGATCCGTTAGGAGCAGAAAAGGTTAATACGCGCTTAACCCCGGTAAGCAGAAAAATATGGGCTTAGTCGGGTACGCGTATTTCGATTGTCCAAGGCGGCGCCACCTCATTGTTTAACTTTGCTGGAAAAAGTCCTATGGTGGAAGGCAGCTTCGCGAGCGCAGGCTGGCGATCCCAAATTAAATTTACCCGCACGAGCAGCCACGTCGTGCGACAGGAATAAAAACGACCGCCGTAAACGCGCTGATTTGGTTATAAAAGAAGCGGGGTTACGGGAAGGATTGTTTCCTGTAGCGAAAAAGGGATGAAGATGGTGATTCGTTATGGGACGACTGTCCGAAAGAGTTTCGAAAGAGAAAAAAAGAGAAGCAAAGCTTCCGAAGTGAACGGTGTAACACTGCGTACCAGATGACCACTGAAAAGAGTTATAAAATAGTCCCTGTTTACTTTATAACCTTCAAGTCGAGGATGAGTACTTTCTGTTGCGAGTTTGTTCAACGGATTTTAACGAACCTTACGGCGCGAGCAAAATGGATTGTCGGCGTTGACAATATTTCTAATTCGAAGCGTTCAAGACGCCGAAATCAGTCGACTCGTTTGGTTGTGGGAACGTTACTACCATCCTAGCGCTCCCAACGCTTTAAACTGACCTTTCAGTGCGGAGCACTTTGGCGCGCGGTACCGTGGTTTGGCGGCGCGGCGGCGATGTCCACGTAACCGAGCGAACGAACGAGACACCGAAGGCAGAAAGAAAACGGAGGAGGAGCGTCTGGCGAAAGCGTGAGGGGGAGGGCGACACGCGCTGCTATGGCGTCATCACTCTCACTGCCTCCCTCTCACACTTTCACGAAGCTCCTCCCCCGTTCGTAACTCATCCGAACCACTGTGACATTAACGCGGGAGGTTCAAACACGATTCGCTACAACATGCTCGGCGGCTGGTGACACGCTGCGAGATAACGGCTGAGTAGAGTGCGCCGCCCTGCGTTCGCTGATAACGCGATCACTTCTTCAGACGCAGCAGATATGCGCCTAGACAAAGAAGAGTGCAGTTCGCGCTGCGCACAAATCTCGTATTATGGAGTATAGTAATAATCAGTTCTTTTTTTCTTTAATTTAAAAGCAGACACGCGCCAAAATAAATCCGGCACGAATTTTGTCCGTATTCACTTTTCGGCCTAAACCGAGAACTCTCAGCTCTATATAAACACGGAGAAAAAATAGAAGGGACCAAAACGAAACAGAACAAAAACAAACGTGGCGCCGTTCACTCACACTCGTCGTCGCTGGCGACCAGGACATCCTGTAGCACGGCGTACCGCCCGTCGTCGCTCCTCAGCCACTGCGGCCAATCCCCCACACAACAACACACGTGGGCTACACACTCCGTCACCGGAAAACCGCTCGCCGCAATAGCAGCAGGTGGCGTCGACGTCGACGACGCAACAAGAGCTAGCAGGACAACGAGTTTCTAGGACGCGAAATAAAAATTAATGACAAAGCGTAGCCAGGGAGGGTGACGTTTATTCTACTTACAGTAAACTGACTTCGTTATAACCGGTGTTTCATTAAAAGCAAGCACGATCTCCTCTATATGCGCTCCACAAAAGACCGCGAAAAACATTTCCGTAAAGCGAGAGTTAGAATAAATAGATTTCGTTACGACCCGGATTTACTGACGTTTCGGTTAGGGAACCAGCCTTTCTGGACGATCTTCGAGACGGGCCTGTTCCCCGGCCGAAACTTCAGAATAAATCTTGTTCCTCCCTTCAGACTATTCAACCGTACGGTTAACCAAATAGCAAGTAAACTTTTTTTTTTCTGAAATATACAAATACTGTGGTAGACGGGCTGCCCCGCATAATCAACGCGGCTATCCAGGTGGGGTGGACTCCTGAATTGTGTTGCTGTGTCCACGAGCTGAAATTATCATTCGCCATTTCATACGCACGTGTCCCCTCGCTGCCGTCACAATAAGAGTCCTAACTAATCCTCACGGGCGCGCGGTGACGTGAAGGATATCTGCAGAAAGTGTTTGCAAACAACTCAGCGCTGTCTTTTTTTGTATACGATACACGATAACCGCGTCCGGGTGCATACCTGCCAAGTCCGCCCGCACACCGCGCAATCAACGAGACCGCGGGGTCCCTAAAAATAGGGCGCGGGGCAGAAATACGGAGAAGGGTGGAGCTGGAGGAGACAAATTTATTTTAGCATCAGAGGCCCGCGTGATAAATCCGCCCCTCCCCCCTCCCCGCCGTTACAATGACTGGTCTCGTGACACTCTGAACGGAGAAACGGGTGGCGATACGGTCCCGTGGACTGGAGAGAAGGGGGGGGGGGGGGGGGGTTGAACGAATGGCCCTCATTAATCTTGTGCTGCGGCAGGAGTCGCTTAACACCTGAAGCTGGGATAGCGTGCTTAAGCGGTGAGTCCAGGACCACTATCTGTGATTCGGGAAATTGCGGACTGTACCACATGATTCTATAAGCTGTAGAGAAAAAGGTAGAAGCAGGAACAATTGACAGGTATGCGCGAACCGTTCGTATATACAGTCAACTTTGATTAACGAGTGTTTGATTAACCTCGTCTCAGTGCAGACGTATTTCTCGGCACTTTGCAGCTGGCGTCTGGCACAAAGCGGTCTGTACGCCGACAGTCAAATGCTTGACAGGACGAATCACAATGCACGGAAACACAGTGACCTGACATATACATCACGTAAGGAATGACGTCCACGCATCAAAACTCTCTCTCTCTCTCTCTCTCTCTCTCTCTCTCTCTCTCTCTCTCTCTCTCTCTCTCGTCTCTCTCTCTCTCTCTCCATCTCTCTCTCCATCTCTCTCTCTCTCTCTCTCCTCTCTGCGTCACGCGCGCGCCACTCAGTCAGTCAGTCAGTCAGTCAGTCAGTCAGTCAGTCAATTAGTCATTCCTTCCCTCACTCCCTCCTCGACTCACTCACTCACTCACTCCAACCTTCACCCGCTCACTCACTCCGCCACTCACTCACCCACGCATTGACTTGCTGTCATCACTCACTCACTACTCACTCACTTGCTGCCTCGTTCACTCACTCACCCTCTCACTCCATGTAAGCCTGTTGGAGCACTAACACATTTACTCTACTAAGTCAAACGCGAAATACAGAGAGAATAGAAACTAAATATCCACCAAACACTTTTAACAAGACCTCGACGACACAGTTTCGGCTATTCCACACAACAAGCATCCCGTAATCTTTCCAATTCCTATACGCAACCGTAGGACAAATCCCATCTCGGGCGACAGCAATGCCAAGACGCCGGCTTTCCCGATCCACGCAACACGGCCTAAACTGCCTTCACAAAATAAAGCAAAAAAATGCACTAATACAAACACCAAAAGCTCCTACAAAATACAGTGACCTTCCCTCTTCATAGTGAAAGTTAACAGCATAAACATAGAATAGCCTCGCCCCAGGACTCTAAGCTCTTCGTTAGCAATTCTCGGAAAATAGTGGTGGCCCGGTATAAAGGCAAGCAGATACGACGTGCCCGTGCTAAGGCGCTATAACGCATGCGCGGCTACACCAGTCTAGCGGCATTTCCATTACACTGTAGCAAGCGTCGTTAAATATTTGCAGCCTGACATGCAAGCCCCCTTCCCCGCAAGCAACAGCCTATCAATGAGTGCGGATAAACCGTTGCAAGTCCATTATCGGCCGTCCGGTAGTCCATTAAAATATAAAGCGAGTGATCCGAATTGAATAGCTGTTGCCATACCCAACACGGACATTTTTTTTTTTTCTTGCACTTTACAGTCCCAAGTCGCTACTGCACGAATATAAAATTCTCAGTTAGAAAGAAAGCATTAGAAAGAAAGGACGAGGAAGGTAACAGACACAGCGCGGCACTCACAACTGAATTTTTCTATCACCATGAACCAATACCAACTCGCCTAGCTTTCTATCTTGGTGCAATTAGGTATCGGTCACCTGCGTTATCGAGATGAAGACCGATGAGCTGGACGGACTGCCGCGTTATAACGAAATTGCTTTGTTCGAAATATCGCTTAATTCGAAGTGTTACATGGTATCCACTGCAACGCACAGCGAGGAAATGATACCCGTTTTTAACGGATTATCGCTTATAACAAAGCCCATTTTCTGACCACACAACTTCGTTGTAACGAAAGTTTGCTGTACCATACGTACAGTAAGGCACAGTTAGTACGCGTAAAACGTTTTTTCGTGGGATTCCACAACGAATAAATTAAAATCTCGCGTCGGCCAGGCAATAACCAAGTACAGCATAGAACACTCTGCGACACCCCATCCCCGCCTCAATAAAGAAAGCCTTCCGGCTGAGAAGAAAGGGGGGATTGGTGGCGGGAGATTCAAAGCAGAACGAAAGAGACACGGACACCCGCTGCTTCGCGTCACAGCCAAATGGAACGAAAATCAAGCGCGGCAGGGAGGTCTGCTCCAATTATCCGTGAGCTGCTCGCTGCCACTCCCTCTCCGCCCGGCTAATCGATGCCCACGGTCATATTTATGGCGAACGTTCCAGTGACAGCTACAGACCCCCCTCGCTCCCTCTTTATCTCTCTCTTTCCCCACAACAGCAGCCGCTGCTTCGATTTCCAGATAGATCGCGACGAGAAGAACAATATGGGGTCCAAGAAAGCTCGGAAGTACGGACAAAAAGAAAACAGGTATACAGAGCTCGGGGTGGAGATGGAGCACAATGGGACGGAACTCGAGGCGAAGGGCAGATAATGTACGCGTCGCGGGCCGTGATTCGAAGACGTCCACGTGAGCCGCCCGTATACGCACGCCTCGTCTCGTTCGGACGCGCGTCGATAAAGCACAAATGCTCGCGACATCTCCGCAGAGCAAGAAAAATGAGATGCGTGCGCGACTGAATGCCGGCTCATTAGGTACCCGCATACAGCGCGGACGTCGCCAATCTCAATCTTCAAAAAACTAGAGAGCGAATGAGTGGCGACTGTTTACCAAGATGGTGGACGCTCGATAAAATCCGAGAAAGTTCCGAGAGTCTGGAACAGGAATCCCATTCGATCCTTCTTCATGTTCTTTTTTTTTTACTTTGAGGGCTGTGCTTATTAGCAAATTCTCCTTTTTGGTTCGTGTTAGTTTGTTAGGCGTAGTTATACGCTTGTTTGTTTGTTTGTTTGCTGAAAGTTCGATCCACCATGATTTTAATCGCGTTTACATTTCGTGTTGCCGTTCATCTCTCCGTCCACTTGTACACAAAAACAGAAAGGGGGGGGGGGGGACTGTTTTCTACTCTTTCTTTCCTGCTTTTGTAAAAAGACCAGTATGAACATATTAATGTAGTTTTTATTAGAATCATGCTCTGTCTTCCGTTGAAATTTGCTGCCTACCCGAGTCGGAGCGCGCGACTCTTCTGCCAAAAGATAGCCATTGCGTCGAGGTCCAGCTGCGGCCATCACGTGCACAATGATGAAGAAATAAACCCAGCTATCATACAAGTACCTGGAGCTATAAATGCTTATCTTTCAAGTTTGACTGCATATTTCCGTGTGCAGAGAGAGATGTAAATGGAGCCCGTAACCTTTGCAAGCGCTCGTTCGGTGCCGGGGCCAAGTGCTCCACCGTAGGGGATATATGAACAGCGCTATCGGTAGCGCGATACGCTATCGCTTCTATTTGCTGGCAGGCTATCGTTTCTTTGCACCCGTATGCACCCGCCAAAGAGGCAGGCGGAAGTTAGTCCACGAAATTAACGACTTTATCTCAAAACGACGAGTTCGATTTACTATTATTGTATAAAGGTACAGCGTTTGCAAAAAATATTCGCACTTTTTTTTTTTTCCAAACGCAGCGTCTAGACTGCCGTCCGACGACATTTGAATATTCACAACTAGGCTATCGTCGGCTAAAGCGTCTGTCATCGTAGTGTAGAAAATCCGTCTTAGATCCTAAATCCCAAGGACGGTGGTTCGAAACCGGCTCTTCCTTCGATTATTTTTGTTCCTTTTAAATTGAACTACAATTTTGACGGCTTAGGTGAGCTTTGTTGTTTTAAATGATTTCTCTGTGTGCGTTAGGTCATGTTATGTTACGTGTTGGTTAGATTGCCTAACTATACGTTATATCTAGAGCGATGTAGTGCCAAGCGCAGAATTTTTTTTTTACAAAACGCCGGTGGACGTCGATATAGTGGAGTGCTTATAATACCGTCGCACGGCACTCCACACACGGCCTTTTCCAAACTTAAACCTGCGCCAACTTGCCGGGTTATCTCTTACTGCTTAAATACCACAGCGAAGCGAATGTCGCAAGATTTTTCAGCGTAAGGCTTACACGTGTGCCAGAAATATAGACGGCGATGACTTTGAGGGCGGATCACAGTCACCCCCCGGTGGATGCCCCAGCAGCCCTCACGGCATTCGCGCATGCGCAAATCCCAACCACCCGTTAGCGATAATGGTCGCAAAAGCACGCTGCGAAAATCGATCAGACCGGTGCGCTAACCCGGAAGCGAATTGATCGAGTACGGGCTACGTACCTACCCCGTGTTTATAAACAAAATGGATAAACAGCAGGCGTCACCCCCGGAATGCTTACATTCGCGGAGGTGCCGCAGTTGAAAGCTGCTGCCTGTCACTGCAGCGAGCACACGACCAGTTCTTGTTGTTAAATGTAACATCTTCTTTTAATATTGTATACCACCTTCTTAATATTGTGACATCTTAAAATGTAACACCTCCTTTATTATTTTGAGCGTGCTGAGACAGTTTTGTTAAATTTCTTTGTGTTTGTCTTTGCAATTTCCACAGAAGTTGTTACAGACGCCAGCGTCAGCACATTTTGATGACGCCACGCTGTGATGTAAGTATACAGCTTTACAACACGGCATCCTGTATACAACACAAGTATACAACACGGCATCCGGGGGTATTATGTGCGGTATTTTTCAATACTTTAGTAATTATACTTCTCACACGAACACCAGTTTGTGGGCTGCTACCGGGGGGAAAAAAATAACCTAAAATTGCCATTTTCGTGGTCCGCAAACTTTTGCTCAAGGCTGCACACATTTGCGTTCTTAACAACGGGGGAAACTAGCCTGCGAAGTAAGTTTGTCAAGTTGGGCGGGCCAAGCGCAGAATGCGCGCGCCAGTCGGCGAACGCAAGGGGGAAATGTGTCATCGATCGGAAAAGGGGTCCGCCACGTCCCAAGGGCATAATGGAAGCGTAGGAAAGGGGAGGAGATGCGAATGTCAGGGCGGTTGACCTTGCTTTAGTGCCTGTATTGTTGCCCTGATTCACTCACTCTCTCTCTCTCTCTATATATATATATATATATATATATATATATATATATATATATATATATATATATATATATATATATTGATTGCGAGAATGGCTGTCTTTAGTTTGCCGCAACAACTAGTAAAAAATTGGGTATAGCTTCTAACAAATTGGTAATTGGTCGACGTTTCGGTCGGATGCCGACCTTTATCAAGACAACATTCCGTATTTGTTATCATATGAAATGTTGTCTTGATAAAGGTCGGCATCCGACCGAAATGTCGACCAATAAACAGTTTTGTTAGAAGCTATACCCATTTATACTATATATATATATATATATATATATATATATATATATAGATATATATATATATATATATATATATATATATATATATATATATATATTGCCCGACACCTTCCGAAAAAAGCCGTTCGGTTATGATGCCCATCGATCTTTTTGGCACGGGTATGCGCGCCAAGATCTGCTGTGGTGTGAGTATCCTTTTTATTTTCTGACTCCAGCTTAGCGAAGGAGCCGAATACATTCGGCTCTTTTCAGGAAACATTACAAAGGAACACACGAGACGCCCCCAAAACCTTTTCCTAATTGGAGCTGCACGCGGCCGTAAGCGCGGCGCTGTTTATACAAAAAGAAACCGCGGTCTATTGATTCCGACCGCGAGGAAAAGATCTTCGCGTTCAAAGCGAAAGCGAAACAAGAAAAAATATAAAGATGGCGCTGTGTGAAAGGAAGTAGATGTCGAATAGGGGCGTCGTTTGCTGGGAAGCAAACGGTGATGGAAGCAAAACAGCTCCATTGCCGGCACGTGGTATATGCGGGGACGTCATCGATTCGAAACCTCGCGTCTGAACAAAAAATCCCAGCGAAAATTGCCCAGCAAGCAATAGGTTTTGTTGCGAATTCGTTCGGCATATTTTCCTCCCATAATCATGACATTTGCTCGCTTATTGTAATGCAAAGAAAAGAGGCTTTAGGAGCCAGCACGAAAAATAAAATGCAGGGATAGTGTATGGGTAAGCGAAATCTTTCAGAGAACAATATAACGACGCATAAAGGAGCAGCCGTGCTACTATTAGGACAGACAACTTTAGAGATAACGTTAATCGAAGGCATGGCGCTGTGCCGTGGGACGCGATACCGATTTGGTTCCCGAAGCGGTATTTATTCACGAAGCGGTATTGAGACATAAGAGGTACACTGTAAAAAAGGTGCAGCGCCGTTGAGGAGGTCTTTCTATAAAACAGGGGTTGAGCAAGAACCTGCACGTTTAATTACTTCAGCGAAAGCAGTAACCAGACACGCCGGCGCGCTCCCGTGTAACGGTAACACTTGCACGAAGAGCTCCAAGTAAATCCTATAATTTAATGCTATGCTAAAACGCTCACATTTTACACGTGGACGCTCTTTACAACACGCTTTTCTGACTCTTTCGCTCCAGTGTTCCGCAAAGTTACCAGACGCAATCAGCACTGAAGTTAGAAAACCTACTTAGCGCTCATTACTGAATTTAGGAGAGCGATGGTTCCACCAGGTTCTATCACTACAGAGACAACCCATCAGGTGCAACTCGCCGGCAACAGCATACGACAGCTAAGTACACAAAAGCCACTGAGATGTCTGCAAAGCTTTCCCCTTCAGTTAGTATTCAATAAGGCTTGGCGTGTGCAAGATATTGACATTATGAAAACCGTTCCGAAAATGACTGAGTACAGGCCTGACATCCACAACGTTCACTGCAGCCGCGCAAAAGAAAGTGCTTTGCGTTATTCATCTATTCCATTCAACCACGGTTCGTGTACACCTCTTGCAGGAAATGCCATTTGGTGCACTCCTAAATGCCCTCTTGCAACAGCGATAACAAGTTTATTCGAAGGAGGAACAAAACATTTACATAGCTAACGAGGATGTAAATAATGCTTCTCCGTCCCCCTCTCCTTACCCTCTCCCTGAAAACTAAACTGTACCGCGAAGCTTCGATAGATAGGCGCTGGTTGGCGGGCCGTTCGAAAATGCAGCAGTGCGTGCATGCGTGCGTGAATGTGTGCGTGTTATCCCCTTACGCTTCATTGAGATACGTCGACGTATAAATTTTCCCGTCAGCTTGAGCGAGGAATTGAAGTATTTACAAGACAAGCTCACAGCGAGTTTAACTAGCCCTGTTACAGGGCGTAGAGTTTTATACTAATATGTACTAGAGGGAAACCTGCCGCCACTGTCTAAGCAAGCCGCGCTTCAGCGAGCGTTCCGTCATGTACTGAACAAGGACCCTTCAATTGTCGTTGGCATGGCTCATGAAAAGGCTGAAAAGTTGCCTCTGACTGTAAAGAAGTAACGATATTACTGCAGAAGATTAATCAAATCTGTTTTGTTATTATAAATTTGAAGCTTCAAAAAGATTTATTTGTCAGGGATTATTTGAAGCTTCATGAAAGACGAACAAGAAAACGATGTTACCGTTTTTTGTTAGTTTTGGCTTCGAGAGATAAAAAGAAGCCTTGTTGCCAGCCAAGCCAAGTAGGCGAGGAACGTCGCCAGATGCAATGGTGCGGGAGGGCGGCGATGCCACGGCGGGCCCGCTATTGCAGCGCCAGATTTCCCTCTAGTATATATTAGTAGGAAACTCTTGTTACAGGGTAGTTTCAACGGCCGTTAAGTCAGGGACAGTTGGGGCTCCTGCTCAACCGGGCGAGAGTTGAATTTGTATACACGGTTGCTCACAAGCAGTCGATTCCATCAGCCTAGTGAACCACGTGATCACACCTAGCCTATTAAGTACTGCTGACCAATACCAAAAAGAAAGAAAAAATAACAGCCGCGGCAGCAGTACTAAGATCGGCGCACCGTGTGCGCGAACAAAACTGGCTTAGCCCTAAACCGATTTAGCTCTGCGCATGCAACGCGCTTTTTTTTTTTTTTTACGCCTTTTATTTCTGAAGCGCGCGCTGTGGAACGCGCCACAGGCATGGGATTCTGGAGCGAGCTACAGACGTCGTCGCCGGGTTTTAAAGCGAAAGCTTTCTTAGTTAGACCGATGGCGTCCTGTCAAGAAACATAATGGCCTTTCCCCGTGTAGACCGGTTGCTCGACCGAAAAGCTCTATAAGATCCCTGGACGCACGGCGCCAGCGCGAAAAACCGGGCTTCCATTGCCTCAAAACGGTTTACTTGAAAATCGCGAAAAAGAACGGTTTCTGGATAAGGCACTACACGCACCGATCATGAAGACGGAGTACAATAGTATGCATTTACCTCATAAACCACGTATCGGTAACATGTAGATCGTTCGTATATGAGTATACTTACTGCGCGAACTATCATCGCATGGGTTCCTTCTTCGTTTTGCGATTTGGGTCTTAGAAGGTTTGACGACCAATTAGACGCACTTTTAAGCGAGGGTTGGACGCACTTTTAGCGCCCAAGGTATTGACGCACTTTTGGCGCAATTTTGATGTGAAAAGCTTTCGCGCTTCTTCCAACTTCCTTCAGGAAGGGATGGTAAAGTTTGTAAACTCAATGAGCCATGCATTGCTTTGATATAAAAGAACGCCCGGAGGAAGTGTCACATGACTAACTCCAATGCACGTCTTACGACAGCCCCACAGGGTAAAAAACAACAACCCACAAAAAGGGATCTAGCATGCATCTCCCCTCCCCTTCGTCATCATGACGGACCAAAAATTGGAGAAAAATGGGTATGGGGAACGCGAAAACTAGATTCGCACGACGCCCTGTCTTCCAACCATCGACGTTGGCAGCGCCGGCAGGGAGCAGCTAAACTTCGATCTGCAGTGCGTTCGATTGATCGCGCCTGATGAGTTTTCGATACGTCGGCGGGGTTCGGCGGAGCCAAAGTGAGCGCTACGAGGTAAAAATGACGAGAAATGACAGAGAGAGAAATCCGCGCGCTTCTCGGTTTAAAAACAAACAATACTACCTTCAAGGTGTGAACTCCCCACGTATAGCGTCTCTAGAACCGAGATCTATATAGGACGAACCGGCGCCCCTTAGTGCCCGCCGTATCGAGCGGCAAAACGGAAAGCGGAATAATAAGAAAAACGAAAGTCAATCTTGATACGGACCAACCAGAAAGGACAAGACGGAAATGACCATTTCTCTAAGGATCGATATCTGCTCATCAGCAGCCTCCCACGGGGCAAAGAAGACAGCACGTACCCGGATGATAACGAAAATGAAGCGACAAGCCCCAAAAAAGACAAAAAAATCCTTGCGTTTAAAAACTGTACATTTCCACAATAGTGCGTACTCTCTTTTTTTTCCATTTTGGGCTGGTGGATGGAGGCGCCGAGCTCGTAGACGCTCGTGTGGGACACTTTTAAAGGAGTACTGACACGAAATTTCAATCTGATATAACTAAGTAAATGCTTCCTTTGCATATGGAGGTATCTCCCACGCAAGTTTCAACAGTAACCGTTACGTACAATATATTTTAAATCTTTTGCGCGTATGATACCCTTTCGCTATCGGCATCAGCATGACGTCATCTGCTCCTCCTGGCCCCAAACTGCCGACGTCATTGCTCCCGTGACGTGGCGAACGCGCTGGTTGCGGTTGGCGCGCACTGCTCCGCCGTGCGTATCACGTCACGGTTTCGGGACAGGCGTCATGCTGCCCGGGCGTGTGGAAATGGTGGAGACCACTTGTCGGTGTGGACGCGCGCGCGCCCAGACCGGCAGTGGTGCGACAAGAACGGTGACGTCACGAGCGCCCTCCTGTCATGGCAGCCGCCTCGGTGTTCATGTAGTGGTAACCGGAACTGGCACAAGAAGATGAGGCAGTAAATAATTATTTACGGTGCGATCGACAGTCTAATGTGTCATTTTATGATTACTGGGGTGGTAGGCACCCACAACCGCGAAAAAAAAAAAACGTAACACGAATGTCGTGTCAGTACTCCTTCAAAGAAGTTCTGCTTATAAAGAAGTCACTTTTCCGGCCCGGGGACTTCGTTATAGAACGCAGGTTTACTGTACACAGGGAAAATACTCGCGCCGAAGCAAGCCACGGAAAAAAACGGGCAATGGTCTTCCGGGATAAACAGACGACAAATTTGCGAATTCGCAGTGGCGTTCTTACAAAGCTCTTGTATTGGCTCGACTGCCGATGACGCAAGAAAAAAGAAGGATGTAAAGAAGGCAGGAAAGTTAACCTGGCTAGAGCCTAGTTTGTATCCTGTAAGTGGGAATGGGGACTAAGGAGCATAACAAGCTGGTGAAACAATCGCGGTGATCTTGCCGCGCAATGCGCTCGACGATAGCGCACCACGGCAGGAGAAAGCAACTCAGCTGGCAGTTATAAGACAAGAGTTGCGCGTCAGGCGATCGAGGCCTTCGCATGCTCCGGAGACACGTGACCAATGCCCAGTGCGCCGACAGTAGCACTCAGAAAATCGCAATGCAGAAAAAAAAAAAAAACGAATGGTTCGTGGTCACTCGCGGAAGTCGATTTCTCGTTTATCCCTTGCCGCGCGATTATCGTACTCCGCACTACTATATCGCTTGTCTGTATATGGGGATAAGACTTTAATTAAACAAGTTGCGAGACTGCATACAAACGTATGGTTTGTTTCTTCACTAAGAGTAGCGCTTACTCGTCCGAGCATGCAGCGCGCGCTCAAAACTGCAATGGTTTGGTCGACTTGTACGCAGGTTTTTGTACGTTACTGCTAACCACTCAAGAGGTCTACGTAGTCCCTAGATTCCAATAGCTGTTATTGCGATGTCGACTGAGTTTCGCCGACTGCATTACGATTGAATTCGCTCATTCTATTTCTGCTTTTTTATCTTCAGTTGCTCTTTCTATGCCGCGGCACCATTCAACTCTCTCTCTCTCTCTCTCTCTCTCTCTCTCTCTCTCTCTTCTCTCTCTCTCTCTCTCTCTCTCTCTCTCTCGACTCCTCTCTCTCTCTCTCTCTCTTTCTCTCTATCTCTCTCTCTCTTCTCTCTCCTCTCTCTCTCTTCTTCTATCTCTCTCTCTGCCATGGCATTTCCTTTTCCCAAGTGGCTCGATATTCATTACCACCCAGACAGAAAGGAAAGAGTGATCTAGTCCGGCGTCATCCAACCATAGGATAAACAGAACCCGTCCTGCAAGCGCCAAATCAGGTTGTAACACATTAAAGGGGGACCATTAGTCGACCTGCACTCGCTTCCAACCATAATCCCATTCTCGCTCCGTAGTAATTACGTTCCAGCACTGAAGCCCGGTCGGGCAGAAACAAATCAATTAGTGATTAGTCCGAAAGATATAAAGATAACAAAGCGAGCATACAAAAAAAAAAAAAAAAACGGTGGAAAGCGACAAGTTCATTACCGAACGGGTTGGGCCCCTGACACGCTGCCACAAAGACGAATCAGTGCTCCAATAAATCACATTCGACGCGTTACCCTGAAGAACTCGCCTCATAAGGCGCTGTTAATGCGCGAAAACATCGGCTGCCGTGACCACTTCGGTCGTTCGCTACACCCGCTCGGTTCCGGGTATTGATAAGAACGAAATAAATAGCCGTAATATTCATTTTCCTTCTTCCCTTTCGATTGGGGCGAGCGCAACATGACCGCCAGAATGTGGCTTGTTTCAAGCGAAATGAAGAAAAAAATAAAAAAATTGTGAATTTTCCCTAACGTTTTATGCTCGTAGCCGCAAGATTCCGTTTCTTTTTTTTTTTTTGAAATCGGGAAACTGATTCGAATAAACTTATCAGAACAGACTGCCTTTTTCACTTCCCCCATGGTTTTTTTTTTCTTTTTCCAGCAGAGTTGTCTTTTAAATGGAGCGGAAAACGGTTTTCTCGTTTTGCAGTGTGTGACTTATAAAACATAATACGCAGACAAAACACTCGTCAAGTTTGATTCGATCTTCGTTTTTTGACGTTTCAATACACAGCGTTGTGTATTGATTTCACTGTGCGAAGTTCGCCCGAAACGAGCTTTTCCTCTGTACCTGTGAGGTGTGTGAAAACTGAACTTAAACTTTGCGCCGGGCGCTGCTTCAATGCGCTGATTCACGTTATTTGTATTGAAGCTCTGAATGATACTTGTGCGTGATACCTGCTGAAATAATACTCCCCGCGATTGTGTGGATCTTTGTACCCGCAGTCCACGGTAATTCTATTTTGAGATAATTCCGATAAAACCCCACTTACGTCCGTTTCCCGTAATCGCACTCCTCCCGCAAAAGCTAGCCCATGCAATGACAGCAGACGAAAATTCAGAATCGTTTACAACTGTACGGAGTACTACTGTGACAAGTGAATGGCACTCGGAGTGATGATAGCGTCATCTCAGCACTAAATCGCACAATCATTTGTTCCAACACGTTTACCTATATTAGATTAACATTTATCTTAGATAAAACATTATCTTATTAGACCGAGAGAGACTGAATTCCTGGAAGGGAACAAGAAAATGATTAGTGATGTCATGTGTGCTTAGGCTATAAATACAGTTTTTTTTTACAATGAACTTCACTTGGAAGTGGCGCTTTATCTGTCGTATTTGTTGCTTCTTTTGTTCGTGTTTTTTTTTTTTTTGCGCGTTTGTCCTGTTTCAAGTATGCCTTAGATAGGGAGCTGCGGAGCATCCCCCAGACAGTTGGCTTTACCGCAAAGCGCACTCTGCCGACGACGTACCCCGACCCAAAAACAAAATACTTAAGAGTAATCCGTAAAAACGCCGAGCTGGCTACGACACACCGCACACAGAAATAAGGGCTAGAGATATGAGCGGTTGAAAAAAAAAAAAAAAAACAGCTTCTCCGGAAAAATTTGTTTTGATGCGACCAATATGCAGTGTGGGACACGCTTTCTAAAACAATGCCTTGACTTGACATTGCGTGGAGATTCTGAGAGCGGAAGATCTGCTGGGACTTTTGTGATGCGGCATGTACAATATACTTCTTTTTCAGTGTTAACGACAAAAAATTATTCGACACTAACTCTTAAGTGATTTGAAGGCGAAAAGCCAGCGATTATTGAAGACATCTTCACTGCTGCATCGTGTTCGCGGCTGCCATCACGTTCCATGCGGCACGCATACGGATAATTCTTAAGCATTCAATCCCGGCACGGTACAGCGTTAGGGCTGGAGATACCACACTTTGGTTTCGGCTCTTGACGACCCGGATTCATATCCAATTCCATGTATATACTTCCATGTATATATTCTCTTACTGATTTTGTTTTACAGCGGCCGTGATTCGGTTTCATTCCTGTTGTTGCCAGCAACTACGGTCACTTTTCGCGTTTAATGAGACATTTAAGATTTTCGCTTAAGAAGTATGTCAAATATTGATAGATCGGTGCAGAGTTTTTCCTTTTTTTCAATTTTTCATTTTTTTCAGAAATAACATGAAAAAAAAATACTTTTTGTTTTCACGCCCCTCAAAATTCTATGCAAACTTACATCTCTAATAAGGGCGCCACAAGGCCACTTATTTCGTGGCGCCTACAAACTCAAACGCCAGAGTAATGAAGGGCGATTGTGCAACTCGCCAAGGTTTTCCCCCAGCCAAAAAGACCGCACATCCAACGCCGAATCGCGGAGCCCTGCACGCCTATATATATATCAACATAGTTTGCTCCCTGATGGGTACTTTTCCTACTTGCTCGCCAGATCAGCCGATCCAGGAGGATAACCTATCACTGCGCAATGCAGCTCGGCGACCACCTGCTTTGCTATGGCCGATTACGCAACGGTACTTCTGCGACAGCGTAATAATAACAACAGCAGTAAAAAAGACTGCTTTCCGTTGATATCAAGCACGACTACACCATTGGCGACAGAAATGCGCGTAGTCGCTGAGTGCCTTCGGTTAAAAAAATCTCTCTGTACAGCACGTTGTTAGGCTAGTAGGTGCTGCATTTAAAGAGAAGAAAAAGCTGCGCGTCAAAGACAAGACCACTGCAAAGGGGACAGGACTGCGCCCGTCCAGTCCCCTTTGCAGTGGTCTTGTTTTTTCTACTCTGGAAATGTCTCTCTCGTTATCTTTTTTATAGAACAAAAATGGCAGAAATGCACGTTCTGGTCTTCAACGAAACCTGTTTTGCAACACCTTGCAAAGGTGAACGAAAATAAGACAGCTTTTCTCTCTAAAACCGATTAATCGTGATGGTTTTTTTTTTATCGTACCCGGGCATAACCAATAATTCAATGATGAAAAGTGGGGAGGGACAGGGATGTGTAATGCGGAGGGCGATTGAACGTATAATCTTAGACGCCTCAGTAACACAACAGAAACTGAGTTACGAAGCGAGAAGTGGGAACAGACGTGAAGAACGCACGGTTGAGGATAAGACAGTAAAATTGGAAGTGTGCGTTTCACTGGGCGCGGGGTGTATGGTGTACAGTCATAAATATGAACCACAACCGGCAAGATAAAAAAAAAGCTGTGTGCTGGAGGTCAAATAATGGCGCACTATTGGTATGCTCTGAAAGCCGCATTTCCGAGCTTTGCTACTGTAATTAAGCCACGGGCCAGTTTGACTTGCAAGGAAAGAAAACGCGCTATTTGTGGGTTATGGCTCATATTTTTGTGATCGCGTTTCATGTCCATGATGTACATGTTACTTCGCCAAGGAGGCACATCTCATGGGATTAACTTACACATGGAAGTGTGAACAGTCTTCTTTCCCTTCATGTACCCCTTCTATGTTAGGCCATAGCGCCCTCCTTAAAAATTCATTCATTCATTCATTCATTCATTCATTCATTCATTCATTCATTCATTCATTTCTTTTACTAAATCTGTCGTTTAGTGCGAGAGCGCTTCGGACTTGAGCGAATTTTCGCTCAACGTAATCCGGGTCTGACCATCCAACGAGCAGAACACCTTACACTGGACGCGCTAATAAGCAAAGTGAGATGTGCTCGCTGCGAATGCTTTTCATGAATGCTACACCGTACTTTTTCGCGGACATTTACTACATAAGCAGTAAGGCGCGAATCGGCGCACAAGTAAAGATGACGCCACACCGACCGCGCGCGTCTCCAGTTTCTCCGATATGCGTAACACAAAAACGGCGGACACAACAAACACACAAGTGCACGTAAACACCGTATAGCAGACACACAATACAAGCAGTCGGGAAAGCCGTGTATTGCCGAGAAAGAGATCTGCAGCTACCTGGGCAGCGAGGGGCGCACGCTTAAGTGCGAAAATAGAAGCGAATGCTCCGAACGGTAGCTCCCCATGACTCTACAACCATCATCCTGCCATAGTTCGTTTCTCTTTCTACAGGGAATCCCCACAAAGAACTAGTATATCAGTAAATCATTTTAGTAATTAATCACCTTTGTAAAATAGCTAGTAAATCATCCTCGCCTTGAACGAAGTAGCGCTTATAACGAAGTCAGTTTCTTACTCCGATAGCTTCGTTACAATGATGGTTTACTGTATCTCTCACCAAACGCCGAGGGCGGGAAATACGAAAAGCTGAGGTATAGGTAAGCGTGTTGACAATACTCTCCTCGATAGCGCGCAGTCTTGGCGTAAAGAGGACTTCTCCAAGTGAATGCTGCGGACACACTTGGTAAAACTTGAAATCCTACAGTAACGCACTTTAACTAAACTATAGCAGATTCCCGTTAAGAGGAACCCTGTTAAGACGAACACTATGATTAAGGCGAACAACATTTTTGCTCTCTTGTAGCGCCCACAATGCAAAAAACCTCCGATTAAGACGAATTTCTGATAATACGAACAAATTTTTACGGCCTCTCGAGTTCCGTCTTAACAGGAGTCTACTACATTCTCTAATCAAGCAGCTACGTACCCATGGCTTGTTACTGCCACTTAAATTGCAAATCAAGTTGCGAATCAGGGCGTTGAGTGCTAAGATTGTTGCTGATCATGTTCAGCGTTCCGTGCTTACTTCAACCACTGTTCATGGCGAAATAAACGCTGAACACAACGATCACTGGCACACTCCGCATCAGGCCGAAAGAAACAATGCAAAACACGGAATGCCATAAACCTGCGTAACCTGATACACCGTAGTGTGAGCAATACTAGTGAGCATGAGTTAGCAGCTTTCTCCCACGCTTGAACAGGTCCTTTGCACGCAAATTGGCCATGAATAACAACTGCTCGGAGTTCGAAAGTTCCACTCTGAGTTACAACAAGGAAATGCGGGGCTCAGCGTTCACTGACCCGCTTATGCTCGGTGAGAGCGCTTATCTGTTCCTCACTGTTACGAACTCAAGTGTTGGTCTCTGGCAAACACGCACAGTGCGGTGCCATTCGTCGTCCCCACAAAGACAGCCCTAAAGTGTACGTCAGTTTGATTTGAGATCTTTCCGATTTCTCATTCTGAACTGCCCAAACATGTACCGGAGTAGCTCCGAATTTTGTTTCTATAAAATTTCCATTGCCAAAGCAGCCCTGGAACTGTTCCGAACTGGCGAATAAAATATACCTTCGGTATCCTCTATCCTTCTGGTCAATTCCGTCACAAGGATTGGCCTAGAAATTAATTTTTTTTTTTTCTGCGTACAGCTTTGCACCAATTCTAGTGCAAGTTCGTTTGTTCGGAGACTAAATTTTCCCCTCATTATCACCGTTACAAAGTCTAATGCGAACGAAGCGTACTATGAAATCGGAAGTCCAGCGTAAATTGCGTTTTCAACAATTTCGTAATTTTAAACTGCGTGAATTTTGTTTTCAAACACCGAAACCCCATTAGAGCACGCTAACCTGTTTAGCATCGTGCAGCAGCAAAAGATAATGCTCGTCAGCCACGAAAGAAAAGCGAACTAAAAATGTGAATTCGAAAGCACGGGTTTCGGTATTACAGCTCGAGGTAGTATGACCGATGTCTACTAAGTAGCCTCAGGTCCACTTTGTCACACACGTATTTTCATTAGTTGCTGACTGTACACAATGATATCCTTAATCTTTTACATGTCTAACAGACACAACAAGGCGTTGACAGTATCGAACTCAAGGGTCTGACGAATGGCACCGACTTTCCTAAACCGGCTGAAATGCTCAGACAAGGCGAAGACAGAGAGACCAGATGACACGACGCCTTATCCGAGTATTTAAGCGCGGCTTGCTAAACACTGTCATCAATCAACTAGCCCGCTGAGACTCACAAAGACAACGTTCCTCCAGCACAGAAGCCAACGGTATTCGAAGAAAATGCTACGTACGTCATCAAAGGTGACAGCCTTCTTCTTCGAAGCCATGCTTGCGACAACCGCAGCGGGCTGCTGTTCTTCGCGCGTCTCGGAGTCTCGAGTCATCGGTCCGAGCTTTTCAACTCAAAAACTACGAACGGCGACGATGTGGCGATCAACCACGCAGTGAGATCCTTCCTTCTCCGTGGTTGAGTACAGACGCTGCGCGAGCTAAGTACGTGGACAGGCTAGTGCCTGGTAGGACATGAGGTGTCAATTGCTGAAAAAGCGTGGCAGTCCGCAGAGACGAAAGCCTAGCCGGCAAGTTCAGATCATATAAACGTATCACGCACTGCAGTATCTCTCACACACTCACAAGGCTCGTACAGTCACGGCGATTCGAACGCTTCTCCGATTCCAGATCTTCGGTGAGGGTTGTTGAAGACGACACTGCCCCAGTTTGAAGGGCCGTCAGCAGTGCCGACGCCGAGTCCTCTAAGACGAACTTCGAGTAAGCCCGATCGGTCGGGGACGTATGCAGCACCGCGACCGCGTACACACAAGCACAACCGCTGTCGCCGCAGCGATATCGGCGACTGCGACAACTCAGTGATGTCTCGAGAGCATCAAGGGCTCTCCCCAAGTCGCAGGCGCAAAACAGCTCGTCGCAGACATCGCGCTGTATGCGCCCCGCGTAGATAATGCCCTGAGACGCGCGCCAGAGATACGAAACATGGACAAGAGGCAAAGTTCGAACTCTCCACCCAGAACAAGCAGTACGGTAGGGAAAGAAAGTAGGGTGATAAGAAAGGGAGCGACAACCCTATCTAGAATGAGAGGGCGATGTGAGCACGCTACGGGCGTACTGACCGAAATGTGTTCCTCAAGAACATAACCCGTCACGCATACAAGTATCGGATAGCCAGTGAGCTTCGAAGGTGGACTGCGCGAGTGAGCGGTTTTCCAAAGGCCGCATTATTATCGGACAAGACACCGCCTTCCCGACAGGCTCAGCGGTTCGGCTTGGATAAGGCAACGGCCGGGAAAGCGGAGGGTTTAGATAGCGACGGCGATGTTCCATTCTGTTCGGCCATCGACGTCCGTCAACAACGAACGAACAAAAACAAAAGAGACGAGGTAAGGGCCATACTCGCGGGACATTTAGTCTGCGGAGCTGTAGTATATATGCCGCAAAACACCGCCCTTCCGCAACGCGTGTTGTGCCGTGCTGGTGTAGAGAGAAAGGTCGAGAGACGGGGGAAATGTTGTTTTCACACTAGACAGGCCGAGGTGGTTTGCGCGGAATGGCCCTAGGAATGTGAACGATAAAACACCGGCGGTAAGGCCGAAGAATGTCGGCATTGAAAACAAGCGGCCGCGGTGTCAACACTCGACGGTGATTCCTTGGTTGAAGGGGGCGACGTTAACAACTACGGCGTTTGAATAAACAATGCGCTCGCTCGAAACAAGGCGGTTTTTATCACCGGATTAGAGCGGATGACCTGGAATTCGGTATAAATTCAGATTACGTCAAGAGTTCGCGCAAGCCTCGGGTCTTATGAAACGGCGCCGATTACTCGGTGTATGATTAAACGTGGCGCGAATGACCTGATGTTGTTATAAATTCAGATTACGCTGAAAGTTTGCGCAAACGTCCGGTCTTGTGACACATGGCGCTGATCCATCCGTATGCGATTAAACTTGGTGTGCGAAATATAAATGCTCCAAGCGCCGAACCCTACAAACTGGACAATCGGACCTTGCACTTTTGAGCTAAACGCGTCACCGTCAGCCACTTATGTAATGCGAATTCCCTTTACATTATCATCAGCAGAAACCGGCGCCATTTTATTCAGCGCATGCATTCAGAAATCTGACAAATAACCTACCTTCGTACCCCTGTCAACTTCGATTTTACCGCTTCAGTTCAAACCGACGTTTATCCTTCCGCCCAAGGCCGCTTTGACGAAGAGTCGAGTAGACAACGGGACACTTTTCATGTTTTGGCGCTTCGTGAAGAGGTGATGACGAACTGGAATCATGACAGATGATTACTGAAAACGCAGCCAGGTTTTTTTTTTCTGTCTTCTTTTTTTCTTCTCCTGCCAGCGCAGTATGACGAATCAAGCCGGCGTCGAGAACAAACGGAAAGTTCACGGCTTCTTTTGCAAACGTGTTAAAAACCATGGACGCAAAGTGCCCGTTAGCTGGGAACAGACCCACCATATAGAAAGGGACATATAGAAAGGGCACAGGACCGAGGTAATTGGAGAATAATGGGTGAGGCCTTTGCCCTGCAGCGGGCGTAGATAGGATGATGATGATGATGATGATGATGATGATGATGAAAGGGACGGTGTTTGTCCCGCGAGGCCATATTCCTCATAAATTCCGGCCACGCGAACTACCGGTCGCCCGATCGAAGCGTCTCATTCTTCGTCCGACCCGCCGTCTTCCTTCTCTTCCTTTAAGCGTCCACTTGTTACGCCAGATTCCCTTCAAGGCTTCACAAAACAGATTGTTGAGCGTTCAAAAAAGACAGAGAGAAAGAGAGAGAGAGAGAGAAAAGCGCGCTACGTGGCTTATATCCGCTAGAGGCGCTGGTAAGCAGCAGCAGAACTGAGAGCTTTGTGGGGAAGTATACACAAAATGATGGAGTATGCGCGGTCTGCGGAAAAGAAATAGAAATTATGCGGCACATTGCGTCGGAATTGCAGTGTATCGATCCAAATCTACATGACAGAAATATTCGGCTTCCAGAAGCCCTAGGATTTAAGGGTAGCACAGAGGGAGTAAACTTCAAGGCTGTCGAGGCGACAAAAAAAGAAAGATTATATAGCCGGTGGACAAAAAACAGAGAGGGGAATATTGCCTAAGACAGCTACCCCTATAACAGAAAAAAAACAAGCATTTTGTACCTGCCCTAAGAGAAGCGCTACTATTAAACGAAGAGTATAAAACATAGATAAAACAAGTTTTTTGGCAAGATGACGTCATTACCCCGCTACGAAGGGGATACCTACTAGCAATAATAAATCATCCATTATCATCATCAATCAGCGTCTTTGATCACAGCTACACAGCCGACATAACGGAGCCTTCCATAGTAAACACTCTCACGGAAAGGAAACTGACTTCGTTAATAAGCGATACTTCCTTAAAAGCGGATACGGTTTCTTTCAACGCCTCGCACTGATGACACTGACACACTTCGAATAAAACTAGTTTGGTTATAAGCAATTTTGTTACAACGAACGTTCCGTACCCAAGGGAGTGATGATGCTCTGAGGGGAAAAAGCTGTATCGAATACAAGACTCAACATATCGCTTCGCCCACAAAGAACCAGCAGATTGTCGCAGCCAACGCCGGACTTCACGGTCGAACGAGTACACGAAGCCCTGTTCCCCACCCCCCCCCCCCTTTTTTTTTTTGTTCAAGGCGCAGAGTAGGGTACACAAAACCCCGTCCACGAAACAAATACTTCATAGGAGCGCTCAGAGGGCGAAAAAAAAAAAAAAAAACAAAAAAAAAAGAACACATTTGACGACTCACAAAGCCGTGTCCTCCGGCCGCACGAGTAGACGAACCGCGTAGAAACATCGTTATCGCGCCCCGGACGATCGTAAAGCCGCGAGGCCGACGGTTGGACCGTGGCCTTAGAGGGAACAACAATAAAATAAAATAAAATACCCTCGAACCCGGTAAACAACGTCGTTGCGGTTCCGTCGCCTCACCAAAGACTCGTAAACTCACCCCGACGCTCGGCGGATCCCTGACGCAAGCGAATGCGTACAAAGGCACGCGCACGAAGGAAGCAGTTCGTTGCGCTGTCGCGTCCATGCAGAGCGAAGCAGTGGAGACGAGAAGCAGCGAACGTGAGCGCACGAAACGGGGAGCCAGCACGTTGGGTACCTGATTTAATCAGTCTTTCGGAGCAAGCAGGGCACTGCACGGCGTTTTTGCGTAACTCCGCGCGAGCGTGGGGACGGGGGAGTGTTTTCGGGAGATTAGCGGAAGAACGGTAATACACTGTTCCCGCCAACCTTCTAAGAAAATAGGAAAATCAATCAATAACGAACGAGCAAGAAAGAGACTTTGGAGAACATCCGGAAATGTGCGAAAACACCCAGTGTTCTCAGCACGTCTGACGATTAAGACGTCCAATCACTGTCTCAATCTCTCCTCACTAAAATGATCAATCAATCAATCAATCAACCAATCAATCAATCAGTAACCATACGGCTCGATGTTAGCTGGATATTTACTTATCGCCGCGAATTCCCGTCTGCCCTCTAACACCACCTTCCGCATTGTAGAACTTAACAAGCTTGTCCTTTAAGTGAGCTGGCCTGCGTGCGCGGACCAATTCACTGCAACGAACTACACGGCAGAAGTTCGCGCCCTGAACCGCTTTCCCTCGACCCAAGCGTTCGATCCCCGCGGGAAGCAGACCGCTCTCGGTGCGTTCCCCTTTCCCCAATCCTCCCCCCCCGGACGTTGGGGAAGAGTCCACCTCCTTCGATCCCACCAACCGCTCCCCCCCCCCCCCTTCGGTCCAGAGCGTGGAGGGAGCTCTCAAGTTCCGCGGCCTAGCTCTCTCTTATCCCGGTGTTAGCACGGCCCCCATGTTTGCCCCGAGGCTTTCTTCTCCCGAATGGGGCACTTCCGCATTAAGGGGGTACAAGAGAGGCCTGGTTTCCACTCCCTCCTCCTCTGGTTTCCACGCCCGCATCGGCTTGTTTGCAATGGCGGCCTCGCGTGCCGAAACTGCATTACGACGGCGCCGAAGACGGGCGACGCCGTAACGACACCCCCATCGGCCCGAGAGAAGTTCCCAAGACTGTGCGCGCCAACGAGAGAGTCTAGGGAAAATTAAATATTCCAACTATAGAGAAGGTCTACGTAAAGGGAATGGAGAAATCAGGCGGCTGGGGTTGATGGAAATATTCAGTTGACAAATGGGGAGATTTCGGCACCCGTTAAAGATTCCCAGGTGGTCAAAATTGTTTACCGCGCGTGCCTCAAAGCCCGAAGTAGCTTCGGCGCGTTCAACACCCAAAATTTGAAGAAAAAAAAAAAGAGAGAGTGGAAACATGGGAAAAGATGAGCAGAGAGAAAATGGGAATACGTATTTACACACGTACGTTAACATCACCAGCCTGTTTCTGCCGCTGCCAGACGAAGGCCACCCCCATTCGTTGAAAGGTTCTGGCCGAATACTGCTCAGGTGAGGAACTGCTGGCACTTTTCCAAGTAAGGCTGCACTATCTAGTTCAGCCTAACCGGTAATCCACGATGGGAGTACCTATAGTCCGGAAATAAAAGTTTCTTAGCTGCTAGGTTAACTACGCGTTCAAAAAGTCTATTAGAAGTCGATTAAAAAGAGGGATTACAAAGAAGCGATTAAAATAAAAATTAGTAAGTGCAACGACCTTTTTTTAAGAGTGAAAGACTAAACATTGGATGTACGAGAAACTAACCCCGTCATATTCGCTGCCTCACCCGGTATAACCCTAAAGAAGGGTCCAGGGAGGATTGGGTGGATTATTAAACAGCCTTTACCTCCCTAGAATGGAAAGAGGGGCCATCCGATGGCCGTTAGAGGGAAAAACGGAGGGGGGGTGTGGGAGGGAAGAATCCTTCGGTGCAATCTGATAGCGATAGAAGAAAATTAAAGCTTAATAAAACTGAGGAGAGTATTCAATAGGTATACCCCGGTCGTCGTAGTGTTCTACAGCTTCGTGTGGGAAGCTCTACAACAAAAGGGAGAGGCCGTGATTAGAGGTAGGGCTTCCCGCTGTTTATGTCGGAGCATCGGAAGCCCGAGCGCTCGTCCGTATATAAAGCACTCTAATTCTAGCTTAAGTCTGTCGTACGGCGAAAATAATAACAGCAATAACAATTGGTACCGCACTCGGGACGAATAAAAGCACAGTCCCGCTCGTAGGGCTTCAGTTAAGGAAACCAGGCAGGCTTAAGTGACGTTATTGGGAAACTCCAAGCCCCGCCTTCTCCGCGTGCGTACATCCTCTGTACCGCAAAGGTTGTAAAGGCTCTACCTTTCTCCAAAGGTGATTGGCCATTTCAGCCATTCTGTGCTGACGTCATCTCCTCCTGGACAATAAGCGAGTTTCTTGAAAAATGGTGAGGGCGCAAACGCGCCTTTTTCATCCAAGAGGTGCACTTTACAGCCCTTTCGAAGCAGCGCGAGCATCGAGGAACGGTCCATTAATGGGAAACACGGGGGAAAGCAGCGCTTTAATGGAGTCGCCGTAAGTGCAAGGCTCCTCCCAAATCACAAATGAAAAATGTGACGCTCGTGGTCGCTGCGTTACCTCCTCAAGCTACTTTTTTTTTCCCCCTGTACTTTACTCATCAAGTAGACGCTGCAATTTGAGTCCACAAAGCCGCCGGCACAATGGAGTGTCCATAAAGCTTACCGCGGAGCAAGGCTTTTATTTCACGCTCCGAGACACGAGAAGCTCGCCTTTCAGCTTAATGGACGGCCCCTCCATTTTCCTCTACTTTTAACTCCTTCTCTCGCTCGGCATCTAGTGCTTTCCAAGAAAGCGACCTATAATGACGACGCCGTGCACCCTTAGCCATCCACGTGGACAAGCTGATTGCGCGTCGTAATCGCACACTATACACATGAAGCGCAGGGGGTGGGAAATGTAGCCTGAAATGGCTTTGAACTTGGCGTATAAGCCCAGCGCAATGCGATTTCTGCCGAGACAAGCTCATTGCAGCTCTATCACCCGATATAGAAGTTCCGACAGACGCCTCTTGTCGTTACCGAGAGAGGGTGCTACTGCTATGCTACGAAGCAGTGTGACGGCTTCCACAACACTTTGCACACAAGCAGAAGCAGAGCAAGCAAGCAAGAGAGAGAGAGAGGGGAGAAGAGAGAGAGAGAGGAGAGAGAGGAGAGAGGAGAGAGAGAGAGGAGAGAGAGGAGAGAGAGAGAGAGAGAGGAGAGAGAGAGAGAGAGAGAGAGAGAGACTATTCTCCTTAACCCGCCTTTATCGCGTTCGTCCAAATAACGATAAACACCGCCAGTTGGGCGCCAACAGATACTTATGACGTAAGCGTCGCCACACATTACCACGAGAACGTCCACTTCCCGAATCGTGGCAGGAAATATTCCAGCCATTGATTCGTGGATGGACGCACGTCGAAGCCCTAAAAAAGGATTGTCACAAGAGTTCGCGGCGCTGGAACGAATCGAGCCACGAAGAAAGGCGGTCCCTGAAACAGTGCTCAATATGGGGAAGAGCACATCTGGCCGTTCCGGAAACTCGAGTGCCCGGCTCCCCGTCCGCCCCTGTAAATAAATGACCTTCCACCGTAACAATTGGCATCTTTTATTTGTCTGTCCACTGCCGTTCTGAGAAGTCCAAAATGACAAAAAGAGATCTAATAGTCATCTGTTACTCGGTAAGACGCCTGGCGTGAACACTTAATAGATGCATCGTTTCTTTCAAACCGGAAATATTTATAAAGGACATATAGCGGTTGAAATTACATATTTCTTATGCTCTTACACGCGCTCGAGAGGAAACTCCAGCTTATATCCCAGAATATTTTTCGGCCAGGAAATTTAGCCGACGCAATGCCGACGCCTTGCCCGTCCTTGACCCCAATGCTCTTACCGAGGTTTAGAACCTGGCCTGAAACTTTACGAGATGTTGCATGCGCTCTGACTAGTCCGTTCGCCGCAACTCAGCGCGCCGCTGCAAGCCAGGTGTCCCGGTCGACAGCGCGGTGATGTATTTTCCGCGCTCGACAGACTTTACCCGCTCGGCTAGCGTGGAGGATGCGCTACGCCACAAGAGTTATTACACCACAAGCGCAGCTGCGCCGACGTTACGCTCATTTCCGGCGCCTGCGAGATCTGTGTCACGTGTACTGCGGCCTGCAGCGCTGATCCGACTGCCGTAGGCTGCATTGGGTTAGGGCACTCTCGCTACGGCTATTCTTTTTCTTTTTTCACTCTGACCTCGTGCGTAACAGCAAAAATTTAAACTCGATGTAGATCAATGCAGACTTTATTTCGTTCCACTTTTTTTTTTGTCGGTGTTCCCCCCCGACGTATCATCCGCACTTGGTGCAGCGAACACCGAACACAAATTAGGAAACGATACACTCGAGAGTGGCTTACCTCACCTAAAAGGGAAGACGAGCACCGCCACCTGATTGACTTCATTCAGAAAGCCGTCGGCAGAAGCCTGGACCACGGCCTCTGAATCTCGCCACACTCCCTACAACTCTTTCCTCCTTCTATCATTCAAAAAGAATCTTCTCTCTCTCTCTCTCTCTCTCTCTCTCTCTCTCTCTCTCTCTCTCTCTCTCTCTCCTCTCTCCTCATCTCTCTCTCCTCTCTCTCTCTGACTTCTGTTATTTTTCGACTGTTATTCACGGCGATAATTAAAGCGAATAAGGTGTCCTGTAGCTGACCTGAATCCGTGTTAATACCACAGAACCCCCCCTCCCCCTCTGATCCATGCATCACTATCAAGCAAGAACTACGAAACTACGTCTAGACCCGCGCTCGCGCGCATTCACACCCATCAAAAGCAGGGTAAGTTCCAACCCTCTTTCTCGGAAGTCACGACACCGCTTCCCAGGGGCTGAGGAGAAATAGGGACGCGGCGCATGTGACGGGGAAAAATCACCTGCCAGCTAGATCTTCAACCAGCCGCACCGCTTTAGACGTCCACGTCCCGAGAGAGGGCGCACGCGGAGCCATCAGAACAAGGGCGTGCAAACTTTTCGAAGCACGAACGCTGGCGAGCTCGTTCATCACGCATTTTTTAAAATTCAAAATCGCGCGCAGAGATGCTGTTCCGGCAACGAAAAGACACGCATAACAAGTAGGCGATCCCTTGCTACTGCGTACGTTATATTTGCTTTTTCACACGCTTCCCTGTGAGATGCATGCGTTCATACCGGCTTGAGCAGGAAAAGCCGGCAGAACTGTTTCCTTTGCGAGGGTGAGAGCTCGTGCGCGTGTGCGTGCAACGCTGAGGCGGCGGGGGTGAGAGAGAGAGAGAGAGATAAGGGGAGAGGGGAATAGAGGCGGAGTGAGCGTGTATCGCATCCAAAGTAAGTTGCGAGCAACGACAACGGTCTTACCAACCTCCGCCGATTTGAAGCCAACAAATGGGTGCGCGATGGAGGAATATATAACAGCAGCGGATCCGGGCATCGGCAGGGATAAGAAACCTGACCATCGGTCTGTAATGATCTTTGTCCACGGCTGCTTCGGCCACCACGGAGGCTATGCGGAGCTGAATAAAGTCGTGTAGAAGCACCTCCTCTCTTTAAATCGCGCTTTCGAGGGAATTCGCAAACAGCAAAAATATGGCTAACCCTTCCCCAATCCGTTCCTCGCTAAGGTAAGCGGCCGCACCCACTTACCCTCTTCAATATCATCATCGTCAACAGCAGCCTGTTATGATCCTTCGTTATTAGATCAATCGTGATTGCACTATTTGAGGAAGACTGTGGCGCGAAACTCTGCTCCAATCACTGACTATTCATCCCGTTTTACGTCTTGTGGAGAGCGGAACGACACTTTACTCTTTCCGCAATAAGTGACATTATTAAGTGATTTAGGTGGCGTAAGTGATGCAAGTGACGTCACGGATCCGAAGAGATAGGAGGTGCGTCTTCTCTTTGCAGCTTGAGCAGCTTGGGCAAAATTTACTTTTTCACGTGGGTTATCAAGTCTTCTTAATTTTAATGCGTGCGTGCGTGCGTGCGTGCGTGTGTGTGTGTGTGTGTGTGTGTGGTGTGTGTGTTGTGTGTGTGTGTGTGTACTACATAGGAATTCTGACCGAATTAGGTTTCCAGCGGTCTCAATTAAGCGACCCGTCTATCCCGCCGTTCTATTCAAAAGACGCCAGCAGATGAAGAAGGGCGCGTGTGGGAAACCAGGGCGCAAAGGAAATGAAATTTCCGCTGCAAGGCGGCATCTTTCTTTGAGGAACCTAACAACATAAACTACTCCTTAGTGGGTGAGACAAAAACGCCCT
This sequence comes from Haemaphysalis longicornis, assembly GCA_013339765.2. Classification (NCBI taxonomy): domain Eukaryota; kingdom Metazoa; phylum Arthropoda; class Arachnida; order Ixodida; family Ixodidae; genus Haemaphysalis; species Haemaphysalis longicornis. The sequence goes on from CM023457.1 coordinate 22,277,083, forward strand.
CGCGGTGGGAAGAGCTTCCACGGAGGAGAGGTGGGGGTCTGCGCATCTTGTACTTTGCCCACAGGGCGCCTGTGCTGAAAATACGCGTAATGCAATCGCTCTGTTGGAATAGGTCCTTGCGACGTGTTCACGAAGGGGTAATGAGAAGAAAAAAAAAAAACTGCGGCAGCGCCCTTAATTAAACAAGATTTTCGGTTCCAGTTCACTCTGTTCCTTTTTTACAGTCAGCCCAGAGCAACTCGCGAAGACATTCGCGCTCGATCGCGCAGTAATTCAAGCCCCCCGGCGACAGCCCTTTTCAGTCGGGAACAGGGCGGAGCAAGAAACGGGAAAAACAATGGCTGCGCCACGCCTGGAGGCGGTTTCTCCCTCAGTGCACTCCTTTCGTGCATACCTGTTCAGTGTCTGTCCTCTATGTCAAGTCACCTGGTCGTGTTCAAACCTGTTTTATTCTCTCTCGCGTAGCAAATACGAACACTAACGGACGGCGCTCCGTTCTTTCAATAACCGGTTATGCGGAAAAGAGTCGAGGAGGAACTTTTCCGAAGGCCCGTTTTTGAGCATGGAACACGGAGCAGACGAGCGACTTTCAAAAGCTTTGTCTCGCACTTTGCTAAGATATTCCTTCCTTGTGGCCCAGTGGCTAAGGCGTTGTGCTACTGAGCACGAAAACGCGGGCTCGATTCTCGGTCGCGGCGGCCGCTTTCCCGATGGAGGCGAAAAGCGAAAACGCCCGTATGTTCGAGATTTCGGCGCACGTTAAAGATCCCCAGGTGGTCAAAATTAATCCGGAGCCCCCCACTACGGCGATGTCGCCGCAACTGTCGCGCCATTTCCGCCACCAAATTAGCGAAGCACCATTTCCCACGCTACTAGAGCTTACAGTACGACTTCCATGAGCAGCCTAAAACAAGGCCTCACGCAACCGCACGGTTTCCCCGAACAGCACATTGAAAAATAAAAAGCACCACCGGCCATGCCAGCCCCTCTTAAAGCCTCAGGCCGCGGCTGCAGCGTTTATTCCTGCAGGCGAAAGACCAACACCCCTCAGGCAAGCACAAAAGGTCCGCCTGGTGTCGTGCTCAAAGTACTACTGACAGCGGACATCCTGATGTTTTAGGCGACCGGCGTAAAGGAAAAAAAAAACACCCTAAAAAAAGCGAGCAAGGTTAGCCCACAGCCCCACGTCAGAAAGGGAGGCGGCAAAGCTGCTCACAGGCCTCCTCATCTCACGGGCGTTGCCCGGGGCCCAAAAGAAGTACCAAGCTTTGCTGGCGCCGGCACATGCATCCTCCCACGTGGGGAGCGCAGGCCGAAGACAGCGGCTGCCAGATCCGTCTTGCCGTCAGCCACGCAGGCGCCAGTCATTTCTGACAGTGACGCCGACGCGCAAGAAGTTGACGATGCGGAGTACGGAAAGGACGCCCGACCTCTTCTGCCTTTGCTTTATTTCTTACCTGCTCCCAGTTCTTGTGAGGCGGTGGGAACACAGAGAGCAGGTAAAATCGTCCGCTTTCGCGACGTTGGCTCGTCAACTATGCCACCATACGGTGCGATCCCGTACAACCTTACTTTTATTGTAGCTTTATCACAGGATGTGATAAAATTGTAATGAATGTAATGTACGTGACGCAGTTCGCAATAAAGTTAATCAACCAATCAATCCATCGCACGTACCCGCCGCAGTGGCTCAGTGGCTAAGGCGTTGTGCTGCTGAGCACGAGGACGCGGGTTCGATTCCCGGCCGCGGCGGCCGCTTTTCTGATGGAAGCGAAAAGCAAGAACGCCCGTGCGTTCGAGATTTCGGCGCACGTTAACGATACCCAGGTGGTCAAAATTAATCCGGAGCCCCCACTACGGCACGCCTCATCGCCTGTGAAGTGTCAGCACAATCGATCAATCAATGAATCGCAAAATGTGACGTGCGCCTGACTCCGAGCAACAATTCATTCATTACCATCGCCACCGACATCACCATCACTACACCACACACCCACGAACCCGGAAAAAAATCCCTCGCGTAAAATTGCAGCGTTGAGGGCAATTCTCCAGGGTCACCCACCACACCTAAATTTCGTTTTATACTCTCATGTTCAAATTTTCTGAGCAAGCGGGATGGGGTTCGGCGCATAATCTAGATCAAAGCGTACCCTGCGTACCTGCCGTGCGAACGATTTTACAGTGTTTCTGAAATTCTCTAGGCCATGTTAAAAATGCGTAGGCCGCAAAAGAACTCAATGCACAAGCGAGGCTGAAATGTTTCATGCCGGAAAGCGCGAAAAAAAAAATCTTTCTTACTGTCATAAAATAATTTGGTCTCAGTTAAAGGCTATAGCTTACTCGTTGAATTCTTGGTTGTCCAGAATCCTTCGGCTTCGCCTAGAACATTCTGTCAAAGACTGCACGTTTGTGTGCGTCTTCGTGCGCCGAAAGTATTCGGCCCGAAAGTGGGAAGCTCGCGAAGCGAGACCGCATTCCTGTCTTCCTCAGTCCTTGAAGAGGCATATACAACGCCTCGTTCTCCGGTTCCGTGAATCTGTTTGCGCTAGGGGATTTACTGTCTGAATTCCTTATCGTTTCACGGCAGGGTCGGTTTCAGCGAAGGGGGGACGTTTCGGAACTTTCAAAGGTGCGACTCTAACCTCCAATGTAGCGACATCGATCACGACGTCGCGTAGTACCAAAGGCTAATAATTATTCAACGTTTTTTTTTTATTTCATATTGAAGATTACAACGTCAGCTCTCGGGAGGCGAAACAGTTTCCGCGGGGTAACGGCGATGAGGCTGCACATATACTGCCACGAGCGCCGCTCCCATTTAGCCCAGACGCCCTGCGCAACCTCTTAGCTTCGCTGCAGCACTCGTTATCACGGCGGCACAGCTTGTTTCAAGGGCGAGAAACATAACTGTTACGAAAGCGCACTCACATACTTGCGGTAATTGTTAACTCGCGTTGTACAGGGGAGTCGGCTTGGCCCTCCCCATCCCGCCACCCGTTCTAGAGAAAGAGGAGGAGAGAGAAGAGAGAGAGAGAGAGAGAGAGAGAGAGAGAGAGAGAGAGAGAGAGAGAGAGAGAGAGAGATTATTTGAAGCCTGTGTCCGAAGGACTGCTCGACGTCGTGGCCGAGTGGTTAAGGCGACCGCGTTTTCGAGGCGTCCGGCGTTCGATTTGCAAGCTTACTCTAAAGCGTGCTTCACTGCAAGTAAACTCATACTGAGGGAAAGCGAACTTCACGACAGACTACATGACGGAGACGAACGTACGCCACAAAAAAGTTCAGTTACACAATTCTAGCGTTCGTTTTTTTTTAGTTCCTGTCGTTGTTCTTGGTTAGCTACAAATGAACGAAATGCAACGTGGTACGCACTGAAGAGTCTGGGTTCTAGCTTCGATATTCACGCGTCTAACGTTCGCACGTCATATGCACGGATGTTTTATCCCTAGCACTTAACATCCTCAAGTATTACAAACACCAGTGGAAACATACGGAAGATGACGATTACTAGCGGGGTACGCTTTTCCAAAAGTATTCAACGGAGGGGAGCGGCGTCTTTCAAACACTCGCTTGCATTAATGTGTCATTTTACCTTCCTTTCGTCTTCATAAAGGTTCGTATTTAGTTGGTATTTAGTCTTTACCAAGGGTAAAGAAAAACCGGCGTTTTATCGTCCATCAGCCAGCCATGGCGGAAGAATGTAGGGAAGGGGGGAGGACGGGTGGTGGGCGGTCCCCAATGAGCCTCGCGGTTCCTTATAATGACATTCCGAGCGAATTGTCCCCGAAAGCCGGCGGGATCCGAGGACGAACAATTATCTGTGCGTTGCTTACAACCGTTAAGGGGCTGCTACAGCCGCTGGAATGCGCTTCTCAAGGCTGGCACGAGAGGTCAGTTCCTAAAGGGAGTGGCAGTACCGCAATATTGCGCAGTTTTCATGAAAATGTAGCTTTAGGGGCTGGGGCTGTTGGCGTCATCTGTCGTCGTCGTAATCGTCGTCTCATGTAGCCACGGTACTAAACACCGGGAGACTCGTTTACGCCTCGCGCTAGAACGTAACGCGTACTAAAAAACACCGGGACATTCGTTTGCGCCTCGAGCTAGAGAGCTCCGCGCTTCAAATACAAGAGACATTTACGACACAGCTGTATACCTCTACCCCACAAGGGTTTCATCTACGTTGGCAAAAACGCCAAGGAGCCAAGAATACACTTATTACACTGTATGCTTCGCCCCTCCCCAGGTTTCACCTTAGTGGTAATGTATTTATGTGTCAATAACAACGCCCACGTGTGCGCTTTTCTGCATGCACCTACAACGCATTTAAGACGCCTACTTCCATTACTTGAACCGCGGTGCGCTGTCGACGGACACTAATTGCGAACGAGCAAGCACCGGCACAAATTTTCTCAAATACTTCAACAAACCACCTTACCAGCGCCAATATTAAACGAACACCCATGGCCTTACATGCAGCGTGGAATAGCCCAGTGTCATTGGTATCCTAGCAAGGAAAGTAAAGGACAAAGTTACACCTATATGAACACCTACGTCATAACAGTCCTCCCTGGAAAAAAGTGGTTTCGTAATAGGCGATACTACGTTAAAAGCCGAGATGATTTATTCGTAATTCACTGCAACGGGGACCAAGAAACACAAAATTTCGAACAAAGCGACTTCGTTACAACGGGCGTTGCAGGTCATCCAGTCCCTACCCCAACGCCTATCTCCGTTTCCGCAATAAATCCCTCCGGAAAACAGGATGTCGCGCGCACGTCGAGTGCTTACACGCCGTCCGAACACGGAGCACGAAGACGAGAGTAAAACCGCACGGGAAACGAACGACACTGACGACAACCCAACAAGCCAGCGGCAGCGCTACACCGAAGGGTTGCAACAGAAATCATGCTCGTTAGTCCGCGGATCGGTCACCAGGGGTCGGCAGCGGCGCCACGCACACCAAACACACAACGCACTTGAGGGGGTGCGCGCACCCCTGGCGCCCCCTGGCGGCCCGGGCTCGCGTGAGAAGGGAACAAGCGCCGGCGGGTTTAGCGCGGGAGAGCCGGCACGGCGGTTACGACGTCGGTGGTGGTGGCTGCGGTTCGCGCTACGTCGACGCAAGCCACGTACCGCGCAGCAGCGCCGGGGGCCTGGAGAGCGAAAAGGGGCGTGCCATTCATCGGACGCGGGGAGCGGCCGTACACCTACCTACCTGAACGCGCGCGAGACAACGCATGACTGCGACGCACGGAAGGTGAGGCGCTGAAACTCTCCTCTCTCACCCTCTCCTCCTGTCACCCCCCTCTCCTCTTCCGCGTTTTGTTTTCCTCGGGGTTCTAGTTTCTCTCGACATCAATACCTCGTTTTCCGCCTTGACATTCTCCCGCGGTGGCGAATTGAGTGGTTGTACTGAGCCTTGCGCAAACGTTAATCCTTCGAGAAGGTGGCAGGTAATTTGACAGCGTGCTTGGGGTGTCGTTCTCTTGTTTTTCCTTGCGTTTCTTCCCGTGTCAATCGGGTCGGCGGTTCGCGTTCTCGCGCCGGGAAGAGCTTTTGAGGAGACGGCGAAAATGATGCGCTAATGCGTCGGGACAGTTGCCCTGGATATTTTATCCGTGTTGTGGTTTGGCGCGCTCCACGGGAGCCTATGCGACCTCCGGTACCGCAAACATGACCGAGAACTGAGTTTTAACTGCAGGAACGCTAGACGTAACAGATTAGCAGATTACGATAGTTACTTGCTGTTTTGTACGGTTTGTTGCATATATTTTCTTTTTAGTGAGCATTGCCTATGCGTGGTTATGTGCACTGGTTAATGAGCTGTCTATTGCACTCTTGAATATTTGGTATTTCGGTGCTAGGAGTTTTGTTTGATACCCACAAGCTGTGTCTATGTATTGAGTTTTTTCGTTTCCACCCCGCTATTATTCTGACTCTGTGAAGGATGTAGGCCATGGTCAAGTTGCTGAGTGCAACTGTTTACCCTATTTTCCACCATAACGTGTGTACGTTTATGGAAACAAATAAACAAACAAACGAACAAAGTCAATAATGACGAATAACAGGCTCACTGCATCACTGTGATCCACGAAATCGCTGAATGCAAGAGCTGCCACACTAACTCACTAGTAAAAATAAATATACCGTGATAATCGGTCAGTAAAAGCGTAAGAAATAGTGACGGTGTCTCGAGATGCAGGTATTTTTAATGCGCTTTGCGGTGGCAGCCGTGGGTTTGTGATTGATTGAATAAATGAATACGTAACATCAATCTCTAAAATATAATCAAAATAAAACTTTCATCAATCAATCTTTTTTCATCAACAAATAACTTCAACCTACAATGACCTTACTCTGCAATGCAACTCCCAGTTACTAACTGCGGTGAATCAATTACAGTCTAGTAACAATTCCCGCCAATCCATCATCAATCAATCAATCAATCAATCAATCATAATCAACTGCAAATCAAGAAATCATTCCACTCCACAATACATATTTGTCTCCCAGTGAAATTTAAGTACTACTGCTTGATCAATCAATTGTAATTAATTAACATTGAAACAATCACACCTCAGTCAGTCGACAACCTAAACAAATAATAAATTCACCTTAGGCAGAAACGTAGCCCCAGTGTACAGTTGTAACTTTTGCTTTCTCTGACACACCAACAAGCTCAGCCCTAGGAAAACGTTATACAACGACGCCAGCACTTCTGTCTGCCTTCTAATTAAGTCCGCGATTCCCTATCTTTCTTTTTTTACGCAACCACTAACCGAAGCCTTTTTCGTCGGATTTCCGGTTTCACTCTGGATTGTGTAATGTAAACCAGGCGATTCAGCACAGCATTTCTTAGTGGTTGCTTGGTGCATACAGGGCTTGCCAAAAAGAGGACCGTCTTACTGAGTTCTTCGTTAGAGAGTTTACAGCAAAGCGGAGAACCGGTCTCGGTACGGTACATGGTACTCGCAGGAAGGTGCGCAGGAGAGCCGAAAACGGTTGTACGCAAGCGCTGTGAGCCCACCACGTATACCGGACATCGTACCGAGACCGGTTATCCCTCAACCATAATTCGCTTCGTCGAAATTAAAAAAATTACCACCCCAGAGAAACGCGAAAGCTATAAGTGTGCCCAACCTCGCTTAACGTGCGTCCAATCGATCCTCAAAGCTTCAAGACGCCAAATCGCAATCGAAAAATGAACGCATGCGACGAGTTTTGGCGCACTAAGTCAACACATCTACGAACGATCTGGTGGTGGTGGTGATGATGTTTATTAACGGACGGATCTAGCCTTGCGTGGTACGCGGCAAGAGCTATCACCCTATCAACAGCCTTGCGCTATGGCGCGGGAAATACCGGAGTCACTGACGGCACCTTTTTGCGCCTTGCGGGGAAATCCACCAGGGGTCACTAAGGGTACACTAACGAGGTTTATAAGGTAAAGGTATACTATTAAAGTCCTTCTTCGTTGTCGATGCGTGTACTGTCTTATGTACAACCGTTCCTTTTTCGCGATTTTCAAGCAGCCGCTTTCACACAATTAAGCCGGTTTTACCGCCTGTCTTATAAGAGCTTTTCAGTTCGACCAACGGTCTATGGGAAGGCATTAGTTTTTTTTTTCTGACAGAACACCATCGGTCCCACTAATAAAGCTCTCGCTTTAATACCTTCACGGCGCCCGGTACGCAGTCGAAACACATGCGCTTGCGCAGAGAATGTCAGAACCAGTTGCGCATGCGCCGAACCAGGTTGCGCCCGGCGCGTGGCACCAGGCGACGTAATGGGGCGGTTTTGGTCTGCTACGCCGATATGTTCAGACCACTGCGCAACATCCATATCGTAAGCTGCAGACATAAGAAACGGCACTCCAAGTAATTCTGTTGGCTGAATTGAGAGATGACGTCACAGATTAAAAATATCAACACACGCTCTCCATAACCGCATTTTCCCAGCAAAAAAAAAAATCTCGTGCTTCTCCTAGGCTCACGGGGAATGCTATCCATGCCATGCCAACAAAAAAAAAAGAAAACGTTTTTAAAGGATGTTTCGACGATTGGTTCAAAAAGTTTAGAAGGTATAGCTTTAAGAGGTTGTAGTGTCGTATTGCAAAAACGAAAGCCAACACTAATACCGAGGTTCGTATGGTATTTCCGTTCCTGCAACAGAGAAAGAGAAGACGAAAAAGAAAAAAAGAAGACGGCCATACTAATTGGATTACGAAACAAAGTGCACAAAGTTGCGGAATAAGCCAGTTTCAGAGCATCGCCGAATAGCTTCGGTGTCGCCAAAGGCCAACGAAAAGCACTGAGCAGAGCTTTTCTGCCAACTGCACCTTGCGGCGGACGACCCAATCCATAAAAATGTCGGTTCGTTGCAAAATCCGATACGTCAACGACTGAACTTGCAAAAACCGACAACTCAATAAAGTGTACCGACGGCTGTCTCGACGCAATGACTTCCTAACAAAGATTATTTTATTTGCTATGTAGATAAATTATACCAAACTAGATTTACAGTTTCAGAATTAGCTTCTCTTGGCATACACTAAATTTACTCCATTGCACTGTGAAGCTACTTATCACTGCGATAAAAAGCAAGTTCGCCTAAAGAGACACAGCCTAATTAAGCAATTCACGTTTAACCAGCGTTTATCGGTATCGGCCATCACTGAAACTATACTGTGATTGGGCTTGCGCCCTGTATGTTCCTTTTCTCTAGTCTGTTGCCACAGCCCCTTTCAATGTGCTCCAACAAGTGGTTATAACTTCAGATCACACTCAGCTTCTGTAGCTGCCGTTTCTGTAGCTGTAGCTGTCCGGCATATTTGTTTTCAGGGGGAAGTTATCCGTAATTGCAACTATTAACAGCTTCATTACGAAAACATTTCGAGGCGCCTAAGCACTCCTTATGATGTAACAAAAGCAAACGCGTTCTCTTATCACCATCATCATCATCATTTCCCCTTTGCGATATTTTCTACCCTCTAATATAAATGAGAACCTTGGCCGATCACCACAATTCTCCTCGTTCCGAGCTCTTAAATCGCCGGGCGTCCCGCAAGGGAGCCTTTCGGGTAGAAGCGAAGGCGTTTACAGAAAAACCTGCAGTATACGGAAGTCCTAGAGACAAGAAATTGACTTCGTTATAAGCGATACATCGTTAAAACCAATGGCGAATCGTCTCCAGGCGCTGCAGTGGGGACTGAAAAACTTCAATTAAACCGCCTAAAGCCACACGAATATATGAATAACTGTTTTAACTGAAAGATCACGCGTTTTGTAGCTCCCTCGGCTTTTGTTCAACGGCCAACATGCCTCGTCAACTAAGAAGTAATTAACTAAAACTGGCCTTTCTCTCTGCAGTTTCCCTTCCCCTTCCATTTTAGCGCGAAGCACTTAAGCGCCCGCTCCTCTGGTTTAACGGCGCCGTCGTCCCTCGTTGTAACCGAGCGAACGAAGGGGACACCTAATGCAAACGAGATAGAATTAACGAGCAGGAAAGCGGAGAAGGAAAGTATGTGCAGGGGGAGGAAGCGGTATGTTGAGACCAACGTTTATAGAACCAAGGTTCTATAAACGTTGGTTCTATAAACGTTGGTTCTATACCTTGGTTCTATAAACGTTTGGTTCTATACCAACCTTGGTCTATAAACGTTGGTTCGATAAACGTTGGTTGAGACGACGCGTGAACATTCTCAGCGGCTTCGCTAACTCGGCGTCTGCGCTCCCTCCCCACTTCAGGCGCGAACGCGCGGGACTGGCGAGTAGAAGAGCACGCAAGAGATCACGCCACAAACGCTGGGTGGAATGTTCTCGAAGGTCGAGCTGGCCGACGCTGGGCGCTCCACACGAGACGCACGCTCACGTGCGCTCGGTATATTTTCTTGGTATTTTCCGCGAGCTCCTCACGTGGCGAAAGCCCACGCGCAAGCCTGGACGACGCCGGGCGCTCCTCACGACGCGCTCGGTATATATATTATTTTGTATCTTTATCTGGTAACGCTCTACGGCGGAACTAAACATTTAAACAGCTCTGCCGTTAAAATAATAAGACCCTAACTAATCCGCGAGGAAAACACTCCCACCGCTATCGTTATTGGCTCGATACTTCCGAGTGCTCAAAGCTTCCGCGGCTGCTGTCGTTGACGCGGGCGTTTGATGAACAACCCTGGCCCGGCCGCGTCGCGTTTATCAGCTGCCCCGAAACAGGGATGTCGTTAGGGGACCCCGGGGCTCGCTCTCCCAGTGTTTGCGGTATACGTCATTTCAGCGAAACCGTTGCGCGACTTCCCGGCGATATCGCACCGATAAGCGTGGACCGACGCGATATGCAGCCCAAAATAATCTTTCACGTTGCCAACTTATGTAGTTCGTGCCTTCAAGTGTAGCAGCGTTCGCCGTATCTGCTCGAAAGCGCACACTGGATCATTAAAAGAGGCTATGAATGCTTTCAAGGGCGCCTGTAGACTCACGGCAAACCAAGGAAGAAAAACAAACAATTTCAAGCCGTTCCTTATTTCTTTGTTTCGCTGGTTCATCCACGACACAATCTATCACTAGCTCTACAATAGAAAGCTGCCTGGATCAAGTACACATGGCGACAAAGTAATATTCTTGTAAACATAAGATGTGGCTTTAATGTTGCAACTCTGGAAGCTCACAAGCAAACATCGTGCGCACGCCGAAACAGAAACATTATTGAAACACGAAAAAAGATAATTGCAGACACGGCTGAGTTGCTTCTTCAAGTTAGTTTTTTGCACCACTCAGTGCGACACAACGTCAAGGACACGACCTTTAAAGCAAATAACCTCGAAGTGCTCCACGATGAGGGAAACAAATAATAGAAACATAATGGCAAAAGGCCTAACACAAAAATGGCTGACCGGCTTTGCGTCAGTCGCACCAGTTCCCGCTCCCTACTGGTCATTAACGGAACACGTAGTCTCAATAGTTCGCATTTTGTTCATCACGTTTAAGCTGTACGCCTAGCGCGCAGGCCTTCGAAACTGAAAAAAAAAAAAAAGAAGCCTGCTTCAATACAAGTTTCTCATGGTTTAAGGTTGTACAAATACAACTTTCACAGAATCAACATTCGATCTTCCTTAACGGAGCTGGGATGCCTCCCGTAAAGTATCACAGACAACCAATACATATACAATCCATATAATGGTGTTCGCACTAGCTGAAACTGAGCTTTATTGAAAATTTAATGTTAAATATGTTTACTTTGTTAATGATTAAAGTACCCTTTATAACAGCCGCACAGTGAATGCTGCTGGGCTAACGGCGACAGCCCCTAGATGGCATTTGCATGTAGAAAAGTAAACGTAAAACTAACTGGAAAAAATAAGGGCACGCAATCACGGGTCTCGCTATCGTGGCGAGTAAAGTTTCAGTAACTGAGTAACCCCAACAACCACCAGATGTCCGTCGGCCGTCCAACGTACGTCCATTCCGGATACAGCGGACGTCCGCCGGACCTCCGTTCTAGAGCCGATGGACATACCACGTAGGTCTGTGGGACGTCCGGATGGACGTCCGAAATTGGATGTTTTCAGACGTTCAGTAAAAATTTACAGAATCACAAATGTTGTTTAACGTATGCTCCTCCAACGAATTACTACACTGCACAGCACCGACGCACTACCGGGCAGACAAGTATACACAAACACGGTAAACTTGCATCACACGGTATGTAAACAGTTCTCAATTCTTACATCCCCTCCTCAAAGAAATCACCGTTGGAGTGGGTGAGGTGCTTCAAAAAAGTTAAAAAATTAGGCTTACTTTTATCAACACGCAGATGAAACTTGCAATATAAAAGTCGCGTTGAAGTACAAAATCTTTTTAATGGAAAGGCAGAGCTACTTTTCTGTTTTTGCTTTTATATTACATTTATTCCATTATTTGGATGCTTTGTGGGAATTTTGTACGTCCACGGGCGGATGTCCTTCGGACATGCAAACATGTATATACTTTGTACATCCGTTGCTCGATGTCCACAGTACGTCCACAAACGTACATCCAAACACGGACGTACAGCGGCCATCCAAACTTGGCATTGGGTGTTCGGCTGTTTTTTGGACGTCCCACGGACGTCCGCGGGTGCTTGGGGCGTGCATCCGAAAACTCAGAACACGTGCTACGTTCTATAGCGCGGCATTTCGAAATTACCGCGCCAATTTCTACCCGCCATGTTTAACGCGTTTTGCTGTAGAACGACATAACGTTTTTGTTTACCAAAGTAAGGCACGCGGGCCAAGTGCCATGACAGTAAACTAAGTAAACCGTGCCACTAGGTACCATTCACCAGGTGGCCATTCCGCATGTAGCCGTAACCCCCAAACCCAGGACAAGCAACGCGACGAAACGGTGTGCGTTCAGTAAAATTTGTGCCTGTTCGGCGATAATGACGGTCGCGATACCAGGCATCCGCTGGAGCTACTGACATGTCATCTCAACGATTTAAATGGCTGAGCCAGCCATCCCTATTGGCAGGACCACAACAGCCGAAAAGAGTAAATTGTCAAATTTACCGCGGAAGAAACGCAGCGTTGCGTTTGCACTACATTCCGGAAATGAGTCCAGATTGTCACCTCGTCTGCGCCTAATCGCGAGAGCAAGAAATGTTTTGGACGATCATGAGATCGCCTGTCGACGACAGCACTAGGATGCGTTACATCACCATACATCTCAATCATTTCCCCGCACATGTCACCTTCAAGGGCGCAAATGCCGCGCAGTAGAAGGCCGTTCGCAAGAAGAAACGCGTAAAACGAACAAAACAAAACAAACAAAACGTCTCCCTACGTATGCCGAGTGCGCGACCGTGTGGCTCCACCTGGCGGAAGCGCACAGCACTGATCTCGTAGCTCCCTCGCTGGCGCCCTCTATGCGCGTAGGAGCTCTCTCTCTATTTCCGCTTGCAGTAAACCGCGACAGGCGGCGCCAGCGCAGCCACACGTCGTCTTTGGCGCGCATTTTGAAGGCGCTGATGACTCCAAAATTGCAGACGATGCTCGCAAATTCGTGCAAGTTTTCTCGAACTTCTCCTGGTTACTTATTTATCACTTCACGCGCTTTTCTGGGCAACAAGTACTTTCGCAAGCTTCTATATTTAGGAATTTACTTTTCACTTGTCACACTTCGTTGAATAATACGGTTCACTTTGCAAGAAACAGGTAGTAGTAAATATTTTTACTGTAAAGACTTCTTATAGTAAGACTTTTATAGAAACAGGTATATTTTTATGACAGACACCAACAAACATAGCCAACAAACAAAGCCGAAATAAGGCTAGAAAATTCTAAGAAAAATACGTGTGGGCCATTGCGCCGAGGGTTTATTTTGTGAAGTTTTTTATCTACAGCTCCCTTTCATTATATTATATCCTTCATTGAACCATACATTACGGCTCCGTTTTTGCATCAAAATGCTTCCAAACACTCCGTTTTCATTGCTTGCAATCAGTGAATATCACTCATTTGCGAGGAATTTCCGGGCTCGATTTAGGAAATTTTCACGCCAAGTGACTTCGCACGCAAGGGCAGCCACTAATTTGATCATATCTTTTTTTAAATACCAAACACTTTGTTTGTACATCTGCAGATCGAAGAACGTGTGTATCCAGACTTCCGTCTTCTTTACAGGTTCGAAGTACATGACGTTTTTTTTATTAATCTCTTGTATCGACAAATTTTATTAACGTGCCCCGTTTTGGTATTGAAACTTGTCACTCAAGGTCGCCATAAGGACGTACATACCGCAAGTAACTCATAAGGCAGGGCGCAAAGTCTTAGAACAAAACAACGGGAAATGATAGGAAGAAAACCCCCTCAGACTCTCAAAACGCAATGACCCCGCACTCCACGGTGTTCTTACGAGCAACGGGGAACAGACCGTACGATTCGAGAATAGGTTGCACATGAGAATTCTCTAGCGAATACCATCAAATCCGCGCTGGCTTTCGTACCGTTCGAAAGCCCCCTCTTTTCATTGGTTCGTGACAAAGTGAATCCTACTTTTTTAATTGTGTACTGTTGCTTCGCAACTTCGTCCTGCTGTGAAATAATGTATATATTCCGCTTTTTTTTTCTTTTTTAGCCTAGTTTAGCCTTTTTGAACACCTAAGGAAATCAGACAGCTGATTTGTTCTGGAGACTGTTCTGCACTTGCAGGAACCGAATGCCATTTTAAAACAAAAATAGACACGGAAATAAATTAGGATACAAAAAGATAGGAACTTATAACCGGTGCGCCAGAAATTTAATACTGACAAGTCGTCGCGTGGTGTAGAAGTGATGAACTTAAAAAAAAAAAAAAAAACAGGCGTTACTCCACATCAAAGCCTGAAACCGAAGAATCCGAAAAGCCTCGGAACCAGCTCAGTTCTTCTTCGGACGTGACTGGGTCATGTTGCAGTGGCGTCTTGCAGGCATTAACGCGAGCGGTATCACTATGGTTTCTAGAAATTTAGCTGGTCTGCCGTTCGACGCCCCCCTCCACGTCCTCTTGCGTACGCAAGCAATCGGTAAAACAACGCGGCAGTCGACTGCGGTGCTTTTAATTACACTAGCCACGTTTGCAACTGAGACATTCCTTAAAAACAAAATTATTGTTTTCATAGCTTGTTCTGTCTTAATTCTTTCCTTTTTTATTTTACTTTTTTGCGCGAATAATTTTCCTATACATTTTAAACGTTAAACAGCTCGTGTGAACGCTTCAGAGTTACTTGAACGCTTGTCTGCTCGTATGAGCAAGCAGACGATCACGGCGAGCAGCGGCATGCGAGCAGACAACACTACTTTTTCACTTTTAAATTCCTAGAAAAACATATGCACGCAAGGAAAAGTACAAACACAAATAATTAAATGAACATAAGATGTCGAAAAAGCAATTTATTACTATAATTGCCGTAACGGCAAACGTGGTGAGTGCTATGAGATGGCGCTGCAGTCGGCTGGCGTGCTGTTCACTCGTTGGTTTTCATCCCATTCGCGACACATTATATGTGAAAACTGTGGACTAGACTTGCTTGCAGGGACCATAGTATCGCTACACCTACACGCCGCGACCTGAGATCAAACCGTTGACTTCTCACGTGATTCGCTCCGCGCGCCGTTACCCATGACGTTGTTGCGCGCACGGCCAATCACGTGACACCGCGTGAGAAATCAACCCCGCCGGAATTTTTCCGACACCCCAGTAGGATTTTGCCCCCGCGGCCGAAATTCGGGAGGCGCAAATGGACTCACCCGAGCTGTAGCTGTCTGTGGACGAGGCGGACAGGGAACGGCTCCTGTAGCGTCCACGGGGCTTGATTCCGCCGACCAACTTGGACTCCTATGACATGGGGAGAGAAGGGAAAGATTCAGCGGCGAGCAAAGAGACAGCGCCAAGTTAATCAGGAATGTTCGAATCTGCGTGTCACAGCCGTTCCTAGCTCACCCCGAATAGAGTTGTAGTTGTTGGCTTCTTGAAACTACTCCCAAACAATAAAACCGAATAAATCAGCTTAACCTTTTCAGTTAGTTCTCGCATTTGATTCAGCCGATTGCAAGAGCTTCACGCGTTGTGTAAAGTATCTGCATGGTCGTAATGAAGTACAGTAAACGCTCGTTAATTCGAAATCGGTTGTTTCGAACTTCCGGTTAATTCGAACTCACGCACTGGTCCCGTCACAGCCCTGTATATTTCAATGAGGGAAAACTCCCGATAATTCGAACGCGTCGCTATCCAGAACGGTTAATTCGAACTATGATCCCCTAGTTTTCATCGCTCCTTGCAGAAGAAGTCAGCCCAGAGTGATTACAATGTGTTGCAGATCCAAACCAAACCAAATTTTCTAGAGATGCAAAACAACGAAACCGAAAAACAACAGCGTGCCGCGCGCGCTACGCTCCTACAACAGCTTATTCCGCTTCTACAGAGGGCGCAGCGCCACCGGCGCCTGTGATCCGGCGAAAGCCATTATTATTTATGAAACAGTATTGACCAAATCACCTGCCACAAGCGTGTATTAGCGCCAAAAGGTAGATTCTTTGTGTTCTGCACGCGCAGTGAGGCGAGAGTTCCATTGATTGTGGAGTCCGCACGCTAATTCGAACTCCGCTTAATTCGAACAATTTTATGACCTCCTTCGAGTTCGAATTAACGAGGATTTACTGTAATAGTATGCACAGTTTTTTTGGCTTGGGCAAAACTAATTAAAAAACGGAGATATAAGCTGCTACTACGTTATCCTTGAACAACTTGTTGGGAACGCGCAGTGAGAACTAGCTGCATCTTTTTTTTTTTTTCGGAGTACTGCAAATCCTGCATACATACACCTTAAATATCAAGCTTCTCAATCGAAGTCCTGGCAAAAAAATTAAGCAACAATAAAAATTCGGAAAGAAGAATATGAAATTCCTGAATCTCATTCAAATCTACTCTTTGAAATGTTAAATTAGCACTCAAGATTTTAAACATTCGCACACTCCTGCATAATACGAATACGTAGTAAAGCAGTTCAAGCGTATTCGCACAATTGTTTCCAACAACGAAGGCATTGGAAGCTCCCTCTCATTGGCTTTTTAAAATTCACAGAGGCACAAAAAACGGGAGGGGGCTTTGTTGCCACGCGACAAATAACATATTTTTCACGCATTTCGCTTTCGCACACCAGTGCATAAGCCTTTGTGTATCTGGGTTCTCCGCGCAGCCTCAGTGCCTTGCACATAAGCCAACTTACTCCAACGTGCCGTGCAGCAAAACCAACACTGTGGGTGCGTCGCCGCCATGGCTTCGCAAGAAAGGAGCACGGCCGGGGATTCGGCTGAGAAATTCACCAACCAACCGAAGTTCCTTCATGAAACCTTTTAAAAAAAAACTCACTTTTCAGAAAAGCAACCCCTTCAAAACCTTCGAGGTCAGGCAAATTTGGCCACCTTCGCGATTGAGATGCGAAGACTGAGGAAACAGCGCAGCTCTTGGTCTTCGCTAGCTTTAACTTGTCTTTCCTTAGCTCTGCCCCCTTCTTAAGGGAAAGGCGATTAAAAAGCGAAGCTTTCTCCGTGCAGACTGAGTTAAATCAAAGTCCACAATCCACCCCCCTAAAGTTCGAAATGCGAACTGCCAAAGTCCAAGGGCAACGCCCGCACTACGAACCCGAAGGAAACGCTGTGCTCCCCGAATGCGATGACAGCGCAATCGGACAAACGCCGATTTCATAATGCGAGGTACCCAGGTTCCATTCCGAACACGGGAAGCGTTTTTTAGGGGCGAGGCCCCTTAGGGGCTGGGGCTGTTGGCGTCTCCTGCCGTCGTCGTCGTAATCGTCGTCTCATGTAGTCACGGTACTAAAGCACCGGGAAACTCGTTTACTCCTCGCGCTAGAACGTAATGCGTACTAAAAAAAAACACCGCGACACTCGTTTACGCCTCGCGCTAGAGAGCTTCGTGCTTCAAAGACAAGAGACTTTTACAGCAACGCTGTATACCTCTACCCCAAACGGTTTCATCTCCGTTGGCAAAAACGCCAAGGCGCCAAGAATACACTTATACACTGCATGCTTCGCCCCTCCCCAGGTTTCACGTTAGCAAAGATGGCCCGGGATTTCTTTTTCTTGAGGCGCGCACTCCCACCTCTGCTCGTGGGCTCCCTGCCTCCTCGCCACTTCTCCTCACACTTCTTAGTCTAGCATTTTTCCCCGCTCCCCTTCGCCGAGCGGAGTTTTCTGTTAACGTTCGGCACGGCCAGAGGTCAAGCTTAAACAGCCCCTCTGTTAAAACAAAGCACACCCGAACTCGCATGCAGCTACAGCTGAGTAACGACGCAAAAAAGAAAGCGGCCGCTTAGTGCCTTATTTCTTATTATAGCAAAATCGCGTCGTAGCAGCCACTGCTTTCTAAAATGCCCTCAGAACGTTTCGGATATAAGAACCTTCCGTTGCACTTTCTCTTTGCTTACACGGATACCTTCCGCCAGGCTATTATGATTTTCCATGCCTGGTACCAAACAAAACGTGTTCGTTCGGACGAACGCGCGTACGTCACGGCACGAAGATCGCAATCACATTCGATCATCATGACTCGTTCCTACTACTCCCATCCTACTCCTCGCGTGAGTGAGGAACACAACGAGGAGAGGAAGCGTCATTACGCCCCTTGAGGGAGAGAGCGAAGAGGATGAATAGAAACAAGAGGGGAGCGATCCCTCATGACAAGCGATGTCATTACCGCAAGTTCGCACGAGCAAGTGATGTGTCATTTAATTAAATATGGAGGGGGATCCACGATCGTCCTCATCAACAGGAACAACGGCCGCAATTTTTTTTTCTTGCTTCCTAGATTTCGCTTCGGAAATCCAATTCATGCCATCTGGCATGCTGCTCTTTACTAGTGTCATGCGCGACTTCAGCCTTTGTAAACGAATTCTGCAAGTGCTGCATACGGTCGCTTAAAAGAACCCCGCAACACGTCTTTAAACTTTTTTCAGAATCTTAAATGCTTGCACAATGTAGTCGACCAACACATCCAGTAATTATATTAGGGGGTCGCAAAGTAACTCAGCCAAAAATTACTGATTTATGCCCATCAGATAACTTAGAAACTTGCTCAAGAGATTTTAATCTCTTTCCGTGTCTTGGCGCTCTTCGACAGCTCGAATTACGTCATTACAGCGGTTCCAGCGGGTATTGGCCAGCTTTCCTTCAATTGCAGCAATGAACGCATTGGATAAGCCACTTTTAAAAGAAAGCTACAAAAGCAAAGCAGGAACGGAAGGCGTATCTGCTGCGACGAGCAAATCCCGCGGCGCCGCTCCGTGCTCGCGATAGATTTATCTTTCGCGGCTCTTCCAGACTCGAAGGAAAGAAGTGAAATCGTTTATCGGAAATGCTGCAAGCCCCTTTAAAATGATTCTTTGGAGTGTTTCCCTGAAGTAACTCTCTTACAATGCAAAAATTTTGTCAATTTTATTGCTCGTTTCTCCCTTCTTTTTCCCCGCTCATAGAAGCAGCCAATCAAAACGAACACAAGTGTGTATCCGGAATCACCAGAATTGGGGGTCGTTACTTATTGCATTCACACGTGGCCGCCAATTTTCGTTCCCTGTCCGCTGTATGGGCACGTACCAATCGTCGCAGTTCAACCCACATTATGCGACCACAGAAAGCCAATCGGCGCGTTCCATTGATACGGCTTTTCTGCACAACAACAGTGCACACGGCAAAGCCAGCTTGCCGGGCAGACGAAACTGACTGACTACATGTCGCAGGCGACGAAGCGGAGTCACGGGGCGGAGCCATGGCTAACGTTAGGCGTAAGCTACGAAAGGCAACAGCTACGTCAACGCGCTGAAAGATAGGCGGGCTAGCCGGGTCGTAACACACATTGTCAGCGAATAGCGATCCGTAGCAGATAGCGTACTCATTGCGGGTGACTCGAACATGGCTAGATACACCGCAGCGGTAATGGAAAAAGTAGAGGGTGATAAGTGTGGCAAGGTTGGTTAGTTTCCTGGTCAGACGATGTAGACGGTGATGACGAAAGCGAAGAGAAAACCGGCAATGTCAAGCCAAGGTAGAAACCTTGTGGTGATTGCCGCGGGGCTTAACGATATCCTTAAGGAATACAAGGGGACGATTGGCCGAGAAGCAGAGTAGGGGTAAGAAAACTTTACCATCCCTTCTAAAGAAAGTTGAGAGAAGCGCAAAAGCTTTGCCTAATCCAAGGAAAGTGCGTTCAGTCGATCACCGAACCTTCAAATATTAAAATCGAAAACCAAGAACGAACCTATGAGACGATTTTTCGCGCACTAAGTAAACGCATCTACGAACGATCTAACTGTATACCGATACGTGATGTATGAGATAAAGGTATACTATCGTACTCCTCCTTCACTATCGATTGTATTTGCTTATCTGGAACCGTTACTTTTTCGCGATTTCCAAGTAACCGCTTTGACACAGCGGAATCTCGGTTTCACGCACGCGCTGTGTGACCAGAGATTTTTTCAGAGCTTTCTAGTCGAGCAAACCCGTCTGTGGGAAATGCATAGTTTGTAGACAGTGGACAGTTTGACAGTTTGAACAAACTGTTGACAGTTGACAGCTGACAGTTTGTTGACACTAAGAAAGCTTTGGGTTTAAAAATTTGCGGTCTACTACTAAAAACGCGCTGATTGCAGCCTGCGCCATGCCGGAGGTGACGAAGCAGGGCTTTGCACACCGAACGGGCAGTACTCGCTGCCATCCGCGAGATTGAGAGGCGCGGGAAGGAACTTTAGTTTGAAGTGATTGAGTGATTGTGGGGTTTAAGGCGCCGACGCAACGCAGGCGGTTAGGCGCGCCGTAGTGGAGGGCTCCGGATTAATTTTGGCCACCTGGGGATCTTTAACGTCCGCCGAAATCTCGTACACACGGGCGTTTGTGCTTTTTTCGCCTCCATCAGAAAAGCGACCGCCGCGGCCGGGAATCTAGCCCGCGTCCTCTTGCTCAGCAGCGCTGTGGTTTGAAGTGACAGGCGTAAACAGTGTAATGGGCAGCATTGGATACGGGCAAGCATTTCAGCGGGACGGGATTCACTCCAGCCCCAAACTACGAAACAAGGTAGGGTGGTGCTTTAGAGGGGAGAGCGGTGACTTTTATAAAAGGTCACGCAGAGCTAAGGAAGTGAGCTAGGCGACACACATAAATCCAGAGATTTGTACACTCTGAATGCTACGAGTCAGCCGGGTTTAGGTCTAACCGACCGACGTATAAACATAGCTGAGAACGTAGAAAAAGCCGCTTTATACGGTAGCAGTACAGAGAACAATTTAGTAACAGGCGATAAATAAGCGAGAACCACGTAAGTGAATAGCGAACGGGATAAACAAGGTCAATGACAATTTAACTAGCTATATGAATGTTCCGGGCGGCGAAAATCGCCACGAAAAGATGTTGCGAATACAAAAACCGGAGCAGGAAGAAACAAACGTGCGCGCCTTAGCAGAGTACCACCTCCGAGACCTAGCATAATAGATTGATTATGTCTACGAATGTTTATTTTATTTATTGATACGGTGAGCCTTTGTCAGGCCCATATAGGACTAGGCATCAAAAATAAAATACAAAGTAGCTTTCAATAATCGTCAGAGCGTATAAATGAAAATCATACGCTGTTGTACAATCGAACGCTAAATAAGGTGGAAAAACACACCCAATGCCGGGTTTATACACAACTAATACGAAGCCAGGACAGCACGAATGAAGGAAGGGGAGGAGATGGCCTGCTTATTAAACAAGGAACAGATTGGCAGTGAGTGCGTGAAAGCTGAAAAGCACATTTAGGTCAAGGCCGCGGGTTCGATTCCGGCCACGGCGGCCGCTTTTCGTTAACACGGGCGAAAACGCCCCTGTGCTCGATATTTCGGCGCACGTTAAAGATCCCCAAGTGGTCAAAATTAATCCGGAGCCCTCCACTACAGCGCGCCTCATCGCCTGTGTAGTGTCGGCGCGTTAAACCCCGCAATCAATCAATCAATCAATCAATCAATCAATCAATCAATCAATCAATCAATCAATCAATCAATCAATCAATCAATCAATCAACATTTAATTCAAAGGCACAACATCTGTGGACCGGCGGCGGATGGAGGGAGAAAATGAAGATATGTTAAACTGTGTTAAGAGATTTTAGCGAGTGCAGATACTCCGG
Organism: Haemaphysalis longicornis; assembly: GCA_013339765.2. Classification (NCBI taxonomy): domain Eukaryota; kingdom Metazoa; phylum Arthropoda; class Arachnida; order Ixodida; family Ixodidae; genus Haemaphysalis; species Haemaphysalis longicornis. Next base: position 22,298,769 of record CM023457.1, read on the forward strand.
TGAAATATTATTAGTTGGAGATACGAATACACACGTAGATTTTGTAGATTTGGGTGGACACACAGAGCACAGTGGCTCCCTTGCGCTAGACCTACATGAGCAAGTGTTACGAAAAATCGGGCGTGAAAGCGGTGACAGACAGTTCAGCACAAACAATGATCCAGCCTCGGAACCGGGATATGAGAGCTTGCATCAAATGTAGATTTAGACGGAACAGCTCAGGCAGTGACTACAAACGGCTTACTTACCAATTTTGGAAGAACAATGCAAGCAAATTAAAAATATATGTGCAGCCGCAGGAACTAGTTCTAACAATAAAGAGTTGCAGACTATCGCTGATCAAGTGGAAAACGCAGCAAATAAGTGCCCAAACAAAAATTGGTTATACGACCATATAAATTGGCTTTATAGAACCGAAGATGGATGAACTCACGCAATAAGCCCGATGACAAACAAGATTAAGCCGAGAAGCTGGTGAAATAAAGAAATTAAAGAAGCTTTTGACCAGCGGAAAAAGTCGTCTAGGGAACCGAGAGAGGCCAATAGAGTGAGGTATGGAACCAGATGACTACCGGGAGAAAAAAAAAAAAAACGTGGAGTGGAGAAAATAATTTTGAGCAAAAATTGCAGTAACCGATGCATGACACAAAGTTTTGGAGCTATGTAGAGCACCTGGCTCAAAAATCAAAAAACAACACCCACCAAAGCCTGTTAGTAGGTGATGAAGGGAAACATTGATAATGTGAGCACGGGTCCCCGTCGTTAGGTACCATAGTGGCCCATGTAGGCCGCCGTAGACTCGCGATCCAGGGCCGGGCTATTGGGCATGATGGCACTGCCCTTCCATCTTACCATACACCTCGAACGAAGCACATTCTTCCTCGGGAGGATGCGCTCATCACTAGAGACCGGATTTTAGGCAAATGACTATTGTGGTCCTTGCGCCCCTATCGCCCCACTTTGACATATGAGCATGAATTAGAAGTTAAGAGCTTCTATCGTGTTTTTATAGTGCCTATAAATGCCTATTTTGGAGTTTGTGCCTAAATGTCTGAAAATGTCTTAATTTTTTTTTTCAATATCGGCGCCTATATGAACAATATTTAGCATGAAATTTCGCTTTCGCGTACAGTCTGAGATCGTTATTCCTGTTACCTGGTAGCATTGGCTGTTCGGAACTCTACTAGGTTGAATCTAGCCCCCTAGTTCAACCAAATCCCGGAATACATCCGTTAGCGGCAGTAGAATGGGACGCCCATTCTCAGCGACGAGAGACACAACTTTGGAACAGAAAATCTGGAGATGGTGGTAGTTTATACGTTGATTGAATAATTTTTCACCATGATTCTTATATTATCTCCACGCGCCCTCCAAACAGATTTTTTTTCCAGAAATGTGCAGTCGCAACCTTGTTTCTAGAAGCATAATCACATCCAGCTCTATTTTTCAACGCAACTGTTGAGCATCGGACAAGCATTCGTTAGCAGATCATTTCTATATTGAAGAATTAACGGCGAATCATCACTGCGCAGCTGGGTTTTCTTACGTATCAAAATTCACACTGCAGACAGGCTCCAAAGAATGCTTTTTCACCAAAATCTGTTTGCCGGCGCGTTGAACCCTACAATCAATCAATCAATCAATCAATCAATCAATCAATCAATCAATCAATCAATCATCAATCATCAATTAATCAATCAATCAATCAATCAACCTGTACTAGATTGTGAAGACGGGCTAGTTGTTTCATACTGATTGCAAAAAAACAGCGCAAAGAAACTGAACGGAAGACGAGAAAGAGACAAACACGGGACAAAAAAAAAAAAAAACAACCCGCCCGTGTTTGTCTCGTCTTCCGTTGAGTTTCTTTGCACTGTTTTTTGCAATCAATCAACCGTTCACCGCCTCGCGCGGGACTGCTTGGGGCTCACTGACCTCCACATCAGGCACCGGCCAAACTGAGTCATCACTTATGAGGACGGTATTCATCCGAAAGAGAGGTTCTAAGAGACCCTGGGCTCACTTTCGCGCCTGAGAACAGGCGCACCGCAGCAGCAGAAAACGCAGACTCTGGAGTGATTTGCAACGTGTCCCGTGATGAAAAGTGCTTCTATATGCGTCGGTCGTATAAAGCCAGTTTCAGCACCGGCAACGCGCCATCAACTACGCAAACACGCACAGGAGATAAACAATGCAGCGAGGAGATATCGAACCAAAGGTGAAGAAAAGAAAGCCACGAAAGAGACGCAAACACGATGTAACAGTAAAGACTATCGCCATCTTGCATTCAAAGCACTAAAGCACTCCGAGCGCTCCAAGACTTTACTAAGCGCTCCGATAAATTTTTTTTCTATCCGAAAAAAAAAGAAAAAGAAAAACACGCAGCTGTAGCAAGGAACTGTATCTGCGAGCGCGTGCTCAGTTGTGTGTCACTGTAGACACTACGGTATCTATAGATACCGTAGTATTTCTTTCTTATATAACTACGAGTCATGTACCTGAAACAGAGCGACGCTACCACAGATTGTCCTCGAGTGTTCGAAGTCCTCGTTTAAACGAAGAAATTTAGGTCCCCCTACCCCTGTCATTATACTTGTATTAGGCTTAACGCTGCGCGGATTTCACGTGATTCCCGATTTAATGAAATATGGAGAGGGTACCCGGCGGCTTCGTTAGGTGGAGGTTGGCAGCAGTAGCCTAATCCCTCCAATAACAAAATCGCTTTATTCTCACTTTCGCTTCTATCGAAGTTTTCATGGTGACCCCACTGGAGGTGACCTTAAAGGCATCGTGCAACATGCAATGTTGTCTTTTAATAACGTATCTGGTATCGCTTATATAACAAGGCCAGTTTCCTGTTCGAGGACTTAGTCATAACAAAAGTTAACTGCACTTAAATGTTGTTGACATGTCACAACACCGGCTTTCAAGAGCGAAAAAACACTTGTGCGACGAGGTACTCAGCTTAGCGCATCGCTCCGGATTACTACAGACCACTGGGCCCCTTTTTTCTTTTTCACATCGTGTGCGCACGTGGGCGTTTCTCCGTTTCAACCCCCGCCAGAAAGACGGCCATTTGATCCATACCTTCACCGCGGCGCGTTCCTGCGTAACAGTACACAGCGCTTACACATACATTTAACGCTAACGCGATTGCTTCAGACGACCACGGCAGCTTTTTTTTCTTTTTTCGTCTAAAAATACGCGGCATTCTGTTCACGAAAGGTACAGCAAACATTCCACCGCTGTCTACGAGGTAGACGCCCGCAGTATATACCGCAGCAAGCACGTGCGGAAAGTCAGGTAAGAAAAATAACTTACGAAACGCGCGCTTCGCGGTCATGCAACAAGCACTCAACGGTATTTCGTCAACGCGCGAATACTACACCCGCTAGATGGGAAGGCAGCCTGACAGTAAAAACCATGGCTGGGAGGTCGCCACGCTGATGTGATTAGCCGAATTCGAGACAGAGATACCTAATTGTACGTCGCCATATGGAGGCTTAAGTAGGGTATGTCTAGCCATTAACAGTTTGAAATGTCTAAAATGCGCCAAGGCCTTCTTATCACGGTGGTGTTTTCAGGTTGCGAGAAACTAAGGAGACGGGCACGAAGGTGACACGTGAAAGCGGCGAGCGCACGAGCAGGAAGTGCTGCAAGCACAGAGTTAAGACGCCTCAACAAGAAATAAAAAAAACTCGTCGCGACTATTTGACTTGGTGTTTCGTAAGCTACGGTCGCTTCGTTAATTTGCATTTCGTAACGTCACCTGTATTGTCCCTAGCTCTGTATTCTCATCGTGACATAGTGCCCTCCTTCGTCATTAGTTCCTTTCACTTCATTTTTTCGTTTCCGGTCCGCTCGCTCTTCTATTGTTTGAAAGGAGTCGGGTGCGTCAGGGCGCAATTTACGAGGCGCCGCGTAACGCCCGGCTAACAAAAGACGCCTGCGGGATTCTCCCTCCGCCAAAGTCAGCAATGGTCGATAGATACAAGCTCTGCCGTACTCACAAAGCATTTTAATACGCATTCGGGTATTAGAGTTGGATGCTTTCGGGTAATATAAAGCTCCTTTAAAGTAGGATTCACTACTTTACACAAACACGTTTCTGGGAAGACATATTTCAGGCAGAATATACCCAGTTTTATACCAACTTACGCAAGCCTTAGGACTTGTTTTAAGACGCCCACCCTCCCCTTAACATCTTTTCAATCGCCCGCCAGGTAGAATTTCGCCGACATGTTCCAGCCACGGTTTTTCGCCAGGCTGATCTGGGTACGAAGCGCTTTTTGCCAACTGATCCAAGTAACGGGTTCATGCTCGCGTATTAGGAGATGAAGCTAACCGGTGAAAAAGAAGCTCGAACTACAGCTAAACCTGGATACAACGAAGTTGACAAAAATTCGCAATTTTTCGTTACATGCACGTTTAGAGATTAAGTCTTTCGTGAATGAAGAAGGAACGAAACCGAAATGCTAGAGATCAGTGATGGTGAAACTCACCCTTTAAGGATTTATTTCACAGTGAGAAACCGTGATTTGCGCCTTCCGCTTTCCCAGGCACTACACAGCACTTCAAAGAATCAAGTTCACTTACCCCGCTATTCACAAACCAGTTTGAAGGACCCAACTTACGCTGAAAAAGCGCCTTTTCGAGGACTTGATGCTCTTTTCCGCACTCAAAATTGTTAGGCTGTTAGCTGGGATACTATATACCGAACGGCGACGTTCTTTTTTCTCGCGGCGCTGCGAGCTATCCTTGTCCCGCATTTAAATTGCGCGCATTTCCATATGGAAAGTTCTTTCCTCAATTTAAAATTGGCTTTCCCATTGCAGCTTTCCCGCTCATGGCAGTCCTTTCAACAGCGATTACTCTGTAGTTATTTAGCGTAATGTAAAGTTCTTTTGCGCTGCTAATATTAGGGGTGAAAACTTGCTTTGCGCACAGTTTCAAGTCTTGCACGTTTTGCGGCTAGGTTCCCGAGCCATGGAAACTATCCCATAGAAATGCATAGGGAGTAAGATTTGACAGCGAATTGCACATCAAATATATTCCGAATCCTGGAAAGTTCTTGTAGTGTTTTCATCTTCACGTTGACTTCTTGCTTTGTGCCAAATATCCCTTTCCTCAAGTGGTTTTCCTAGGTTCCTGAGAGGTCGGAATTTTGAGCGAGAAAGCTGGGTATGTGAAAAAAAAAAACAGAACTTTTCGTTTTGTGGCAGTAGAACTCATCACCGACGAACCGACACCACAAAAATAGCAGTGGAGACTCGCGACCATACACGCGTGCAGTCGCGACTACACGCGCGACTACAGGCCAAGCACCTAACCGACACACCACTCACACTGGAAACGCACGGTATTTTGCGGTGCGGGCGAAGTTCGCTAAATTAGTGCATTTCTCCAGCCAATGTTTCAGAAAAAGTGCAAAAAACAATGGCTCATCACCGTAGCGAATTCGTTACATCAAGGTTAACCGTCGCGACAACTTCATTACATAGAGGTCGCGAACACATGGGTTTCAATGGGTTGAATGAAATTGAAAAACTTCGTTAAATCCAGGAATTCGTTACATAGAGGTTCCTTACATCCAGGTTTACCTGTACACGAAAAACCGACACCTCACTTTACAAGAGGGACAGTGTAATTACAATAAACTTTCTACTGATCCACCACTGTCTCCATAAAGAGTAGGAGCGATTGATATGTCGTGACGTATACGCACTTACGGATAGGCACAAGTACGTACACGCGCTTACGGATACAAAACGATCATTCGGGTACATCAGCAAGAGACACCCAAACCGCCTACCGACTAAGTACAGCGAAGCAAGCGCACATTCTGCGACCTAAGCTGCCTTCCATTACCGTTTCTGCTTGCAACTCCTCCTCGCCACTTAGCCAGTCACCACGCCGCCATCAGTGGCCCAAAACGAAAGCGCCGATGCGGAGAAAAACAACAAACGCGGGACAAATGTTTCGTCCCGTTCCTTAATGCTGTTCAGCCGGCTGTGACGGAACTGCGCCGAGAGCAAACAAACGGCGCTTTGCGGTGTTCCAGCACATTAGTTCCACCCGAACAAACCCATACCAGAACACGAGGGAGACCGAAAGGCGGTGTAACAACAAAGACAAAGAAAACAATTGCATCCTTTTGCGTGGTTCCGAGAAGGTTGCCCCACAAAATACTGGGAAACTATTTTGTGTGGTTTGTGACGATTCTGATGGAGGCTAAAAGCAAGAACGCCCGTGTGTACGAGATTTCGGCGCACGTTAAATATCCCCAGGTGGTCAAAATTAATCCGGAGCCCTCCACTACGGCGCGCCTCATCGCCTGCGTTGCGTCGGCGCGTTAAACCCTACAATCAATCAATCAATCAGCGGTTTGTGACGAAAACACAGCTGCGAAAACCTCTGAAGGATGCATAGGGGCTGGTCACAGTGTGACGGTTAACGTGACAGTGAATATGTGACGGTGAGCATATGACAGCGCTGTTCCAAAAGAGTTTCAGCTTCGCATTATTCCGCTGCGCATTTTCATAGTAGGTTATGATGAGCACGCCCAAATCCAAGCAAACATTTGTCCGTTTGCGCCAACACTCTTCATACGCGTGGTACTGGTACACCACGACGCACCTACGAGTTCGGTCACCTCGAACAACCGGGAAAATAACGGTGCCCGACCGTGCAGTTTTACTTGCAAAAATGTGACCTGCACTATTCATTACGCAATGCGGCATGACGTTTTTGCCCTGCCTGACACGCCACAGCCACATTTTTTTTAAAGCGAAGCTTTCAATGTCTCACCGGTGGCGTCGTTCGTCCGTGTGAAACGCACTAGACGAAAGCCAACTTTATCCAACGGGTTTCACAAACCATGATGATGATGATAAACGAACCCACATCAGGCGCCTAAGGAGAAAAAAACACTCCCCGTAATCGGAATCGAACCGGAGTCCCTCGCGTTATGAAGCCGACAGTCTACCCGGTGGTGCCCTTGCGACACGGTCGAAGCAGTTCAGATTTTGGAGTTCGATCTCTCAGGTTTCATGGGAGAAAGCTTTGCGTTTTAACCATCTTTACCTTTAAAAAAAAGGCTTTGAGTTTTTTTATTATTATTAAATAATCAAATAGTGCAACTGTGCTTCGCTATAATCGTCAAAATTACTCCCTCGGACACAGCGATTGCTCATTAAAGTGCATTGCGGCAGAGCAGGCTTACAGGCTGTTTTTGGCAAAGTGTAAAAAGACCGCAAAACGAGTTGATTTATTGATGAGAATGATTGACGAGGTATGATGTGATTGATAGTAATCATTGATAATGGTGATGGTGGTGTATAGGGCCGATTGAAGCGTGAAGGAATGAGGTAACTGACGCCGAATCGAACACGTTTCCGGAAATTGGCTCGCACCAAAACCTGGTGGGGAATTTTGTGCGCCGAAATCTCTGACCACGGGCGTTTTGTTGCTTATTCGTCAGTAGATAATAGGGCCTCCGCGGACCGGGATCTGAAGACCCGGCAGATACGGTTAATTTGTCAGCAGCAGAACGGCCTTAGCCACTGAGCCACCGCGGCGGGTCTGCAAATACGAGCCCTGAATATTTTACCGTGCCCCTAACCCGGTCCGTATACGAGGGCAAGCAAGTGACCGGGTAGTAAGTCACGCGTCTTAAGAATTTACTGGTCAGAGGCAGAGGAAGGGACAGCAGCTTCAGCGTCGTAAGCCACGTGCCTTCAGGCTACGCACTAACTATACAAGCGGGTCGCGCACAAACACGCCTGTTGACCCGTCGAAACATGATCGGCGACCGTCTACAGACCTTGAACACCCCTCGGCATCGGTAAGAGAGGAATTTGCGTACGGCCGCGCGTTGCCACCTAACAACAGCGCCTCGTTGGCTTATCGTCAACTAGAGTAATTTACGACGCGTGGCGGGAACGCTGGCAAGAAAGATCCGGGGTCAAGGTATTCCTGGGCTAATCATACGTGATCGCAGCGCGTGTTGACTATGAAAAGAAACTAAGATAAGAATAATTACGTTAACTTTAAACATTCATATAACTGCGTTATTTACATCTAACTGCTAGATTTAGAAGCAGCGGCATGCTTAGCAAACTCTTAAACTTTGGCAGCTAAACATTGAGCAAATTGGCAATACAGAGAAACACTACAGATATAGACAAAACGTGAATGTACACCTTGAAGACAAGTCTCAAATTCAAGGATTTCCAAGCCTTCCAATAATTCCCGGAGTTTCAAAGCCTTAGACACAAAATTTTCAAATTCAAGATTTTCAAGGTTTTCAAGCACCAGCTGAACCCTGTCTGGCGTTAATACGAAGTGTGCATTGATGGACCAAGCTTTGTTGGGAAGGGAACCACCCAGCAACTCACGTGCACAATAAATGGCCCATTGTACGCTGCCAAGGACACTCCCAAATAGGCCGGCAGTGCGATGCCTTCGAACGATGGTTACCCGTGCGTTGACCACCAACGCGCTCGTCCAATCGCCGCGCGCGCGGGCGAGCGTTCATCCGGAGGATAGCCTCGACCTCCCCGCCGCAAGGTATACGCGCGCGCAGATTACCCCCATCCCCAATTGCGAGTTTCCGGCAATGCTGCTTTCGATCGGTGCAATTATTGCCGGTCGGGTCGAGGTCACTGGAATCGCGCGCGTCGCCCGCAGTGTTGTGGTGTGCTGTTGCGCGGTCACTCAGAGTTCGATAACTGCACGCAAACGGTGCCGTTAGCGTTGTTTTTTTTTTTTTTTTCCTTTTGTTTCCGTCAGAGAGCTTGAGCAAGTTTTAGCTGCTAAACGAAGCTTATATGGTTAGAGTTCCACGTACTTTTCATGTCTGCGAACAAGAACTCGCGAGGATTCACGCGTGAGGCGTTCTGTGGCGCGAAGCGTTCGAAAACAAACTTTCCGGTGCGAGTGCTATTAGCACGCGGTAAGCCGCACGCCGTTAACCCTTTCGATGCCCAAAACTTTCATATTTTGCTTAAGCGTGTGAGAAGTTTTTTTTTTTTTTTTATGATCTAAAACGACTTCCAACATCACAAATATGAAGTCAGAAAAAGAATTTGGTTCATTAGGATGAACACTAGGAAACACTGGGCGCTGGCTGCCCATATATCACTTGAACAAGAAAGCTTCCTTGATCACCATTATTTTTGGTTCAAGTGAAGACAATACCGTAAAGTTTGTATAGCTATCATTCGTTATAACAACCGAATTGCACAATTTCGGTTACCTTTCACTAGCCCATTGAGCTACCCGGGCTCTATGCGAGTTGTCTCGCGTAAACAATATTTTTTCAGCACAAGGAAGTGCATGCTGTTCTTCTCTTTAATTTTTGAAGGTCCGGGATCCTTTGTCTGTCGATAGATGGCGTTAAATGTCGAAAAAACCGCAAAGTGCGCGAGAAAAAAAAATTATTCTTTTTTTACTTGTTGCTCCTAAACAACACTGGGCATCGAATGGTTAAAAACATAATTTACACCTCAAGCTTAGGTATCATCACTTGAATACGCATCTTCAGTGGATACGTTGTAAATAGGCGCCATTTTCAAGGTTATAGTAGAGGGCGAATAAAAGTGTGCGCGTGTATGAGCACGTGTCTTTCTTAAAGATGACCGCCGTGGACGTTCAAGAGAAATACAATTTGGTCATGCCTTTCACCTCTACTTTGTTGTTGTTTTTTAGTGTTGGAACATTGTTTGGATCGTCGCCAAAGACTTTCCGTCGACGCCCCTCTCCTCTTCGTCCTCATCAAAGTGCACTATTTTCAACGCTGGGTATTCTCCAGGAAATTATGCTGCCCCTGATTGGCTTCACGTTCGCCAGCCAGCCAGAAACAGTACGTTTTAATGACGGCAAATTGTCGACCATTTGCAAGATAACATCCAAGTTAATTCCGCTTATTCCTCCGCCTGTGAAATTACCCGGCGGTCTATAGTAGATTACAGTTTGACGCCCTAGCTCGCGGACATCTTACACAGCCGTATTTTCCCTTACGACCCATTATCTTCGCTCTGCATAATCAGGCTTATCTTTTTTTTTACGAGGTTAAAAACACCGATCGAAACTATGCGGAGCTGCAGCCGGGAAATATACCGTCGCACTTTATCCCGATATCGAGGAATTTCCCACGGATTGCTCGTCTTCAATATTACGTACAATATAGCTTCGAACACAGAGCACAAACTTATTCGAAATGACTCAGAAAAGTACATACACGTTTCTTTTTTTATTCTCGCTCTTGATTGTCCCGGTTATTCGAGAAAAGGTTATCACGCGAGAAATTGCCGGATATATAGTCGGAAACATTCTTTACGCAATCTGATTTTAATACCGTGGAATGAGGTCAAACGATGCACGAAGACAAGAATGGGCCTTATTGGCGTAAGTTTCGTTCACTGGGAGTTGCCTCTGCCGAGTGGTACTCTTTCGCATCACCACACAAGCCCGGGAGCGGGTCGCGTTAAAATGTGACAGCCTCACTTAAACGGCTCGCGCACAAGGCGACTCCTCTGCTCATCACGCTTCTTGCTGCATATTCGAATTCCTACCGTCACTGACTTACACTACGCCGTCAAGGAAATTTCTCACGCTCGACATAGTTTCGACGGTCTTAAACTTCCGAAGGTCTTGCTCCTTCGGCGCTGAACGAAATGTCTAACTTAAGCTGCTGGTTACTATACCTGACTATGCCGTTGCAAATAGCACTGTCAAAAAAAAAATTCTGCCGTAAACGCCGGCCCTGTTCTGAAGAGTGACAGTAGTGACAATTATATTATGACAGTAATTAAACACACTTTTATACCGAATCTCTCACGTTCAATACTCCACACGTGCTTCGATCTCAGTAGCGAGTGAATTCACCGACGAAAGCCAAGCTTTCTGGAAACGGCTACTCGAAGAGATACGGCGTTTTCACGAGGTCGTTTGCCAAAACCGAAAGAGGCGTCCCACTTACAGAGAAAAAGGCGCTCAGATGTGACGGCACGTCGTCGGCGCCAGCGACACGAGCGTCGACGCGACTGCCAACTGGGTCAGCGCCATCTGCGCCGTTCTGCCTCCAGGCGCCGGCCTTCGCGGGCATCAAGTCCATCCGGAACCAACGCTGACGCAGAAACAGAGGCATACGGCCTGCCTTACAACAGGACAACTAAACCGGCGATGAAAATCAGTGCAAGCTTTTAACGAGGCTTCACTTCAAAGCGCTGCGATGCGAGGACTGTCTGTCGTGAGATTCTCGCGAGAGGTCGATGGCTTAGCGGCAAGGTCGCACGCTCTCACAACACTCACTGTGCCACAGCACAAATCACCTATCACCGAGACGATTCAAAACTGAAGCCACAGGATGGCACCTCCCTGCTACCAAGAAAGCAAGCGACTGCTGAGAAACGAGGTTTGTCACAAAACAGTCACGATGAATCCAAGCCACGCACGGCTACCAGAAGGTCTATCACATGGGGCACCATGGGCGAGCTTGAAGAACAGATAAGGAGCCAAACGCCGTACGCCGCACAGAATTGCGCGAGGACATCTTCAACAACACGTGTCCGGCTACTGCTCCAGACGTATTGGCAGCCGTAAAACTCGCAGCTTATCAAGGCAAACACACGCCAGACCACACACAGCCCCACGGGTCTTGGACAGGCCGGCCTGCATTGTGACGGAGCGGACATGCAGGCAACACTCCTTCTACGGAACGGTGAATGCTGTCGTACCAAATCCGTCGTGGAAGTGCGCCAATCTTCGATTGTAAAGTCGGTCTCCGCAACAGTTTGCACAGGAACCACGGATGCACTACAACAACGCGAGAGTCACAGGGACGCCGAAAGCACCACAGATCCAGGTATACAACGTATACGATGCAACAAGTCAACGTACAACGGCCCGACTGGAACGTTTCACCGAGCAGTAGATCAACAATGAGCGCGCACACACACACGAGGCGCTGAGGCGCACCGCAGACTCGGCCACGGTGTAAGAGGTACCTCTTACACCGTTACTCTCGGCCGACGAGCCTTGCTCGTCTCGGAACAAAGTGATGCGACAGCGTGCGATTCCTTTGTCCGCGCTGCTTTACCTTGTTTTTGCTTTTCTACGCGTGTGTGGACGAAGCCAGCGATCCGTCACCGCGAGCACGTTTTCCTTGATGCTGCTCACGCACGGTACACGAGTGGGGGGACCGTGCACGAGAACGCACGCCACGGGCTGCTCTAAGGGCGTACCTTAGGCGAACGCGAGGACGAGAGAGCAACGTTCGCTTTCTGGACTGCATACACTGCCACCTTCGACCCGACGGGATGAAACGTTTCAAGAGCGAGTTCGTACGGATCGGTTGTGGTCGCGGCGCGAGAAGCCGGCCACACAAGACGCTACGAAAAAAAAAAAAAAAAAGAAACTCCCAAGTATGAATGGTCGTATAACTGCGCAATCTGCTATGCTATACACCGAACCCCTCTAACATCGGCTTTACAACTACACACCGACCCGTTCATCTGGAGGCATTTTCAGGGTCAATAAAGAAGTCTGGTGTGGAAGCACGATGGCCCATAAAACACCATGTTCTTTTATGACGTGCAATACACCAATGCCCTTTACAGAAGGCTTCACCCATACGCACAACTACATTGATGAGAAGACATTTTCAGGGGTCAAGAAAACTGGTGTAATATGAAAGTATCAATGCCGTAGCGCCAGTTATAATTGTCATTTTCGTGAGCGGCAAAAATGAAACACATGACACACAGAGAAGGGTTTCTTCGTTGAGTTCACGCAGAAATGCTTTCGCATTTAAAAATGATAGTTTCCTGGCGTGGCGGATGGACGGTAAATGTCAGAGTCATGGACGAAGAGGTCTCATACGAAAGGTGTTGCCAAACCCGGCCGTACTAAGAACGAACCCAGTTTCAACAAGTTGCTCTTTCATGTGCAAGTTTACCCGAAAATAATTAATTTTTGTAACTGATGCGAGCAGAAAGTGCACGCGAGTACGTGAACCAGGGACGTAGCCAGGGGGGTGTTCCGGTGTCAGAACAGCCCCGTAAATTTCTGAATGCTGCCTTCCCTCCCTCTTTTCAGGGTTTTTTTATCCAACGCTATGTACACACCGCATCGATAAATTACGATGTAAAAGCGAAAATAAGAACAGCGTTGGTTTCTTGACAAAAATTGTTATTCAAAGTTCTGGTGCGCTCTTGTTTTTACCAGGTATTACAGTGAACAAAACAACTAGACGTGTCAATGTATTAGGGCAGCAAAATGGCTAAGATATTGCTTGGGTGCACGCTCTCTTTCTGTTTATTTTTTCAACGGTGGCGTATAGGAGCCCTCCAACCCCCCGGGAAAGTATTTCTGGCTACACCACTGCTATCAACACGTCGCGTTTCGAAGGCATTTGAGAACCTCGAAGGTCGCTAGCGGTGCTCCTTGGACTTGGATAGCATTTCAAAAAATGGACGCCGCCAGCTTGATTCACGAGTGCTTTTTTTGTAAGGCGGACAGTACTATTTCCGTCGCGCAATGCACAGCGCTTTCTGGCAGGATGTACGGCCGTATGCAGTCAAACAGAAAAACATAAACTTGAAAAGGCTAGCTTCGCTAAAGTTCGTACATAAATTCGAAATAACTTGAAGGGACCCTGCAACACTTCTACAACTTTTTTTTTTTTTTCTAAATCTTGGATGCTTTCAGAAAGTGGTCAACCAACACATCATGCACTTAGAATACGGGGTCACAAAGCATCAAAGCTCAAAATTACCGCTAAATGCCCAGCAGAGCACTTGAAAACTGGCTCAATTAAAAGATGCTCTCTTGCTATCTTTTCTGGTCTTGATGTTCTTCGGCCGCTCGAATTACGTCATTACAGCAGTGTAGCGGCTATTGGCCGACATCCTTTCAGTTGCAGCAATCACCGAACGCATTCGATAGCCACTTAAAAAAACAGCCACAAAAGGAAGACGGGTCTGCTGCGACGAGCAAATCACGGAGTGCCGCTCCGTGCTGGCGATGACTATAGCTTTTTTCGAAGTGCTTCCAGATGCGAAGAAAAGAGTGGAAGCGTTTATCGAAAGTGTTGCAGAGTCCCTTTAATAGGCCAACTGATGCAAAAGTGATGCCAGGTTGTTGTACTTCGTTGGTCTATTTTAACAGCGGGGAGATTCGCGAAGTTTGCGAGTTAACACTCTGGAGCATATACCGCGCAGTTTATTTACCCTGAGAGGTTTACAAGGAGAGCTAGTTTATTTCCGCGATATAAAATGTCCATAAACGGCATTTCGAAATGTAGAAAAACTTCGATAACCAATTGCTCCGAAGTCTTGCGTGTTCTCCAATTTGTTTCGGCGTAGTTGGAAGTCAGGATTGCGGCACGTAGAAAAGACACGTGATCTACCAGGATATCTACCAGAGTTCCAGAAAGGAGAATCCAATAGGCGTAACTATGAAGGCAGCACCATTTGGCGTTTGGTTGCACAAATAATTCTGAGCGTTCTACAAAGTATTTCTACAACGTTAGCACTAGACTCAAAAGCTTGATGTAGGCGAAACAGTGGACGGTCCTAATAGGATTGTGAAAGAAAAGTGCACCCTCGTGTTCAAGATAGTTGAGGGCTACTGAAGACTTCTTTTTTCCCTGTTGTTCTATCTTTTGTTGTTATCGTTGTTATTTTCACGACTGCACATTGGGAAATTGCGTCCTTGGTTTAATTGCACCACGGTCGTTTTTCCCCATGTAAACCGCAGGAGTTAAAACGACGCCAAGGGTGCGAACGACAGCTCCAGGGACGACGAAATAAGCAAAACGTCTTCCTCAAAGTAAAACACAGCAGTATTATGCTAGCCAACCGCGTTCAAGCTTACAGAGAATTAACGGAAACAACGTGCCGTCACACAAAAAACGTATATTATATATATATATAATTTTAAACAATGAAAACATAAATATTCTAATACTTTATCACATAGTTAATTATAGTTTGTGACTCAAAAAATAAAGAAACGCGAAGATTTTTTTCTCCCGGGCTTATAAAATTACATAATGTATCATAAATGCATAATAAGTATATATATAATATATACTGACACATAAAGTGGGTATATAATGTATTAAACCTCATAAAAAAGTGTATCATACAGCTATTGAAACTAGGTGTAGACCCGCCGGGCACGCTTACGATGGAGGAATACATCTTTCAAACTCTATTTGGGACTCCATGCGGCCAGTTATCGAGCTATAGGTTTTTGATAAACGCACAGGATGTATCAGAAATGATGCAGTGGGCATTTCTTGGCGGTCGAAAGGCCCAGGTGCGAGTAAAAAAAATCCGAAAGATGGCGTATCTTATATGATACGTTGGGTATTACAGGGTTACAGGGTTTATATATATATATTATTTTATATATATATATATATATATATATATATATATATATATATATATATATATATATATATATATATATATACACATTGTCGGAGGACTGGACACACCTGAACCAATGAATTACAACAACCATGCTTGCGAACATAAGGGGCAATGAACCAGGATGGTCAGTTCACTGGTTGATGCGTATGTAAGCAAACACCGTGTTCGTGTATGTCCAACTCTTTACTACATACATGTACGTCTATATATGCGAGACTGCATGTCCCTTAAATCAAGGCTCAATCGGTGGTACAAAACTTACGCTCCGGCACTGCGCGCAGAGGCCCGTGGTTCTGGACTTGGCGTGGTTGTCCCTTTTGACCAGTATTCCGACCGGTTGCTTCGGCACTACATCCGGCGCAGCCCTGAGTATCACGTCCGGGGTCACGGTCACTTCGCTGACCTGCCAGTTTCTCTTCCAGTTCACGCACGACACCTGGCTGTACGGCATATCCGCCAGCACACGCTTCACCTGTAGCATCGGCATGGTTCTTGGAACGTCGGTGTTGTCTCTTTCGAACGATCCCGTAAAAAGTACACTGACGATGCCACGCCACCAACGACGTGCACGGACTTGCTCGGAAGACGCGCTGAAGCAGAGCCCCGCGACGAGGTGCACCCTCTTCGGTTGACCTTGTTGATCCGACGTTCGAAATCGCGCCGCTGTCGCGACAGGAACGTCTCGTCTCACACCTCCGTGTACAGAAGGCACCTGTGGAGCGAAGTCGCTGAACCGCGTGCGTCAGATTCCCACACCGAGCACGTTGTACACACGTGGACACGTTTAAACGCACCAGCGGCTACGCGTTGTCAACACCTTGCGGAGAAGCCGTATTCCTGTTCTTCTGCCCGAGGTCGAGCAGAGTAGCGATTGGGCAAGAACAGTTCCTCAACGAAAGAGGCGCTGAATGTCTTCAAGACTCAAAAACGCAACCCGAAAATTTCAGGTTACTTCCACAAACCTCAGAACTCCCTCTTCATCGAAGCCGATGCATTTGGAAGACTTGTTCAGTGCCGTGAAGATGCATTCTTAAGATGCAGCGGTAGGAGCGTCAGAATTTGCAAAACCTACGGAAGAGACATACCGCATCGTTGATCACATGCGTCACAGATTGCGAAGAAGCTGTATATATGCGGATGCAAACGACCTACGGGAGCACTTTTTTAATGCAGCAAGAAGCGATGAAACGTCAAATCCGCCGCACGCCTCACCAAAAGGGCGCCAAGCGCCGAAGAAGCGCGTACAACCACGCTCGGCAAGTTCCAGGAGCTACGCGCTGCTTTAATTGAAGATCCTAAGCAAAAACAGGCAGCGCACAGATACGATTACCAGATAATCCAACGAACACCGGCACAGACGGCATGTAGACGCTACCAACGTTCCTAGTTGCTCCCGCGAGCGCGAACGCGCTCGGACCGATCATTGGCTAAGCACAAATGCGAGATACCCGGAAACACAACCGCCAGGAGGTGTTTGGTCTCTTGCCATTGAAGGATGGCGAAAAAAGACAAAAATCCCCCGCCCTGCAGTGCAGCTAGCCGACGATTGAATTGAGTTCCGAAGGTTGTTGGCTCGCCTTAGCCGCACAGATGCGGAGACTCGCAGCTCGGAGAAAGGTGATATAGACGGAGGGAAACAGCACGCGTTTCAGCTGGCTCGCAGAGCGCTGGCTGTTAAGAGCGGGGAAATACCAACGCCCTCGCCCGCCTCCACTAATTGCCGTACAGGGGCGACGTTGCAGAAGCAGCAGTAAAAGTGGCGGAAGGATTTAGAAAGGACAAAAAAGAAAAGAAAAGCGGGGAACGAGAGCGAAGACTCCGAACCACAAAAACAGCGGACGGAGAGGCAGTTCACTGCATCAACGTACCCGGAGCCGGCCGCAGCGTCTGAAACTCGTTCGTGCGTGATGAGATTTCCTGCGTTCGGCGTTCGCGAAGGAGGTGCAAGCGAACACGTGCTTCCACCAAGACACGTTCAGAACCGCTTTTTTCTCGGTAAGGGCCCTTCCTTTTTTTATCTTCTGTCTCACAATTTCCAGAGAAAAGCAAATGCCTCGGTAGATTACCACGCAATTTCTTTCTATAGCTACTAAAGTACTCGCAGCGGTTGCAAGACCGAGCTGAAACAAAGCACACGGCGAACGTATTCTTCTATTGCACAAAGGGGGACAGTTACACAAGATCGCGCCTTCAAGGGCGTCCGCGAAGTCACTCGCGCTCCTAGAACAGAGCCACCTTTCTTATTTTATTTTTCCCGCGCGCTGGAGCCTCACCTCTTTGTCGCCAGACATGCCGTGGAATCCGTTCGGGCCGCCGCCCATCTCCCTCTTTCCAGGTAAACCGAAGGAAAACGCGACGCACAAACACGAGCCGAGCAAAACAGCGTCTATCCGTGCTCTCTTCTCTTTCTCGGGCTTCCCCGCAACGCCGTGTATATAAACGAGATACCGCTCGACGCGGAGAAGCTCCCTTGTGGACTGCGAAAACAAATAAATACCAAGGCAACAAGACCCAGACGAAGCTCGGCGAGTTGGATGCTCCGCGAAGAGTATAATAATGCGGTACTCGAGCCCCCGGCGCGTGTTTATCTGTCAGGTGGCGCTTTTTAAAGCCCGGTTGTTCCCTCCAGGTGATATGCACAGTCAGCGCCCACCCAGCTAGGTGTCCGGCTTTGAGGGCAGCAATTAACCGAGCGACGGACAATTGGTGACCCTAATGACGGGGCGGTGACGTCACAGGTTATACGGACGAACGATAACACGCGGGGAAACTGCCTCCGACGACAGCACGCGTTCTTTTTTCTCCCCCGAGAACCTTCTGTACCTGTACCGAGCGGAAAAGGCTGCCTCGTCTCAACTTAATTAGGCAGCGACCTTTTTAGGCCTCCTTTTAACTCGCTGCTGAATCGAAATTGAAGGCGGGAAACGCCCAAAGTGTCGGTACTAACAAGAGTTGACGTCTTCTGGGACGGCGACTGTCTTCTGCGGGACACCACGGTTATTATAAACGATGTGGTGATGCGAACAGTGCAGACATATTGAACGATTTCTCCAGCACCGGAAATCAAGAAGAGTGAAAAAATTAAGTTTCGAAAATGATTTTTTAACCTAGTGATCGCTCGCTAGCACGCAGCTGCGGATATTGCACGGAATCGGTTGCTCACCGAGTATCTGTAACGTGTCACCGGTACCTGCTTACTGGTCATAAATTTAAACCAGCAATCCTCTTGGTTGAAAGAAGGGATAAAAGCGCGCTTCAATCTGCCCTTTCAAAAATTTACTTTTGTGACAAACTGTTTTATCCTGCGGAGTTCAGGACGAGCTTGCCCCAACGCACGTGTTCGGCACGATCGAAGACGCGACGCAAGATCGAAAACCCTCGTGAGCTCATACCACGCTGCGCTTCCCAATCAGCGCTCAACTATGACGTTCAAAGCCAAATAAAGACCGTGGCAGAACAAGGGGACTAGGCTCAGCAAATAAGAGCACAGGACTCACCCCCACGTGACCTAAAGACAAAATCCCGAGTCGAACAAAGTTCCGAGACCACTTCTTTCACCAACACAAAAGTATCCCAGGGTGCCTCCGAACGTCAAATCCTAAAGAGCAGACGAGTAAATAAAAACTACTCTCGCTTAGTCGCGAAGTTTTGAGAGGAGGAGCGGCCGAGGTGTCGTCTGCGACAGCGAGAGCAGAAAGAAGTTTCCCCGGCTGAATCGTCTGCGGACGGGTAGTAGCAGACGACCACGGGAGACAATGCCTCGCCGTGAACAAAAACGAAACAAGAAAAAAGCGCGGGAAAGGAAGAAGAAAAGCGCGGGGAAAGAAATAAAATAGCGGCAAAAGAACGAGAACTGCGTGTAGGGGAATCCGCAAGGCCGCGGGTAGTAGAGAGAGTGCAATTACGGGCCCGTATACCTATTATACCTATCTACATCGGTCACGGGCCGGCGACAAATTATACGATTGCGTTATTGCCTCCTGACGCACGCGCGGATCCTCACGGGCCCCCTCCGAAGTGCTGAGCTTCTCAGATGATCGCTCAATCGTGCCGGCCCGTCTTTTTTCATGTGCATAAACGGACTTGTTGCGAAACGCGGAAGCACGCTAGCCGCGTGCGTGCAACGCGGGCTACAGCGAGTGAAATGCGGTATTTCGACTGGACGGGAGGGTCTCCCGCACTTATTTCTGCGACCCCGCCCCCGTTGTTTGTGACGAGATTTAGACCGCGATATGAAACGATGACGGTTAGCGAAATAAGCGAGTCGGAGACAATTCGGACGTGCTTAATTCGAGTAAAGTTGTCTCTGGGAATGGCCCCGTGCTGCGTTGCGGAGCGCAAATGGCATCCACGAGATTTGGGGAGAAAACGCGGATGTTGCGAGGCAAAACTAAGGGTGCCTTTGAGTCTCACCGCCGCTCTTACGATCGCCGCCGTCTCAAAATGAGCCTTTCAAGGCACGAGCTACACGCTGACCGTCACGAACGGGTCACGAGCTTCGGAAACAAGAAAAAAAAAAGAGAGAAAATACCCTTCCTGCAATTGTGTGGTCGCGATAATCATATAAACAAAAGTGTTGGTACAAAAGTAGAAACCAACCGCTCGTATAAAAGCGCTTCCACTAGTTTGTAACGTGAACAATCTTCAGAAAGCCAGAATGATTTCTGCGCGTTTAACCTGCGACGGCTGTCTTTGTTTCCTGATGGGACCAGGGTCATTCCACTCAAAAGGCATGCAAGTTGCGCGGCTAGTCTGTTCACGCGAGTCAGAAACGAAAGCGAACAAAGCTTGCTAAATGTACCTGAAATCTGATATAACCTGCAAATACGGCAATCAAATTCCGAGTTATTTCCGCAGTGAACGTCACAGCTGTTCCTTCGCTCAGCGTCACAACCAGCAACGTTGACACTTCCCGCGTAAAAACGTTTGGACGAACATGTATCGTACCGCACTTCACACCTACTTCCTTGTTCTTTAAACCAAATTTAGCGCTTTTTTCCCAAAGCTAAACTGAGAAACCTTCAAGTATTTCAGCAAAGCGAAAGGCAAAGACGTATTTCGAAACTCGCGGTACTAGACGAGCACGTGGGCGGTTGAAGATCCGACGACAAAGGCAGCGAACATCCACCGCTGTTTACGGAACACTTGTCGTGGAGCCCTATTTTCTATAGATCCAGGCGGCGCAGTTGATACGGCAGGCGTCTTCTCGCTCTCATCTTCTCTTCCACTCGAAACACAAAACGCGCGGGCGAATCTCGAGCACGACGAAATAGCACGTCACAAGCACACGCGCGCAGCGAAAGCACAGCCCTCCATCACGGCCGCTCAGTTGCAAAACGCTGCCGAAGGAAAACTCTCCCATCGACGCTCCGGTGTGTCGCAGCGACGGCAGCGGTGTACGGAGGCAGGCGAACCAAACGATCAGCAGCGCCTCGCCGCCTTTACACGAGTTGCACAAGAACAGATATGGGCGTTAACCGTGGCTAACCTCCGCCAGCGCCAAGAGCCTTGTAGTTTCGCGCCGATAGCACCTCCCGCAGTCCACCGCCCGCTGCGTCTGCGACGTTTCGGATAAGAAAAAATGCTCCTTCGAGCCGCTACGGCACCGGAACAGTTTGAAAGAGAGAGAAAAAATAAAGAAAGAAGCGGCTAATAAAAGAAGAAAGGTAACGAATGCAGGGGAGACGGAAGGAAGTAAAAACAATAAGAAAAAATAGCAGAAAAAAAAAATAGAGTAGGCAGCCGTGGTGCAGAACCAAAGATTGCAGAGCACGCATGCCACAGCCACTGATTACGCCCAAACCGTCCTTGAAAGCCTGTGTTGCAAGGCGGCTTTTTTTTTTTTTTCGTTTTTTCTTAGCTGCCTCTGCGGACTCCTTAGGGTAGCTTTTGTCCCTTTCTGTCGTCAAGGCGTATTCGAGGCGCCGTACTCGCTTTCTATATATAGGTTAGCGCCGACGTACCCTGCCACATTTATTTTTTTTTCCTCTCCGAGGAATCGGATCTTGTTGGCTTTCTTCACCGGCACCTGTTCTTTCTTTTTTTTTTTTCTTCTGGCTTTCTTTTTCACTCACCGGCGCCGCCATTTGAGACCGAAAATCGTGTTAGACCGTCGGATAAACGGCTATTTTCTTTTCCGGCAAATGCTCGCTCCCTCAAAATAGGTATCCGACAATGTCGGGGGGCGTATACACCCATGCCGGAACAACCACGGTTCGACGATTTGATTTTTGACCCCTCACGGTAAGTGCTCTACTAGCACAATGTTTCGTAGGCCGAGGAGAACCGGTTGATCTTTGCGAAAAAAAAAAGCTTGCTCGGCCACGTGTAACGATTTCGAGTTTGCTAGGTTGTATCAGCCGCAAACTACTACTGAGACCGTAAAGGTGGGCCAACACTCGGTAACGAGTGGTTATAGGATACGCTCCACCGAGATTAAAGGAGCCATGAAGAGTAAATACAACTTCGTTTAATTTGAAATAACTAGGATTCAGTATCTCACTCAGCTCCATTACAGCCAGAAAAGATGTTTTTTAACGAAAAAAAAGCAAGGAGCATTTAAAAACTTTCAAATTTTGCGCCACAGTGACGTGTTATGAGCAAGAATGACGTCATACGGGCCAACGATAAAACATAATTTTCAGGGCGTTAACTGCACGTTAGCATTCCAAGTGGTGCAGGTCAAATGGAACTAGAGGCCCATTACCGACGCCCAGTCATGTGTCGCCGCGACAGGTCAGTTAAGCGGCCGCCAATCGCACAAACAAGGTTCCGTGACGTCATAGAAAAGTTGCGGAGAAATTGGCTAGGGAGTCGCGACTGCTTCACACGTTTTCTTTCATATCTCCGTTATTTGTTCGAAGATTTCGATGATATTGGTGTCATTGTTATCGGGACTAAGCAGTCTTTCTAATAAACCCAACTTTTATCTTGTCTTCATGGCTCCTTTAAAGTGATGTGGACATTCTGCACCAATTCCCGTCAATCTGAAGTCTTATTTCTGCACTGTTCAACTGTTCAGAATGAACGAAATGAGACATCTCGCCTATCTCTTGGTCGCAGCATTACTTTCGAGGAGCAAAATGTCAAACACATCGGCCCGCTAGGACAGCGCAGCCCCGACAATCGAGGCACAGATAGATTCGAAGCGGCACACCATCGATGTGGACTGCTCAGTTCAGGGACCTTAATATTCACGCCATTTCTCCTCTTAAGTGCAGAGCACTTTAGGGGCTCGCCTTGTCGTCGTAGCTCGCTCGCTGGACCCAAGTAGAGCCACACGGCGTTCAGTCGTCGCGGCGTCCCACAGAGGCTTCGAAAGCCAAGCGGTTGATATAGTCATAAGCGTTCGAAACTCGTGAACCGCTGGCGCTTGTCATACATCTCCCCGTTGTTTAGAGGGGAGAAAACTGCAGGTACATTTGAGGCAAAATATACGTAATTAACGCCAGGACCACGCGTTCATTTAGTTGGGAACGTTCGTTGAATTGGTTTTTACGATAGTAAGCAAAAAAAAAAAACGGGGGGGGGGGGGGGGGGCAGTGCAACGCCGGCACGTGCGGGAGGAATAGCAAGCGCAAAAAAGAACATAACTCCCGCTGGCGCAATTTCAGGCATGGGGTGCGCGAGCACTGCGAAGGCGGGAAATTTGAAATGCGTTGGTCCAACCTTCGTTGAATTCATCGGGAGAGGAATGAGACAAGGCGGCGAAGAGCGTGATGGGTGGCAGCAGTGAGCGGATAACGGCGCCTACAGCCCATTATGGCGAATCACTGCAGTGCACTTCCGACAGCATTCACATTGAGTGGAACGGCTTTAATTTTTTTTATGTTCATTTCGTTACAGGGGAGTCTGCACGGACGGAATGGCAACGCCTGGTTTTCAACCCTCGGACTCGGAGTGGCGGCTGTCCAATCAAAGAAGCGGGGAACGAAGCGAAGGAGCTGGATTACGGTTGAACAGTGGATACCTGACGCTGCGGAGGACACCGGAATGACCTGACACGTCGCATATCTGCGCGCCACAGAACATAAACCGCTGCGTACAATTGTTCGCGGGGAGGTCAACTACTTGCGCGAAGCATCGTCGCTCATTCACAGAAATCCCGAAGATCACACTCTCGCAAGTGGAAGTGACAGACTGCGCCTACTTAATCTCCAACCAACAACCCAATTAACGAGGCGCTAAAGGTTTCTCCGAGAAGTCAACGATGATCAGGTGCCCGGCGATATGAGAGAGATAGACAGAGTAGGAGAGATCGAAACTTTTTAATCAGCTCGACAGTGGGAGTGGAATCCTAGTCCGGGAATACATGTGTTGCGCTAGCCGTCTCCGCCCGGGTCACCAGGAGGGCCTGGTCCTCCAGTCGACAGCTGGTCAACAGTGTCTCCCACGGCTCAAAAAATGTATCAGGTCTTTGTAAAGGTTATGATGCCTCAGAATAATGTTCGTCCATGTGGTCGCTATCATCTGTCTAAGCAAGCTACTGGGGTCCAGCAATGCGCGCCGCAACATCGATTAATCTCTGGCCGGTCAATTCAGGATCGTCCTCTAACCCCACGGATGAGTTCAACCCCCCTGCAAGTATGCGCAAGACGGGATGGGCTACACAGCAGCGGTGTGATCTAAACGACTCTGCTGGCCACTCCATCAAAAGTGCAGCCTACATTTTCCCGCAAAGCTACCCGAGAAGCATTCCACATCTTGTGAGGAGCCATATGGTTAGCACACAGATGTCTCAGCTGCAACTTTGCTTCAAGAAGTCGTATAGATTCCGTTGGGCCACAAAAAACTTCCTCTACTTCCAAATCGCAGATACTCGAGCTAAACGGCTTGGCTCGGCTCGAGTTGGATCAACGTTTCTTGCGCGACGTACAATCAAGGAACATGGTCGAAGCTGTGCGGCGCGGAGGAAACTATTCAGTGGCTGCAGATCAACTGCAAACGGAACAAGAATCTTGCTGTCGTATTTGCCTTTATGTCGTCCGCTAAAAGACGTGTAACTCGGGAACCGTTTGGACTACACATTATACGCCATGCACACAGAACGATGGCACAAGTGCGTACGGGTAGCAAGCAGTTCGTCATCTATCGGTTACAACACACAGCTTTCCGCGCACGTAAAACGCACAGTCAAAAGCCAAGAAGCGCAGGACTACCACGCGTCGGTGACCGCGCATCGGAAACACCGTCCCTCCAACCAACGGCAAGCTGTCCTAGTCGGAAAACAACCCGGCAACGACTCATCAGAGCGACGAACCACTCAGCGAGACCTGCTCCGGCTAGAACCTGCTCAACGCGGACAAGAAGACGTTTCGGCTACCAACGCCGCTCAGGTACGTACAAGTTGCAAGCTTGCGAAATAGATGCAACGGCTCGCGCACTAATGACATGACACACTTCCGCCCATACGTACATGCGCAGAGACGCAGGAGCACTTGTAAGCATGCGTTGCGTGACAGGCGTGGTCGCATTGCGCCTCGTCTTAGCAATTGACGCAACAAGAAGCGCTTCGTCGCAAGGCAGTCGCATTCCGATTTCCAAAGGTCAAGACGACACGCCGCAGCCAGTAAACAAGCAGACTTTGCTTTAGCTCCTTTTTTGCGTCTTGTTTTCTTCTCGATCGCACGACTAACCTCCTGGAATGCGCCTTCAGTGAGACAAACACGCAACGAGGACGCAATGGCCCGATGCACTTTTATATCTGTTAATTTGTAATAAGATCAGGACATGTTCTGGGCTGTGTTGCGCATGCGTAGTTACATTTTTCTGTCGACTGCGCCCATCATAGAGCCCCTAGCACAGCCCACGGATAAAATGGCAGCTTCCAGGACGAAGAAGTTAAAAACGTCTATAAAAAGCGACTAAAATACAAAGCGCAAAAACTCAGTGGCAAGCCTTCTTCACACCTCACATATCTCATCAGTTTGCAACGTCGTTTTACAGTAAAAGCTCGTTAATTCGAACTCGAAGGGTACTATAAAATTGTTCGAGTTAAGCGGAGTTCGAATATAGCGGGCGGGCGCTAGAATGAATGGATATCGCGCCACATTGCGCGGGAAGAACGCGAAGAAGCCACCTCTGAACTCGTTATCGCGAATTAGGCGCTACTACACGTTTGTGGCAGGTGATTTTGTAAATACTGTTCTAGAAGCTCGACCAGAAAACGAAATCAACTGATCAGCCGGTTATGCGCCAGAAAAAGGCACCGACATTCAGCGTAGCGCACGCACTACGCTGTGTTTTTTCTTTCTATTTCGTTGTTTTGCATCTCTAGTAAATTTCATTTGGTTTGGATTCGCAACACATTGTAATCACTCTGGGCCGACTTCTTCTGCGACGAACTACGGAAACCAGAGGATCCCAGTTCGAATTAACCGTCCGGGAAACCGGCGTGTTCGAACGATGGGAAGTTTTCTCCCATTGGAATATGCAAGGCTGTGCAGGGACCAGACCATCAGTTCGACTGGACCGAGTTCGAATTAACGAGCTTTTACTGTATTAACACCGCCGATTTTTCCTTTCCCTGCCCCCGAGTGGTTCCCAGATCCGTTTGCTTAAACGTACAACTTGTAGAAGTCGTATTTTTGGCTACGTTGCAGACTGACCCGTGTGTTTTCTTATTATTGAATGCTTAATTAGGGGGACTCGTGTACCGATAAGCGTCGTGTATCGATAAAAAAGGTTTTACAAATTCATGGAAATGTTCCTAACGGCCTGGTTTGCTTCATTTATAAATATACCACTTCTTTACTCAGATAAATTATAAACAAGGAACACATTTTGGTTCCTACAGTTTTCTAGAGATACCACTAGCTGTCTAGCCAGCAAGCATTTTTTTTTTCTTTCCAGAACAGAAGTGACGTATATCTAAAATAAGCAGGCCGCTGTGAACACTGATATGTATTTGTAAGGCTTTTCGTATTGGTGCACGATGGTTTTTAAGTCCTTGGGTCATGAAGTAAGTCGTCCCCCTTAAGCATTTCTATGTGAACTCAGCAAGAAAACCCGTCTGTCCGGCTTTAATGCATGATTTTCAACACTTCGCCGCATGCAAAAATGCTATTAAAAAGGCGCTAGGGCCTTCGCACTTCCGTACGACTCCTTGCATTGCCTCTAGGAAATGGCTTGCCAGCGATGCATCCGCACAAAATAGTGAAGCCAGTTTTAAATGGGCTCGCTGTACAGCATTTCATAGGGAAGCGTAGGGTCTAGTGGAGGTAATTATTACAAGGCTGTAGGGCCTTCTTACTTCGATAGCAAGCTGTTTATATTTCACACAAAATTGCGTTTTCACCAATGCGTCCCTGCATGGCAGTGAAGCCGACTACAAAGGAGCTCTGTGTACGACGCTTACAGGGATACACTGTTTTGTGGATGTATTTATTATGAGGCCTCTTTTGCTGCCCCTGAAAGAATGCCTTCCAGGCAAAGCATCTCGGTACAGTGGCGAAGTTGACTTTAAAGGGCCTTGGTATGTGGCACTTTATAGGTGTACATGGGATCTTATGAAGGTATTTATTAGAAGGTACAAGGGCCTTTTTATTTTTGTAACAGCCTGCACATATGGCGCCTGAAAAGATGCCTTCCCAGGAATGCACATGCGTAGTAGTGAAGCCGAACTAACAGCAGCTGTAAAACAGAGCGGCTTCAGCCTTCAGCATTTATTCGACTTCCCACTCCGGAGTGTCTGCAAACGTTTTAAAGCGTAGCTTTATACAGCGAAGCGAAAGGAAAATCTGGCGATCCCGAGTACGCAGAAAACTCGTCGGACGACGACTATGCGCATGCGCAAAAAAAACAAAAAAAAATCACGCCATATCCACGGAGTGAATGATGATAAGTGGGGCGAAGCTCGAGAGGGGGAGATCATCGGTAACCGTAACTCTCCCGTGAAAGTTCGCCCATTACATCATTAAGAAAGACGTAAGACTGCGTGCGTACATTGTCCAAATCAACTTTTATTTTCGGAGCCAATGCTCCCAGGCCCAGACCTGGTGAAAGACCCCGCGCCATCGAGGACTACCCCGCACCTCCACCACAATTTGTCACGTAGGATGGGACACAACGGTAAAGAAAGAACTTTTATTTAGGGCGAACTTGTGCCCGAACAAGACGAGAGGAAACGAGCAAAGGTCCTTGCGTCTCGTTCGATCTCCGAGAACGACTGCCTGCGTCCGTGGCGTGATTTCTTTGCTGTGATCTCCGCCTCGCAGTGCACGTGCGCTCGCGCCTCTGTTGGCGAACACAGACAAGCTCGCGCTCCCCGGTGCCGAGTTTGCGCTGCCGGTTGCAGCCGGTTCTTGCGCGTGCAACGCGGCCCACTTTGCGACATCTCCGAAAGCATGCGGCGGTCACGTACCACGAGACACAAGGGATGGACAGACCCATGACTTAAGGAGCTTCGCCCCTAAAAAAAACTAGCAAAAATTCCAGGTTGGAGCGGAGATGGAAGTAAGGGGAGAGATTGGTTGGGTTTATCGCAGCAGAGCGCACGCGCAGCGAGCTAATACGTGAAGCAGGGCTCAAGCGACAACGGTGGGCAGCGAGGGCGGTGGTGCGGGCCGAGCCGCGTCAACGTAGCAATGCAAACACCGGCCGCGCATCACTTCGAAATGGGTGGGCCACACGTCATACGTAAAAGACCGGCCGCTCACACGCTGCAGGTTCACTTTGTTAACTATCCGTATGGAGTGCTTGTGCGCATTTTAGGGGCGAATCCCCTTAGGGGCTGGGGCTGTTGGCGTCTCCTGTCGTTGTCGTAATCGCTGTCTCATGTAATCACGGTACTAAAACACCGGGACACTCGTTTACGCCTCGTGTTAGAGGGCTTCGTGCTTTAAATACAAAGGACTTTTACAGCAAAGCTGTATACCTGTACCCCCAACGGTTTCATCTCCGTTGGCAAAAACGACAAGGCGCATGAATACACTTATAGTACACAGCATGCCTCACCCCTCCCCAGGTTTCACGTTAGTGTAGATGACCCGGGATTTTTTTATTATTATTATTTCTCGGCAGTACAGAGTTTCAATCTTCCTGTGATGCGCAGACGATATAGAAAACACCAAGCGCTCTTAGAAGCTACCTCGCGGACTAACGAAGTGACGTCACACAGGTTTGCATATTACTTTGTTGCAAATCATTTCCCAAGATAGTGAAAGGATTGATTCATTGAAACTTAGTAGGACGGATAGTTTTATCCTGACAGAGATACGTAGCGCTGTTATAACTCGTTTCACTAGAGTTTCACCCGCCGCGGTGTCTCAGTGGCTAAGGCGTTGCGCTGCTGAGCACGACGTCGCGGGTTCGACTCCCGACCCCGGCGGCCGCTTTTCTGATGGAGCGAAAAGCAAAAACGCCCGTGTGTACGAGATTTCGGCGCACGTTAAAGATCCCCAAGGTGTCAAAATTAATCCGGAGCCTTCCACTACGGCGCGCCTCATCGCCTGCGTTGCGTCGGCGTCGCTTAAACCCGCGCAATCCTGAAAACTCACTGGAGTTTCAGGCTGCTAGAACAGCTTCGGAAGCGGCAGCTCCGTGTTATTTGTATTAAAACAGCCACTGGTAATTATCTGTGACAGCAACTGAGATATATCTCCTCCCGGTATCGCACGATCGTCCAAGCAGTCAAACGGTGCACACGTTCAGTGATGTTCCGTACTGGAAAGAAAAATTCCCAATTTCTAGGCTCGAAAATTCCCTATTTTGTAGCATTTTTCCCTGCAAGTATCTGTAGAATTCCCTGCATTCTCGTTTTGCAGCTGATAGATCTTTACGCAGGTAACTGTTCGGCTTTGGGGTGTTAGCCAGCGCCACCTTTGTCTACTTTACGTAGCCTTCCTCACGCAGACGCCGTTCAGAAAAATCAGAGTTTCGGCGTGAACTAAATTCCGCTACATCTGCCGCTCAGCCGCATTTGACTAAGCATTTCACATGCTTACTTTGCATGCTAAAGCTCTTAGTTAAAACTACTCGTATGAAAAAGAACAAGACATTGTTGGGTAATTGAGGTAATTTTGGCTCAGCGCCAGAACTGCGGGCGGCATCTTTTCTTGACAGCACGCGGGCCCGAAATGATTTTTTTTGTATAGTGCGCAGGAATACATGCGAACAGGCTTCAGTCCTCAAGCCACCGCCACTTCACCCTTTACTAGATCTCTCTCATTAAGTATTCTTTCCTCCATGTCCCCTTCTGTTTTATGAACTGGATTGGAAAAGATCTGGGATGCTTGTGGCTTGCGCGACAATAACTGTGGAAATTTGAACATAAATCCGACGAAGCGTAAGATTACTTTTCAAACAACAACAGAGATAAATGATGCGAGGTCGGGTTGACTGACATTGTTTTTTTTTTACTCCAAGACTCCAAAAATTCCCTGAATCTATTAAAGATTTCCTTTTTCCCTTTTGCCCAAAATTACAGCTGAAAATTCCCCGCGCGGAACATCACTGCACACGTTGTCTTAGTGCGGTTGTAGAAAACCACGAGTTGCAGCCATTTTCTGGCACCATATTCATTCCGAAGAAATCCACGCGGGGGCTGTAAATGGGAATTCCCAGAACGCTGACAACTCCACTCTGAACTACCTAGTGGTACGAAATAAGTTACAACCAAACAGCGATTCGGTCTTCTTAGCGGTCAATTTCAGTGGTGTTTTCCGAGATAGCTACATTCGATCACACAGCTTTTGCACGTTACAAGCTTTAGCAAGAAAGTTGACCTTGCCGCAAAGCGTGTTCTGTTTAGGACCACGACACTCGCAAAATCAGCGAAGACGACGCTAACAGTTTCGCTGCAACAACAAACTTCTTTGATACATGAATCTGGTCTAAACATTCTAATTGCAGTTGTGGAGCGTAAAGAAAGAGCACATTCTGAGGGCACCTAAGCACCCTAAAAGGCGAAAGCATTCACGTCCACTTGAACGCTGCTAAGGGTCCAATTGAAAGTCCGCAGGCATTCTGCGCCTAGTGATGCATGTTTGGTGGCGTGTTTCACTAAAAACATGAGATAAAAAAGTTCCCTGCTGTAAGATTCAAAGTCAACATCTATATTTATTAAAGCGGGAGCGTTGATTGAGCACGGTCAAAGCGCGCTATTTTAGTAGCACGTTGGGCCATTTAAGACCAATGTGGTCCCGTCAAGCGCGGAGCAGCACACGCTATAACGCCTCCGTGTGGGTTGTTTCCCTCACTCTCATCACGCGTTTCGCAACGCGCACGCGCCTAGACACGTTGACACGCGGACGCAGGCGCGCGCGTGTGGCGACCGCTTGAAACGTTGGCTTCGCCGCAGAGCGCGCACGTTCTCGCTTCTCCGCACAACGCGCGCGCTCGGTTGGCTTTCCGGCATGACGTTGATGCTACGCGAGAAAGCGCCGCACGGAAGACTTTCACTAGAGAAACGTGGGAGCGAGTTATTCCGAAGTAGGGCAAAATACTGGGCTCAATCCATTCACTTTGTCGCGGGTTAAAGTGTTCTAAGTGATGCCCTTTCATTTGGAATAAAGAAAGACAGGTTGTCTGCCCCTTTAAGCCGCTAGCACAACTTGGAGAACGACATGGCTGTGACGATCCCGATAAAATTTATTCCGAAGCGGACTTTTTCCACGCGATTTAAAATTCCTTGTAGTATTCAACGCAGTAAAAGTAGGCCTTTGCAGCAGCACGCAGCTCATGCCGAGTGGAGTGATTTAGTTCAATTGTCGCGGCAATGTAAAGCCCGTAAAGCAGTGTAAAGATGTAAAGCCCGAACAATGAATCATTCCAATGACCACCCTGTGACCCTTTCGGCCAATGATGCTGAAAAACAGTGCGACTCCAAGCTAAAAAGCCTTCACCGATTAGTGGGCGAATGTAGCCACGGAGCATTTGTACGAGGAAATTGCGCAAGGTGCAGTAGAGCCACCTCAGCGCCACGGAAAGCCGTACAAAAAGGAAATGGAAACGATCGCGTTGGCGCCAAACCCAAGTTTTCGACGCGGCCGCAGAACTGCGTAGTTCCGTCCAGTCCAGCGTCTCTAGACTTCCGGACTATTTTTGTAGTATTTTTTTTTTCTAGCCAAGACGGCACAGAAAATGAAGCAGAAGTTTATCGACGTTTGCGAACCTCACTCTCAGAGCAAGGCAACGACGACCGGTTGCTTTGCCGGACTTCCCGTCCGTGCGTTCTTGTGCGCAACCTGACGCCGCCTAAACACCACCTCCTGATGGGTTCTCGCTTCCTTATGCAATTTCAAGTGGCCACGAAGACAAAATACAGCTTTCTTCATTTTAACAAAACTAGCCTTCGGAAACTCGCCCAGCTTCATTACAGCCGCCGAACGTAAGAAATCCAGCAAAATTTTCAAATTTCCCGCTGAAGTGACGTATTATGGGCAGGAGTCACGAAATAGAGATGAGCACTAAATACGTGGTTATTATATCTGTATACGTGATTATTGTATCTGCACGTTAGCATTCCAGTGATACTGTCAATGGGAGCTACACACACCACTACACTATACCATACTGTACTACACTATACTGCACTAATACTACACTATACTACACTACATTACACTACACTACACTACCCTATACTATACTACACTATACTATACGGTGGCTTTGGTGGACAGCCACAGATAGCACCAACAAGATCCTGTGACGTCATAGAGACGTCACCGGAAAGTGGCTGGGGAGTCATCACTGCTCCATCGGTTTTGTTTAACATCTCGATTATTTGTTTGAAGTTTGCGATAAAACTGTTTCACTGCCATCGGGACAAAGCACCCTTTGTAAGGAACCAAATCGGTGTTTTGTTTTCATGGCCCCTTTAAGTACCGTAAAAACCCGGGTATAATACGAGGTTTTTTTCCAAATTTTACTATGTAAAATTTGTGCCTCGTATGCCAAAGTTTTCAGCCGAAAATTTGCACTTTCGGTTTCGGTTTCAGCGAAGGGTGTGCCATCTTGCGGTGTCGCTAGCTGGCTGCTGCTTCTCTCAGCCGGCGCCATTTTGATTGTTTGCACCACGCGAAGGATCGGCACGTTCACATGTAGGTGGCGACAGCGTCGCGCTGCTAGTGTGGATGCTCCGCTGAGCGGCCCGTAAGAATGCACACTGTGGGCGCGCTTCGTGCCTTTTTTCCCCCGTATGTGCGCACGAAATGTGCAAACAAGAGTGGTATAATGTAGTTCGGTTCCTCAACGTTCAATGTATAGCATGGAAGCGGCAGTCAGTTTTCATTACTACGCCAAAAAAAGCGACGACTCATCGGGAATCTCAGAATGGCCGTAATTGTGACAATGAACTTGTACGGTGTGGCTCGTAGCAAGCTCGATCTTTCCAGACTATGGATTTGAGCCTTCAATAAAAGCATAAATAGAAACAAATCAGGAAGCCGCGATCTCTGAAATTCAGTTTACAACGGCAATCTCAATCGCTTTCACTGGTAGCATGACGCATTCTTGCATTTGTGGGATGCCCTGAAATGGTAACACTATACTTAACTGCCCCGAAATTCTTTCTAGGAGCTGACGATATTTTTTGTGTTTCAAAAGGCAACATAAAATTACTGAATTTTGATCAGCGCAGAGATATAAATGTAACCGCTCTAACGGGTCTTTTAAATGAAATTTTAACGACTCTGAAGGAAGGTTTGATGAATAGCGGTTTCGGATCACTTATTTACGGCTTTCGTCGCAAGTGAACTTGCGAATTGAATTGTCAACGCACGCAGTACAATCAACATCTCATGTTTAGCTAGGTTTCCGGGCAGTACTTCCGGGTAGTACAAAGCTGCGCGGGTCCCATAGGATCCCGTGTTGACAGAAGCAAAATGAGCTCGACGCTCCCGATTATTTTGCGACGTGGTCACCAGCTCATCCCCGACGCGTCGGATCTATTTCAGCGATCAACTTGGCATTAGGGGAAACAAGCTTTGCAGCGCTAAAACACGTTTACAGCGCCGACGAAAGTGCCGGGACCGTGACGGCGTCTGCTACTCGCAGGTTCACCGATCGATGGTCGTACGAAGTGAAATTTTAAGTGAAATTTCTAGTTTAAACTAATACTCTAGGTGACAAAGACTTCTCAAAAACAGCCGATCAAAAAAGAAGAATGACGCAATCGGCGATGATTGCGCTTTAAAAAGCCAGCGAGTCCGGCGGGCCGCAGGCTCGCCTGCTGCGGTGCGCCGCTCTTGTGCCTACCTGCACACTATGCGTGCACTTTCATTAAACAGTGCTCGTTTGCGTCGCCGTTACGAATACATGGTGCAGCGTTAGCTTGCCGTTTGTTGCGTGTCTCAGTGACAAAATGCCGCGACCGTCAGAAGCGTGAAATCTGTTTTGCGATTCCGAAATTAGTGGCGGTAAAACAAGGCGGTCGGGCGAACTGAGAGGCCGCTCGCTTTCCTTGTTTGCTCTCACTTTACTTAATTACGCTCTTGCAGCATACATTCCCAGTTCGCACTTAATAGCCTAGAATGAGGGTCAGCAACGGCCGAGTTCCATGCAGCCGACACGGCGGAGGGCTGGACGGCAAAAATCGGGGGGGGGGGGGGGGGGGGGGGGGGGGGGGCTTTGAATGCAAAGAGAAAAAATTCAGCGAATTTCTAATAATATTTGACAATAATCTGGTGAAGTGTGAAGATGGGGGGACAATTCAACTGGAGGACGCCAATTCTCTGTTCTTGTCTCGCTGTCTAACTCCATTTGAAGTCAAAACTGGCGTGTCGGCGTTCAGATTCGACGACCCCTGCACTAGAAAACCAACACAGTCAGTGATGATCGTATGTAAATATTCGGGGCCTGCCCCGCGCCGTGTATGCGGCTGTGTTATGGGATGTTATAGAAGTACATCATCTCTGCAGTCAGCGGGCGTGTGATTTGGTGCATGTTTTACGTCCTTTAATAGCGCTAATTTGTTCATTTGGCGCTATTGCCCCACCTACTCGCTAGTATATGTACCCTGCCGTTCGTAAGTCGTGCGGCGTAAAACGTTACGCAAGAATCATTTAGTTTGCGAAAATACGAAACAAAATTTCCACTCATTTCAAAGGCAGTGCCAGGCCAGCAGTGTCAGCTGAGTCGGCTGCGCAATTCTTGCGTTCGCTTGCATGCTCCCGCTGAAGCAACCTTTTGCAGTTACCTCAGGATATAGGATGAGCAGCGGTCCGTGTTTATGCTACTTGTGAACTTTCCTTTGTCGACCGCGCGCAAGAAGAAAAAACTGTAACTGTCGTCAAACAGTTAAACCACCCGACCTGGCGATACCGTCCCACGCCGCGACCACCGCGACAGCTCGCTCAAAAGAAAGCCGACAAATCGGCTTCTTTTAGTGGATATTATTTTGTTTGGCCTCTGCAACTACTTTAAGGGCCATTTCATACCGTATGCAGTCATTTAAACACGCCACAAAGCGCCACAACCAACTTTCACTCTGGCTTGTAATTGAAAACACATGGGGGGCGGCGAGGGTCGTCTGCTTTTGTACTACCCAGAGGCGTCGGCCGCTAGGGGCGCTGCATGTCGCCAAAACTCCAGCGCAGGAGGCCTATAACGATGTCGGGTGCACGAAGGCAGTATTCGGCTGCAATTAAAAGAAAAGGTATTTTGTGTGCCGAGACCATCAGGAGTTGCGCCGCAGGGCGGCATTTCGGCGTTACCAAAGGCAGCATTCGCGGGTGGAGAAAGCAACTGGTGTTTGACTGGATAAAATCTGTGTGGTGTCGGCGGCCTGGAGCACTGTTGGGGCTTCCCGTCAGTGCTCGTGTTGGACGCCTTTCGCTGCTACCAAGAGTGGATGAGGTCAGGAGAGCCGTAAGTGACAGCTACCGGATGGCTGACGCGGGCTTCTCCAGCGGTGCTTTGTGGCTGGATCGCGGAGGCGTGGGCCAGCATCCCAGAGGAGCTCGTCAGTCGCTCTTTTAAGAAATGCGGCATCTTGAACGCCCTTGATGGCACTGAGGACGACTTTCTGTGGGGAGACATTTCCGACATGGCGACTTCAGGAGACAGCGGCAGCGAACCTGACGATGACTGAACGGACGTCGGGAGACAGTGCCAGAGAAAACTGACAATGACTGAACGGTAACTGCAGTGCAAATAAATGTTTTCTGTGTCTCTTTACTTCAAATTATATCGGATGAAAACTTTTTTCTCTGATTTGCGTTCCCGAATTAACACCTCGTATTATACGAGGGTCCGTATTATACGCGGGTTTTTACGGTAGTTGGCTGTCAGAGAACCGCAATTTGTGAAGTCAATAGACAGTCATAGCAGAGCGGAGAACCGTTCCCGGTACACAGTACTTGGTAGGCGACCGGCCGGCGCTACTGCGCATGCGCAGAGGCGGAAGAACTGGTTGTGCGCATGCGCAGATATATCGGGTACCCTACCAGGGACCAGCTCTGCTATGACTCTCTTTACTGAGCCTCGGCTACACAGACAAGCGCTCCGGAGAATCGGATACCACCGTGCCGAGGATCGCTGGCCGCCTCCACGTGTCGTCAACCGAGAATTCTAAGCCGGAAAAACAAACAGCTAGGGGCACGACACGTACACTGCAGGACAAGTACGTCACTCGGCGGTCAGGTGAACGTCACGATGACGCACAGAGGCTAGGGTAGCGGAAGACGATTCCGGCGATCGCTCGCGAACACCGACAACGCGCCAGGTGCGGCGCTTGGCATGTACTGACACCCTGGCTGCATTTTCTGCCACTACCTCGCAGCTAGCCCTTCTGAAACTACGCAGGAGTTTTAAAGCGGAAGCTCTCTTAGTGGTACCGATGGCGCTTTGTAAAAAAACTATTGCATTTCCCCATAGACCGGTTGGTCGACCGGAAAGCTCTGATAAGACCTCTGGACACAGACGCGCTCGTGAAACCCAACTTCCATTGTGTCAAAATGGTCACTTAAAAATCGCGAAAAAGGAACGGTCCCATAAATAATACAACGCACGCATCGATCATGGAGAGGAAGTAGAATAGTATACTCATTTACCGTTTATTTGCATTTATTTACGTTTATTTATTTACCGTTCATTTACTATTTACGTGGTTTATGAGCGACTTCACATGCCTGTTGAGATTGACGTCCGGCTAATTGCTCCGAACCAGTCTTAAACAACTACTTAACGGTAAAAATACAACAAAACGCATATTTTTAGACAACTGACATGTTCCCAAACCAGTACCGTCGACACACCTGCGCACCCTCAGTCGCCACTGGCACCGCACCTAGTGCTGTCGAGAGTTCTTACCTTCCGCAGTCAATCTTGTCCAACTGCAACGAGGTAAGCTTGCTTCGGACGAAATGTGACGTTTGACAGCAAAAGGCTGCCATTCACAAACCGAACACTCAAGGTTGCTTTCTTGAAACCAAAAAGAAAGTGGTTCCTAACAACCACATTAAACTCCTGTTAAAACGAATTCGCTTTATGCGAAGCGCTTTACGATACCTCCAACAGTGCACTGAGAAACAGATCATACCCGCTTTAACGCAGTAGTCGCTTATAACGAAGCCAGTTTCCTGTCGCAAATACTTCATTATAGCGAGGGTAAAAGGTTTATTTCTGGCAAGTCATTTACACCAGACTCGTGCAGCGTAAGAAAAAATGACAGCATGGCCAATCCCGCCAAACAGTACAGGCAAGGCTGCGTCGCTGGAATCACTAAAAAGAATAAGGTGGCTTTACTTACGAATGAGTGCTCAAAGTTATACCAACCTCAGAGTGTCTGTGCAGACGTTCTGATCCCGTACGTGAATCACGTGCCAAGGAGCATTCCCATTGCGCGAGTGGACAGGAGCCAGCAACTGTTTTCATAAGTGATCAATGTTCATCCAACATCGGAAGGCGTGCTGTGCGGATGATGTGCGATCAACAACATGGCGATTCGCGCTCAGGTGCAGGTGCAGACGTTTACGTGTTGACGACAACGTAGACATGAACCACATCCGGGTGTTCTAATGCTTAGTGGTCGATGATGCTACTCTCGGTGATCACTGCGAATTCCTCAAACAATGCAGTGCAGTGCAATGTATCGGTGCTTAATCCGTTCTCATTTGTCCAACAATGCCAGTGGCGCGTTACAGGGAGTGATCTGTGTAACCATTCAAACAACGCCAGTGCGATGTTCCAATGAGTGATTACTACCAACTGGCCTACCAGTGCCAGTGTGATCCTCCAGAGAGTGATCAATACCGACTGACCGACCACTACCGGTGCGATGTTTCAGTGAGTGATCAGTACCGACTAGTCGAACCGTACTACCAGTGTGATGTTCCAGTGGGCAAGGAATATGGCCGACCAGTGCGAGTGTGAAGTTCCAGTTAGTGATCAATACAAACTGGCCGACCAGTGACGGTGTGATGTTCCAGTGAGTGATCCGTCCCAGCTGACCAAACGATGCCAGTGCGGTGTTCAGTGAGTGAGCAATACCAGTTGGATGACCAATATCGGTGTGATGTTCCAGTGAGTGATTAGTTCCAACTGACCTACCAATATCCGTGCGAATCAGCGAGTGAGCAGCACGAACTGGCCGACCAGTGCCAGTGCGATGTTCCAGCCAGTGACCCGTCCCAACGGGTTGAGTAATGCCAGTGTGATTTAACCAATGTGTGATCCGTCCTATTTGTCAGAAAACCCCAGTGCGTTGTAGCCAGTGACCAGCCGGAACTCCTTCACGGTGCAGTGCGAATGTCCCAGAGGGTGGTCAGTGCTAATCGCGCGAGCAATGTCGTAGTGATTGTGCCCACAAACCGAGCAGCGCGGTGAACTGAGCGAGCGTGTCGTTTCGTACTGCGTTGAAGTGTGCGTCGCAAAGCGCGTATACGTACGCGGTCGTTTCTGGGCGTCCACTCGTCAGCAGATGTGGAAGGCGGGCTAGTGTGTGTGTTTGTGTGGTGTCCACTTAGCCCCGTTGTGGCTTGCCCCTGCGTCAGGCTGTTTTCCTGGTCCTCCTATAGGTAGACAAGGAACAGTATAAATACTTTTGCAAGAGACTTAGTGATATATCAGTCGGTCGGGAAATTATATCAGCAAGGGATGAAACATGTGCTCAAAGCGGTAGATATAGACGTACAAATATTACTATATATATATATATATATATATATATATATATATATATATATATATAGAATACCAAGAGCGGTGATGAAACTTATATAGGAGGGCGGAAGGGAGATGAAACCACTAGAGTCGAACCTCGTTATAACGAACACTGATATGGCGAATTATTGGCTATAGCGAACTAAATATGAATTTTAGCTGGTCACGCGTTATTTCAGTGACACTTATTCTTTTTCTAACGAAACGCAAACCGCCGGAGCCTCGCGCGATATCGGCTATAAGGAGGAAATATTTTGTTCACGCGAAGCTGTAAACTCGATAGCTAGTTTAAAAAAAATCAGCAAAATATAAAATATAGAAGATAACAGTATGCAGAACTACAAAAGTAGAAATGGTCCTTTCGTGCATGGACACTGTGAAAGACTTCATCCGGCAGTGCTGGGAACAGCCACCAGGCGAAGGTCACATATCCTTCTTCAAATAAATTAGAATTGCCAGACGTACGTACTTTGTTCTCTTGTAATTTCACCGTTGCCATGTTCCTGTCCATTTAGTTTCAAATGCCAAAAGGATGACAGCTAAGGATTACCTAGCAGGTTCGAAGTCTCCAATAATGCGTTTATTATCTAGGATTTTTGCGCGAGCCAGATTGTCGATTTGTAACAGACGATTTTTACCTCTACTGTTACAACGAATATCGGATATAACGAACTAAATTACTGCCCCAATACTACTTCGTATATAACGAGGTTTCACTACTGTAGTAAGGAGCACCTTGTTTTTTTTTTTTAGTTTAAACAAATGGTTGGAACAAGAGCCAATTTTGACTAATGATAACTTTAACGAAGTCCCGCTTAAAAGCTGCAACACCGAGTTGTCAAAAGCTAATGATTTAATCCGATTATGTACGGCATTTAAACTAGAGTCATGGTTCATTAGACAATACAACATCATTGAGCATGCGTGGCAGGTATTGTTATTGCCGAATCTTCCACATTTATTTAAAAATATATGTGCCTAACTTAAGATCTACAATCACCATACACTGGATTTCACACTTCTATTTCGAAATAAGCGAATTTTTTTTCCAGTTGTTTTCAGTGGCCAACAATAAATTCACTTATAACGCGCAGTTTTTTTCAGGTAAGCGTGAATATACTGCTCAATCAGGTGACAAAACGGCCGCTTTAAAGCATCAGAATTTAAAATAACCCGTATAAATATGGTGTGATTAACGGCCAAGGAAATGTTACGAAAAGGTCATTTGCAACACTTTAACTCCCAGTGGGAGCAGAAGCTTTAAACCTTCTGCGTGGTACGGTTAGAAGAAAAGAGTCAGGAAAGCTGCAGCAGTAGGAAAATTCCTGATCACAACCTAATTGCAAAGCAGTCAATTTCTACAGTCGACAGTTTACAGATTTAAACCGGCAGAATTCAGATTAAACAGGCTGCGCCATTTAGGCTCGCTGCTTTTCACTTTAATCCTCAAAATTTCCAATTTCTGAAAGCAAGAACGACAAAAACTGCAACGGACTCTTATTTGTATTTAAACTGCGCGCGCCTATCAGTGCCGCTCGATGATGGTGGTGATGCCCGTGGCTCCATCTTGCGTGGATGAAAGAAACCAGACGGCAGAATCGCGACCTTGGCATTTGTCAGTTGCCCAGCGATGTGTGTCCTAGAATATCCCGTTAAGCCGAACTTAGCAGAATTCTCGGATAATCCTGAAAAGCGGATTACTTCCTTGGTGAGAAGAAGCCGTTTGGTCGTTCTTTCATGGACGCCGTTGCACAGAAAGATCGCCTCACGCATGCGATTGGCGCGCAGATTTCGGTTCGCTCGAATCGCTGCGATTCCCCGCCAATTTCGTTCAACGGCCGTACATTGTGAAACCGTGAAGTGAGCATACGCAAAATTTTGAAGCACCGGTCGGCCCGGTTACGACAACGACTGTGAACTCTCGCGGTGTAGTGTGTGTGTGTGTGCGTGTGTTTGTATCAGGAGTAATACATTTTGCATCAAACAAAACAAACCTTTTTAACGACATACAATATATTCTAAAACTGTTGTATTCTTTATTACTTTTGCTTACTCACCACCGCTTGGACATAGTTCTTCCTCCATGGACATAGCCTACGAAACAACTAACCGATAGACGAACTTCAAATAAGCCGAATGGATATACAACAACTACTTCGACTTTAACTTAGCCGTAATGTTTCACTACACCGCTGTACCGACGACTTCCCGTTTAAATTAATGCACGGGTTCATCAATCATCTCCAATCGCAGCTTGAAACAGCGAAGAAAGACCAATGCGTTACTGTGCCACGCCGGCAAGATAGCTTGAAACAGCGCATGCGCACACGGGTCCCGGCGGTATCGTGTATCACGGTTAGTATACTCGGTTACAACTCAAGAACGGCACCACCTAATGTAGTGTATCACTCCGCCAAAGCGCCGGACCCGTGACGTCAGTGCGCGCGCGTTTTGAAAGGGGTTTGCTATGAATGCGTAATATCGTCTGCCTTGTCTCACGCAGTTTGTTTGTCGTCACTGGAGTCGTTTATAAGCATATTAAGTCCAAAAAAATCACGGAAACGGCTCACGCCATGTTCAAAATATTCCCATTAACGCCCTACTTGCGCCGCGCGGAGAAACATCCGGCTACGGTGATAAGGCACAGCGGCAACTTCCGGTGCCGTTCTTAAGTTGTCACCGAGTATAGTACCGATTAGTACAGATACATAAAAAACGCTATAAAACTCGGGGAGAACAGCCCACGACGCTATTTCAGATGGCGACTACGGTAAAAAAAGAAAAAAAAATTGGCCGCGTATCTGCTCACTTATTCGCACGAAATGTCGTCGAAAGACGGCAGTCTTCTGCTGTCCCTGCGACGTACACGCTTCCTCTTCTTTTTCCTGCCCTCCTCTCACGCTCTTCCCCTTCCGTCTCGCTCCTCTCACTCACCATAAACACGGTGTAGGTTTACTCGAGTTAATTTTCCCGCGCTCGCACAGCTTGCGCGCCATCTATTGGCACGTTTCGTTACTGTTAGATTTGGAATGCCGCCTCGAAGAACGACGCCTGCCCACCGCTCTATACGAAACTTCCTCGAGACATCTGGCCACCACCATTTCCTTTAGTTTCGTACCCCGTTGGATGAATCATATTTTCCCCCAACTCTCATCACCTAATCCCTCTACCCCAGACAAAAAAAAATCTGCTAAAACTTAACATGGAGTCTTTGTATCCCTTGTACATAGAATAAATGCGTGTTACCACCACCGAGGTCTAGGTTGGGGCGCGAGACATGCTAGCAGTTTACGTCACAACAGTTTTCAACGCGTTATCTTTTAATATACTAACGCGAAAATCGAGCACACATCACTTTTTAGTTAAAGGAGCACTACTAGCACCGGTTATGAACTATTGTTTTGTCTCAAATATGCCCAATGGTTCCTTTGCTCAACAATGTTGACAAGAATGATGGTACCAGATTTGGTAGTTTGGCTTGAGAATTCCATTATCTCTTTGGCCGGATGGCTGAATCGATGGACGTACGGACAGACAGACAGAACAGAGGAAAGACTATAGTCTTCAAAATGGCGACGATCGACGAGTGCAAACGCACGCGCATTATGCAGATCTGACTGTGCGCCCAAACACTTGGCCCTTAAACGCTCACAGCAACGCGAAACTCTTTTACCAATGCGGGCATGTCTCTTTTCCTGTCCTCGCAGGAGTCGCCGCCGGAACCGCCTGACACGTGACCAGGAAAGACCGGAGAGAGAGCGCCGTAATGGGATGAACTCTGAACTCGGCTACCGAAAGGAGTGTACACGCCTCCAGGAAGCGAGCACCGGCTGTGACAGCGTCCAGACGTCGACGTCTTCGTCGGCCACGCATCCAGTGCGGGCCGCGTGGTAAAAGACCGAGCGAAACTAGGTTCACCGGCCTTCCTAGTAGCGCAACTTCGATCGCGTAACCCACATTCTATAAATACGTTGAAGCGGTGTGGGGCCTCAAGACCTTGTTACAGGTGACGCGTGATGGACAATCGTGACTGCACTCTTGGAGTAACGACTGGGCAGAGACAGTGATTTAGAGGCGAATCTGGGGCGCCCATTGGATGATTACAAACCACGGTCATTGTTCATGCGTGCGACGATCGGCCTGTATTGCCGGTACAGCATTATCTTCTTAAGCGTGCCCACTTACGAACTGCGTCAATAAACGGTCCCCATAATGGTCTGCACCAAGTTAGGACACTATCTGATTTCATGACTGTGCTCGCTTCAGTCGACGGATATGGCGCGCCTAACTCTGCCCGTACTTCGAGTGTGTCTTGGCAGTGCGTCAAACCTTCGAGAGACCGCATAATGCGTTCTGGTTCTTGGCATCGATATTGATATTGGAGTCACGTTATGGCTCCCACCCTCAATGTCTACCATGTTTAAGAAGCTGCATGCAGATAACAGATAACAAGAGTAGTAAATTTTATTTATGCCGAGCTTCGTTACCACCACAAAGTTTCTTTGCGCGAACGCCAGACATTTTGGGACGAAAACAAATCCGTAGAAGAGATTCGAAGTCGCTGCCGGATAATGCTGCGAAGAGGAGGTCAAATTTTTTAAAGGCTGCGTTTAATACCACGGCAGCCGTGATAATTACCTCCAGGAAATTGTCACGGCAGTTTCCATAAAAGCTGACTGGCCTAAAATTTGCTGAATAATATTACGTCCCAACGTAACCAAAC
Source organism: Haemaphysalis longicornis (assembly GCA_013339765.2). Lineage (NCBI taxonomy): Eukaryota > Metazoa > Arthropoda > Arachnida > Ixodida > Ixodidae > Haemaphysalis > Haemaphysalis longicornis. Next base: position 22,342,038 of record CM023457.1, read on the forward strand.
GTAACATAACCTCACCGAACCTAACGGAACCTAACCGAACGCGTAATAACCTACCCAAATCCAGCCAAACTGCAACAATCCTAATCTAACCCAGCCCAACGACGCAGAACAAAACCTATATTAAACGTAATTCAACCCATTCTAGAAGTCCTGTGCGTCGATCTCTTGATATAGTAAAAACCAGAGTAAAAAAACAGCATTAACAAAACCACGATGACCGAAAAATTCCGAAAGCTAAAAAAAGCAATGTCGGACTCGAACCTGGACCTTCTGGTTTAAAACGAAGTACTATACCACAGCGCTACAGGAGGAGCTGCAAACACCGCTTCTTAGGGAATATTAGAGAGTTTTAGTATAGCGGAAAGCACCACTTTAGCGCGCCCATAGCGTTATTGGGCACGCTAACCGTCGCGTAACGAGGCGCTATCCGTTTGCGACTGCGGCGCACAAACGTTAACGCCACAGGTAAAACGCTATACTAAAACTCTCTATTTATCCCATAGTACCTCCGGGTAGCGTTCTTAGCCAATGAGAGGCGACTGCCGGGAGAAATTTCCGACGGTAATTTTCACGGTTGCCGTAATAATACACACTGCCTTTTTTTAAATACTCCACTTATTGAAAACGATAGTCTTTCTTGGTCTGTCTGTCTGTCTGTCTGTCTGTGACTCGATTCAGCCACCCGGCCAAAGTGAAACAAAAGCTACGCAATAGTCTAATATAGTCACAGCCAAATCTAAACGTCTAAGTCCGGTGTTAATGTTCACGCTTGTCAACATGTTAAACAAGAACAAAACATTACGGAAATATAAGGCAGAAAATCAATACAAAAGTGATGTTTACAGTGTTCCTTTATAAAAAAATTCATGGATGCTTAGTTTTTGCGGAATGAAATACTACATCCACTGCATAAAAAAAATATTCACTCCGTCGCCTGCTGTCGCCTGCGCCACTATAGCTTCTGGTGGCATTTTAAGAAATCAAACGGCAACAGTTACGAAAGGTTTCACTAGATAGGTTCCACGTTCTGCTTGGAACGCACGTGGAGCAGGAGAGCGTGGTTCTATTAACGTTGAAGTATGGCGCCTCGATTCACGTTGAAGTATGGCGCCTTGATTAAAGCGCGTCTCCGCCGTACGGCAGCGCTGGAAATCGAGGCACCCGACTTGGAGCAGTGGAACGCGGTAAATTTAAATTGACTTGAGCAAACATCTACCGCGTCATCTTGGGAGGAATGAGACGGAAGAAGAACAGCATGAGAGGTGAGCAGGAAAGCGAAGGGAGGCATTTACTTGGCAAATGTCGAGGAAAGGCTATCGTCTTTTGTCGACATTTGCAACGTAAGGAGCAGATACGGGGCCAATTTTTCCACAGGCCTACAGCTGCACTTCCAATTTTCATCTCAATGCATAACGCGCAATACATAATAAAAACTGACATTGATCTACGACGAAGTTATTGTACCGCGAAGCTGTCAGTTGGGTTAGTGACAACGACAGAGACGAATGGTTTCGAAATTTATTTTAGTGGAGAGCATTGATCTTTATATATACTATGCAGGCCACAGCCCTTTCAATACGTGAAAAAGTAAATGCCTACCGGCGCCAGCCAAGCGCACTATAGCTCTTATCCAGTTGGCCTCACGCCATATCGTCCCTCATGCGGTTTGGGACTTACAGTAATATGCGATAAGAAGACTCGGAATGTGCTTAAGGTGTTAGAAGCCGCCTTGCCCTCGTTCTTTATCAAAACAAAGTCTCTATTTAGTATCGGCCTGGCTGCAGACGAGATACGAAATTTTGACAGCAACGCCGCACGGCCACCCCACCCTGAACTAAAGGCCACTGAGAGGGAATCACTTATCGTACTAAATCTGCTAGCAGTGCACGCGAGGACTCCAGTTATCACCCAGGGCCTTACGCGCCGTGCGAGCGTGTTGCGAGGCCCGAACTAGAGTGTCGCTTCATAGGACAAGGCGAGATTGAGTTAATGAAATCAACGTTTGTTTCATAAAAAAAAAAAAAAGACTATAGCTTGACTTGCTCCGTGCGAGTCCGAGGTGGTAGAGAAAAAGTAATTATAAAGGACGCATCGTTGCCTCCTTTCGTTATTTTTATTTTTAGTTTCACGATCATCGGCTGGCAACAAAATTAGCCACTGACGCCTTGTGATCTTCACCACTTATATTTTTTTTCGCGGCTTTCGTTAGCACGCCTGTTACACCAGACGCCGTCTTTTTGTTGGATGCGGTGGCTTGACGAATGGTAAAAGTGGCGCTGATGACTCAGGCATGGCTTACGTAGATTGAACTAAATGAACACGGGCAGCGACGATCGAGGCACGCAATCTTTCCAAAGAAAATTAATTGTTCCCCACACAACCACGATGCGTAAAACGGCACTGCAGCTCGTGCGGCAAATATCAGTGCGACGTGCCTACATTGCTCAGACCCCGAGATCTTTCGTGTCCGTGGGCAGACAACGTCTGTAGGACGAGCGCCGAACGAGAACAAGCCATAGTACAGTGGAGAAAAAAAAAGAGCACCGAACAGAGGTCACGTGACTTCAGCACCCAGCCGCGCGTAGTTGGAATCAGGCTTGCAGCATTATACAACAGCCCTACGGTCTGTTTGTTTCTAAATAATCGTAGCAACGCATCCCTCCTGTTGACAAGTAACGACCACAAAAAAACATGTCATTCCGCCCGAAGCTTTAAGTGCTGCTTCTCATAACTTCTCTTTTAACAGCGGAAGCTGTTTAAGGTAGAGTTTGGTCCGGTGGCGTTAGCAAAAAAAAAAAAACAATGAAAAAAAACTCCTGCGCGAGGCGCCCAGCACGACCTTGGCGCAGCTGCGCAGGCGGAAGCCAAGCCTCGTCCTTGCTATGACGTCACTGCGCCGACGCGGCGACTTCGTGACTCACGAGGGGACACAGCGCCTCGTGACTCCGCTACGAGAGAGAGAGAGAGAGAGAGAGAGAGAGAGATAGAGAGAGAGAGAGAGAGAGAGAGAGAGAGAGAGAGAAGGAGAGAGAGAAGAGAGATGAGAGAAGAGACGCTTATTTAACCAAGGGTTAGCGCAGCTTGGTGAGCCGAAGACCGTAGAGCTTCGGCGACTGTGGCTGCCCGGCCCGTGAGCGACTTCTGGATATCCAGGTTCGAGCAATTCGGCGCTGTTCCCCACTGGTCGAGGGAGGTGATGAGAGGGTAGGGGTCAGATTTGCAGGCACATCGTTCACACTCCCGCAAAACATGGGTCGGCCGAAGAAGTATGTCACTCCCTCGGAAGATGAAGCCCAGCGCGAACGCCGCCGTGCTCGAGGATATATGAGAGCAGCTACGATCCAAACCCGAGAACCGCGCCCGATTCGCCGCGCCTACACGACAGCGAAAAGCGGAAGATCCCGAAAATACCGCAAAACCCCTAAGAAAATGTAACAAAGCCTAGAAAGACCTAGAAACACTTAGCAAAACTGTAAGAAGCAAGGTCGACCCCCAAGTCCGCTGTTTCTCCGCCCTGCACCACTAGTGCAAGCTGCGCCATTTTTAAAGACAATAGTCTTTCTTGGGCTACTTAAACCGAGAAATTTTGGTCTGTCTTCTTCTGTCTGTCTGTGACTCACAGCCAAATGTAAACGTCTAAGCCCGGTTTATATGTTCATACTTGTCAACTTTAATGAACAAGAACAAGACATTACGCAAATATAAGACAGGAAATTAGTACACAAGGGATATTTACAGTGCTCCTTTATTAAAAATTCATGTATGCTTGGTTTTTCAATAGCAAATTATATTCTACATCTACTGCAGAAAACCGCCGCCTGCTGTAGCCCGCGCCACCTCCTGGCGGCACATGAAAAATCACGCGGCAACAGCAACGAAAGGTTTGGAACGCACGTGAAGCATGGCCACGCGATTCTATAAACCTTTAAGTCGGCCGCCTCGATTCACGCGCGTCTCCGCCGTACTGCAGCGCTGGCATCGAGGAACCCGGTCTGTAGCAGTAGAAAGCGGCAAATTCAAATCGCCTTGAGCAAACCTTACTGTATTTACTTTTGGAAGAGCGCGACGATACAGGAACAGCATGAGAGGTGAGCGGGAAAGCAAAGAGGGGCATTTCCTTGGCAAATGTCTACAAAGACTATCGTCTTTTGACGACATTTGCACCGAAAGGAGCAGATACGCCGACATTTTTTTTTCTCTAGAGTTCATGACTGGGCATTACACATATGTGAGCAGCGCGGAATGAAATCGAGAAGTAGAGGAAGCCCTGAAAGGGGGCTGATAACAAGCCGCAACACTTTCTTGTTATCGCCGCGCGCTCTGCAGAGTCCTTAGAAAAGCCCTCACCGTCACAGAAAACTCTGCGAATGTGCCCTGAGACATACATGTATACGGCTTGGATGCACTGCTCTCCCTTTGTCGCTGTGTTCTTTATAGCGGTGATAAAACATTTTTATTATCTCTGCAACTGAAACAAAGCCGCCGAATACGAGCGGCGCGTCATCTGCGACTCTATTCAGGGCAAAATGACGCCTTCGAGACGTCAAAACAGAAACGCGCTGGTTTTGCCGTAACCGCAGCAAAGACGGAACATCTTACACGACGGTTTCGAAACCTATCTACGTTCTCCGCTAAGTGAGATTATTTCTGCACGTATGAAAGAGAGAGTGAGATTGGGGGGGGGAGGGGGGGGGGGGGGGGTCCGGATAGGTCAGTGGCTATTACTGCGGATTATTTAAAGATAGTTCACGTCTAAGGAACGAGGTAAACAAGCACCGGTCAAGAACACACCGCGAAACGATTTACCAAACCTTGAAAGTTAAAAAAATTGGCGCAGCTTGCATTAGTGGTGCAAGGCTGGAGAAACAGCAGAGCTGGCCTTCGTCGGAGACCCGGCTGTCGCACCTCACATGTATTTCCGAACTTGCCGCCGAAAGTTCTCCATGACTGGCCCGGATCGTTTTGTCCGCAGCCTTTCACACCATTCCCAAAGTGAAGCGCGTTAGCACGCAGTATAGGACTCGCGACAGCCGGCTTCGCGAACTTAGGCGTCTGTTCTCCCCACAAGGATGGCTAAAATGTCCCCACTTCAGGCGCGAACGCGCGTGAACTGGCGAATAGAAGAGCACGCCAGAGATATCACGCCACGAACGCTGGGCAGAGTGTTCTCGCAGCTCGAGCTGGCCGACGCCGGGCGCTCCTCACGAGGAAGACGCTCCTCGTGAGGAGCGAGCTCCTCACGTGGCGAGCTCCTCACATTGCCAGCTCCTCACGACGCGCTTGCTCACGTGCGCTCGCTCTTTTCTCGTGTTTTTTTTTTTTTTCTGGTAACGCTATACGGCGGAAGCAAAAGCTTAAACAGCCCCGTTGTTAAAAATAAAATATACGGGAGAAGACACGAAACTAAACATGTGCCTCGCGCACACGGCGCCAGAGAAGGAGTTGCGCCGAAGCGCAGCGTACATGCATTCGCATATCCGGTCCACGCAAGCGGCTTCTCTCAGCGCCCGTCCTCATTTTTATTACCTGCAGACCTGCCGCCAAAGAGAGATTATAGCTTTCGTCGCGCGATCCGCAAACCCCACCGTTCTCCGGCAGCAACGGCGACCACCGCGGTGTCGTGCGCCGGCGAGGGAGCTGCCGTACGTGCATCCGTACAAATGCAACTACGTCTCGCCAGCATGTCGTTGAAGCAACGGTAGGCACGTTGCCGTATTTGCGTCATCGTAATGGTCGTACGTACAAAACACAAAATCATGCATTTTAACTTCCCAGAGCACGAATGTGCAGCAGAAGATGAAGCAACGCACGTAGAGTGATAGATGAAACAACCCTCCTCCCCCTCACACCCCCTCCGTAACAGCAGCATTTGTCAGCTGAGGCTGGCAAGCGTTTCTGTTTACGTTCGATCTGTGCATTGTGGAGAAGTTTGCAGCCGATGTTAAAAGGAAGAAGCCAAAGAAGCGATACCGGGTACGGACATACCCCCTCACATTTTTTCCCGCAGTTTCTATAGCGAAAGCTCTACGACGCCATGTCCCGTACAGCCATTCATCGCGTCGCAATGACCTTCAGCCGTCTGCGCGCAAGCGTGCACTCTTAACAAAAAGCCTAGTAAAAAGGTAGTTGTATTTACGAACTCCTTAAAAACTTTACTCTACCCCGCAGAACGGTTTGTTGGTCCTGCACTAAGTGTGGACCCTAAATGCTATCGTTACTAGTCTAGACCATCCACTTAGTAACTGCTGCTTGTTTGATACTAACATTCATTGATAGTGACAAAAAATATAAGTTATTGAACGTAATAGCTACAGCACTTCTCCCACTCCAACTCCAAATTAAAAAGTTTCTGCAAATCCACATGCTGATTTGCAGAGACCGGAACTTTAGGCAAAATAACTATTTTTTATTTGAGTCCGTATCGAGCCTATTTAAAAACATATAAGCATGAACTAAGGGAAGGTGAGCATTTTAAGCAATAGTTCATTGTGCCTATACGTGCCTATTTTGAGGTTCGTGCCTATACAAGCTTTTGCGCGCCTATAAATGCCTTTTTTGTGCTGTCGAGTACAGATTTTGCCTAAATCAGTCGTATATCTCGATGGAAAAATGGGAGATCTATTGTTGGACCGATGGGAATGCATGAGCATCTTGTCTCTCTTCATTGCTAACTTGAGGCTTGCTAACATTGCTAATTCAGCGCAGACGTATGCGAAGCATTAGTCGCTGCTAACATTCCTTGGGCGAAGGTCGAAAACAACACTTCCAAGAATTTCTTGCAAAAGTACTGCAAACAAAATGTACCATCAGAGTCGACCCTTCGCAAGGAGTACCTGCGACCACTGTACGAGAAGACGCTACAAGAAATTAGAAGAGAAATCGGTGAATTCCACATATGTATTTCTGTGGACAAGACGACAGATGCGACCGGACGAATACTCGGTTACTTTGTAGTCGGAAAGCTTGAAGCAGAAGAGAAAACAACAACTTTCCTGGTCTGCTCAAAAGAGCTATAAAAAACTAGCGGCGAGACCATCGCCCGCTTCGTGAACTCGTCCTTGAAGCTTCTGTACCCCTCCCGAGCCCACGACGACCGAGTACTGCTGCTCTACACAGATTCAGCAGCTTATATGCATAAGGCTGGTGCACTTCTCAAGGTTTTTTATCCAGAATTATTGCACGTCATTTGTCTTGCTAACGGGATTCATCGGGTGTGTGAAGAGCTACGAAAGTCGTTCAGTTCGGTCAACGAACTGATAGCTGCAGGGAAGGCGGTGTTCCTCGTGGCCCCTTCCCGCGTTCGTGCTTTCAGGGAGCAGTTGCCGGGTGTACCTCTTCCACCGGAGCCTGTTGTTACCCGCTGGGGAACTTGGCTGAAGGCAGTGGAACACTACAACCGACACTTAAACGGTGTTAAGGCTGTTAGCAGCTTTGGAGAAGACGAGAGTGTCGCCGTGAGAAGGGCCCAGAAGGTTCTACATGATGGTACACTTCCATGTGACTTGGCCTATTTGTGTGCCCATTTCACGTTCTTGGCAACAACAATACAGAAACTTGAAAGTTCGGGCACTACGATGACTCAAAATATTCAGCTGATTTTGGAAGCCCAGGAAAGGTTCGATAGTGCTCCCATGGGACCTGTTGCTGACAGAGCTATATAGAGAAGCTTAAGTCTGTCTTGGACAGAAATCCCGGATTTTCTACGCTGAAAGAACTGCCTGAGGTTTTGAGCGGCGGACATCGCGCGATTCCATCAAAACATCCGACGTGCCGTAATACAAGTACGCACCGCTAATTTCAGTGGACGTGGAACGTTCTTTTTCTGCGTATATATACAAGCAGATATTGACTGACAGAAGGCACAACTTCAAGCCCCGAAAACCTGGAGATGGTGCTTGTCTGCCACTGCTTCCACAGCCTTTCGCACAGTGTTGCGTCACCCTAGATATTTTAAAACCGCGACCCTTGAGTGTTTCATGAATAAATAAAATTGCATTTTCGAATCCTGATGTTTGCATCCTGTGTTTCACTCAAAGCCGAAAAACTGCACTGAAATACGCCGCCTGAGTAAATGTTATTCGAGCCTATATATGCCTATAAGGTAGTACTTAGCGCCTATATATGCCTAAATTACGATTTTTAGCGCCTACAATAGGCGCCTAAAACCCGTTTTTTTAGTGCCTAAACTTCCGGTCTCTACTGATTTGTTTATGCTCACATAAAATGGCTAATTCTAAAATTTTCGCTCAAAATATTTGTTTTTTGTGGCAAGCCCACCCACTCTATCAGATGACTCTCCGCTGCTGGGTATATGTATATTTCTAAGGTAACTGGTAAGTTGTACTCGCTCTCCCCGGAGTGTTGAATGTGCTATGTCGTGCTTCGCGCTCAGTCGATCCACATTGCGACGCCTAGCTTTTTACTAGGCTAGGCATGGCCAGTTAAGTGCCTAGTCGATTGTTGTGACAAGTAACTGGTTAGTGTTCTGTTAGATGCACCACCCTTTTTTTTAAGACTGGCAGATGTGACGTCACGCCACGTGACCCGCTGAGGGAAGGCACAGCAGCTGCGCTCGCTCGGAGTTTCCCCGCTGCCGTACCACGTGACTAGGCGAGGCTTAAACTTCTGCTTCGTGGGCGCTTGACCGCTCAGTCTCTCCACGCTCTGGCTGGGCCCGGCCGTCTGTGGGTGCGCTACAATTTTCGCCCGTGAAAACTAGGTTAGCAAGCGTTAAACCTGAGCCATTTTTTAAAGACGATAGTATTTCTTTGGCTACTTAAATGCAGAAATTTTGGTCTGTCTATCTGTCTGTCTGTCTGTAACTCGATTCAGCCACCCGGCTAAAATACAACAGATGCTGCGCAAAACTCTTATATACCCACAGCCAAATCTAAACCGCCTAAGTCCGATGTCAATGTTCATACTTGTCAACATTGTTGAACAAGACATTACGCAAATATAAGGCATGCAAATCAATACATGAGTGATATTTGCAGTGTTCCTTTATTTAAGAAAATATGAATGCTTGTTTTTTGCGATAGCAAATGAAATGCTACATCAACTACACAAAACCGTCGCCTGCTGTTTCCCGCGCTACTATAGCTCCTGGCGGCGTTTAAGAAATCAAACGCCAACAGCAACGAAGGTTCCACTAAACCACGTTCCGCTTGAAACGCTTGTGGAGCAGGGCAACGTGGTTCTATAGACGTTGTAGTAGGGTGCCCCGATTCACGCGCGTCTCCGCCGTACGGCAGCGCTGGCATCGAGGCACCCGACTTGGAACAGCGGAACGCGGTAAATTTAAATTCACTTGAGCGAACCTCTAGCGTGTTTATCTTGGGAGGAACGAGACGGGAGAGTAACAGCATGAGAGATGAGCGGGAAAGAGAAGGGAGGCGTTTACTTGACAGGGGCGCCAGTCGACTCTCGTCTTTCGTCGACATTTGCAACGAAAGGAGCAGATACGCGGCCATTTTTCAGATTCAACGCATCTCACGCTCGCCCCGCTGTCCTTCCTGCGTCTGTCCGGCGTTGTCCGCACAGCTGCGCCTCTCCTCCTCTCCTCTCTCCGATAGCGAACTACTCTCTCCCAAACAGCTGCGGGTTGGCGCAGCGCGCTCTCACTCCGTTGCTAGGCGCCGGTGGGCGGCGCTGCGCGCGCTGCGCATGTGCAGTACTCTCTCTTTCCGCGCTCTCCTCCTTCGGGCGCTGTGAATATAAAGCGGCATGCCGCGCTCCGACGGTCTCAGTCGACGGTCGTCCGCGTTACGCTTGCACTCTCTCGTAGTACTCGACGATTGATGCAATCGTCGAGCCCCTAACTGTGCACTTTACGGACCACAAGGCACTCATTCTCGTCTGCAATAAAGACCGTACCTGAGCATACGTGTACTGCATGTGCATTGCATGGTGAAAAATGAAAATTACGCCCACCTCCCCTTCGCGTGAGAATCCCTGCTATAAGCGTAATCAATACGATGGAAAACGCCAATGGAACCCCCCATGAGATGCGTTGCATCACACCAGGGTTCCCGCGAGGGGAGGTGGGCGTAATTTTTTTCTTCCTTATCGCTAAGTAATTCGCCTTCCTACGATGTATTATGACCAGACACCTGCGGAGGCCTCGTGGCTATTCCCCGGAAGATTTTAGTCTTTTTAGTCCCTTATCCTTATTCCAATCCTTAGAGCATGCACAGCGTTACTCCCGCCTTACATAATCCGTGACGTCACACAGTACACGCGCGCGGCGCTAAACACGCAGACGTTCCCAGCGCGCGGAGGCGCCCAAGCTCGTCTCGCCGCAGAAACGACGTCGTCATTCCTGCAACCGCACATTGCGGCGCGAGAAGCCTCGACAAATGCGCATTTTGATTGGAAGCACGCGCGCGTCTGTGTTTGAAATGCGCGGCGTAGCGTGCCGAGTGCTCAAGGAGAAACCACCACAACCGGCTTTTCCGAAGCGAGAGAAAAAAAACGAACGGAAAGAGGAGGGGGGGGGGGGGAGGAAACTAAGGAAAAATGAAGATGTCCTCCTCCAAAGAGAGAGCACAGCATCCGTTTTGGCGAAGAAGAATACGCGAGAAACGGAGAGCAAGAAAGACAAAAAATACGGCGCAATAGTCACTTGGCGGGCCGGGATATTGGCGCCTGCCTGGCACGCGGGACTGCTGATATCAGCCTCGATGCCGGGCCGAGATTGGGAAGGGGATCGAAAGGTCGCCGCTGTTTCGTACAGTCTTCGTCGGGGGAGAAAACGGCCAAGCAGCGGACGGAGAGGAAAGGCTTGATATATGGTTTTGTGCGCGAGCTTCAAGGAGAGACGCGGAACTGCTTTCCGTGTACCGTGTCTACTCTGATATAAGTGTACACAGAGGCGTCGAAGTATGTAAACGTTGCGCGTCGTCATGACAAAAGAAAAAAAAAAAAACGGGCCTTGATTGCATTCGAACAATACTGCCTGTGGAATCTGCCCACCTTTCAAGGTTGCGGGTTGTAAGGTCGTTGGTTCCACAACGGCGCAGATTAAAAAAAAAAAAACTGTACAGAGTGCCGTCCGACGGCACTCCATGGCTAAAGTGCCGTCCGACCACAATCGAATAAAGTTCGTTGTACGAAACAGGCGTACATTCTTATTTCGGACTTGTCAAATGCGCTGTTCGCGCCGGATGACCGAAATTTCGGCGACGTTAAACGAATAAAAGAAGGGTTGTGTTGTCCTTCAACTTTTTATTTTGCTTTTTTATGCTAGCTGTGGAGTTTTGAGCCTCACGCGGACCAAATATTTCTTCGTTACAGCCGATATCGCGCGGCTCTCGCGGTTTCGGTTTCGTTATAAAAAAGAATAAATGTCACTGAAATAAACCGTGGCCAACCAAAGTTCGTATTTAGTCCGCTATACTCAATAATTCGCTATATCCGTGTTCGCTATAAAGAGGTTCAACTGTATTCAAGACAGGGCTGGCACAGGCCAGAGCATGTTCTTGCCTTTTCGAGATGCTACTGGAGTGCCCTATGATATATTTGTTGCGATGGGATTGTATAGCTTGTGGAAGTGCCGCATTACTGACAGGCACGCGGAACCCCGTCGCCCAACGAAGTTCATTTTTTGGGAGCAGGCTGTGTTGTTGCGGAGCATTTATGCGGCGCTAAGTGACCCACCAGAATGGCTGCATCTGTTGGACGCGTGCGTCTGCTTGCCGGAATTTTGACGGACGGCTTATTTTAGCCGCCGTGATATGTGCATCTTCTTAGATGACTCGATAACTTTTGTAGGCTGTAATAAGTGCAGTTTTCCATGCAGTAAAGAAAAAAAAGTGTCGGTGTGGTGTAGAGGTTCCGTCTTAGCATCCTGTTATACTAAGGTCGGTGGTTCGAGTCTGGCTGTTGCCTTTTTTTTTTTGTACATCTGAAGTTGTAGTCATATTTTCCATGTCTTGGGTAGGTAACCGTAGGTTCTCGGTGTTTCAATTTTTTTTTTCTGTTCGTTCGGTTATGTTCGGTTAGCTTACCTTACGTTACGTTACGTTGCATTGCGTTATGTTACGTTACGTAATGGAGGGTGAAGGAGTTCCAGACGCGGTATTTTTAAATGCAGAGCATTTCTTTAACTCACATGTAGCGTCCGCCGTCCGTCCGCAACAGCTCAGCGCGCCCTCTCCCCCACTCCTCCTCTCCCGCATCACGCTACCCTCCTCGCTCTCAACAGGTCCGCACCCCTCCCCCTACACTATTATAAAAAATAATACTTATCGGCGCCTGGTTTCGATCCCACGACCCTGCGGGCGGAACGCAAGGTACATGGTGCTCTGCGCCACACTGCGCCACAAAGCCGACACAGAATGAAAGGCTACGAACGCGCCTTATATCTTTGACTCATTCAAACTACGTCAAGAAGCTGCTGATACAACGCATTCACTACCTGTGGGAGGAACGCGAGGTACATGGTGCTCTTCCCACTGCGCCACAAAACCGACACAGAATGAAAGGCTACGAACGCGCCTTATATCCTTGACTCATTCAAACTACGTCAAGAAGCTGCTGATACAACGCATTCACTACCGCCAACTCCCCAAACACTAAACGTTAACGCAATACACCCACCCCTATGCGACGCATTTACTCGAGTCCCCCTCGCGGGGAGATGGGCCGATGAACTGTGAACAAGATAATGCGAGCCTAAGCGCACGCCACGAAATTTCCTGATTCCATTCGAAGGAAATTAAATTTAGCGTGCCAAGCCTCAGCTATCTTAACGATGTTTAATCATTACATTTCTTAAAGGTATCCGAATGAATTGACATTATTCGATGACCCTTTGTCATTATAGAATACAGTGAACCCTCGTTATAAGGACGACACCCTCGACGTTTCGACGGAAAATGTGCGCCTTAACAGAAGTGTCACAGCCGGTGAGTCGCGGACTGTCTTTACATAGTAGAAACGTATCGGTCCAGTAGCCTACTCAAGCCGTTAGAGTCATCAATATGTGCGTGACTTACAATGTGACCCTGAGCAGGCGTCGGCAGTGTTTGCAAGAAACGTTCGGCATACTGTTTTTGTTCTTTTCACGCAACGTTCATATTTGCACAGAATAAGCAAATAAACGAATTACCCGGCCTGCATCCTAACAAAAGATTCAGAACGGATGGGAAGTTAAAGCGCAGTAAACTCCCGGTAAGCCTAACTCGGAGGTACAGTGAAAATTTTTCCGTATTATCAGAAATTCGTTTTAACGTTTTTTTATTGTACACATTTGCGCTGCTGAGCACGGTCGCGGGTTCGATTCCCGGCCGCGGCGGCCGCTTTTCTGATGGAGGCGAAAAGCAAAATCGCCCGTGTGTACTTGATTTCGGCGCACGTTAAAGATCCCCAGGTGGTCAAAATTAATCCGGAGCCCTCCACTACGGCGCACCTCATCGCCTGCGTTGCGTCGGCGCGTTAAACCCTACCTACAATCAATCAATCAATCAATCAATCAATCAATCAATCAATCAATCAATCAATCAATCAATCATTGTGCACGTTACAATAGTGCAGAAGTGTTGTTCATCTTAAATCTTAACACTACAATTCGTCTTTACCGAATTCGTCTTGACAAGAGTCTACGTTTAATCCTACAGCAAGCATCGTGTTACTGCACCGGTAGTGCTTCATTTGGTTGCTTCATTATTACATAATTCTTCGTAAACATGCTTCACTAACTTTTCCTATAATTTTGTGCTTAGTTTTGCGTAATTTCGCATAATTGTGCGTAATTTTGTGCGTAATAAAGCCACCACCGGTCATTGAAGAATTGAGGGGTGGTTGGCGGGGCAAGCTTCATCCCTCCTCTCTCCTCCCAGCAGCCCCCTCGGACAGTTTGGCTACTCGTACACCGTTCGGGCACGGAGATGGCGCCAACAACGCGCCTGAAATCCTGGCAAAGAGTACCTGCCGGTGACATACCGGATTCGGAGACCTCGCAACGCTCGTAGTCCCTTTCACATGTACGAAAGCGTGACCGTGTGCGTGCGGGCACATAAACACGCGGGCGATTCGCCCAGTTGATCTTTGTTATAGGGCTCTTGAAATACCTATAAATCACCTTTCTATTTCTTCAAGAAGCGTGATACGCGCACGCGACGTTGTTCGCCGTTGCGTGCAACACTGGCGGGTGCTGTGGCTGCGTCAGGCTATACAAACGTATAGCCCCTTCTGTTAGTCGTCAGCCTTCATCGTCTGCTAAGTGCAAACTAAAACAAGTGAGGCTCATGATCGTCTGCCAAGTACATCGCTAAACAAGTGACGCCCATAATCGTCCGCTAGCTACAGTGTAAGAAAAGAGTGATGCTCATAATCGTCTGCTAAGTGCAAACTAAAACAAGTGTGAGGCTCATGATCGTCTGCTAAGTACGGCCCTCCTCTGTTAGTCGTCAGCCTTGATCGTCTGCTAATGAAAACGTAACACAAGTGTGACGCTCATGGTCGTCTGCCAAGTACATCGCTTCGCTAAACAAGTGACGCCCCAGAGCTCTTCGATGTAGCATCAAGTAACTCTGGTGACGCCCATATCGTCCGCTGGCTACAGTGTAAGAAAACAGTGACGCTCATAATCGTCAGCTAAATGCAAACCAAAACACGCGTGAGGCTCATGATCGTCTGCTAAATACAACGTGAAAGAACTAAAGCCCATAATCGTCCGCTAGGGTAAGAAAAGAGTGACGCTCATGATAGTCTGCTAAGTACGAACTAAAACAAGTGCGACACTCACGATCGTCTGCTAAGCACAGCGTAAGACAAGAGCGACGCTCATAATCGTCTGCTAAGAACAAACTAAAACAAGTGTGACGCTCACGACAGTCTGCTAGGTACAGCGTAAAATAACTGACGCATAGCGTCTGCCTGGCAACCAGAGTCTTCGTCTTCGAAAGCGACTGATTGTGTTGACGGGCATGCTTTTTTTTTTTTTTGCTATAGCGACATTTTTTGTTTGAATAGTATTCGAACGAAGCACTCGCAAGCTTAAAGATTTTGATGTAAGATGACGGCCCCAATAAAGCGAGGTGTGAACGCTCGTTAGTGTGTGAGACCACGTCCAACATGAGCCAAGTATGAAAAAGATCGATAGAGCAGAATAACCAGCGCTCCACAACCTCAACTTCGCTCTTGTTCGGCTATTGGGCGCTTCAGCCGGAGTTAGTTTACGTTTGTTTGAACCTAACCAATCCAAGAAGACCGGTAACATGTCGATGACCTGGAGTCAACCTTCCTTTAGACTGCCCTGCAAAAGGAACGAGGGGTGGCGCTGCTGAGCGTAACGTGTAACTCCTCTTTCACCCTCAAAGAAAACCACAGGTTCACTGCATTTTTAACTAAAAGACTGTACTGACCCAATTATAACGGCGTCAATTTCAATGCAAACTTCAGGCAATTGGTCCGGATCGTAGTGAAGAGAGATGAAGTAGTGACAACTGGTGGCAACCCACCAGCTAGTTTCTCGCAGGGTCCTTATGACGTCACAGGGACTAACAAGATTGTGCTATTGGCGGCCACCGCCCAAAGCCACTGCTAAACATGACTGATTGCAGTGGTGCCTTCAGTTCCGTTTGATCATACGACTAGTACGTCAACATGCAGTTAGCACACTCGTAACTACAGTAGCCGACCGCTTTTTTGGACTCTGAAAATTCGGAATGGCTGGATATTCCGGACTTCCCAAGGTACCGCTAGTTGTCCTATAGGAGTAATGACTCACGGATTTTTTCGGACTGCTCTTTTATTCTGACTATTTTTCGTTCCCCTCCAGGTCCGAAAACTCGGTCGGCTACTGTATTGTTTTTAGTAGTTGCCTCTATTGCGTCACTGCTGACGTAGTTGTAGCGCGAAATTTGAACTTGTTTGAACATTTGCGCTCTTGTTGTATTTTGTCTTCACTATCAGCCGCAACATAGCTAGTCGGCTATGAAAACGCGGTCTTTATCGAACCAAGAAAATATTCCTTCCCACCACCTTCATTCCCGTCATTAGCTAACTTCATGTACACGGTTGTGAAAGAGTCTCGCCGACGACAAACAGGCTAGTAATCTGGCAAAGCCGCCAGTTTCTTTGAATTTCAGATAAATATATTATGCGAGCTGCCACTCATATATCCATGTGAAATGCGCAGAAACTCTTGACCTTGCCAGATTACTAGCCTGTTTGTCGTCTGCAAGACTCTTTCACAACAGTACACGAAATTCACCGGTAAGCGCCTTCCCCCCAGGTATTTCTTGGGCGCGAAACGAGCCACGTGTGATTTGTATTTTCAAGGGTGCGTCGTGCTGACTGTTGATATCATAGTGAACGAGCCCGGGTTAGCGCCAAGCAACCCGGTAATTCCCCAGCATGGAAAGTGGGACACAAAAAAGAAACGCCTAGTAGCCTTCCCAGACTGCTCGTTCGGTGGTCGTCTGCTGGACTGCAAATAAGTCAGCCAGCAATTAATTACACTGAGCTGTAGATAACGTGCTTTTTGCGTGTGTGGAATTCGTCGGACAGCAATTGACTCAAATTCTAATGTAATGGCATTTAAATGTGTTCACGGATATTTAAGTTTCGGCGTATATTGAATATGTCAAATTAAGTCCCATCAGTAAGCGAAAGTAAACGAGGATGGGTAGGAGGAAACAAAATACAAGTGTTTTTACGCCTTTCTAGCTTCTTTGCTCTGAGAGCAGCCATTTTATAATTGCGTTGTGCTAGCACCGATCCAACTGGCGCAGTCGACAGTATCACCCAAATGCGCATGCGTAGCGCAGTCCAGAACATGCCAGTATGTTATCAGGGCTTAACGAACGAAAAGACAGTAGCCTGAACCAGCCGAGATTTCAGTACCAGGCGGCCATTTCTCGCGTGGCCTGTTTGAAATTGGCGCCTAGGCAGATGAGAGTTTGAAGACAGTCGGCGCCGTCACGTGCGTCGTCTTTGCAGCTGCTCAGACTCGTACAGTTGATTAAGTTTGTGGGGCCATAACCGACACTAGGAGAGTGCGTCCGTTTTGTATACGCCGCCGTAGTTCACACTAAGGGGATCCGTGTGAGAAGCTTTGGGGCTCAAAGCACTCAAAAACTCACGGTAACGCATCTGGGGTTAGCTACGGTGCTCTTTACATCTTCGTCACTACATGAACCTTTATATCATCTTATTTGTTATTAATTTAAGGCCACGCCCTTTTATTATCGACCTACCATTTTAAAAATCCAACGTGACGCCATTTTATGTTTTACCAACCTCTACTGCCTTTTTATATTTATAATCATTTATATTACATCCAAGGCTCGGGCTTTCCCCTTACTGTGTTCCCATATCGCAATGCACAGCAGTCTGCTCTCTTATTTTATTTTCATGGCGCAATAGGGAGCTCGAAGGGCTCACCCATTACGCCGCGGGGTCAGATAAATGTTGCAAGATTCGCGACAACGCCCGGCACTTGACACTCCCATGGTGGCGGTAGTTCTCAAGATTGACTTACGGCCGACCTTATCGTTCTCGTAATGGCCACGGCAATTAGCTCAGTAGGGTATGCGGTCATGACAGCCAACAGGCTCCGTGCTAGAGGAGTGAAAACCACTGCTAAGCAAAATAAAATAAAAAAAAAGGAGAGGGGGGATTGGACCAGGCCGTCGACTCCGCCTACCGTCAAAAAGCGGATAGCAATGCAGTGAAATCTCGCTAAACCGTACCCGCATAAGCCGTAGTTTCTTTTTATACGTAGTTAAGCCGAATCCCCGACTCGGTTTCCCTTTAACCTAATGCACTTCGGATAGACCGTAGTGCCGGTTAGTACGTACTTTCTTCGCGTCCCCGTCAGGTACGGTTTAACAAGGTTTCACTGTAATTATTTTGCGGTTGGAAGGGATGCACCATGCTTTCGCAACATCTGCTCTCAACACAACGATTGGCCTTTTTGCAACGCTCCTGAACAAACACGAAGTCAATAAAGAATTGTGCACTAAAACAGTATTCGGCTGCAATTAATAAAAAGTTATTTATGTGCCGAGACCATCAGAAATTGCGCTACAGGACGGCAGCTCGGCGTTACCGAAGGCACCATTCGTGGGTGGAGAAAGCACTGGTGCTTGACTGGATAAAGTCTGTGTGGTGTCGGCGGCCTGGAGCACTGTTGGGATTCCCGACAGTGCTCGTGTTGGACGCATTTTCACTGCCACCTGGCCGATTCCGTGAAGAAGTTGTTGCGCGAACCCCGCACCGAACTCATTGTCATGCCAGGAGGAATGACATCCCAGCAGCTGCAACCGCTAGACATTTGCATCAACAAGCCTCTCAAAGACTGCATCAGGTCCTGGTACCAAGAGTGGATGAGGACAGGATACCCGTAAGTGACAGCTACCGAATGGCTGACGCGGGTTTCTCCAGCGGAGCTTTGTGGCTGGATCGCGGAGGCGTGGGCCAGCATTCCAGAGAGCTCGTCAGTCGCTCTTTTAAGAAAGCTGCATCTCGAACGCCCTTGATGGCACTGAGGACCACTTTCTGTGGGAAGACATTTCCGACAAGGCGACTTCAGGAGACAGCGGCAGCGAACCTGACGATGACAGAACGGACGTCGGGAGACGGTGCCAGCGAAAACTGACAAAGACTGAACGGTAACTGCAGTGCAAATAAATGTTTTATGTGCTCTTTACCTCGCATTATATGCGGATGAAAACTTTTTTTCTGATTTTGATGTCCCCGAATTACACCTCGTATTATACGCGGGTCCGTATTATACGCGGGTTTTTACGGTAATGTTGTGTAGAGTACGCCACCTGCACCGTCAAGGTTTTTTTTAACTGATTTATTGGTTTTTCTTTTGAGCCCCCCCAACTTCGCCCAGTGGTGCCCTGCGCACGCAGTTTAAAAAATAAATAAATTTTGTAACCCAAACAGAAATTGTGTCAATCCTTCAATTGTGTCTTATTCCCTACAGTAAACGCTCGGTATAACGAAATCGCTTTATTCGAAGTTTTTCCAGGACCGAACTACAGTGTGGGGAGAAAGCAAATCGTTCCTGATTTTAAAGAAACACCGCATATAACCAAGTCGGTTTCCTTTCCGCTGTAGGTCTCTTTCAAGCCGCTGCGAAATACATCTGCTACCGTACGTTCTCTTGCACGCGTGCTTTTGGTTCATCTGCACATTTCAACAAGGATTTAAAATCAATGACAATGACACAGTCAGTAGTTTCCCAGTTCTTGAACTCCTCAAATCACTCCAATTCATTCATGTGAGTAATATAGTTCCACCCATGCCGCCTGCATTGGTTAAACTAGTGACACTAGGTTAAGCTATGAGCTGTGGTGCCATTTACACCGGGTACGTCGATATATCGTCGTGATTTCAAATCCCTGCACCCTTTAACCCAGACTGCAATGGCTATTCATGTGGATACTTTACAAGACCGTTCAATGCTGATGACTAGCCAATTTGAATTTTGATTAAATGGCCTTCTGATTGTTTAGCCTAGTCAGACGACATTCCGCTCCCAGCGGCTTAGGGCCACTGGCGTGAAAAGAAAAGGGAGGGAAAGGGCTACCAAAGTTTCCTAGCTCGGGAGGTCACTAACCCTAGCCTCTCAATAGAGTACTGACAATTTTTTCTGCTGCTAGCTACGCTGATTCGCACGATGACGATCACCTCTTTCGAAGCCCGGTGAATAAAAACGAAGGTGATGTATAGTGTTCTGCTTTTCTTTATTTTGAGTTGACAACTTGTGTAACGTTTTGTTAGTGTTTTTTTTTTCTTTTGCGCTTTTTTTTTTCGTTCGTGCTCTCTCTCTCCTTGGAGTCTGGTTCTTCCCGAAATGAAACCTTGCAAACGCCATTGCTCGGGACATCAGGGCAACCCATCCGAAACCGATTTCAACAACAATGCAAACGCTGTCACCAAGCGATCTATTTAAACATTGCCCGCACATGTCCAGAAAAAGAAATTCGTGTTGCTACTCGGTTTCAACTCACGTGTGCAGCTACCTGAACATGCGCAAAAGCCTCGCGGCTGCGAACGTTTTTTTTTTTTTTTTTATTTAGTTTGTCGCAGATCTGCCGCGCAGAAAAAGCGCTCTGGGATAAAATAGTGCATGCCTATTGGTAAAGCGACACGCGTTTTAGGCGCTCAAAACTATTCACACAGAAAATAAAACGCACCTGCTACAACAACGTACCGCATACGCATACATCACGAAACTTCCAGCCACACCAACAAAAAACATGACCCACCCGTACTTTTATATGACGAACACTTCCCGCTCAAAATAAACATCGAAAACGGAAAATAAAAACGAGAAGCACAGGAAGGGGGAACATTTTTGCACGTTACACTTTGAAGCGCGCACAGGTACGACGGCAAGGTTAAAATTTAAAACAAAAAAAAAAAAAAACTTACAGTTGCCGCACCGCAGTGTAGAAATAGAAAGCGTAGAAGCGTGCAGTTTCAGCAACCTTTATTGTGTCTGTCGCTTTGTGTCGCAACTCGGGCGAAATACCCAACAGTCACCGCTATTGCGCAGAAACCGGGGAGATCTCCAGTGTCCCCCACTTGGTTACGCTTCAACGCTGGACTACTATTTCCCGTTTCTCTTTTCGTCTCAAACCAGCACCTTCAGCACAGCCTTCACCGCAATGCTCGTGCTATCTACAGCGTGGTTCGCCGCCGCTCACACGGTCGTACTAGGTTTCAAAGCGGCCGCGTCGCCGCAATCAGTAGGTCATGCAAGGCAATTCAGAAGCCGCGGCTACAGGGCGGATACACGTCCTACAGACGGGGACCCGGAATGACGTTTTTCGACCGCCAGACGGGCGCTTGGGCACACGTTGTGACGGCCGTGAGCGACACGTTAACGGGGTTGTCATTCATACCACCCGACGGGTTGGCGCGCCGCTACGTAGCACGCGTTGATCAAAGCCGATCGCTAGAAAAGGGCACTGCTGTCAAGAGAACGCGTGTCCCCGGGGTGTGACCACTCCCGAGTCGCCCAGCACAACTCAGCGGCAAAGATAAACACACACGGCACACGCACCACACTTCCCTGGTAAACCGCAAGCGGCGTGCAAATGGGAGGCTCTCGTTCACGGCGCACGTTGAGTTTTCAACCCCTCGGCCGACTCAGCTCCGTCGGGGCCCAACAGTTGCTTACCCTGGGTTTGCTTGAGCCGTCCATAGCCTTACGGTCCCTGACGTACGGCGAGCCAGCCTGCTTCGAGAGCAGGCCGGGCGAATCTTGTAGTTCCACATCGAAGCGACTCGACTCCACAACGTCGGCCATGTTGCGTCGGTAGCGCCTGCAGTCAGTCCGGTTAGCCGGCCAATACGGGTGATCTAGCGCGCACGGAGCTGCGGTCACACGCGGCGAAGGCGCGAGTTTCGGCCGGTAAGGTTAATGACCGCTTCTAGGGTCCTCAGTGGCTTGGTCAAACCTCGGGACGTCCACCATCGCACTCCGACAGCGACCGGTGCTCCGCAAATGCGCTCCCCTCCGACACCGAGAAAAAGAAAGGTTAGTTTCTCTCTCCCTTACTCGTTTCGCTCTTTCTCTCAACGCATATCCTCTCCACCTGCCTTCCTCCTTAACCTCCTCGCTCGCCTCGCTACTTTCTCTTCCCCTCGACCGCCGTCGCCTCTCGTGCTGCGCTTGTTTCCTGGCGAGCTTTAAAATTATTGCGCAGTCGGAGAAATAAAAAACAAAGCCTAAGCGAAACCGCGGGGCTAATCTGGCTTGTCAGGCGTTCGCTGCTTGCACCTTGCAGCCTCTTGGAAGTGTTAACCGCCGCCGGGTGTGTCCGAAGTGGTTTTCAAACTTGGGTGAGCCTCGATAATGCCCTTTGTTCGAGCTTGAGCGTCACTTCAACGTCTGCAACGGTTCGGATGTGTTGGTCCCGGAGGTGTCAGCGGTATGTACCTGGCGCGCTGCGCTGTTGTTGCTTAGCGCATTGTTTTTGTGAATTACGAGCGAGAGATTTGACTGCAATTATGTTGTATCGGTGCTGAAAATTGAGAATCGCTCAGCGCCGGCTTCGTATGAACCGCCATTAACATCCCTGTCGTTGTCAAACTGTTGTTACTGTTGCCGCATTCGCGCTTTTGTAGTGACATCGGCTACTTCAGCGGGTTGTAACAAAAAGTTGAGCGTTTGTGAGAGTAGGTACGTTGTCGTTGTTTCGATCCGTTGCTACAAAATGTGTGATTCGAAGACAATCTTGAACAGTTGTGCGGGCGAATTTTGATCGCCGAGTGCATGCGAAGGCAACAACATTTTGCTCCATCGGAGGCAACCGAGAAAGGAACGACTATGAAACATGATTACACCTAAAACGGAGTGTCCAGAAGCACGCGAGATGTCACGATATGCCTCCAAAGGAAAATATAAAAAAAGGCAAGTCTTACGGCGATCTGCGGGTGAAAGGCAGACAACGACACACCATGTATCAAATACAGTGTGCTTCACTTTTTCGGCTTTTGAAGACAATGTTCGGGATGCTTTTCTTCACTGCCAAGTCGCCTATTCCCGGCATTCACCAAACTAGTTTCCTGACGATCCGAACAAGGGATGCACCCTGCGTCCCACGCTTTCGCTCTCGTAACCATGGCAACTATCCATCACCTGCTTGGCTTCCCCGTACAACGCTTGGCAGAGTCGGGCGTTGCGAATCCCGAAGTACTGCAGCGTCGTCTCGTCGGGTGTGCCGCAAGGCTCTGTTTTAGCCCCTTTTATGTTTACTCTTGCGCGGTTCTTTTTTTCCTACAGCCAGAATTAATTGTAAACGGTTGCACTCCCGTCAGATGTCGCGCAGCCAGCGCCAGACTCGTTAATTGTTTGTAAGCCTAACGGTCCCGCTTACGAGCGGCTTCTCGTTATCTCCGAATGTATCGCTTTGATCGGCACCTCCGACCGTTTCGATTTTGTTTGGTTCTGTCGGTAAGGTACCCAGCCAGGACCGTGTTACTTCATTCTTTGTTTTTAGCCGCTCGCTGTAGCGTTGTCCTTGTTACGGTGCAGAAGGCACTGGCCCGCTAGGTTTGCCCGCTATCTCTCGCCCATGGTGTCGGCAACTAGAACCGTGAGTCGTTTGCCGTCGTTCACGCTACTTATGCAAAACACGGTCGTTTCACAGTTAAAAATGTTTCATTTGACAGCCGGTGCGTTTGTTGTTACCCCAACGTCCGAGTCGTGCCGGCGTTGATTGCGTTGTTTTGGTTTCAGTGTTCAGAGCGCGCAATTAATTGTGTTCAGATTGTGCGTGTTCTAGCCGACCTAGAGTAATCGCGCTAGTTCTTTCGAGGAACCGGAAGGTATAATGGCGCCGCGGTCAGGTTTTGCCAGCGGCAGCGTCATGAACTTCGCCGAAAACGCGCACTGCGGCCACGTTCTGAGCAGCCTGCGGCAGCAGCAGGAGAAGGGACGCTTCTGCGACATCGTGCTTCACGTCGAGGGCCGCCAGTACCGGGCGCACCGCAGCGTGCTGGCCTCGTGCAGCCCCTACTTCGACTCCATCCTGCGCATGCGCAAAGTGGCGGTCGAGCAGCTCAGCGTGTCGTGCCGCAACCACGCGGCCTTCCAGTCGCTTGCTGCGGTACATGTACTCGGGCTGCATCAGCATCCACCGCGGAAACGTGGCCGAGCTCCTTCAGCTCTCGAACCACTTTCTCATCTTCAAGCTCAAGAACTACTGCGCCGAGTACTTGGAGCACAACTTGAACCTCGCCAACTGTCTGGCGTTAAAGGAACTGGCCGAAGCGTACAACGTGCCCACCCTGCTCAAGGCGGTGGCAGGCTTTGTCAGCGAGAACGTGGAGGAGGTGCTCGGCGACCCGAGGCTGCTGCGGCTTGACCGGGAGCGCTTCGTGGCCTTCATCTCGGACCGCAAGCTTTGTCTGCCACAGGGGGCGCCGATGCTGAACCTGGTCACACGGTGGGTCGCCCACGATCTGGAAGAACGGGAGGGCTGGCTACGCTTCCTGCTGACGTTCATCGACTGGCCGTCGGTCGACAGGGACACGTTGGCGCAGTGCCTGAGCGGCGACCCGGTGTTTAAGCTGAGCAGGCGGTGTCTCCACTTTCTCTTCGAGACGTTAGAGAGCCACATGATAGAGGCACCGCGGTGCCCTAGGGCAGACGATCGGGAGCGTCTGAGGAAGGAGTTTGCTGCGCCCGAGAATACTGACCTGGAGGGATTCATGAACCTTGCCGTCTCCGCAGCCATCGAAGCTCTGTGCGCGGAGATGTCGGGGGAGGCGCGGGACTCCTCACCTGGCGCCGCGAGGTCGGCGGACGAGGACGACGAAGACACGCTGTCGTCGGATGACTGTGGCGAGCTCCTGGGCGGAGATGACGACGGCATCCTCGGGCTGGGTGAGTCCTTGCTGCGCTGCTTGTTGTCGCTACGGTTGCGCCAGGAAGGGCACACGACTTGACTTAACCACACTTTATATCGTACATTATGGATTATGCCTGGCCGTGAGCTACAGTTTGTGTTTGTGCATCACATTGTCCTTATCACTGTCATTGTAACCCACCTTATTACTAATGAGAGACCAGGTGGATAAGTAGTGAGTAGAGTAGAATCGGACGACATTGTTGCTCTTGGGGAGTCATATCGAGTTCCCGCGTGAGTTGCCGTCTAGTAGGAGCAGAGTCGTGATAGTCGTCGAAAAGGACAGCGTGTGGCGTTCAGGATTCAGGAGGAGTGTGTGTTTGTGTGCGTACGAATGCACCCATCAGCTGTCATTATAGCGCATGACTTTAACCAACTCCTTTGGAAGGACAATGGACTTCCTTGCAGTACCAGTTAGCATATTTGCCATCTTGGCAAACCAAGAACTCATGCATGCCTTTGGTATTTTTCCCATCTGGAAATAGCTCAAGTACTGGTGATCGTGTTGCCCTGCTGCACTTGTTTTATTACACTTTACTTGCTTTTGTTGCATCCCCCCCGCCCCCTTGACTCCAGATGACACAGTGCACCACTTGCACCAGCAATCACCGCCCGTGGACGACAACAGCACAGAAGGGGAGGCTGAGGAGAAGCACCACATCCTCCGAAACCTGTTGGTGGGGAAGTCTGACGACGTCGCCAAGGTCTCCGAGACAGATGGCACCACTGACGACTCGTGCAACGGACCTACGACAAAGACCTCCTCCTCTGTCTGGAAGGAGGGCGTCAAGTGTGAGCACTGCAGCTACGTCGGCTACGGCGCCGCGCGGCTCGAGCAGCACGTGATGCGGGTGCACGCGAACGACAACACCTACAAGTGCAGTTCTGCTCATTCAGCTGCAAGTGGAACCGCGAGTACTACACCCACATGAAGCGGCACTTCAGCGTCGACGGCCAGGCCCCCTACCAGTGCGACTCCTGCCCGTACAAGTGCGAGCGAATCCAGCTGCTGCTCCTACACCGGATGCGGCACACGGACGAGCGGCCGTTCCACTGTGGTGCGTGCGACTACCGCTGCCGCCAGAAGACCAACCTGGTCGTGCACATGCGCAGCCACACGGGCGAGCGGCCGTTCGCGTGCGACCTGTGCGGGCGCGCGTTCGCGCTCAAGTGCACCTTGGAACAACACCTCCAGAGTCATCGAGACGACCGGCCGTATCTCTGCGACGTCTGCGGCTTCACCGCAAAGTACCAGTCGCACCTCATCTCGCACCGCCGACTCCACACGGGCAACGTCTTCAGGTGCCAATTTGCAGGGCTGCGCGTACGTGTCCCCGAAGCGGAGCCAGCTGGAGGCGCACACGCGCACGCACACGGCGGTGCGCTCGCACGTCTGCGCAGTGTGCGGCCGCGCATTCATCGAGCGCAGCCACTTGGTGCGCCACGAGCGCATTCACCTGGACGACAAGCCGTTCAAGTGCCGCGAGTGCGACTACAGCAGCTCACGCCGGGACAAGCTCAAAGAGCACCACGAGAAACACCACGGTGAGAACGCGACAGCGAAGGTTCCGTACCGGCCACGAGGGAAAGGCGGCGGCGCGTCCGGCAACAGCAGCGGCAGCACGGCGCAGATGCTGATGGACTCGGCGCACCTGAACTTTGACGACACGTACGCGTCGGCGGACTCTCAGCTCGACCCCAACGACCCCGAGAACCGGTTCCTGGTGGTACAGATGCAGGCGTCTGGGCTGTCAATGTCCCAGATTCAGGCACTTCAGTCGCAGTCGAGCTTGGACGATTCGTCAGGGATGATGTTTGCAGACCAACAGAGTCCGTTGCTGGACGCGCAGCTAGGCGATTTGGGTGTGGACACTCCAGATGAAGTTCTCTCTGTGACGCTGAACGAACCGCTGAACTCTTCGGCGGAGATCGGCTCCGGAGCTGCAGAACTGAATAACCTCAATTCGTTCATGGCATTTTTTTAGTGGCTCAATCTGTGTGCGTGTGTGTCTCAACTGTTAAGAGGGAAATAGTGTTAACTGCTTTTTGTGTTTGGGCTTCGACGTGCGTTTGTGACAGTGGTTTTTGAAGGTGTGTTTCGATAGCCTGCTGGCCTGCCAATATTTTTTCTCTGACCGTAGGGGATGAAATCGACGTGCATATAATGCTGTGGTACCTGTAAACGCTGTCGTGATCGGAGACTGCAAATGTTCTAGAGTGACCTGTGCCCAGTTTTGCATTTTCCGAACACGTCTGTGTGTTGCTTAAGGGGGATTCACACGACGGACATGTCCGGATCCAGACTGGTGACGTCGGATGACGTCAACAGACGGTCCGGCTCGAGGAAGCATTCACACGAAGGATAAAGCGAGCAGACGACAGCGCGGATGTACAAAGCCTGCTCTTGACGCGTGGACCGTCTGCGCACGGGAAAAAACGCAACAGGTGCGAGCGGTTGAGGGTAATAGCAAAGATGGACATCGACCGAAAGCATTGTTGCACAAGGATGGCCGTAGCATTGGCCACATGAATGAGCAGCATAAGATCGACCACGTATCTCAATACGCCTGCTGCTCCGAGCAGAGACGCATAGTCGCTAGACTATGCAGCCTTGTGTGCGCCAAAGCACAGTATTTTGCTGTACTCCCCCGCCAAAATCGCGAACAGAAATGAAGCCTTGCATTGTCAGCCCGCAACGTCCACGGTCCGCTCGCTAGAGTCACGAATCGGTGACGTCGTATCAAATGGTGTGCATTTCGCGGTCCGTATCAGTGATATCGTCCGCCGTGTGAATCGGTCTTTACGTAACCACACCCAGCGTGGGATAAATCGACGTGCTTCATGTGTTTTAGCTGCCGTATGTTTGTCAGCTAGATGCCTAGGGCATCCAAACAGTCACAAGCTAGTTTCACTCGTCAGACGGGTTGAAAGTTTTTTTTTTTTTTTTTTTTTGCTTCAAAAGTGCTTTTTTTCTTCTTATTTTGCTTCAAAAGTGCTTGTATCCAAAGACTGTGTTGATTCATAGCACACGGAGGATATAGTTGCCACGACTCTGCTGAAAAAGGGAACGGTATATTTTTCTTGAACAAGCAGCATTCGTGGGGCAGAAACATTCCACAAGTGAGCAGTACATGCTGTTGTTAGGTTCGCGCCGCATGAAATGCTTATGTGCGTATGGCTAACGCGTCACAGAGGTCGGATTTGATAAGAGTTTTCAAAACAACAGTTTGTTTTAGCTCAAGTTTATGGACATGCCAGTTTATCACAACGTAGTTTACACTTCCAGAAGGTTCACAATGGCTATTTATCTGTGTACTTGTTTAAAGCGGCTTCTACGAACTTCCTCTTTTGGCCGTCTTCGCGTTATCTGTGGCTACTAGAGTCACACTGAATGTGCGCATTACAAGTCGCGTAAGTTTCAACAGGTTGCGGACTTGGCGTTTCAATTTCATCACATCACAGTGCTGTAGTGTCATTTTAGTCGTGCTCGTGCTTACAATTTTGTTCCAGATTTTGTCAACAAGAAGTGACCTAGTGATGTGCGTTCCTACAATCATCATCGTAGTTTCACACGCCTGTCATCGTCTCGTGTTCATCCTTGAAAAAGTGTGTTCATTATGAGGTTTCATGCAGCTGATACCAAAGTACCATCTATCTCAGGTGTTGTGGTCGCAGACGAAGCAGCTCGCGTCTCTCGCTGCAAGGGCCAACGTAAATCCTCCCACAGTTGCGGGTACATTCTCAATGTGTGCCTTCTCATGTGAAATGTGCAGAAACATTGTCTGGCGTCATTTACAATTGCAGCGGCGGTGTCCAAGCGCAGGTAACATTTGCCCTGTGACACCACCAGAATCAGCTGCAAGTGCTCTACACATTTTAATTGAATAGTGTTAAATTGGTAATTGAGAAGAAAAAAAAAATTTCAGAGACACTCTGGGTATGCTTGCGTGTTGAAATGTGAAAGCATTGTTTTATTTCAAACTCCGCAATCGTCTATGTCTAAAAGCCGGACTGTCATGAATACACCACCATCTGTTGCAGTGATGTCTGCATCACAAGGATGACTAGTCTTTGTGACCTTCCGTCAGAGGCTAAGGCGTTGTGCTGCTGAGCCTAAGGATGTGGGTTCGATCCTGGCCGCCGCGGCAGCTTTTCTGATGAAGGCGGAAAGCCGAGATACCTGTGTGTTGGAGATTTCAATATTCCCCGGTGATCAAAATTAATCCAGAGCCCTCCACTATGGCAGCTCCTCATAACCCGGGTTAAACCCTCCCCACCCCCTTCCCCCCTATTTTTTTGTAATCGCGTCGTAACAACCACATTTTCAAGCTCCTGCTGAGGTAGTGGCTTCAGAGACTTTTGAAGTACAGGCAGCACCAATAGCAGATACCTGTTCAGTGGTGCGATTGTGTCCTCGATACCAATCGGCGTAATTCTTTTCTTGTTGCGTCGCTTCCTTCTTTTGTCTGTTAACCACGAGTGAGAGGCTTGGCCAGTCGCCCTCGTTAGCCCTACCCACATGCTATCGACGTAAGCATGCTCTGCTACTTCTGTAATCATGCTCAAATCGCTTGTGAAGGCATAAGTGCATGTCTCTCACACGTTTCTCAGTTGAACGCCACAATACATCTCCTAGGCCCGCCTTTAATTAGCTAGGGCCAAGGATCAGGTGTGTTGTGGGTATCTGCGCTGCTAGAATTGCATTCCATAGGCCGAGATTGAAAGTCATCTAATCTCTTAAGTGCAGAGCACTTAAGGGGCTTGCCTTATCATCGTAGCTCACTTGCTGGACCCAAGTAGAGCCGCGCGGCGTTCCGTCGTAGCGGCTGTCGCCGAGGCGCAACCCAGAGGCTTCGAAAGCCAAGCGGTTTATATGGTCATAAGCGTTCGAAACTCGTGAACTGCTGGTGCTTGTCATACATCTCCCCGTTGTTTAGTGCAAAGAACACTGCAGGTACATGTGAGGCAAGATATATGTCATTAACCGGCATTTAGTTAGGAACGCTTGTTGGGTTGGCTTTTACGATAGTAAGCGAAAAAAAGTGGAAGTGCAATGCCAGCACGTGCGGGAGGAAAAAGCAAGCACAAAAAGAACAGAACTCCCGCTGGCACAGTTTCAGGCAGGGGGCATGCGCGAGCACTGCGAAGGCGGGAAATTTGATTTGCATTGGGTGGTAGCAGTGAGCGGATAACGGCGCTACCGCCCATTATGGCGAATCTGCACTTCCGACAGCTTTCACATTGAGTGGAATGGCTTTAAATTTTTTTCCCTTAGTTTTAATCTCTGCGTCGTCGCCAATTTCTGGGACCATCCTCCTCGGTCACGCCAGTCCTGGATTTTTCTGTGCCGCATTGAAGCAAATAAAATAAATTCGAGCATGCAATTTGAGGAAGGAAAATTTCAGCACGCAATCTTGGCACCACCACAACTCGTGGCTCTAGCCTTACTAAAAGGTGGACCCAGTGCATGTGTTGCGGCCTTCGACTTGAAAAACGTCGACAACCAAAGCATTCAGTGAAATCTACCGTAGGTTAGTTTGACATTGCTTGGCTAGTCAATAGGCCCAACATCAATGTAACAAGGCTGAAAGTACATGTAGCTACAGCCAGTGGCAATGACAGCTGCTGTCAGAAGCTTAAGGCTGAAACCCCACTTCCCATTTGGTTGTGACATCAACATTCAGGGGGATTGGCCGATGACATTGAAAGCTGTAACCACAAGTTCGCAGCCAGTCGACCAAATCTGATTTGGAGGCAGGATCACCGTAGAGAACCAAAATTCTCACACACACACTTGGCGGGATTGGCAAGTAACAATGACAGCTGCCGCCGAAAAGCTCATGGGTGGATCACCCATTCCTTTTGGCAGTGGCGTCAACGTAACCACTCAATGGAGAATGGCGCTCAATTGGACATGAATGCTTTCGCATTTTCAACTCTCAAAAAAGTGCTTGGGTGACCTTGGAGTCTTTTTTTTTAAATTAAGTGCAGAGCACTTTAAGGGTTCACCCTGTCGTCGTAGCTCGCTGTAACGGTTGATGTCAAACAACTGCCGGAATCGGGCGGTGCTGCGAGATAACGGACCCAAGTAGAGCCCAGCGTTCCATCATAGGGCATCCAGCAGAGGCTTTGAAAATCAAGCGGTTTATACAGTCATAAGCGTTCGAAACTTGTGAACCACTGGCCCTGTTGTTAAGCGCAGAAAAAACTGCAGGTATTTTTATGTAACTAACCAGCAGCACCCGCGTTCATTTAGTTAGGAACGCTCGTTGGGTCGGTTTTGCGATAGTAAGCAAAAAAAGGGTGACAGTGCAACACTGGCTCGTGCGGAAGGAACAGCACGCGCGAAAAGAACAGAACTCCAGCTGGCGCTGTTTCAGGCAGGGGGTGCGCGAGCACTATGGAGGCGGGAAATTTGAATTGCATTGGGTGGTAGCAGTGAGTGGATAACGGCGCTACAGCCCATTATGGCGAATCACTTTCTCTGCACTTCTGTCAGCTTTCACGTTGAGTGGAATGGCTTTAATTTTTTGCTTTCAAGTGTCTAATCTCTGGTGAAAGCGTCTAGCACAGAGATTAATGTTTTCAAAGAGGTCCTTCATTGAAAGTTCTACCCAAATGTGCAGGGTCTTTACATCGTCCATTCTCAGGAACTCGTGTGATCTCTAGGGTGCACCAGTGAACGCTGCCAACCTTGCAGACTCAGACTTGCTAGTTTCATGACCCTGTTGGTGTGCCACTGTCGCCAGGGTTACCATTTTTGTGTGCACGTAAACGGTGTCAACTGTGTTCTCATCCTGTCGTGATGTGTCGTCTGCCATTTGAAGCATCCACATGCGTTTTAGCATGAGGAATGCCTGTCATGTTTGCAAGTGCCATTGGATAACTTATTTCACAGAGAGGCTCGCTGTAGCAGCCTTTTCGCAAAGCAGTCACTTTGCCGTCTTTTGGTGAGCTTCGGGGAGAAAACGAGAATAAAAAGTTGAGATAAGTGATGGGAAACATCTGTTTTTTATTCTTTTTTTCTTCAAACACACTCTCCCCAGTCCATGCCTGCCAAGTTGACATTGAGTACACGTTTACTGAGTATATTGAATGTCTATACGTTTAACTCTTTCAGGGCAACCTGGCGTGGTGGCTCTGTGGCTAAGGCGTTGTGCTGCTGAGCACGAGGACGCAGGGTTCGCTTCCCGGCCATGGCTGCCGCTTTTCTGATGGAGGCGAAAAACAAAAACACGTGTACGAAATTTCAAAGCTGGGGTAACTATGTAAATTGCTTCCTTTTTATCAGGAGATCTCTCTCAGCAAGTTTCAACAGTAACTATTCAGTACAACACATTTTAAATCTATTATAATCTCTGCCCACAAGAGAAAGCCCAGAGCGGGCCAGCATGACATCATCTGCTCCTTGCCCCAAACTGCTGACGTCGGGGCTCCCGTGACTAGGCCGATGCGCTGGCTGCGGTTAGCGCGCACCGCTACGCCGTGTGTATCACGTCGTGGTTTTGCGACTGACATCATGCTGCTCGGGCGCGTGGGGATGGTGAAGGCTTCGGCCAGTTTGGGCGCACGTGCATCCAGAGTGGCAGCGGTGCGGCAAGACTGGTGACGTAAGGTACGTCCTCCTGTCGTGGTGGCCGCTCAGCGTGGGTTTTATCGAAACCGAAACGGACACGAATAAATGACGCCGTAAATGAATGTTTATGCTGCACTCGATCGTCTAACGTGTCATTCTTTGATTAGTGGGCTGGTAGGCATGCATAGCAGCAGGGAAAAAAATGCAACACGAAAATTTTGTGTCAGTACTCCTTTAAAGATCCCCAGGTGGTCAAAATTAATCCAGAGGCCTCCACTACGGCGCGCCTCATCGCCTGCGTTGCGTCGGCGCGTTAAACCCTACAATCAATCGACTCTTTCAGGGCAGAACCAGGAGGAAGAGTAGAGGGCAGGGTGGATGAGGTGCTTGAAGACTGGGTGGGAAATGTGCGGGTCTGGACATAATGCGGGGATGCTGCAGACGGCTCCCTCCTAAATCCCTTCAAATAACTGTTCGAGTAGTGGAAGGCTGCCATGCACAGCTCAACGCCTAAACCCAGGACAAAGTCTTGGACTGAGCCGAGAAGGTGGCAATGGCATACGACGTATAGGCTGTTTCCACCCTTCCCCCGCTGCTTTTTGTCTACCTGACAATAAAGATGTTCGTACCACCACCACCTATGCGTTTAATGCATGAAATGCTTTTCGTAGCATTCAACACATCTTAGAATTTCTGCACGCACCTTTCACACTGTCCTAAAAAAATACGCGCTAGGCAGCTTGTCAGTTCTAGGAATTTAAACGAGGCTTCAGAAATGAAAAACGTGACCATTTAATGACCATTTAAACGTGACCAGTGGTTAATTTTGAAGTGACGAATTTGCTGCGCTGATTATCCCTTGTTTTTGGCAAACTTCGCAAATGGCAAACTTCGCCCATGTCACAAAGTACTGTGCTTTTTCAGTGTCAGTTCCGTGTCGGTTAAGTGCTAGCTAGGCCTGCCTGTCATCCTGTAGTCTTGAGTCTCCACATGCCATCTTCGGTGTCCGTTCGTCGGTGATTAGTTCTGCTGCCAGAAAACGAAAACTTTCGTATTTTCAAGACAAGCTGGCAATCTGGAATGTTGTCCCCGCCGGCGAGAACAAAGAACGACGGTGCTTGGTACAGTAACCCAGCTAGCTCCTTTTCAGCAATTTTGAGTGCGGCAAAGAGAACAAAGTTCGCTAAAAGGCGCCCGCCCTTTCAGCATAGGCTTGGCCCTTGGAACGGCTTAAAGGAGCCATGAAGACAAAATACAAGTTGGGTTTATTAGAAAGACTGCATAGTCCTGATAACAATGATACCAATATCATCGCAATCTTCGAACAAATAACCGAGATATTAAAGAAAACGTGTGAAGCAGTCGCGACCCCCTAGCCAATTTCCCGCAACTTTTCTATGACGTCACGGAACCTTGTTTGTGCGATTGGCGGCCGCCTAACTGACCTGTCGCGACGACACATGACTGGACGTCTGTAATGGGGACTCTAGTTCCATTTGACCGCATCACTTGAATGCTAACGTGCAGTTAACGCACTGAAAATTATGTTTTTTTGTTGGCCCGTATGACGTCATTCTTGCTCATAACACGTCACTGTGGCGCAAAATTTCAAACTTTTTAAATACTTCTTGCGTTTTTTTCGTTAAAAAACATCTTTTGTGGCTCTAATGAAGCTGAGTGAGATACTGAATCCTAGTTCTTTCAAATTAAACGAAGTTGTATTTTCTCTTCATGGCTCCTTTAAGGCGCTGAAAAGTGCCAAAAGGCAAGAGTTGTACTTAAGATACGTTGGTGAATACAGGGGTAAGTGAACTTGCTTTTTTGGAGTGCAGTGTAGTGACTGAGCTTGTGGGAAAGCAGCCGGCGCAAGTCGCGCAGTTTTTTTACGGTGAAATAAATTCCTGAAGGGTTAGTTCACCATCACTGATGCCTAACATTTTGGTTTCGTTTCTGCTTCATTCACGCGAGTATGAACTCAAAACTTTCATGTAACGAAAACCCGTATGTAACGAAAACTTGCGAATTTTTGTCAACTTCGTCATATCCAGGTTTAACTGTACACCTCTCGCGATCACTGTGTTCCCGGATGGTTTGCATAGTCGCTCAGCTTCATTATGGGCTCGGGTTGTGAATGCTACCTCACCGTCTCATGGGCAGCATTGTGACCACATCTTCTCGTCTCACAAGACACTAACACCAAGTAACTTGCAGCAGGTGGCCAAGTGGGCAGTGAATATTAGGGGTGGGCGATTGATCAATTAACCTTTCTATCAATCGATCAGTGCTTCAGTCGCAACTAAGTATTTTTAACCGGTTAATCCGTTGAAGGCATGTGAACAAAATGAAACAAGAGTGCCACGTTAAAACTACGCAAGTGTGTCAAGAATCACATTCGTGTCTTAACCCGCCTTTTGTCGGAACAGAAAACGATGCAAATGTGCTCAGAGATAAAAGTGATTCAAACCACAAGGTGATAACCAAGACAGACTGAAAAGTGGCTACTATTAATACAAATATACACAATCAAAAACAGGGAGCGGGCAGTCACATTGCTTTATCGTTGTGAAAAATAACTATGGCGCAAGTAAACCCCAATAAATTGGTGCCCCCCCGCAATTATATAATACACAGCACATGCCTATCTTCCCGATTCTAGAAATAGTGCAAGTGGTGAACGCTGTGGTGCTTACATCAGCGCCATGATCTCCTTACCTTATCTGGAATGTCTGTGAAAATGCTGCGGAGCATATTGGTATAATTCATTATATATTACCATGATTATTATCAAAATATTACTAACCATTTTTCTTTATAAACCAATGCAACTGATTAATCGATCAGAGAGAGAGAGCGATCTTTAATGAAGTCTGACGATGTTAGCTGGGCTAAAATGCCTAACTTGCTACGCCAGTTGATGACAGGATGAAGATGATGGCGATGATGTTCAAGAAGTTGATGCGTACAGATACGGCTAGTTATTTACAGCGACTGGTCTAGACCTGTGTGTTGCAGGTAACCAATTAAAGCGTTCCGATTAATCGGGATAAATTTTTAACCGAT
Organism: Haemaphysalis longicornis; assembly: GCA_013339765.2. Classification (NCBI taxonomy): domain Eukaryota; kingdom Metazoa; phylum Arthropoda; class Arachnida; order Ixodida; family Ixodidae; genus Haemaphysalis; species Haemaphysalis longicornis. The sequence continues at coordinate 22,377,057 of CM023457.1, forward strand.
GCCCAGCCCTAGTGCATATACCTAGGGTTGTTCGTTTTCAAGCAAAACTTGATTTTACACCCTGAACATGTTTCAGGAGAATCAGGTTAACCCCAATACTACCCCGAATGGACCTTCTCAAAACAACGATTTGCACAGTCGTGCGCTGATGGTCCACGGTTCTCAACCAGTATGTGCTGGAAGCAAGCCTACAAACACAGCTTCTGAATTCATTGAGCATTGGCACGACTACTGCTCACTACCTCAGGCTAGCAAACGCTGCACTGACATTGTTGTGCCAAGCTAATGGAGGCCGTGCTGTGTAGGGAACTTCTTCCCACTTGAGATACGTTCAGCGATCAGACAGGTCTTGAATGAAGAGCGACACGTTGCACAAGCAGATTATGTTTATTGTAAACAAGGATGAGTGAAAAATGGTGACCAGCTTTTTGTGAACAAAATGTTTCATTTCTTAGAAGTTAATCAATTTTCTTTATTGTCATCATTACCGATTTATTTCCAAACAATTGGCAAATTTTGGACAGCCTTTTCTCGAAAACCGTGACGTTCCCTGGATTGCCAGCTTGAAATAAACACAAATTTTAGCACGTTAATATCGTGATACCAACTAAAATAAATGTCTGTATTACTTGGTACATCTGTAGATTTAACCCGAAAAAACCCCAATTTCGGAATGGTTTCGCAAGACAAAAAACAAAAAATTTCTCCCCGACTGTTAGAAAAATAGCACCCATTTTTACCCCCGCCCCTTTTCTTTTAATTATAAAATCCGAAAACAGACAACCCTACATATACCCTAACAGCAAAAGCTCGTTACAAGATATACTCAATAGACCCAGAACACACTTCTTGTAACCAAGGTCTCTCATATGTGATGGCAAACATAGGAAAACCAACCACCAACCAAACTGTTTTCGTTCAAATGTCTCATAACTGTTTCTTGCAATGAAGTTTTACTGTACCAGTTTTACGGGTTGGCGTAAGGTCCAGGAAGCAATATTTTGTCATGGTATGTAGGACTTAAAGGCTCATTAAAAGTAAAAAAAATTGACCACATATCTTTAGTGCATATGTCGTTGACAGACAATACAGTGCCTCCTCTCACGCTCTCCCTTTTTCCAATCGTGCCTCTTCTGCCACAAGAAATGCTCAAGATTTGCCAAAGCCAATTCAATTTTAAAGTTCTGTGGCTAAGCGCGCCTTCTATTGGAACGTTTCGTTACTGTTGGAATGCCGCCACAAGGCCTAGCCTTGGGAGTGAGCTTTTTGTATTCCGAGGTCAAAATGTTGTTCTCAACGCGTACTTTACTTGCTTTTGCAAATATCAGACCCAGTTATGCTTTGATGTTTTGCCTCAAATATGTGTAATGTTTTCTTCTTGCTGAACAATTAAGACAAATATGGAGCACGTTTCAAGATTTAGCAATTTGGAAAGGTTCTGCCCATATAACCTTCCCGAAGAATTTTATCTTTTGGCCGGGTGACTGATTTGAGGGACATACCAGAATCTTCTAGTTAAAGTAGCTCAAGACTAGTCTTTAGAACTGCGCCAGGCCTGCACCGCCATACTTGGGCGTGCAATACAACTATGTGGGATTGGCGAAAAATGCATGGGCCAACAAAAGTGCCGTGGAAAGAAAAACATTTTTCCTTCTTTGAGTATTCCTTCACAAGTGCGTCGCACTGATCAGCATGTTCCCGTTCTGTCAATGGCTCAAACACTGACATTTTTGCGCCTCCTAGTAACGTATGCAGTCTTCACAGCATCTCTTCAATGTTCTTAATGGTGGTGTGTAGCAACTTTAAAAACCAACCAAACCACTGCACTTCAGTCTCCAAGGATGGCATTTCACTGCCACGGCTGAAGGTTTCTGAACCTTCCTTTAGGAATTGTACGTAGAGATCAGTGAGAACATAGGGCAATTCGCAAACAGAGCTACAAAATATGTTCACTTTCACACAGCCGAACTTGTAAATGCAGTAGTTTAACTAAGCTTTTCTTCGTGGCCTCCTCCTAAGTTTCAGTTCACAACTAGCTGTGCACTCAGAAACTGCAATTTGTAGCCAACTTCTAAGAAATTGGCTGAATCAAGTTCACCGCATAAAAAATGGCCATAGCAGCCCAAATTGTCCACAATTGGGCCAACTCAGCAGAGTATGATGAACAAATCCACAAGGGCAGCTGCATTCTAGACTGCAAAAACGCTACAGGACAGTTCCATTTTCTTCACAGGCCTTGAAGGTGCTCCACTCAGCCAATTGAAACGACGGACACCGCAACGGTCCATCAAAAAATAACTTTATTCTCTCCAACCACGATACAGGTACTCATATAGTAATCATTCTCACAATCTCAAGTAAACTGAACACAAACCAAGACGAACAGTCATCCTGAGTGAAGAAAAATAAAACGATCAAAGTGAACAAATGGAAGAACACAGATGAACAGCAATGAATGGGATCGAAAAAAAAAAAAGCTATGAAAAAGGAACAACTCGGGGCGTGATGCGGCACGTGAGACTGTCCTTGGGCTACAGTGCTTCGCAGACAAAAAAATAAGAAAGATTTAAACCCAAACAGAGAGAAAGAAACAGATCTACACTGCCCTCAAAGATGCAGAGCAATGGGGGAACCTAGAGGAGGAGGGGGGAAGAAAACCGCAACAAAAGGGTAGGCAAGGTGGCACCACGGAAGAACAAGTCCTCGTCGACACAGGCACTTTCCGCCGACTTGCCACAATTGCACAGAGTGTGCCAACCTTCCACAAATCCCTCCAGACTTCCTTAGTCTCCCTCATCGCTTGGAGACGCAAACAGCTCTGGGTTGGTGCAGACACCCGGAACGACGCACTCATCCGGCATCCTCCTGCGGGAAGGATACGGCGACACGGTGGCTTCGGCTTTGAAGCCGGCCGCATCTCCGCCCGCGCCGATGGCACCGGATACGACGGGTGTGACTGCGCCTGCCGCAGCGCTGTCGTTTGCTCCCACTCGCTGTAGTGACGAAGGCCCTTCTCCTTTCTCCGAAAGTGCAACAGGCCTGTCTTCCGGGTCTGGACCACAAGCCTCCCGAGGGCTTCCTTCATCCGGCTTCTCAAGTGCGAGTGCAGATTCAACTTCCGTCGTGGCAGTATCACTTTCTTGTTCGGGCTTTGCTTCAGGCTCTGTTTTATCACCGTGTTCTTTGCCAAGTTCCAGAGGCACCTCTGCACAGGCCGGAGCTTCATCCACTGGTACCGAGCCAACAGTAGCCGACTCGGAGGCCACAGGCGACTTGTCGAGCTCCCCCTTAGACTGCGAACCATCCGCTGGCACTTCTTCGGCCACAACCAGCGAAGCATCTCCCGTCACTTCTGTCTGGGACTCGACTTCTGGCAAGGGTGCCTCGAGAGGTGTTGCTTCAGGTACGCTGTTTGGGGCAGACACTCCGGCAAGCACTGCATCCTCCAGAGCTAGTTCCGACGTCAGACCTCCAACGGACGGTGCTCCGGCAGAAGCAAGATCGGCGGCATCAGCAGTCTCCTCTGGCACAGTGCCGTCGGCAGATGTTGGCCCGCTCTCGTCTTCATGACGCGTCGGCGCTGCGCTCTCAAGGACAGCCGTCTCAACCTTGACTTCTGACTCCTGTTCCTCAAAAGATGCTGCTCCAGCCGGAAGCTCCAGCACTGGCTCTTCGGTGCGGATCACCACAGTCACGTCCTCGTCGCAAGAGTCCTCTTCGAAAGTGGCCGGCTCTTCCCTAAGCGGTGCTGCTGCTCCTGGCGGAGCGTCCAGGCACAGCTCTTCGGTAGGAAGCTTCGCAGTCGCATCATCTTTGCTGGAATCATCCTCAACAGTTGTCAGAACTTCCAAAGTGGTCCGTTCTTCCTCGAGAGGTGCTGCTGCTGCTGCTGGAGCCTCCGGCAGCAGTTCTTCGATGGGAACCGTCGCAGGCTCACCATCTGCCCTAGAGTCCTCCGCCGCAGTTCTCGTTTCTTCGAAAGCGGTCGCTTCTTTCACTTCTTCGGGAGCGAGGTCTCCGGCAGGTGTCGTCCCAGCTTGATCTTCGGCCAGTGTGTCGTCTTCGACCACTGGCGGCAACAGCTCCTCAGTTACACCTCCTTGACCATTGAGATTGGCGTCGGTTCCCTCTTCCAGCAGCTCGGCATCTGCAGCAGGCTCTCCAGAGTTTTCCTCTTCATCCAACTTGTCTCCGCGGGCTTCAAACTCTGCCTCCTCAACTGCTTCGTCTTGGAGTTCATCGTCCTTGGCCTCTGGAATGTCAGATCCCCCACCGATAGCCGTTTCGACACCATCACTGCCTTTAGGCTCAACATCCGAGCTTGTGACGGTCTTGGATACGCCGGAGTCTTGGGCCTCCACAACTGTCGGGGCTGCGGCATCGCCTTCATCTCCAGTTCCGGAGGTTGGAGCAGCCTCTGGAGTTTCCTGGGAGGCAGAGCCCTGCGCAGCATCGCTGGGGCTCACGTCGCCCCCGCTGTCCTGGCCTTTGAGCAGCTTCCCCAGGACGTCGATGCCCATGTCCAACAGCCTCACGACGTAGCGGCCGTTCCGCTCCCCCAGAAATTCCGCCAGGAGCGAAGAGGCGGGTTCTGACTCGGCAAGGCGCTGGAGTTCTTCCGTCGCCTCTTCACCGAGCTTTCCCTCGGGGACGTCCAGCGTGCAGTGAACGGCGAACAGGGGAACTTCCACCAGAGAGCTCGGCAGAGGGCGGATTCCGGACACCTCCACGGTGTCGCAGTTGCCATAATCGACAAAGTGCACCAGGGCGGCGGCCGAGTCCGAGGTCTCCAGGACGGTGGCCCGGTAAGGCGTCTCGTCCGACCAGAAGACCATGCAGGGCTGGGACATGTCCACCGTCGCGCCGTCGCCAGGGGGCAGCTCGAACAGCTGCGCCGTGAGGGTCTCCAGAGCGTCCAGCTGCTCGACAAGCTGCACAAAGAAGTCGGTCGGCGACTCCACATGGCTGACCTGGACTTGCACCTTCTGGTGGAGCGGGACTTCGCAAACGGTATAGCCACTCCGAAGCGGAAGCTGGGTGAGGAGCTCGGTTCCATCTGCGGTGAAAAGACGAACCGCCGGCTTGATGCCGGGTGCCACCGTTTCAACTTGCAGCTCTGCATCCAAGACAAGCTCCTTGAACTTCTCCAATGCACTCGGTCCAGCAGCGCCCTTCAACCCGGCAAGCTGGCACTCCATGCAGAATGGCTCCAAGCGAAACTCTTCCGAGTCGAGAGTCACAACCGACTGCACAGACTCCACATTGCCGTAGTCCACGAAACGAACCTTCAAACCGCCCTCGGCGGCAGCCCCTTCGACCCTAGCCCTGTACCAGAGGCCATCCGCAGAGTAGAGGGCGCCGTACAGGGTCTCGCCATCGGGATTGTCTACAACCGCAGCGCTGCCCACGCCCAACACCTCCTGTAGCTTGTCTCCCAATGCCTCGAGATCGGCTTGGCGGACCAGGGGCAACACGTAGAATGAGTCGAGCCCGTCGACGTGGGTCACGGTACAGCCCTCACGGGTCGGTGCCTCAGTCACAGCATCTGCAGAAACAGGGGCGGGTACGGCTTGCTCCTCAGTGTGGGATGTGGGCGCCGCTTGCGGCTCTGTGCTGGGCGCTGCAAGCTTCTCCTTGAGCAGTGCGGTGATGTCTGCCCCGTCCTTGAACAGCCTCACAGTGACCTCCATGCCCCACGTCAGCACCTGAAGCTCCAGCTCCGCATCGGCCACAAGTTCCGTGAACGCGGCGTCGGCGCCCGCAACACCGGCGAGCTCCTTGGCCCCGTCGAGCTTACACTTGTAGCAAAACGGCGGGATTTCCAGAAACTCCGGCGCGATCTCCCGAATCTCGGGCACGGTGTCCACGTTGCCGTAGTCGATGAACTGGACGTTCATGTCCCTGACGACCTTGGCGCGGTACCAAGCGCCGTCCTTGGGGTAGAAAGCCACGCAGGGAAGCTTGGCGCACGGCGCCACGATGGGCAGGGGAGCGTTGACGTAGCACTCCTCGAGACGCGTGGCCATCTCTTCCAGCGCAGACTCCTGCTCTTTGAGCATGACGTAGAAGCCCGAGAGGCTCTCCGTGTGCATCACATAGGCCGCCAGCTTGCCAGAGATTTTCGACAGCGGCGGGTAACAGGGCAAGATTTTGTGGGTGCTTTGCGCTGTGCCGAGCAGGGGGGTAGGGCATCCCATAGAGAGAGAAACGGGGGGGAGGGAGAGAGAAAAGCACATTCAGCGGTTGACCGACCACAGCAAGCCTGCAGCCAAGCCACAGCCAAGCCACCACAAGCAAGGGCACCTCTCCCAAAAGGCACGACACCATGCAGCAAGCAAGGGCAACATGCAATAGTATCCAGGGCTAATGGTCCTCAACCAGAAGCTGTCACAACTTAGGCAAGCACTTTCTCCCTTCCGAACAAGTCTCAACTTGCTGTGCACAAGTTGTTACGAGCCAAGAGTCGCGTTACACAGGCACACGTGCAGTATGACGCAGACCATCAGAGGCAACTGGCATTTCAAACAGGCCATTAAATGTCCACCAGGAGGAAAGAAGAGTGAACCGATGAGTGACAGGCCTTAGCCCCGTGTGCCAACACGTCATGAGATGTGAATGAAGAAGACCCCTGATGCACCGGCAATAGAGGACGTGCAGTCTGAAAGCACTCGAGTGAGCCCCGATAGCAGGTTCCTTCGGAATGGAAACCACATGATTTCACCGCCCGTCGCAGAGTGTCTGCAAAACGACTCTCGCGGCTAGAATACAGAGTTGGCAAACAACGGCACTCTTCACTCCTCTCGGGGACTGTTGTCCTGACTGTCGGCACAGTTATCATCCCGATTCTCGTCGCCGTTGCCATCACCGCTCTCTTTCTCTTTCTCCTCTGCGCTGCCACTGCCACCATCGTTGGCACCGGCGCTGCCCTCGCTACCACCCTCGACGTTTTCAACGTCGCCACCGGCTTCACTAGCCTCACAACTAGCCTCGTCGCCGCCTTCAACGTCAACTGCTGCCTCCTCAGGACTACCAGCATTGGCGGCACCATCATTACCACCATTCCCGTCATCACCATCATGATCATCAGGCTCACCACGATGTAGGGCCCGTGGCTGCGTGGGTGCAGCAGGTGGTGCTGCCACTCCATTGGTTTCTGGAGCGCGTTCTGCCTGGACCAGAGGAGCTTTCTCAACCGCTGGAGGCGATGTCTCTACCACCGGAGGAGCTTCTTTCTCGGCCACCGGAGGAGCTTCTTCCTCGACCGGCGGAGGAGCGGGGGGCGGAGCGAAGGAATCCAAGACATTCACCTCGTCGTCCCCGGAGGTGTCAAACAGGGAGCCGGCCACTTTGGCCGCATCAAGCTGCCGATCAACCTGCACACAGGAATGGGGAAGTCAAGCATGCATCTAGCCAAGCCAAATCGGTTGAACCCTGCAAGCAAAGCACAGGAACGTACAAGGTTCTGCAGAACGGCGAAACTGGTGAGGAAAGTGAGCTGCAACGTTAACTTTTGCTGTTGAACCACTAAATTGCGCCGCCACGAGAGATGACACATTTCATGTCCGGAAACGAATGTGATAGGCAAGTGAAAGGTCAGATGTCTCAAATTTCCTTGAAACACTCCTTCAGTCTTTGCAAAAGCGCCATTTGGGCAGAATCGGAATGAAGAAGGCATAGTACACCCTCTGTAGAGTTAGTTTAGATCAATTTTTTGGGCCATGGTGAGTTTGGGGGCAGGGGAAGGTGCAGGAAAACAACGGGACCCTCCATGTTTACATCCTCCACTGCAGTTTCGCAGAAACACCTTGCCAACAGAAACTCTTAGCATGCAAGGTGACGCACACACAATGAGCCGCAGTGACATGATGCATTAAGACCAACGAGTCTGCACAAAATCTCAAACCAATTCTTGTCACTCCAGTGCAGAGGTCTGCTACCAGTAGGTGCAATCAAACTTAGCGATCGGCTTGGTACGATTTGCAGAAAAACCAGCCTTGTCTTGCTATTGGAACCCCAAGAAAGGAAAGAAAAATACACAGCAGCGACTACTAGTGAGGACTAGGAAAAAATGAAGCCCACGCTCAATAGAACAAAAAAAAAAACTTTCCGTTTTGGATCTCACTTCCTGTGGGGTACCTAGAAGAATAAAGTCAAACCATTTTCACGCGATCCAATGGCAGTCGATCAAGAATGAGCCGATGACAAGAAACGCCGCACGACCCGTCAACCCACATCCACAGAGTCGCAGAGTGAGCGCTGGACCTCACCTGCAAGACCAGCTCCTTGTACAAGATCTTGGAGGACAGCTCCTTGGTGTCCACGGGGAAACTGGCCGACAGGACACACTGGAACGCTTGGCCCGGCTGAGTTGTCAGCTCTGGCGGGATTTGCTTCACCTAGAAGAGAGAAGGAGACAAAATTAAAGCCGTTCCACTCAACTTGAAAGCTGTCAGAAGTGCAGAGTAGTGTGATTCGCCATAACGGGCTGTAGCGCCGTTATCCGCTCACTGCTACCACCCAATGCAATTCCAATTTCCCGCCTTCGCAGCGCTCGCGCGCTCCCTGCCTGAAAGTGCGCCAGGGGGAGTTCTGTTCTTTTTGTGCTTGCTTTTCCGCCCGCACAAGCCGGTGTTGCACTGCCACTTTTTTTCGCTTACTATAGTAAAAAACCAACCCAACGAGCATTCCTAACTAAATGAACGCAGGCACTGCCAGTTAATTACTTATACTTTGCCTCAAAATGTACCTTAGTTTCCTTTGCACTAAGCAACGGGAGATGTATGACAAGCGCCAGTAGTTCACGAGTTTCGAACTTTATGTAACTATATAAACCACTTGGCTTTCGAAGCCTCTAGGTTACACCGCGACGATGGAACGCTGTGTGGCTCTACTTGGGCCCAGCAAGCGAGCTACGACAACAAGGCAAGCCCCTAAAGTGCTCTGCACTTAAAAGAGGGCCAACACACAAACTACAAGCGTCCTAGCCACCCACGACCTCTGTTCCCACCCTCTACAATCGACCAAGTAGCAAACTCACGACTGCTGTTTTTTGCACCAACTGCTAAGAGCACATTACAAACGACGGATGTATTCACACAAATGCCAACAGACACTCGAAAAGTAGACTGCACATAACTGCTGAGGACAGGGACCATAACAGAGCTCCTCATCTGCCACGAGGGCAGTGGGGCAGGATTTGCGCTAGTTTATGGAACAAATTCAAGGGTTTTCAAGGACCTTCAAAGCTCTGCGTGTGAGCTTTCCAGGACGTTTTCTGCTAGAAATCCAAGTAAGACCGACGTTCAGGGGACGATGGAGACTTGAAATTATGAGAAATCGCCGAAAAGGGGGAATGTTTCCCGAGCCAACATTTCAACAAGGGAACCTGGCTTCGAAAAAGTCCTCTGATGAAACAAAATGTCCAGCGACGCTCACTTTTTCGACAATTTCTCATCACAGACGGGTACACAGATAACCAGTGTTACAAAATGCAAACTTTTATTCCCTAAAAATCAATCAAGCCACAACACCCACTCAGTCTTTACATAGCTTTTGAATTTTTGCATCAATGTGCTGTTTGTTCTTGGCAGTCTTCTTAGCCTGTCTGACTTCATGATACAAGTAAAAGCACTCTACCTCCGTTTTTTTCTGCATATGAGTCAGCCAAAGACGTTAATTCTGCAACACCGGCTTCTACTCCCTTTTCTTCTTTTCAAGAGTTTCAACCACTTCATCAATGCACCGTTTGTTGTTCCGGTTTGCATCTTCCAGCTTCTGCCCTTGCTGGGTTTCCAAGAAGGCATGGTATTGGTTCCACATACAGGCCACACATGCTCTCAATCCTTTTGTGATAGGCACAATCAAAAATGCCACTTGCTGCGTCTACAGCATAACAGACAATGCATTGTGAAATGTGAGAAATTTTATGTTTTCTACTAAAACCTGGCGATTCACGTTGAATCCTCTCTCTACGCTTGCTTGGCCATGACAAGCATATACAGCAGCCTTACAACCTTCCAAAGCTCAACATAAGCTGGGCCGACGTCCAGAAAGTCAAGAAAAACTTGTCAAGTGCATGAGAGCTTCTTTTAAACAGCTGCACCTCATGTTTGTGCTCCTGAAGCAGCTCAATAAACTGTGCAATCACAGTATTGCTTGAATGCTCGTGGATTCTCTCTGCTGCAATAAGTGCACGCAGAACTTTCTTGAAGACTTCCAGGCACTCACCCGGCTTAGACGACATCTGCCTGGGGTTTCGTGAAGAGAGGCCTCCCACAACGGGATATTGTAGGTGGATTTTCTCCAAGATCCTTTTTGTGACACTCAAAAGAAATTGCTTGCACTGCATGCGAAATTCAAATGCATCTTTTGCCCTTCCTTTGTGGCTTTCAAAAATCAGCTTTGCTGTGTGTCTGACATCCATCTTCTCAAGTGGCATATGGTTGTTTAAATCTTCAAAGTCAATTTTCAACAGGCCGGTGATTCCCGCTGATGATACAAGTACAGAAAGCTTGAGAAATTTTGTTAGCAGCCTTCGGACATTATTCTCAAGGTCTCTTGCCAGAAAAAACAAAGGAAAAAGAAAATACGAGTGCCTTGTCTGTCTGAAAATGTGTTGGAAATGGCTGGAGGGCCATGGCAATGACAACTGAGCTTTGCTACCAGAAGCGGGTCACAGCAAAAGTCACAGACACTCTGAAAGGAAGCCCACTTGGGAAGCTTCACTTCCTCTCTTCTTGCCACTTCCACCTGCTATTCGACATCAGGCTAAAGGAGCAGAATCCGCTCTATCACCGGCACATTCTCAATCCACTGATGTGCACAAAACTTGAGAGGAAACAGAGTCTTGTCCGGTGACAGCCAGGAAGTCTCCCCTCCTGGCAGGTGCATCAAAAAACAACCTGCTCACACTCGAGAGCAAAATGTCCAACCTCCATTTGCTTGCTGTAAGAACTTCCTCGTAGGCATTATGTACAGTGTGCAAGCTACAGCTGCCCAAGTTTAAGCACCTCACCTGACAGTGCTTCCCAAGGTACTCCTTTAGACTTCTGGAACGCCTTAAGATTCACATTGGGCCCATCCATAGATATTTGCACTACTTTATGTAATACCCCTGTTGCACGGGCACTTTCAACCGCAACCGAGTTGATCCGGATTGAGCTCAATCCAATCCGGATCGGGCGCTGCTACACAGCAGTTTGTATCACGATTGAGCGTGATCCCGCTCGAACTCAATCCCGGTTCCCCAAGAGCGTTTGAGGTTTCCAAGCACGATCGGACAAAAGCGGTGATACTCTCGTCCCCGCTGAGTAATGGCACAGAAGTTGGCAGCTTCAACTAACACCACAAATTGTATCAAATAACTTGACCCAAAATAAGCATGAAATAACATTTATATAGTTACATATGCCTACGACTGAGCAAGGTTACCAGACACCGGCCATGCAATACATTTTTGGCACCATCTGGTGAATGTGAGTGCAACCGGTGCAACTTCTCCATTGGGATTGAAACATGCCGTGTAGCAGTAGCGGTGCGTCGAGTGCGCTCGAAATGTCAATAGCACCAACTAGCCCAACTTGAGGTATTGAAAGTGCCCTTGTGACAGCGGTATAAAGGGAAGTGGTTACAAGGCATTAAGGAGCTTTCTTTGTAGGTCTTCAGCCCTGACATGGCCCGCCCATAAACATAGATGTGAAGTAGTGTGCGGTGACCGACTGTGATACATGCCAGTACAGCAGGTGACCGTCCATTTGCTTTTGCTGGCAATGCTCATTCAGAGACTCGTCGAACAACACAACGTAACAGTCGCTGTTACCTATCTCATGCCGCAGAGAGGACAGGAAGAATGGCCTCAGACCATGGCACGCGATATACGAGTACTTCTGCTCTCCACAGGTAAAAGCTAGCGCTACCTCACTGTCCGGAAACATCCTTTTAAACAATTCATTCACCCGTGATGAGAAATGATATGAATAGTCAAAGTTACAACCTTCAATGTCCACAGGACTTCTGCATCCATCACAAGTTCGTGCTTCTTGCACGTATCCATCAAATGCGACCCCTACGATGGCTCTGGGTGCCGTTCATTTGGTCGACATTCTGAGATCGCCGAGATGCTTCTCATCACGCCATTACTCCCGGCTGCTTGCATGTACTCGCTATGTTTTGCACTTTTTTGGTGACTTTTCAGAGCAGACTCCCCCATGGCAGTGATGTCAAGGGACTTGAAGCAAACTGAATTTTGCCTCGTGCGACTTTGACGCGTTTGGCGCAAGCCAGGGTCGTTATTTGTCGTTCAGCAACGACTACTGAAATTTGCATTTTTCAGGCGTTGGTTGCCCGCACGTTCACAGACACACACGACGCTACATCTGCACAAAATGTCACGATACAGTCGTACACGCAAGCCGAGCAGACAAAGCAGCAGTTATCGCTGTTCTCAACTGGAAGCTGGAAGTAACAGCAAATGGTGGACACGCCAATCAATGTGGCCGCAAGACTCATGTTTACCTGTCTCAATTTCAACAAACTTGCAGCGGAAATTAGGAGGGTTAACATTTTTTCAAACATAATCACTGGATCTTCACTAAAAATTAAAAAGTTGAGAAATTCAAGGATCTTCAAGGGTCCGTTAAAAATTCCAGGACTCTCACGGCCGTGAAAACGGGATTTTCCAATATAAGGGTTCTCAAAGGTTTCAAGGGCCCGCACGAATTCTGGGGTGGTGACCGCATCCCTCAAAGACTGACAACAGAATTGCATTCTGCTTCACCAACTATTCACCCCTCGCCAAAGTCTATCGCGAAAGGTGGAACACTGCTCCCCACTATGCTGAGCAGTGGGACCTCAAGTGCTTCCATCTGTGAAAGGAAGCGGCGGTGCATCTGACGGGAAGAGAAGTAGACAAGCGCTTCTCTTCCCGTCCTGTCATGATGCAACGTCGCTTTCTTTCAAAGTTACGTACCGACCAGCCCAAGTTGAAATTGAAACTCTTCTGTGCTTCCATCTGGTGAACGACACATAAGCTTCACACGAATGCATTCAGTCCGGCACACTCAGGACGAGAAACTGTTCCGTTCGGATTACCACTGCCTGTCCGACACACTTTCACCGGTTAGCAGACACCTGGAACTAAGTGAAGGGAAAGAAGGAACGCACCTCGGTGTGATGCACCACCCGGGTGCCGCCCAGGTCGACAAAGAAGAGCTCGAGCTTGGAAGGGGACGGCCGCGACCGGACCACGGCGCGAGCCCACGGGGTGCTCAGGGGCTCCCCCGCCGACCCCTGCTCGTTGCCGCCGGGCAGTCGCGCCACGCAGCCTTCTCCCGGCACGGGGTTGCGCAGCTGGGGCGCCGCCTCGCCAGCCTTCTGCAGCGCCTCGGTCAGCGGCTCCACCCCTTCCACCAGGCAGCACCACACCTCTGACAGCGACACCACCGCCGTCACCTGCGAGAGAGGCGAGAAGAGGGCTGCCATCACAGCTTCCACGTCTTCTCAAAACTGGAAAGGAAAAATGCGGAAGCTTTAAAGCGGGCACTGTCGAATAAAAGCACAAGCACCATTAAAGGGGGACGTGGGTCTTGAACAATTTCGTTGAATTTTGAACTTAATTCAGCACAGTCTTGCTGCTTTTTTTCCACTGGTTTGAAATATGCCATCATTTTTTGAGTAAGTCAATTGGTTCCCAAGATAATTAGAGGTAATTAGCCATTTTGGGAGAAACAATAGACAAAACAGTGCTAACCACAAAACTGTAATTTTCATATTTTCTAATACTATGAACACTGGTAAATGCACTACAGGAAGCAGTTTCTAGATGTATGGCTTGGAACTAATTTTACAGCTCAATAAACTTCGGTGTTTGAAATAAGCATTCAAAGTGGTTCCTTGCCACTGGTGCCATCAAACTTCATTGAGCTACAAAATTAGTTTCAAGCTATGCATAAAAAAACTGCTCCCTATAGTGCATTCACCAGTGTATTTCATAGTATTAGAGAAATATGAAGACTACAGTTTTGTAATTAACAGTTTTGTCTATTGTTCCCCCCAAAATGGCTAATTACCTCTATTCATCTTAACTAGTTGACTTACTCAAAGAATAATGGCATCAGTGGGAAAAAGCAGCGGCGAGCTTTGTAGAGTTTACTTATGTAAAAGAAGTTGCTTTAGGACCCATGTCCCCTCTTAAAGCCGGCCTCACCCCCATGCACAAACGCATTTCTGGAAGGACATTTGTCCAGGGGGAAAATCTGGCAATCACATGAAAGTGTGAAGGACCTAGGGAAACTTGCCATCAATTTCTTATGCGGGGAAAGCGTGACTCGTCGAGCATTACGCTCCAACAGACTAGTTTCCTCGCTTGATTCCAAAAGAAATGCTTATACATTGAGAAAGGATGACAAGTTTCAATGCACAATAAGGCAGCGATGCACAACTTGAAACCACCCCTACTAAATCGATCCGCACTACAGTACACATCGCCATACCTGCCAACCTGGGGACCCCAAAAATCGGGAGACAAAAAAAGGGGGAGGGGGGTTTGCAGCATACGTGACCTGTCTAGCCTACAAAATCAGCCTCAATTTCAAGACCAAAATCTGCAAACCAAGCAAATTCAAAAGGACATTGCTGTTGACCAAGGAATCGTCCACACTCTCCCGCTTATCAGCGCCACCAACAGGTACTCGGTCATTGCCAAATGCAGTTTTATATCGCTTTTCCCAACGTGCACCACGCTCACATTGCACACACGAATCATACAAAATTCGAGGTGCTCGCATTCCCGGGGTGGCACAAGACACAAAAATCGTTAATAAAAACTGCAAATACCCGTTCGGCTTCGACAACGCCATGTTAAAAAGGGCCTACACGCTCGTTGAACCAAGATGGCTTCTATGCCACTTTCGCCAATTTCGGCTGGATACCCAACACATGATGGTAATTACGATGCGGCGGTGCTGCCTGATGTGCTTCCGTTTTTTCGAGGCACTGTTGTGGCACTTTTTCAGGAGATTTATGGTCGTTCCCATACAATCGGGAGTACAGGTGAAATTTCGGGAGTCTCCCGGGCGAATCGGGAGAGTTGGCAGGTATGCATCGCCATATCTAGGCAGTGCCTCTGCATTGTTGCCGAGACCGTAATTGCTACAGTGCAACTGCATGCCGGGAAATGAGCGCGTGATTTGATTGAACAGAATTGGATTGGATTGGGAACTAGCTTGGATTGGACATCGCGAGAGACAAACTTATTAACAGTAACCCACGTGTCATTGTGATTGAGCTGAGTTGCATACACTTTACGTGCACTACACAACAGCAATTTAAAGTTCCAGTGGAAATTTGCCCAAATTTGTTCATAGCATCAGCTGTAAGTTCGGCAATTGCTCTATTCAAGGTATGCAGAGACCACACACATGCACTTTTGACCTAGTAGGGGGGAAAAAAACCATAAGGTCACTCTTCGAACATTCCAGCAGATTGGCACATGCCCACAAAGGGGGATTGCCCAAGGTTTAATACAAGGGTAACCAGATAGGCAGAACAGTAATGATGATGGCAATGTGGTCATCATTATCATCATCATCAGCCTATCTACACCCACTGCAGGGCAAAGGCCTCTTCCATAGATCTCTATCCCATTGTTACTGTGGTCCCGTGGACAAAAGAGAAGTGGGAGTGGGATTTCTAGTTAATAAAAGCATCGCTGGCAACCTTGACAAACACTATAGCATTAACGAAAGCGCAGCCAGGCTTGTAATTAGGCTTAATGTGATGGTCACTGACCTTCAATCCCATAGCATAAGCTATTAGCATCAGCAGCAAGATGGCACTTTACTCAGGGGATTGGCCAAGAAGCTAGAAATGGGTCATTTGTGACGTGTACCGGCATGGGGAATTGGCCAATGAGTTGTTTTATATGGGTCTCCTCACGAGAGATTGACCAAGGTGAAAAGAATGGCTATAAGAATGCAAACATAGCACTGCGTTCTTCACTGAGCTCCGAGCACATTCTGGGCTTCACAGCCCCTCTTGAAGCTTGCCTCAAACCTTGCCTTCGAAATTTTTATTCATAAGCCTTTAATTTGCGTTGTGTTTGAATAAGTGTTGCAAATGCACGCTAGTTCATGCGGGATACTCATGTCACACTTTTTACATCCAAAAATGATGTTTGGCTTCTAAGTCACATTCACGAAGCAACTAGTGACTGAACTAGCCCAAACGTGACTCAGCAACTTCAAACCCAAGTGGAACAACACCATATGTTTAATTCAAAACAGCCAGTTCTTGGCCCTTCCATGGCCATACAAACAAAACAAAAACTGATATAATTAGTAACACGAGTCCAAAACAAATGCTTCATGTCAAACGCTACACCCACAAACACACGAAACAGTCCAACAGTGTTGAGAGATCACTCCACATTCCAAGACCCCACTGCGCGCAACACACGGATATGTGGAGACTGTCCCGACGCCCAATCTGAGTTCGTTTCCCCGTGTTCTGTGCAGACTCCTTAAAGCTGAAAGCACAGGGCAGATTGAGCTCGAACGCACACGACTCGATGCATCACTGCCCCTTGATTGACGGCAAGAACCACTGAGGCATCTGCAGTGAAAAGAAAGCGACTTCTCACAAATATGCTTCACCACACCACTGCTTCTAGACCGCCTAATGAATAGGCAACGTCTTATCAGGCCGTGACAGAAGATGGAAAGTGGATATAGTAAGCTGACCTGTTTCTGTCAAGCGTTACAGGCAGGCAACCAAAGGCAACCAATGTAATGCCCTGGTGAGGGCAATGTTTTCCTTATTACCATTACCATTCTTCAGCAACAAGATAATGCCCGTTCTACATGGTGCGATTTCCCCTGCGAATTCGCAGATGCGGCGCCGCTCATGCAGCAAAACGACCTTTTTTCGTTGCTGTGGCAAAGTGCCAAATGTTTGGAACGGTCGAACATCCCCCGTGAACGCCGCTTGGGCGGCGTAGAGGGGCCGGACCTGCGGCCAATAGGAAGACGGCTAGGTGAACGTCACGGCATCACCATCTGCACGCTTCGCAACCAGATGGCGTTGCACCAAAAAAAAAACGCACGCACGCGCATTCACAACACGATGTCACGCCACCGTTTTCATCGAATGCTTAATCGGTATCCACGCAAGTGGCAGACATCGCAGCAGGGAACAATTACAGAAGAACACAAGAAGAGCCGGCCGAGGTAAACCGAGGTGCGCTAGGCGCACACAACAAGCGAACCCTGGGTTGCTTGCTATGTTTGTCTTCTCCGCTATGTGTGCGTTTATTGATAAATAATAGGCGAATTGTTGGGTGAAACCGCAGATAAAATCAAATTTATTGCAAAACAGTCTGAAACAACTTGCCCAGAAAGTAAAATAAAACCTTTTTTTTTTAAATGACAGAAAGCTTTGCTCGCGGCGGACTTAATTCAATCTGCAAACAATGTGCCTCTGAAATGCGAAGATCACGACCTTTGCAGGCCATGTAGACTACATTTCCAGGCATTGCGAACTTCGCAAGTGCCAATGTTCGTTCCACCAAATTCGCAGATGAAAAACGCACCATGTACAACTTAAGCAGGCTGTTTTTTTCCTACCGGCTCTATTCCTCTAATGAACACCGAGCTTTGAGAAACGCCTCAGTTTTGAGGAGCCCTCCAGGGAAGAGATGGGATGCAATGATGCTTTACCAATCTCATATAAGCTCCGACATAGGTCAATGGTCGACTCCTTCAAATGATGCAGTCCTACTCAAGTACTGCATACTAAAGGCCTTCTTGCTCCCCATGCGTTAACAAGATCACTCGTATTCAAAAACTGTGATGGTGTAGAGTCGGCCGAACGCACAAATTATAGCCATCCTTCATATTTTCGGTACTACAGTCCAGTCCACTACTATAGTGCCAAGAAAATTCCATTGCTATAACCGACAATTGTTATAAATGGGTTGTGGGAACAAAAAGAACAGAGATCAAAACAGTTTATTCGGATGCAAGCAGGGTCGTAGTACTACCGTATTTATTCGAATAGTACAGTCAAACCCCACCATAGCGAAATCCACCAGCACGAAATTCTCACGGCAACAAAATATTTTCGGATCCCTAGCGAATGCCCATAGAAGCCCATGTATTTCACATCTCGCGGCAATGGAATGCTTTGGAAAAGCATCCCGCATTAACGAAATTCCCTGCAAGTCTGGTCGGCATTTATCTACCCATGTGAGGCTATCGGTGTCCAAACAGTGCTCAAATGCATTTTTTTCAGACTCAAAGTGTGTAAATATTTGCCACAGCGCGCTAAGATGGCCGCCGCCGTATTTGTCTACATAAAAAGCGTGCACCAGGTGACTGTGGAGGCAGCCTCGCAGCAACAACACCAGGGGGCGACACATGGTGGCTCAAGGCACGTCTTTGGCTTTGGCTACACTAGCCGGCTATCGCTGAACAGCGATAGCCAGCTGTTTGCCGGAACACACAACAAACAAACAAGTTCGTTCGTTGTGTGTGTGGCAATCGGCACGTTTACTCTCAATCAAAAGCAGAAATTTTTATCGCTAGAAGATAAGGCAGCCATCATTGTTCAAAGTGGTCCAAGTGGAAAAAGGGAGGATAGTGCCTACTAGCTTTAAACAGCCTGCAGCTCACTCTATTACCAATGACGGCTGTGGCGTTTCCAGTCGTCAACAAAGTGGTGCTCACTTGGTTTTGTGAACAGCATTGGAACAACGAGGAGCTACTGTCTGGCAAAGTTCGTCAACAGAAGAAGCTGGACTTTGCTTGCATGATCAGACATACCTGGTGCCAAGTACCAGTGAGAAAAACACGCCGAGAAGGCGAACCTCCGGGATGTTTTGGATGTGCTTGACATGATTCGGTCGTTATTAGGCACGCACAACTAGCTTTGAAGAACTTCTTGCAGTGCAAGAGCTGAGTGGCAAAAGTTACTGCAAGGTAAGGCTCTCAAAGTAGTATAACCAACTTTTGGAAATAAATTTTCGGTCTGCAGGAGATTTTCCTGCCGTTTAGGTTTCATTCTCCCGGCAACGAAATTCCCACAAAGCGAACTTTTTGGCTTTCCCCGGCAAATTCATTATTGCAGGATTCAACTGTATAAGGCGAGGTTTTTTTCCCAAAACTCAGTTTCAAAGTCATACCTGCCTTATATTTGAATCTCATTATAGCAATAAGGCAGTTCTGGCATGACAGTTTTGGTTTCCACCTTTTAAACATTTCCTAGCTTCCAAAAAAGTACACTTCTGACAACAAGTACAATAAGATTTCGGAACGAAACTTATAAAATTTCAAACGCATGTTTCAGATGGTAATTACCGAGTTTAGGCAGCTGTAAGTTTAGTAGTTTGCGATACAGCAGACACCTTTCACCACGTCAACAAGCTGAGCCAGCAGTAGCCGCTTCAAGCCAATAGTAGCCGCAAAGCTTGCAAACAAGCATGGAGGAAAGAAAAGGTTAGGAGAGGCCCAGACGTCACATTTGTGAAGCCGAGTCCCGCCATGACTTAGCCCACTGAGCCCAGCACTCTATCCCCTCATCCTTCACTGTTTCCGATTTGATGTGACTAACATGGCGTCGCCCTGACCTCCCGCTTCGCAGTGAAAACAGCTTCGTCGCTAATTCCTCGGTGCGATGTCATGTTCTACGCTGTTGATTTCGCCTCCAATTTGCCCATTCTAACCCTCACCCAAAGTTTCAATCGAAAAACGGCCTTCGTTTTTGAGATAGAAGGACGATTTTTCAGCTCTTAAGCCTGGCAAAGTAGTGTTTGTCGTCGTCATAGCAACAGGCTCGCGGAAAGCAGACGACGGGAGCAGTGTTTGGGGTCGTACAGCACGGCGGTCTTTGCGCGCTACGTCTCAGCAGCAATGAATTTCACTTCACTTCATAACGAATAAACAAAAAGTGAGCAAAGAACGAACTGTGGCTCTCGCCAACGCTGAGCGAAGGGGATTTTCCCGGCAGGTCGCCGGTGCCGGCAGCGGCTCGCTCCGCCGATTTCGACGCGACGTAAGCGCCACTGCGGCCGGGGTACGAGTTTAGGCCGCCTCCGACTGCGGAGTTTTCAAACTGGCCTAATCTAAAAACGTTTGTCATAACGACTGCGCTGGTTTGCAAGCGTAGCGAGGCAGCCATATACCAAGCACCTTAAAATTTGACCGTTCTATTCGCCCAGATTTGGCCGCCACAGTTGTAAACAAGTAAGCAACATTGACGTCGCTTCCTCCACACTTTTTTCAATGCACTGGGATGCTAGGGACCTCTCCTGAGTATTCTTTCCTCCATGCAAACAAGTCTGGACGCCATTTTGCATTTTTTGTTGGAGTGCTCGGGCCCCTGCAGCAAGATCTGCTTCCTCAGTGCTTGTTTCTCATTTCCGTGACCAGCGCAATGGACAGTCATCGTTGCCACTGTAATGCAGCCCTCAAATGAAAAGTCATAGCAGAGGCCCAAGTCACTGGAAACTGTGCAACGGGTGGAAAGTTTGCCCTTCTGAAGAACAATGTGTATCGGCGCAAACAGAAGACATCACTCTCAGCCTGCGCAGCGACGAGAACAGCTTTCCGTGGCCCACGAAAAGGAGCGTTTCCCGAAGTGGAAGATGCGCCGATGGAGTTCGTTAGAGAGAGAAGAGGCCATGGTTTCGCCGCTGTTGCCCCCCCTTCATCATCCTGAATGGAAAGACTGCGCCAAAGAACGAAGTGTTCCCGCCCTATAGCCTGTTCAATAGCGAGGCACGCATGCTGGCAACCATGTGAATGCGTCGTCACTGGTTACGTCGAGCTCCGCAGGATGGCGGTACTGTCCGTGCTAAACGAAAAGGATACGGGTTGGACATTCCAAGCTCTAGCCCGCCAAACGCAAAGTAATGCCTCGGCTCCAATGTGAGTGCAAATAATAACAACTCTGTTGGCACCACCGTTGAGAATCGGGTTGAAACGGAGCAGGCGACGCACGCCGGTGTAATTTTTCTTCTTCGGCGTGCAGCCACAGTGGCATAAGCCCGCGCCATGCCCGTGGCGCTTCGACCATGTCCAGGGCATTTTGCAAAGCGAAGAAATCGACAGCTAAACTTTTCAATGAATACCACCTATAATTGTGACCACATTATAACCGAATAAATACGGTACGTGGCAGTGATGGCACCAGCAGTAACTGCTATCAAATTTGTAGCAGCTGCCAGAGAGAGACAGAAGTGAGAAAAATACTTTACTTCCGGTCAGACTAAGACCTATTGGTATTCTTGCATTACGACTGTGATTCCAGAAGTGACCACTGCCACCAGCAGCAGCTGAGGTGACACTACAGGCATTAAAAATAAAAATGAAATTTTCGAACTTTTATGCACCAAAGCAACACCTGGGCGATGAGGTGTGCTGCACTGGGTGGGAAGTAGGCGGCTTCAAGTTTTTTAAGTGCGAATGCACTTTATAAGCGACCCCAAACCTTCCACCGCCGGCGGCGGCGGCGGCGTCCGCAGTCCTCCTCTCTATATAAAAAAAAAAAACAGCATCCGGCGCCAGGTTTCGATCCGAGGACTTTGCGGCCGCAGCGCGACGCTCTACCGACTAAGCCACGGACGCGACGCTGATATCAGTGTTAGTAACGCGCCTTATATCTTTAACGCATTCAAACTACGTCGTCAGCGGCGTGCC
Source organism: Haemaphysalis longicornis (assembly GCA_013339765.2). Taxonomy (NCBI): domain Eukaryota; kingdom Metazoa; phylum Arthropoda; class Arachnida; order Ixodida; family Ixodidae; genus Haemaphysalis; species Haemaphysalis longicornis. Next base: position 22,398,746 of record CM023457.1, read on the forward strand.
TTGGCGACTCAGCGGCGTTATAGCGGCTTGATAACTGCGTGGTGTACATGTGATACTACAAACCCGATGGAAAAGATGGAAGAGAAGGCGGCGAGGCGGTGGGCTGCGGGGGCCGAGCGCAAGCGCCGCAAGCGGGCCGACAACCGTGCATTCGCACTTTCACATTCTCCCCCTCGGGAAAATGCGGGGGAATTTTTTTTTTTTTTTTTAACCACTTGGGGATCTTTACTTGCATTGGAATCTTGACACACCGGTGCTTTCGCATTTCACCTAATCCCAATGCCCGGTGCCCCCCTGATGAGCCTCACCTTCACATCGACGTACTGCTGCGCCTGGAAGGAGAACTCGCCGGGGGCCAGCACGGCGCGCAGCTTGGGAGACGGCCCCTGGCTCGCCTCCGATCCGGCGAATCCCCGGGGCGCGGCAGTCACGTCCCTAGCCAGTCCGACGGCCACCAGGGCCTCCACGATGGACGGCCCGCTGCCCATCCGCTCCAGGTCCACGAGGTGGATGCCGTCCCGGTAGCCCGCGGGCACGCACCGGAACTGGCCCTCAAACACGGCCTGCAGGCGCTCCGACAGGGGCGAGTTGGGGTCGATCGGGGGCCACGTGTCCCCACCGCCGGGGCGGCCACCGTGCGGATCCGGCAGCGGATCGCCTGAGCGGCAGGGCGACAAACTTCGGCAGGATCTGCGGCGGAAGAAGAAGTTGCACCCGGCGTGAAACACTCCTCCAAACACACATTCATCACGGGTGGAAGACATCTTTCTCCCCTCACACACATGCGCATGCACGAATGCACGCACGAGATCATGCATGTGAAAGACTGTCACCAATCAACAGGGACAACAGTGAGTCCTTTGCTTCCAAGCCACCTACCGCTACCACTTTTGACAGCAAGATCATGCATCCTTTCCCATGTTAGCAAGTATTGAGGTGACTGTGTGTAATGACAATGTGGAGCAGATTGTGATATCACTCATCACTCTACTAAGATGAGTACCGTATTTACTCGGGTAATGAACCCGCTCGCATAATGAACCCTTCCCCAACTTGTCTTCTTGTGAATTTACTTCTTTGTCACTTTGAAAATAAAATGCAGCTGGAGTATAAATCAGCATGGCTGCTGATGCAGTAACTTGATCGCAGTAACTTGATATCACGCTACAGTTCGCACAGACATGATAAAAATGCATTCCAACAAAACGAAATCTCAACAGCAGCAGAACACGCGAGCTCAAATGCCGTGGCTCACAATTTAAAAATTGCGCGCTTGCAGAGCACCACCTGCTGAACACAAAACAAACCTGGAGCCATGAAAACGTTGCAGTGTGCAAACAAAGCACTAAACGTACGCTGCATTCCTCTGCTGTTGCTCTTCCGTAAATTGGCCATTCCGCTCTGTGGTTTTGTTGTTCAACTGCGTTCAGACTTTTTTTTGTGCTCCTGGAGCGCGTTGTACAATGGGCCAGTACATGAGTTACACAGTCGGTTTTAAACTGAAAGTGGTGGTGCATGCGTTGACGCACATAGAAACCGCGTGGCTGGGAGGCACTGCACTGCTGACCCAGTGCGTGTACGCTACGGGCGAAAACGAGAGGTTTTTGGGCCACGAACAGGGACCGTGTTTCGTGGACCCAAAGAAAGGAAGTTTCTTGGTGTGGGGAAAGTTTTGGAGTGCTGCTAATTCCATACAATTTCTTTTCGACTTTCACACACTCCATGGTGTTGGCCCATATGAGAGGCACGAGCCCCTGCATTGAACACTTCTTTCCTGCTTGTTATTCCTACACCACACCAGGAGGGCTACAAACACCAAGCTCTGCTAACGATTCCAGGAAGGCAGAACACGTTTCTGCGTACAAAGTACAGCAGAGCTTGGGCACTGCCTTCTTCCTCAATAAAAACAGGAAATCTCAGCTAACAAATGAGAGTCACACAACACGAGCCTCTTGCTCTGGAAGTTGAGAAGTGCAAGGCAACGCCGCAGAGTAACCCGGGCAAGGCTCGAGCCCAACAGCGCAACACAATGCAATGCAAACCAAGACAAGGCAAAAAAACGTTGCATACCTGACGCACGCTGCTCTCGGGAACCTCCTCACAGTTGCCGTAGTCGACGTACTGGACGCCCAGCCGGCCCCCCTTGGCGTGCGTCACACGAGCGCGGTACCACCGGCCGTCCTCCGCATACTTGGCCACACAAGGCTGGCCCGGCCGCACCCCGCCAGTGACCATCTCGCCGCCTCCACTGTAATGCGCCTGCACCACAACACGGAAGAGGATAGTGATGCGGATGAAGATGACGATGAGGAGAGATGATGATAAGGAGCGGTATTCCATTCCGAGATGGGTACAAGACAGGCACTCTGGTGCAAGGCAGAGAGTTAGGAGGGGACACGACTCTTGAAATAATTTCTTTTCATTTCTAAGTAAACTCCGTGAAACTTGTCAGTCTGGCTGGTTTTCTCCCGCTGATTTCAAATATACCATTACTTTTTGAGTAAGCCACTTAGTTACCAAGAGGTAATTAGTCATTTCTGGAGGAACAATAACCAAAACAGTTTACTCATAAAACTGTAGTCGTTATATTTTCTAATACTATGAGCCCTGGTGAGTGCAATAGGGAATCGGTTTTTTTATGCACCGCTTGGAGCTGATTTTACAGCTCATTGAACTTTGGTGTTTAAAATGGGCATTCGAAGTGGTTCCTTGCCACTGGTGCCACCACAGTGCAATGAGCTGTAAAATAAGTTCCAGGCAGTGCATCAAGAAACTGATTCTCTTATTGCACTCACTAGGATTCATAGTATTGGAATATAAAGATTACAGTTTTATGACTAACACCGTTTTGTCTATGGCGTGGCAAGGTACTCGAGTGCCCCTTTAAAAAAAACTGGCATAGTAGAAAATCAGAACCATCACAGGAAATGGTATGGTAACAAATCGTGACATAAGAAAATCGTGACTTGAGGCAATAATCACACGCACATAAACTCCTGTCCTAGTGCTGTTAACTTAAAAAAAAAAAAAACTCTGAAGGTTGAAGAGGCAGAGGTAATGCAAAAAAAGTGGGCAACAGGTCCTTTTCCTTGTCGAGGCTAAGAAAAAGGCAGTCCTTCATGTAATTCTACCATGTAGCACACTGCACACTGTTTATCCACAAACAGGGGACCTGAAGTTCAGCTCCTGAAGAGGTCCAAAGGGGCTTCTCCATACAGTCTACAATATGCACACCTGCAACTTACATAAGAATTAACCATAGCACCCCTCATCCCATTAACGAGTACTGGGTCATCCCTTACTAGGCGAGCAGTGGGCCACTTTAATCCCAAAGAAAATGTGCAAGTGGTTAAACTTCACAACCCCGCAATCGTTCCCTAAAACCAACCACCGACACTTCGCTTTTCCAATTCCCTGCTTCATTGAGACTAAGAGCTGGGCCAACAAAATGATCAGATGCCCCAACAACCATGTCCCTTTGCCCTATTCAGGCCATCACCTATTACCATTTGGAAGGAGCAGTGCCTTTAGTGACAGTAGGAATCCTTGATTTACCAGTTCTGGACGGTCCACGAGCCAGTCCGAAAGCTGCGCTCGGACCGGACGTTTCGTAAGAGTACATGGGAAACTCGAGTGCCAGATCGCATCCCGGGCGGTCCGCGGACGATCCAAGGCTTTGATATTCAAGGAGGCCCAATGTCACACAAAAAACTTGCCAACTAAGACTTCAAAACGCGTACCCCGCAAAATGCCACCCCCAACATTAGGAAGAGGGGTGATGATGAACAAACCTTAGACCCCTGTCACACGGGCACTTTCAATCACGATTGAAGTGAATTGCAATAGACTTTTCAAGCGCGCTCGACGCACTGCCGCTGCTACACGGCACGTTTCAATCACGATCAAGAAGTTGCACCGGTTGCACTCGTTTACGCCAGATGGCGCTAACAATGCACTTGCAACCGGCATCTGGTAACTTCGTGTGGTCGTAGGTATACCTAACTTAGTAAATGTTACCACATGCTTACCGTATTTACTCGCGTAATGAACCCACTTTTTTTCCAGAAAATTCGGCATGAATTTGGGGGGAGACTTCATTGAGGGAAAAAATTGCAACAGGTTTTTTTAAAGTTGAAATTCCACACAATAAAGCTGCTAAAAGAAGCGCGTCAGAGCCTTACCATTTTCGTAAAAACACCTGGGTGCTTATGTAATGGATTTTCTTTTATACTCTGAACATGCCAGTGGCCCCCTAATCGCCATGGAGCTGTCCTCCTCACTGAAATCGCCAGCGGCTTCACATTCGTAGTCGGCCCACAGCGCGCCATCTTCCGTGCTGTCGAGGCACTCCAAAAGTACTTTTCTCACTCCCGAAAACTTCCCCTTTTGGGTCCACGAAACACACGGCAGACCTTGTTCACTGCCCAAAAATCTTGTTTTCTTTGCCCGTAGCATACACGCGCTGGGTCAACAATGAAGTGCCGCCCAGCCTCGCGGTTTCCATGTGCATCAAAGCATGCTGCACCACCTTCAGTTTAAAACCGGCGGTGTAGCTCATGTACCGGCCCATCGTACGGAGCGCACCAGGAGCTCAAAAAAAAAGGTCGCAACACAGCTGAGAAACAAAACCACGGAGCGTAACGGCGACGTCGCGGAACAGCTAGAGTAGGAGAGTGCAGAGTATGTTTAGTGCTTTATTCGCACGTCGCAAAACAAGCCAGGACGGCAAAGAGCAGTGAAGGAGTGCAGAGTGCTTTTGCACTTTGTTCGCACGTCGCAACGTTTTTATGGCGCAATGTTTATTTTGCGTTCAGCAGGTGGCGCCCCGCAAGCGCGCAATTTTTAAATTGTGAGCCACAGCATTCCCGCTCGCGTCACCAGCTACTGCTGCGATTTCTTTTTGTTGGAATGCGTTTTGGCATTTCTGCGTGTACTGTGGTATGATATCAAGTTACTGCGACTGTTTACAGCATCAGCAACCATGCTGAGATAAAAACATATCCCCGCTGCATTTTTTATTCAAAGTGACAAAAAAGTAAATTCTTTGGGTTTTACGCAAGTGGGTTCATTATGCGAGTAAATACGGTATTTGGGTCAAGTTATTTCACACAATTTGTGGCGTTAGTTGAAGTTGTCACCTTCTGTGCCATTACTGCGCTGGGACGAAAGTATCGCCGCTTTCGTTTGATCGCGCTCGAGGAACCAGGATTTAGTTCGAGTGGATCAAGCTCGATTGCGATTGAAACTGCCGTGTAGGAAAGCCCAATCCGGATTGAGCTCAATCCAGATCGACTCAATCACGATTGAAAGTGCCCATGTGACAGGGTTCGATTTGGGATGCCTTGGATCGGGCTTGCCATCTGCCCCCTCTCCAGGCCCCAGTCGTAAGATGATGAATAAACTTTGAGTCGAGGTGCTGATGTTAGGGCACCCACCCGGTGGGAGGCTTCCTTAGTCCGGGATACCTTGCCCTACGCTGGCCATCCGTGCCCTCTCCACCAATCGTCGCTGGTGTAGAAGGTCGGAGCTGGTCAGCAGCTCCACCCACTGCTCATAGGTAGGGTTGGGGTTAGGGGTGAGGGAAGGGGATTGCTGGCACTCCCATACAATGTGGTACAGGGTGCCTGGTTGGGGGCAGGATTTGCACGTAGCAGGGTGTTATGTGAAAAGAAGAAAAAAAAAAGGGGGGGCGAAACTAACCTGCATCTGCGCCATGAGTTCTTCGAGGGCGTCGATGGCGGCCACCTGCTGGACATACACCTCGCCAGGGTTGAGCACCCAGGAGACCTCGCAGGGCAGACCCACGCCCTGGTCCAAGATCGGGTAGTTGTAGCCGGAAACCTGCTGCGGCTGTGGCTGCGGCTGCATCTGCTGCTGCTGGGGAACAGCCAGGGGGGGGCTGCTGGCCTGGTGACGACGATGGCGAAACAAGAGTTAGGGCGGCCACGAAGACAAAGACACAAGTTTGCTTCATCAGAAACACTGCTTTGCTCTGGAAACAACGATACCAGTCTTGTGGCAAACTTATGCTCACGGATGACGTCATCCAACAATCAAAAAGCTCGTGTGCTTCACCCGTAGTCCTGGGGCGGTATTCTCGTAACTACATGTCCCTTTTGAAAACGTCCCTTTTGCGCCCCCTTCCTCGTGACGTACTTCCGGTTAAGCAATAAGCGTTGACAGTAGGTTTGCCGCGCTTGCGTTACGTCACTTCCGGTTGTTTGCGTTTAGCCAATCAGGGCTTGCCAAAAGGGACACTTTTGAAAGGGACGAAAAGAGACAAAACTCGAGAATACCGCCCCTGGTGAGTAAGAAGGACAAGACATTGCGCTTATGTGCCGACTACCGGAAGCTGGATAGTGTCAAACAGATAACCGAGCTATCAGAAAAAACAGACGAAGCGGTGGCGACTTTCCAAACAGATTCCAGCAACGTGAATCTCGTTTGTGCAATTGGTGGCCGCCGACACAAAGGCCCTCCCAAGAAACCCGACAGGGCAGTTGTAGCAGGACATCTAATCCCATTTGATTGTATTACTTGAATGATGACGCGCAAAAACCGAAATTTTTTTTTTCAATATTTTTGCATTTTTTTTTCTTCTTCAGTTTAAAATGTTCGCATGGCTAGAATGGAGCTGAGCGAGTTTAACAAAGCTGTATTTTGTCTCCATGGCCCCTTTGAGCGTCAACCACAGACGCTCGGAGCAAAATCAAGCAACCAGAGGGAGCACAAATGGATAGCCTTTCCATGACAAAACCAGTTACCTCACTTTCAGAGAGAGAGAGAAAAAAAAAAAAAAAAAGCTACCGCAACGCTCACCTGTACAAGACCCTCCTGGACAAGCAGTTCCCTAATGTTCGTCCCGTCAGAGAGCACGATGTCCACGTCGTGGAAGTTGTCGGGGCCGTTAGCAACCACCTTCAGCGTGAACTCCTGCAAAAAAGCAACGACAAATGAATTACAGCGAACCTTAATTTTGGGCCTTAAAAGGAGACAAAAGGCGAACTGTTTATATAAAAAAGCACTAATTAAAGCTCTGGACAGAGTTCACTCGGTGAGTGAGCTCAAATCGGCAAGCCCACCCAGCTATTCCCAAAAAGCAGCCCAAACACCCCTGCTTCCTCCAATGTGTCATCGACTCCAAACATCTCGGGCCACTTTAATTGCCTCCAACAAATCAGTCACCAGAAGAAGCCTTTTTAGAAGCGCAAGTGTCACGGCTCGAAAATGTTTGAAAATGTCTAGTCACAACGACTGACCTTTCACTCTTTTTTTTTTTTTGTATTTCGTGTGACTAAGATGCAATGTTTATCCGTTTGTGGGAGCATCCTTGCCTTTGAAATCAACAGTGCGAACAAGCAAGGCAACAACAATTATTCCAGCTACTGAGCGACATAAATATCAACCGCCCGGATTTAAAACACGCTGTCCATTAAGGGGGGACACTGGTCTTAAAACAACTTCTTTTAATTTTCAAGTGAACTCTGTGAAACTTGTCAGTCTTGCTGCTTTTTTCCCACTGATTTCAAATATGCCAGTATTTTTTTCAGTTGGTCAATTAGTTCCCAAGATAATTAGAGATAATTAGCCATTTTTTCCCCCACAATTAACAAAACAGTGTTGGTCACAAAACTGTAATCTTTATATTTTCCATTACTATGAACCCTGCTGAATGCAATAATGGAAACAGTTTTTTTATGCATCACTTGGAACTAATTTTACAGCTCATTAAACTTCGGTGTTTGAAATGGGCACTGAAAATGGTTCCTTGCCACTGGTGCCACCGAAGTTTAATGAGCCGTAAAATATAAAGATTACAGTTTTGTGACCAACACTGTTTTGTTAATTGTGGGGCCAAAAATGGCTAATTACTCTAATTATCTTGGGAACTAATTGACCAACTGAAAAAATACTGGCATATTTGAAATCAGTGGGAAAAAAGCAGCAAGACTGACAAGTTTCACAGAGTTTACTTGAAAATAAAATAAGTTGTTTTAAGACCAGTGTCCCCCCTTAAGGGGACGTGCTCCTCCAAACAACTTTTTTTTTAATAATGAAGTTAGGAGGCTGAAATTTTCACAGCTTGTAGAGATTGAGCTCCTCTGGTCATATATGTAATCAGATTTTGAATAGCTGCTCCGGATAAAATGTTACGCAGCATGACTTTCAGAAAAATGGCTTTTTTTGTGCACACTTTTTTTTATAGTAAAAATTTTTTCTGAAACTTTTAAAATAGCCTAGGTGGTTCCTTATGAACTGCAGAGTGCACAATCTACCTGAAAAAGCCTCATCATCATTTTCTTCACCACGAAAAAAAAATGAACTGATAGTGTGCCTTTTTTTGTTCTGTATATTTTGTTTTATGACCGTACAGAAATATCTAAGGACACAAATTGCATAATGAACAAGATTTGTGCACTCTACGTGTTATAATGAACATCTGTGCAAAATTTCATCCTGATACGACAACTTTAAGTGGGAAAAATAAGTGTGCACAAACTCAGAAAACGGACAAAAACACAAGCTGAGAAAAACGCAATTGAAAGTTTATTTCTTTGGCAGATTCAGAAATTCTTGCTCGAACAACATGAAATTTGGTGGGGATACAGTCTGAAATGTCCACATTGAGGTACTAAAACTAGAATGCTCCTGCTGCATAAGTTGCACCCTCACGGTTTTGCTGGGGTAGTCCTTGGTATGGGACCGTTTCACAGGCTGTGGCAATGGGGCTAGCCTTAGCAGTCAGCTTGGCACACATCTGCCTGATCCTCCGCTGGTCACTTGCATTGCTTAGTATGACCAGTTCTTCTCTAAAGGGAAGATTCCCAGTTCTTGGAGAACTTGCTCAAAGCTAGTGTTGGCCCCTGTTGAACCACAACCCTGCGAGGGCAGTGGCAGTCTCCACTACAGTGAACTGCAGGTTGTACGATAGCGTCCTGTGCCAGAGCGCAGTGCTGCTTCCGTCTCCATGGCATGGGATGAGCAGTCGACATTTTTTTCACACACAAGGGCATGAAAGGCTTGCCACACTTCCTCCTCTTGCTCATCAAGCTTTTGGTGGCGGCTACAAGTACAAGTAGTTTGACAGCACCCCAAAATCCAGGCAGAGACCAGTGTCAAGAGAAATGGCAGTGCCAACACTGTTGTGGCTCGTGTCTTTGCTTCTGCCAAGTACCATCAAAAATCACACTGAGGTCAGTCTGACCAGCTTGCAACGCAGTTACTTGCCTTGCTTCAGCAAGGTTGTCAGAGACGCCTTTGTGGCCGCAACATGAACTTTCTTGGCAGTGTTGTAGAACGTCTTTTGATGCTGTGGTTTTGGTAGACCAAGAATGGCACAAAACCTGCACAGCTGATCGTGTCCGATGCCAACCGCGCGTGCAGCGAGTACCGCTTTCACATTGACGGCGAAACTATCACGGGGACTTCCCCTGCAGAGTTCCGGTTTGCGGCCTCCGCGACCGACGGCGGCAGCGCGCTGCGACGAGTAAACAGAAGAAATCACTCCCGCAGGGCACTTCTCGTTTTTGCACTTCAGTTCCAGTACCGATGCGAGGCCCTTCCGCTTGTTCGCAACCTCAACTACGACGAGTTCGCACTTCCCGCATGTCGCGCACACGGCGCCACTCAAGGTCAGCCAGAGTGCCGACTTCACAGATAACTGCACCGCTCCCGTGGCTGGCTGTCTCCTCACCTTGGAAGGCTGCCGACTTCTTCTCCGATGCGCTTATAAAGCCGATATCTTCGCTGATAAAATCAGCCCCGCCTGGTAGAGCCGCGCTTGCAACGCTTGAAGGCCCGGCGCCGTTAGGCCTCACGGTGCCGGTCGTGCCGGCATTGGCCGTGGTCGTCACAATGCTGCGCCGCTTGCGCTTTCCTTTGTACCGGCATGAAGTACGCTGCTTCCGGCGACAAAAGTCACGCTTCTCCTCACCGTTCACGATTAAAAACACACGATAAGGAAATAGAAAAGATAGCGCGAAGTAGCGAACGGAACGATGCGGGCGATGGCGGCTCACAAGTGGCAAGAGCCAATGGCGGTCCCGCTTTCGCGTCACGTGGTTTAAATGCCCAGTGGGAGCTCGCAAAACAAGCGGGAAGAAACATTTTTTTTACGCAGAGATACGAAACTGGCGAGCGGCTCAATCGAGAGAAGAAGGCTTGATCTACCTCTCTCAAGTGACCGAAATGGCGGCTAGCCACGCTGCCGTGCGGAATAAATTCTCAAACCTGGCCGAAATTTGGCTTGATTGCGCGATTTCTTGGGTCACCGCGAGTCATTCAGACACATTTTTCACTAAGTTCTCATTCGTATTTCGTTTTCATTTTTTTACCCATGAAAGAAGGATAGTCAAAGATGCTAATGCAAGGGAAAACAAAAAATCGGTATATTTCGAAAAAATCGCGTTTTTTCGACCCGCGTGTCCCCTTAAAGGACAACAAATAAAAGTATACTTTCGAGCATTCTTTTTAAAAACTCCCCAGAGTCAAACCCTAGTTGAAAAGCGCGCGCACTCAGGCCAATCAGCGGCTCGTAAACGTCCTTATCTCCTTATGCGACAATGCCATTTTGAGATCACGCAATAGGCATGCAACAAAGAAAGCAGCTTTTCAAAATGGGCTTTCCAAGATGGCCGCTTTCCAGCTTTCCAAGATGGCCACCGCTGGCACACTAAGTTCAAGCTTCCATGCAAAGAAAGCAGCTTTTCAAAATGGGCCCAAGATGGCCGCCACTGGCACACTAAGTTCAAGCTTCCTTAGCCCAATTTTCGATATTTCGCTGCTCCCACTGCGCTTTTAAAGCCAATTTCGAGATACTTTACGACCAAATTCTGCATTGGAACACCTCGTCGAACATCGTGTTTCAAAGCGTCAAGACTTCAAAAATGAAATTTTTTCAACAATATTGTTTTTTTTTTCACAATTTGACAATTTTAAGACCCGCCTCCCCACTTAAGGGGAGACGTGGGTCTTGAAATGAACTTTTTTATTATTTAAGCTAGGGCCATGAAAATTACTGTGCATGTGTGTCTTGTTTCCCTGATTTCAAATATGCAATTAGTTTTAAGGTAGCATATTTAGTTTTTGAGTTACAGAGGAAATACTGGAGCCTAATTAGGTCATTTCTTACGGGCCGTTAAGGGACTTTTTAATTGGAATTTTTAAAAATAAATGGTATGAAAATTTAGCCTAAGACCTGCCATGCATGCTGAAGCTATTTATATTTCTGTAAAAAAAGGTTTATTAGATAAAATTAGGCTAATCATGCTCAGTATGCCGTTCACACAGCCTAACGAGGTTACGTTATTGCTCATTACAACTATGTGGTGCATGTTGCACCATTAAAAATAGCTTCAGCATGCAGGTCATTTCATTCTGAATTCAACGGTGTAAGTTTGGTTGAAATCGTCAAAAAAGAAACCACTGAAAACCCCCGTAAGGCTAGGCACATCGGCAAAAAACGTGAAGCTGAGTAAATTGCAATTGAAGTTTTGACACTGATTGCACAAAATTCTATGAGGGATTCCATGCAATATTGTTTGCAAACATGAAATGTAGTTCTTCCTGAACAAATTGAGATATTAAGTTTCATAATCCGTTTATAGGAACAAATAAAAAAAATAGAAAGAACGACCATGGTGTAAAAAAAAATTTCACAATGTAATGAGAAGACCTCGGAAAAGGTTATGGGAGGCGTCAGCAGCATGAGCCAGCTCCATAAGCAGAATTTTTATGGCCCTAAGAAGGGCCTTTTGTTTGTGTGGCGCCGGATGGGTCCCTTACATCTGTCCCGGGCTGTAGTCGCCAGACGTGTCGTTCCTGTGCCGCCTGGAGAACCTCTCCTTCACGCCGCTGCGGCTCTCGTGGGCTGCGTTTGCCTTGTGCAAGCGCAGGCTGTCTTTTTCTATGCTGCGGCGTACAAGGCAGTTGCCGGCAGCATAGCCCAGGCTTGCAGTGACAGACTCCATCGTTGCTCGCCTGCCCTGGTTATACACTGCAACGGCCTCTGCAACAGCCCTCTTCACACTGATGAGAGAGGCGTTGGAGTTCTTTGATGTCTGGGTCCAGATGACAGAGTGGAGGCTCTCGCTGGCATTCTGGCTCATTCCATCACTGCACCGTGCCAGCAGGTCTTCATTACTCAGCCTGGCGAACACTGGCTCCAGGGCAACCCGAACGCAGTCGGGAAGGGGGTTCTTGTGTGCAGGTGGATCCTCGCCGTTAGCAAGGGCTCGGTTGTACTTGCACCATGACTCAGCCCCGTCAGGGCACTTGCTGTGATTTGGTGCACTGTCTGTGGACGTCATGTGCAACAGCGTGGCTTCCACTGCCCTCTTCATCCCTGGCACGTCGTTGCGGTTGCTCCTAAGGGCATAGCCGTAGTAGCTCTGAATCTTCTTGATTCGGTCTTGCGTGAGCCGTCCTCTACCTCCGAGTGACTCCCCCTGGGCCTTTGTCTTGTCGAGAACACCACGCAGGGTTGTCCCCATCCTTTTGGCCACGTGATTGATGCAGTCCTTTTTACTGATGCTGATGAAGCCGTACACTCCTGCTGCAGTCAGCGCATAGAAAGTGCGGCAGTCTCCATCACAAACAACAGTGGTGTATCAGAGTCCATACTTGGCCAAGGATCTCTGAAACATGATCAGTGCAGCCTCTACCTCCATCCGGCCTGCATTGCAGTCAATGTTCCTCTGGCACTCGTGGGCTGCATACCAGTCACTGTACCCGTCATCATCTGGGTTTGGTCCGAGGGCACAACCGAGGCAAAAGTTGGACAACACTACGTGGTCCAAGACCAAACCCGAGTACAGCTCTATAATGCACCCCACGCCCTCGGGTCATCCAAGACCCATCAAAGACAACATCAATATTGCCCACTGGGTTCAGGAGGTCCGCGTACAGAGTTTTGACAACTGCTGCACTGGCAGCTTCGCTTGCAGTTGCACAGGCTTCAGAGGCTTGAAGAAGCTTGGTTTTCAAATGCCCCTGAAAAGTCTTGTGGTGCAGGCCACGGTGGGACAAGTTCATGCACGCGCAGAAGTCTGCAAGGGCTGTAACACCTTTGCCAATCGAGTGTATACCCTTCATGGCCCTCATGTTCACTTCAAAGGGAGTGATGTTTGCAGTCCCAGCAACCCTTGGGGAGGAGAATTGTTTCTTCTCGAATTCGCACGTGGCGCAAACGAGCACAAGCTTGACTGCCAAGCCATACTCTTTATCCTCAGCCTTCGTGAGCGTCAGGGGTCCCGAACCGCAGCTACCGCACTTCGCCTGCGCGAAGAAGTCGTTCAGGACCTTCATGTCCACAATGACAAAATCAGTTCCAGCATCGCTTGCCTGGCTCCCCTCGTTGACGCCGAGAAGGTCGAACTTCCGCTGGGTCGCCGACTTTTCTGACAACGCTTGCTTGCACTGTTGCGATTTGTCAACGCGCTGCTGCTGCTCCGTCGCGGAATAGAATGCAGTGTCGACGCGCTCCGCTCTGCCAGCACTTGAGGAACGACCGTTGCTACAACTCGGGCCCGCGATGCCATCGGCAGGCAACTCGGCTGACGTTCCCGGCAAATTCGGAGACTTTCGTTGATCCACTGAATCTGGCGGGGCTGATTGCGATGCTTCGCTTGCACATGACACCGTTTTTTTGTTCCACGCTCGTCTCGACGTTTTTTTCCCAAAGCTTTCCGCGTGCTCGCTTTCAACCGAACGTCGCCCGGCATGTCGAGAACGTAGACCCGCACCTTTTCGCACAGAGAAACAACGATCAACACAACCGCAAACACGAAGAACACACGAACTTGTCGAAGAAAAGACGAACAGTCGACCGCGGGGAAAGAACAACAAAGAACGATGCGCGTAGACCGCAATGGGCGCCGCCGTGAATACCATGAGGCGCCGTCGCCGCCGAGCAGACGACGCGGAGAGCGGGCGAGCCGAGAGGAGGAAAGGAGCAAAAAAGCGGAGAGGCGCGTCTAGGCCAATGGCAGAACGGTGTGCGCTGGCGCGCGCTCTGACGTACCCACCGGGCGGAGGAGCGACCAATCAGTGATTGTTATCTGCCCTTTGAAAAAACGAAGAAACAGACGTCCACGAAGGTCGTCGCGGAAGAGAAGGATGTGGGAAGGTAGAGAAGAGAAGCAGCTTTCAAACAAGACCAAAATGGCCGCCATCGACCGCGCCGTTTCAGGCGGAGTGGGGCGCGAATTTCGACTAACTTTCGCTCTGAACTCGCGTTTTTAGCGCTGCGCGAGCATCGTATTTATCGTTTTTTTAATATTTAGACTTCGAATTTGACGATGAAACTTTTCAGGCAGGTACTTTAGAGTATATATAACCCGAATATGTCATTTTCAAAAAATGCCAAATTTCGCGTTTTTTGACCATTTCAAGACCCGCGTCTCCCCTTAAACATCTTTAAATAAATATATTCAGACTAGAAAAAAGACGACAAGGAATACTACTGCCAGAAAAAGCTGTCAAAATACAGTTCAGCCTATTTATGAGACACGCATCAGGAAGCGGTTTCTGTCCCTTATACGAGAGGTCTCTTATAACCTGGGTACCATATTTTCACCAAATGATCAACCCCAAGTTTAATGTGGGCACCGTTGCGACTAAAATAAGCTAAATAGTGCTCCAGCATGTTGCAAAAGGTTCATTCTAATTATGTTTCGCCCCCAGAATTTATGAAATAGTTCTCAATCTTTGATTGCTTCATCAATATCTTTACACTTTCTGACAACAGCTTCAGCACGCTTTCTTTTCTATCACTGTCGGCAGAAGATTAAGAATCGTAGACGTCAACTTCACAAGATGAATAGCCAGAGCGCACGGCTGCTTCTGCTGTGTGCCCTGGCTATTCATCAGGCTTGCAGGATTCAACATCTACGATGCTTCTTGATAGGGAGCTACGCGATTGGGACAGCCCACTGCGCACTCACGGTGGCTTGCGCAGACTCCCGCATTCATGGTAGTGCTCGTACGCATGGCAGTAAGCCTTAACATTTTCTGCACAGTTTCGTATCTGAATGAACAACTGTGTGTGTTGTGTTTGCTGAAGTTATCATAAATAGCGACTGCAGGCGGCTGTCGTCCCCTTTGATTTTACAATGGAAGCAACAGCAGTTAGTGACTGGTGGCACCACATCTAATGTTAAAATGTCTGCTACAAACGAGACAGTTGGCCAAAATTGAAGGATAACTTGCCCTTTATAACCAACTATCTCCTACATCCAATGTCCGTCATAAAAAACGTCAATTTAATGGGAACGATAGGGCACCTACCCATGTGGGTGAATAGTGTCTCTCATACCAGATTGTCTCTTACGTTCATGCCTCTAATAACGAGGTTCAACTGTAGCAATTCTGTGTTTACAAAAACGCCTCAGTAGCAAAAAGGGTCAGTACACTGACAGTGAGCTACAGAGCAACAGTCGACCAGGGTGCTGTCTGCTAGAGGCTTTAATCACAAAAAAGACCCTCCTGAAGGCCTCAGAACACTAGCCAAATTTCTAAGGACTCCAGCGGTGGAGTACATATACACCACCTGTTCGAGGATGAACTCGTCCAATCGGCCGGCGGCAATGTCCGGAGAGCAGCCGGCGGGGACCACGGCTCCCGCCAGGCGGCACCACACCGCCTGACCGGGGATGGAAGCCAGGGTGGGCGGCAGCTGCCGGATTTGCGCGTCGTCCACGCTCTCCACGTTGCCGTAGTCGACAAAGAGCACGGTGGCACCGCCGGGGCGCTGCTCGACGATCGACGCGCGGTACCACAACGAGTCCTCCGAGAAGAGCGCGCAGCACGCGCTGCCCACCTGGAAGAAGCACGGAGGTGACTGCGCGGTAAGCAACCACCCACACGAAGCCCAAAAATATTCAAATTTTGGGCGTTTTACTCGCCAAAGCTACACCCAGGCTATGAAGCGAGCCGTAGTGGAGGGCCCCGAATCAAGTTTGACCCACTGGGGATATTCGACTTTCCACCTCTTGTTCTCTTTTTTTCTGTTGTCGTTGATCTCTTTTTTGTTCGACATTCAAACTCGATATGACAAAAGCTCCCAGTTGAGTTTATTATATAAACTTGTGAATGAGTCATCATCAGCAGCAGCCTATCTACGCCCACTGCAGGGCAAAGGCCTCCCCCATGGATCTCGAATTATCCCGGTCCTGTGTTAACTGCGACCAATTTATCCCCACAAACTTTTTGAGCTCATCTGCCCATCTAACCTTCTGCCGCCCCCTGCCTTATCTAGGGATCCACTCTGTTGCCCTTAATGACCAACGGTTATCTTGCATTACATGCCCTGCCCACGCCCATTTCTTCTTAGTTTCTACTACTATGTCCTAACACGAGTTTGTTCCCTGACCCACAACGCTCTGTTCTTGACCCTCGACGTTACACCCATCATCCTCCACTCCACTGCTCGCTGAGTTGTCCTCAATTTAAGTTGAGCCCTCTTAGTGAGCCTCCAAGTTTCTGCCCCGTAGGAGAGTGCCAGTAAGATGCAGCTGTCGTACATTTTCCTCTTCAGGGACAGTGGTAGGCTGCCATTCATTATCTGAGAATGCCTGCCGAATGCACTCCACCCCATTCTTATCCTTCTAATTATCTCTGCCTCATGGTTAGAATCCATGGTCACTACTTGGCCTAAGTAGATGTATTCGCTTACCACTTCCACTGCCTCGCCACGTATAGCGAGATCGATATAGGTGGTGAATGAGCATTGCTTAATTATTTTTCATGCACATTTAACCACTTCCGGTGTAAATTGCATGCCAAAGCCAGCGGCGGCAATGCCTGTCTTCACATTTTCGCAATTTACCACCTTATTTAAGAAAAGCTGCGCGCAAGAGTGGTACATTTGTGCTCTCAGTGAGCTAATCTATCAACCTACAGCAACTTGTATTTTGCCTTCAGTATCTCTTTTACATGCGTCGAAATGTCGGCGCATGGGATTATTGGTTTCCGCCTCCATCAGAACAGTGGCCACCGCATCTGGGAATGAACTCGCGTCCTTGGGCTCAGCAGCCCAACACCTTGGCCACTGAGCCACCGCGGCACCCTCATGAAGCCGCGCAAACTGAAACACATTAGAAGAGACATTATTAGCCTTGTCACACAGCAAATCTAATGCCATTCAAAGAAATCATTACCTATAAATGACATCCCACCTAACTGTGCTGGTCTACACTGCGAAGTTAATGTCATATGATGATAGCAGGAACGATTAAGAAAACCGGAGAATTTTCAGATAATAATGCAAACGCAGCCATAATGATTTTAAAGCTTTTCTTTTTTAAAAACAAAATGAATTTAAAATAAAAAAGGTTTAGCTCTGTTTAGATGACATTCACATCGCAAGTTGAGACAATTTAAGTAACAAAAACATCTCTGAGTAGCCGCAAACGTGGTGGAGCTCTGCAAATGTGTGTACTTTTTCTGTAGGAAACAACACGCAGGGAAAAATACTGATTTACTGGCGGCAGCTATCAGACACAGTGCTCGCCGGACTATTATTAAACCGGAAACCTCCGAATAACGAAAGAAAGCCGACATTTGCCCATGAAGTTGCAAAAAGTCAGATTTTGAAGGCCGAACTGGCACTGGAATGGTGGTTTGCAAGTTGGTCGTGAAACGCACACGGTGCTTTCTGGTCTTTTACAAATTACGAGTGAACTATGCCTATAAACTTCTCCACCCATGTGCCTCCGCACAGCAGTACCAAGACCAAGAGAACTAGGATGGGGAATACAGAAAGGAGAGCCAGCAGTTTAGAATGCCAGGGTAAGGAGAGGGGAACAGTTCTGACTTTCTTTTACTATTATTACAATCCGCCTCTTTCATTGCGGTGTGCTGCCACCTAGCGTGCCTAGCGGAAGTTGAAGCCGTAGGGTTTGCCGGCGTTTCCTCCGGCTGCGTTCTCGTTGTATGCACGGCAATCCCACATTACGGCGAGGAGCAGCCGAAGTTTTTCTTCTGTGTTGGTGTTATAACGCCTTAAGATGACAGCCCCTGGTCATCACATAATACCAGGCGGCTTCTTATCACTGAATGAGGGCTGGCAAAGAAATCTCGGACAGATCCGTGTCCCCTTTCCGAGTAGCAGAGCGAGCAGTACTTGGAGTCGCCTGGCATGAAGTGCGATCGCCAGCTCAACAAAGGCCGGCAGTTCGCAAAATGCCTTTAAGCGCTGGACACATGTACGATTGGTACACGCGATTCGCATGCGACTGATCGTTACGACTGTCGCCACGACTAGTCGCACGCGTGAATTTGAGGCGGCCCGATGCGCGCATGAGATGCGTCGTCGGCGTCGCTCCGCCCACTGTTTTTTGCTCCACGGTCAACTACGATGATCGCTGAGCTGAATTTGTAGATTCTGCGCTTTTGTTCGCAAGAAATGGATAAAGCAAGCAATCGTGAAGCGTTTTCTGCCTTCGGAAACAGTCCGCGCACACGCCGGCCGCGCCTGCCAGCTCGACGCACTCAGCGGCTCGAACCGGCGCAGACCACGGTAGCACCGCGCTTGTCGCTGCTCTGTCAATCTGATCGCTAAAAGTTCCACATGCGAGAAAGTAGGTGTTAGTGTGGTGAAAAATTGTGCTAGGGATGGTTGTCAGGGCTTATTTTAAAAGCGGCGATCAGATATATCTGCCGCGATGCAAGCGTATACGCTGACCGGTCGCCGCGGCGCGCGTTGCGCCGAGCGGCCCAGAGATGGCGATACCTGCGCGGAAGCATCGAAACAGGCTACGCAGATGTCTCGGTCACCGATCTCTCAAACGGCAGTTATAACTTAAATGGAGTTCCACATGCGAGAAAGGGGATGATAGTGTAGTGAAAAGTTGTGTTGGCGGATTGTTATTCGCAGTTGCACAGATAGCAGCGATCAAATATCCGCCAGGATGCCAGCCTAATGTTCCCAACACCCGAGCCGACGCGAGCGACGCAAGCCGCCGTAGCCGATCGCGTGCGGCCGACGGGAAGCGATAGAAGCCGACACCGTTCCCTTTTCGGCACTCCGAGTTACAGCGGAACGCAGCACAAGTTGTGGGCATTGTTCCGCGCACAACGAGCACACACAAAAAATCAAACGATGTAAATACAACCACGACCCCTTCCCGCTTGTGCGGAATGTCGTCTGCTGCCCCTACTGGACTGCTTAGGGACTTGGCCGCTAGGGGATTGCGCATGCGCAATGGGGTTGTGAAAGAGGCGGATTAATGAACTTAACCCTTTAACCCGCAGATCAACAATATTGTAGACCCAAAAAAAACTACCCCTGTTCAAAACGCGCGCCTAACGGAAGCTTATTTCGCTAAGTTTAGCGGCAACAGGACACATGTTCTTCATTCCAGTTGGTAAATAAGATGACAGATGACGCCAGTTGATGCCTTGTTGACAATAATTGAGCGGTTTGCGGTTTGCTGACGTTCACCACCACGGCCGAATTCTGCCTCGGGTTCCCAGAGCTCCTACAAGGTAAGCAAATCGAGATTTTTTAAACACATAGAACAAGGTACGAGGAACCCGCTATATGAATATCGTGGTGTTGTTTAGCCGAGACGCTAAGACAGCAGCCCGCTACCGCGGTCCACAAAATTGTTGAGCTGCCAGGCAAGGGTTGAGGTACGCCGCACGTGCCGTATGAAGCGTTTGGCTGCTGCATGCCTCAGTTCAGGCGCTTTTATCATTCTAATTATTGGCGGCTGTAATATTCTTATCGCAGATAAAGCCTGATAAGCTATTGCGTGGGCACTCAGAGCCATAACTACTTTGCAGTTCTTCACAATCAAAGCTTTGGGCCGCGTATATGGTATGTTTGAGAGTGGAACGGCGCCAGTGGATTTTCGTGTAACTCAGCGATTTGTTTCTTTGCAGAAATGCACAGACATCTTCTATGGAAAGCGGGGAACGGAAAGGGGTGTTGATCTTGTTCTGCAGCATCCAAGTGGCTCTGAAATTGACTCCAGTGATGATGACTCAAGTGATAAAACTGTGCACGCGGATACCTCAGAAGCGCCACCAAACCACGCTGATGGCGGAAGCAGATGCCCTGATCGCTCTAAGAGAACCAGTCTAGGGCTCTCGAAATGATCATTGTCGGTAGTAGCTCCTTGCCTCCATAAAAGAAAGCAAATGGCCGCAATCGCGTCCTCATGCCTGTTTCGGACGATGATGATGATTGCGACAAAGTTGGCACTTTCATTTTTTCTGTATTCGTTGGATGTTAGCATAGGAAACGCTCGGCTTCTCTGCAAGGGGGACTGCTTTGCCCTAAACGAAAAAACTATGCCTCTCAAAGATTTTCGCCTCTCGGTTTGCAAATCACTGAAATCAGCGAACCAAGTTGTCATACCACGCACAGCTGGAAGACCTCGCATGAAAGCCCTGATGCTTTCTGTCCCCAAGAGGAAACACGCAATGGCTTCTGATGATACCCGTTACGACAAGGCCAGCCACTGGCCAGTTGCAGCTCTAGAACGTACCTTTGGTTCTCCGTCGCACCAACGAAAGCAGACAAGAGGTAGCTTCGTCAATGTGCCGCAAGGGCATCTTTGACTCAAGTGCGCTAAATGCGGTGTGAAGAGCGGAAACAACTGCTTTCCAACTTTTCGAGCCCGCTACCATTTTGTGAAAACTGATAAAAAAACCACCAGAGTAAATGCGTCAGAAAGGTCAATAAACAAAAAAAGTTTTTTAAGCCACGCCTTTTTACCATTAACTGGCAGATCAACAAAATTGATCTCCGCTATCTTTTTTAGTTTTTTATGAAACATCATGAAACTTGTTTTGTCGGTTCTGTGGTTTTAGCTCTAAAGAAGAAATAAACCAGCAAAAAAATTTTCCACTGTTTTTTCTTATCTTGCCAGTTAAAGGGTTAAAGGGGCCATGCAGCCAAAACACAAGTTTGGTTCATTCGAAAGATTGCCTTGTTAGAATCATACTGACCCCACTTTTAATGCACACTTTACTCAAATAAGCTATATAATTAGGAAAACAAGGGAATGGCCACGCGACCCATTAGCCGAGTTCCCGCAACAGAACCTATGATGTCGTATGCCCAGCTGTGCGATTGGCTGAGGCTGGCAAAAGCAAAGGCAAATTAGGCAGGGCTTATAAGCTTACCAAACGAGTTATTTGCACTTAAGGGGGGACGTGGCTTTCAAAATCAACTTTTTTATTTCTTTGTGGATTTTGATGAAAATTGGCACAGCAACTGGAAATGCTTCCGTGATAACACCATAAAAATATTAAACTAATATTTTGAAAACTTTTTTATGTATTACATTTTCTTTCTGTTCCGCTTGTACCGAGCTTGAGCGGCTTATAAAACTGATAGAAAACTTGTTCAAAGTGTTTTGCATTCCCAAATGAATGGACGAGGTCGTGACAGTTTTAGATTTTTTTTTTACAACACAATGTTTTTTAGTTTTCATTTTTTAGAGGTTAATGAGCAATAGGCATGTTGACTGCGAACGATTATTTGAAAAAAAAAAAATCACAAAAAACAAATCTGGAAAACCAAGAGTGTCACGACCTGAACTGTTTATCAAGGAATGTAATGCAAGAAACAAAATCAAAATAGACCCAGCGGTCACAAAAAAATCCCTGGTACAAGCGACGGAGGGGGCAAAAAAACTGTTTTGAGAAAACGGCTTCCGAAGTTGCAACATAGGTTTCCCCTTATCAAAAGTCGTCACGGTTGTAGCCTTTCATGTCCTTTTGAACATGGGGCTTCTGGAATGCCTTGCCTTAAAATTTGGGGTTCCCTTTTACAGCCTTTTTCTTTCCAGAAAACATCATTTTCAGCTCCTCCGTGAAGAGTACATACCCCACTTTGCAGACCAAACGAAGGGGGAGATGGGTTTCTTTTTCAATGCAAAGTAGGTTAGCGGGTTTGGCTGTATCGCACTGAACAGCCTCCTTTTGCAGTGTTGTCACCATGGCAAAAATTTGAGCTTTTTTTTTATTTAAAATTTGAACATTTTCGGCTTTTTTTTATGTTTTATCTCTTGCCTGGCACAGCAACTTAGTACTCATACGTGCAGGTGTTCATTGCCAAAATTTTGCATACCACAAGGTAAAAAATGAGCTACTTTGAAGCTTGGTAGAGTATTCTGCATAACTCCCAACTTCAATGCAAGAGCATATTTTTTTACTACTTTTGACATTCAAGGCATCCAATATTTCTAGCAGCAAAGCCATTTGCCCTAAGCAATGGTATCAATAATTTCCCAAAAAAAAATCACTTTTAAAATGCTGCGACAGTAACTACTTTTTTAAATGAAAGAGAACATTTTTTATTCCTATATTACTAACTCAAACCTGTTTGCATGAAAATTACAAGTGCACGGGAAACGTTGCGCAAGAAAGGGGGATATGGCTCGCGCGCATCCAGCGCACGCTTACCGCAACATATCGAACTTTATTATACCTGATATGGCTGGTTTAGGTCGCTTTTTAAAATTAAATCTAACGTCGCAGGCATTAATTACAACTACTGGCTTCAATCGTAACCGGTTGCCCAGTCATGTGCTGCTCCATGCGCGTCGGCTATGCCGTGCGCGCCCAGCGCGTTTTACGCGTCGCCGTTTCTTTTCAAGGCTCGCTTAGCGAGTCCACAGTCAAAACACAGCAATAACTAAACGTGTAAAAATCGCAAACCCGACTAAAAATTCACTTCACGAACCGCTATCGCAAGCGCGCACACCCGTCACCCTCCGGGGGCTGGCGACGGTAGAGTCACGCGCACCACGAAGCGTTCGATGACCTCCCCTTTCGAGCCACACAACTTCCCGTAATCTGGCCCCGGATCTCAGGCATTCCCAAACGCGATAACGTGCGTGTTGAATACCACAGATTGAACAGAAACTCGGCCGAGCGAAGCGGCGAAAATGAACTCAAAGGGTCGCTACGCAGCTCAGGCGGCCGCCATCTTGCGTTGCGCCCGCGAAAATCCAATCAGGAGGGTCGTTGTTTCAGGACCAATAGCGCTTAGCATCTATTTCTAGCTTCGTTTGGGGCGTCGTTTTTTTTCTGCCGTTTGTGCGTTTGTGAATGAACGAAGATAAAAGAGACGAGCGGAACCGGAAAGACGATCGCTCGGCCGATCTAACCATATCAAAATGGCCGCGCCCGGTGGCACCGTTGCGGAGATAAGAGCGCTCCGAAAATTGCCGTTTTTTCGCCCTTTTGCGCTGATAGTTTGTCACCGCGCCTGACAAAAGTATTTTTTTATGCCACTTTGCGACGCTTTTCAGCGTAAAAACTTTGCAGACGCACAGAATAGGAAACATAGAAGCCGAATATGTGGGTTTCAAAAAAACGATGTTTTGGTCATTTTCCGAAGTTGAAAGCCGCGTCCCCCCTTAAATGTATGCACATTCACACTTACAGCAGTAGAATGTGGGGTAAACAATGAAGTTTATGAAAGTACACTGTAAACATAGACTAGTAACCGAATGCGCACTGATGTGGTACTGGGTGCAACTATGCTTCTTTTAGCTGCCACCAGGCCAGCCAACCGCTTGGCCTAATGCGACGACTGTCTTACGGTGAACCTGTCCTGTTCGAGGCATTCCCCCATGTTTCACAGAAACTATTACTTTTCTACCATCATAACAAAAACAAGCAGGGCGCAAGTACAGGTCAAAAACAAAGGCAATGGCTGGACACCACGGGTTCCCCCAGGCGGTAGCGCCATTCTGGAGGACTGACGGTAAGGAACGCCGCAGAGCCTAATGACGCACTGGAAGTTCTTTCAATACCCGCCCTCATGACATCATGGCAGCCGTCCCGAAAACACTCCACTTGGAGGGAGCATGGAAATTTTAACCTAAATTAACTAATTTCTCAGTGAATACGGCATCTTTTGCTGATGGACAAACGCTGCGGCACTAGAAACACGAAATCTTTCAAATAAAACTTGCATTTTGTCTGCATGGCCCCTTTAAACACCCTTTTCTGTCTTTAACAGCGGAGAAAGAGCACGACGTCCCGAGTAGCGGACGGAACCCGTCTCACCTGGTTACACGTCGGGGTTCCTTACCCAAAGGGTCTTACCACTTGGCTATCTGAGGTCCAACATAGAGAGATGGAGAGAGAGAGAGAGGAGGAGAGAGAGAGACCTGCCTTGCGCATGGCGGGGCCCAGGCACGGCTGTGAGGCTGCCACCCTGGCCAGGTCATCTGTGATCTGGTTCAGCAGCTGGTCGTTCTGAACCAGTTGGCAGTAGAAGTCGTCCACGAGCTTGACAAAGACGCCCTTGGCCGCCACCGCCGTACGGGGCTCCAGTTTCAGCACGGGAAGGCCGGCAGCGGCAACGGGGGCTCCAAAGGCACTCATGCTGGCAGAAGGCGGAGGAACCGCGGCCGGCGCGGCGACAGGGGGCTTGCTGGGGGGCGGAACGGCGGCAGCGACAGGCCTCGCTGCCTCGACCGGAGCAGAACCTGCTGCTGAGAGAGGGCGAAGCGACAAGACAGCGCGGTCAACGGCAAGACTCCAGGAGCCAAAACGACCCAGGCTAGTTGGCCAAAAGTACTGGGCAGTGACAGGGAAGGACTGCTAAACCAGCCAATCAGCCCTCACCCACCTCCCATCCGCCAGCCTCAAACCTGACCACTTATCTTCAGACACATACTGGGTCGCTTCGATTTGGCCTCCGAGTAGACCGCGGACAGACCGCTGGTAATCTATATATAGTTCATACCACAAGCTGCACGCAGCACTGTGGAGGCTACATTGTTGTCAACAGTCCGCCCACTGAGGGCGCCTAACCCACTGTGAAAGAAGGGACAAAAGGCGCCAGGGCCTTGCGGTTCCACCTGCCGAGAGGGGCGAAGGAAATGTCCTTTCAAGGGCCCCTTCCCGGTGGTTTGGGCATGCTCAGTGGGCGGACTGTTGACAACAATGTAGCTTCCACAGTGCTGCACGTAGCTTGTGGAATGAATTATAGGGATCCCCCACACAGTAAGGATAAACTTGAAGCTCCCCGCCAGCAGCGATAGATTGGTGCGGCGGAAAAAAAAAAAAAAAAAAGCACCACGAAATTGGCCCCACTGTAATGCCAACATTGGCGCTGTGGGTATCGTGATAAATAAATATTGGCTTTCAGAAACAGGTCTCTCGTCATGAAGGTCAGAGCACTTGTGAAACTACAGTTAGATGTTTGAACAAAACAAGCACTTTCAATATTTGGCAGTCTTTTTTAAATATCTCGTGCCATTAGACAGTTTTAGTTTGGGCGTTTTTACGCTCCGCTCCACTCCGGTTTCGCTCCGCTCCGGGTTGCCCCGCTAAGCTGCAGCGGAGCGGCGAGCGATTTTCTCGTTTCAGTTACGCGTAATGCGCAGTGGACCGGGACCTTTCGGATTAGCAGCGCCGTCTGGCCAAGTTTGGCGTAATGAAACAGAACCGAAAAACATTTCGCCACTTTAAAAAAGTAATACCACTACGTATAGCTTATTTTTAAGTATTGACACGTGCAATCGTACTGTGCTACCGGTCAATTACAATGAATGAAAATAAATTTCCGACTCGATGATAGCCACACAATAGCCAACAAAGTTGCGTCCCAGATCTATTCGAATCCTTTTCGACGGCAACGATCCAACTCGGCGTTTTGTTAGTGAACTAGAATAGTTCTGTGTAGTTTTCAAATGGGTTCGCAGTCGCCACGTCTCGCAGCAAGCACAAGCCCTCGTCGATGCAGAACCGCTTTCGCGGTTTGCGCATCAAACAAGAGCCTGAAGCCGCGGCGCTCGTCGCAGATGTAGCAGCCATCTTAGAATAAGCAGAGTCGCCGCACGCGCGCGAGAGGGCGCCCGCATCGCCCCGTCGCGCTAGCGGAGACAGCCGCAACGGACCGCTCAGGCTGCGTTTTAGCAGACCGTCTTGCTCGCTCCGCTAGCCCGCTTAGCCACCAAGCGGAGTACGCATGCGCAGTTGCACTCCCGCTCCGCTTAGCTGCTGAGCAGAGCGTAAAAACGCCAAACTAAAATTCCCTATTTATTGTAACTAACAATCACGCTAGACCACAACTGGTTTCCTTGGTCCAAAAATTGGAATTTGGTTTCATAACATCTGAAGAGTGAAGAACAAACTTTAAACAAGACAAAAGTGTGCCATTAGGCTTGCATTTGGCTCTTTGGTAAGTGGCTTGGTTAAGAGCCATCCAACATGCCTTTGGTTAGCTCTTAGCTTCAGCTCATCCCAGTGCCTGTCTAGATCTCGTGTCCTGTTTCTGCACGCCACACCTGCCCTGAGAGCACCGCAGATGGAACTAGGGCCCACAGGCGCTCACATACACAAGACCACATCACTATGTCTACTATAACAAGTGTAGCCATTACCACTTTGCAACACTTTCTTTGGTGCCAGTCTATGGCGAAGACCCTAAGCAGACACCAAAGAAAAGATTAAGCTCGTGGCCTGACATTATACGCCAGCAAGTAGGCATATTAAAAAAATTCACCCAACTGGTTTTTCCCCAACAGCTCTGTGCATTCATGTTCAGTATTATCCTGAACGAAGTATTGATGGAGCATATTTAACTATTATAGACGTGCAGTATTTTCTGCTATTATTATCATTAATTATTATATTAAGAGTGAGATGCTATCTTCCCTATTCCTTCAAGTTGGCATTTCGAAGACACACGTTAAGAAAAATTAAAGAAACCTGAAAAAACTGTGGCGGCCTTCTCACCCCAGCTGCCAAAATTGATCCCAACCAGTTAGCCCCAGCCGAGCACGAACCTCTTAGGCCAGAATTGAGGAAGTCCACAACATTGACGCCATCGCGGCAAGCGCAGCAGCGCACTTCAACCTCCGTTTCCAGCATGGCGTCGGACACTTCTCCAGACTTCAGCTCGCAGATCATGCCGCACGCGGGGGGCATGCCAAACTGCGGCGCCAGTGGCCGGATGTCTTGCGGCGACACTGTCTCCTCGTTGCCGTAGTCCAGATAGGCGACGTCAAACCCGCCCTCCACCACCTTCTTAACCTCCGCCCTGTAGAAAGCGCCGTCCTCGGAAAACCGGCAGGCAACGTGGTCCCCGGGCTGCGGCCGAAACGTGGGGTCTGGGGCGGAGGCGGCGTACTGCTCGCTGAGCTTTGCCTGCAGTTCGTCCAACTGACCTTCAGGGACCTTCAGAAACTGCCCGAAGAACCTTCGCGGCGGCACGACGGTCATGACCAGGAGCTTCTCGACGGGGCTCACGGATGGCGTGTGCACCTTAGTTGTCCGAACTTCCTCAACGTTCGCCAGGGCAATCTGCAGCGCTTTGACGACGGACTTCGGAGGGTCCCCGACGAAGATCTGCACGGAGTGTGTTCCATCGGGGAGGACGTTCACGATCGAGACGCTCGCCTCCGCGTCGAGGACGAGTGTCTCCAGGTTCTCCATGACTAGTTCGGTGGCCATCGGCGAGCAGGTGAAGCCATCCAGAGTAAGCTTGGTCGCGTAGGCCGGCTGGAGGGTGTACTTCGGGTCGAGGGGCCGAAGATCCGAGAGGTCCACGGTGGCCGTGTCTCCGTAGTCGGCGATCCAAACCTCGACCTGAGGTCCCACCTTGAGCACCTCGGCCCGGTACCAAATGCCATCATACTTGCAGGCCACCGCAGCGCCGGGCACGACGTCCACTGGAGCGAGCAGCGGAAGCGACGGGGACTCCATTTCGAGCTGCCTCGACATCTGCTCAATGTCATTCACCATCTCCCTGAGCTGCGCATACATGACCTGCACGGACTCTATGAACGTGACCTGCATAGCGTGGCGACACCCCGACTCCAACGTCAGCCGCTGGATCTGAATCTGGGGCCGGCCCGGCGGCAGCCCATTGGTCAACGCAGCAGGCCTGTTCGGGGTCAGGCCCACAAACTCGACATTGTACAAGTTCGGAGGATCGGCCGGGGAGAACTGGCACGTAAGCTCCTGTTCTGTGGTGAGCTTCACGAACGTGTCTTTGTCCAAGCCGGTGCTCGTCGCGTTGCAGCGAATCGTGAAGATCTCTTCCTTCAGCAGCTCGGGCGGAATGACTAGCAATTCGTTCGGTGCCTTCAGCTCGCAATTTCCATAGTCCACAAAGAGCACCTTGCAGATACCCTGCTTGTACTCGTACACAAAGGAGCGGTAGAGGAGCCCGTCTTCGGTGAAGCGCGCGAGGCAGGCGGTTCCTTCCTTGACCAGCGACGGGTCGAGGGGGCTGGGGTTCACGCAGTGCGCCTGAATCATGTCGGTAAACGGCGCGGGATCCCGCGCCGCGAGGTGGAGGAAGACGCGGGCCATGTCTTCGACGTGCGCGACGTAAACTTGGTAGGGGGTGTTCATATGTACGGCGTGGTAATGGAACGACGGGACATTGACGATGGCGGGCGCCGCCACCGTGCAGACCGCGAAAAGCGGCGATTGCATGATGATGTCCGTGAGACTGGCGCCGTCGGGCATCGTCACGGCGACAATGGGCCGCACGCAGGCCACCTGAACCTGCTCCAGCCTGCGAACCGTTATGCCAACCTCCACGTACTGAAGCTGGCCTTTCAGGAAATCCACCAGGGCCTCGGCTCCCTGCGGTGCCACGAGCTGCAAGTCGACATCGTCGAGGAAGCACTCAATGGCAACCGGCGACGTGTGGAAGATGGGGTCGGTTCCGAGACGAACGTCGGTGACGCTCACTATCTCCGGGTTGCCGTAGTCAATGAACGTGACCTCGACCTGGGTGTTGTCGCCCCTAGGCCACGCGGAGGCCACGGCGCGGTACCACTTGCCGTCCGTGAAGCGCGCGAAACACGGCGTTCCCAGCGGTATCTGGCTCTGGTGCATAAATCCCGGCAACTCGCTCAGTTTGGGCTCGAGGCCTTCCAAGTAAGTCTCGATGTGTTCCGTCATTTCGTAGTCCCTCTGCACGTACATTTTAACCCAGCGGTACTCCGAGGCCACGTGGGTGACGGTCGCCTTGAAGGTGTCCCCCGTAACTGTCGGGACGACGTTCGTCATGGTGTCAGTTTTTGACCTCGAACCACCGTACTTGCCTGCGTAGTTTTCGGAAAGATGCCGCCTCTAGCCGCTCATTGTGACGCGGTTTGAAGGACGCCGCCGGCTTACTCGCAGGTAGACGCCGAATCCCGAACTAAGCGCTGCCGGCAACTGTCAAGTTGGGGTCCTCCACGAACGGAGCCCGACGCCGCTGGCCGCGATGTGAGAGTCAGTCCAGTCGTTGCAGCGACGCGCCAGGACGAACGCGACGCAGGAATCAGAATAAACGCGCTTACTGTGCGCCGAAAAGGAACCCCAACCGCCCGAAGCCGCAAAGAACGTAGAACAACAAAAGTGTAAAGCCTAAACGCCTTGCGTAACAAAACCGACAAAACAACCTCCTTGTCACCAGAAGGCGCGCCAGAGAACAAAAAAAAATGGCGCCGGCCCCAAACCTACGCTAGGCTGCGCTAGTAGTAAGGACGAAATATCAGCTATCATCATCACCAAACCTTCCATCGCTGTCTGTTGTGGAGGTCGTCCGACGAGAACGACGGTCGGCCAGAAAATTTAGTTTTCGGACGCTCCTTCTTCGCGAAATGTCTCTGCTGCTGGGAAGGGCCCGCTGCCTCGCGCGACTTGGAAGCATCCTAAGGCAGACCACGCCGGCCATAGCACGCCGTCGCGAGAGCACCGAGTCCGCAACACCGCCGACTCAAGAAACCAGACCGACGGTGCGCAAGCCACAGTACGTTCAGCGTTCCAAGCTTGAAGACTTCGGAAGGTACGTGGCAGAGTGTCTGCCCAAATACGTCCAGAAGGTGCAGATAACGCCCGGCGACGAGCTCGAAGTGCTCATCGCCCCCGAAGGCGTCGTGCCCGTCCTCAGCTTCCTCAAGGATCACCACAACGCTCAGTACACCAACATCGTCGACATCTGCGGCGTCGACGTCCCGACGAGGCAGTACCGCTTCGAAGTTGTCTACAACCTCCTTTCGGTGCACTTCAACTCCAGGATCCGCGTCAAGACGTACACCGACGAACTGACTCCTCTCGACTCTGCTACGGCCGTGTACAAGGGCGCAAACTGGTATGAACGCGAGGTGTGGGACATGTTCGGCGTCTTCTTCGGCAACCACCCCGACCTGAGGAGGATACTGACGGACTATGGGTTCGAGGGCCACCCATTCCGCAAGGACTTCCCGCTGTCGGGCTACGTCGAAGTCCGCTACGACGACGAGGTTCAGAGGGTCGTCGTCGAGCCTCTCGAACTGACGCAGGAGTTTCGGAAGTTCGACTTGTCTACGCCGTGGGAGACGTTCCCCAAGTTCCGTTCTGGAGACAACACCGCGCAAGAAGTCGCCCTGCCCAGCGGCCAGGAAGAACCGAAGACTAGCAAATAACGGCTTCAGGGCGCTGTGCTAAAGAAAAGGAGAAACTACAAAACCGACCTAGTAGTCAATAAATGAGTCTAGACTGTGTCACGCTTTTTGTTTTAGGCTGCGAGACGCGTGGTAAAATTCTTTGCAACGCCACGCAAAAAAAAAAAAAAAAGGCCTGGCAAATGCAAAAAGAAAAAAAAAACCACGCCGGCACGAATGAATGCCGAAACGCGTTCCACTTACCTGTACAACGACCCCGTAACTTGAATAAAAAACAGCACGTGAAAGTAGAATTATAACATGTATTATAACACGTAGGTGATGAGCTTTAAGGTGAAAAACAATTGGTATGATATGATTTGTTAAAAAAGCCAGAACGCTGACCTGTTGAGACTCTCTATCGATGGCCACGCGTTTACCTGTCAAAACTTAAACTATACACGCAGCGTTGCTAAGCGCACCCCGGTATTGTCAGTGGTGGCGCATTAACCAACGGTAAACAGTTAAAATGTGAATACGCACAGCATTTGACAAAGGCGCGTTTGCTTGCTGACCACGCTAAAATATCTCTGCCTGCGACACTTGCACCTGCAACTCGCACACGCACATTGAATAGCGGCGTGCAGTTTTTGATGACATACGGGTTTCCAAACACGCGTAAAACAAATGCTTAGAAATCATGACATTAAAATTAGCTTACTTACCGTGCCAAATCGAAAACTGCACTTGAAAATTGCACTTGGCCGCACCTCGCACAACGGCGAGCGAAGTCAGAAATTTCCCTAGTAGAGTTTTTTTGTGCATAAAGAAAACAATAGCCACAATAGTTTCGTAGCCGGCGGCAACCCATTAGATACGCACGCGCGTTCTCCGTAGAGCTGCATTCTCCCTAGCCCGTTCCCTAGGCGAAGGTCCACGCCGGATTGAAGCGTGCAAAAGCCTCCTAAAAATATTCATATCTATTTATAAGCACATTTTGCCTTTCTTGGTGGACATGGAAGTGATGAACTTGATTACGGAACTTTTCACTTCTGCGCGCGCGGCTAATACGGCTTAGAAACAGAAACCAGCCTTTGGGCGTCTGCGTACTGTGGGTGAGAAAGACCTCAAGCCCTCAAAAACTACTGAAGTTCGTAGGCTGTATATCAGCAGCTCTACAATGATATCAGTAGCGAGGTTTCGCTCACGTTGATACTGACCATTTTGAGGGAGCTTTATTGCTCAGCGTGACAGTGAATACGACCGTCCTTGCCTGAATGACGATACTATTGTCCTGCGCTCTATAAGGTGAACGGATGGTATCAATCACTCGAGCCTGACAATTTAATTATACCGTAGACAGTCAATTGATCGCATCTCGTTCTTGCGTTGGCTCCAGCGCATGCTGTCGAAACTCTGAGCTGATCGATAGCTATAGCCACGCCTTCTTCGCGGCTTTAATCGAGCAGGCACAGTTTGAATTGTCGGCGATTAGGATTAGGATTAGGTTTTCTTTGTTGAACCTGTTTTTCTTCTCGCAGCTTTGAATTTTCCCGCCTGCGACGCAAGATTGTATAAAAATGCCTGCTGACAGCCAAGACAACATGAGGTCGGGGATGTGGTTTCTAGTCAGCATCCCGAAGGAGGAGACCGAAAAAGCTGATCGCTCTCGAGCGGACAGCCGTGCAACTCTGTCGGAAGGTATAACCTAAGGTTTACTTCGTACTTCTGCTGCTTGTCAACGCACGTTTTAACAGTATTTACAAGCTTGTCGCGCTCGTATCGTGGCTGACTTTCTCACGTGCGCCGCCCCTCCCAAAATGTTGAGAACGAAAAGCTAGAACGTAGTTCGTTTGAAGTTTGAAAAATACCTGTGAAACACCGTATACGTATGGAGCTTAGTTTTTTCTCTTATTATTTCTCTGGATCCACGTAGATGACGACCGAGAGAACTTTTGTGATAGCAAGGAGCACCTTACTTTGAAGCAGGTGTGTGTGTGTGTGTACAAGCATACAAGCATTTTTTTTTTTTCTTTCAGACTATTCTCGGTTTAATGTATTACTTGTGCTTTCTAGGCCCTGGAAGACTGCTTACAGTCATATGGAGTCCGAAATGCCATTTGGAATGCGACTACTAAAGACCAGTTTTATCAGGTAAGGTGTGTAACTACGCAATTCAGTGACTATCCAGTAACAGTTGGTCACTTGATTCCATTTCTCATTCAGGTGTCCTTCCCATATGAAAGCGGCAAAGCCACAGACTGCCTTCTTCAGGATCTGACCTCGAGGGGGATTGGCTCGAGACACGACTCTACTATCGGGTGGGATTCGTTCTTTGGCCGTACGCTCGTCAGTCGAAGGACTACCGCACTACTATGAAGTCTCTGATCAAACTGCTTTAGTCCCCAATGTTTTCTTGAAATGTTTGTCTCAAGATTTGTCACATGTGATCAACTGAAGTAGAACTCGCAATTATAGACAAGTGTGTTAACTGCTGTTCTCTAGAGGAACTTGACATGCGGCAAGCTTGGGTGATATTAGATTTTAACGGAGTTGAAAGCTGTACATTTTTTGCTGAAACTGCAGATTTGTGCGATCTCATACTTGACGCAAAGTTCATGCCTTATGGTTACGTTTGTCTGGTACCTGGTGTGGCAAAAGTGCAGCTGCTTTGCATCTGCAAAGAAATTTTCAAATGTCATCGTTTCTGCTGCGTGCACTGCTCCTTTGGTCACGTTATCTTTGGCACACCAGGGGTGAAGACTGTCTTGCTTTGAATTAACCTTGGAATGGAATACAATGCATGGGAGATAGATTGGGACCTACTTTCATCAATGGGCCTTGCAACTGGTTGTGAAACGGACAGTCAGCTGTATGGTGACCCAAAAATATAGCAGGCAAACAGTGATTTTTGGACAGACTGGCTCCCACATAACTGGGTCAGCTGGTAAAATGCGTGTGCTCTGTAAATGCAGTGAATAGTTTGAGGGCACTAGCATGGGGCAAAGTTGTAGACGTTGGCTGACTAGGGAGCTCTGAGAGGCTTATTCTGTGGTATCAGGGAACACATAAGTGCGCCGTTCATCTTGGTAACTGGTACACACTCACGTTTTGTCGAGTGGTCTTTCTTTACGAAGACAAGGACAGATAAGAATGCGTTGGCGCTGGATCGGAGTTGTAAAGAAAGGAGGGTCACTGTAGCCTACTTCTTGATTTGCAGCTTCTCGGCCAATCCCCTGAATGGGCGTGTGCCGTTTCTCCAAGCCAACTGACCAAGTTTGCTTGGCACTGTCCTTATGCTATGGAGGAAAGACAGTGGACATTGTGATGTGCTTGTCTACATCACAAAATGAATTCGAGGGATATAAGTGGGGAAAAATATCAGCTTTATAGAATTAGAAACAAAAGTGAGCATTGTTCATTGTTGAGCAGGAATCCAAAAGTTACAAAATGTGTTGTCTTCCAGTTAAAACACCGTAAAGTAGTATGGCTTCCGGTGTTCTTTCGTAAGAATGCTCTGCATGCAGCAGCTCTGACCAAACTGTGGTTCACTGTTAAGCCATGATTTTGTTTAAGGCTGTGGCTAGCGTTCTGTCCAGACGGAACGATATACAAGTGCTAAAGTTCCGTCCAGACGTAATGGAGCGCTGGTTGTGGCTAGAGTTTTGTCCAGATGGAACGATATACAAGTGCTAAGGTTCCGTCCAGATGGAACAGAGTGCTGTGGATTATCCTTCCGTCCAGACGGAATACAATTGAGAGCTTAACGTTTCGTCCAGACGGAGCCGGCGTGAAATTTGTACAACTCCGTCCAGATGAAAGCAAAACCGGCTGATTAGATGCCATGCTCAGTCTTCAGATTTGGTGTAGAAGGTGTGCCTCGGATAATGGCATTCTTGTACTGGGTTCAATTCCCCCCGGGTATGCTTTTTTTTTTTTTTTACGTGGTTGTGCCAGCATTTTGTAACAGCTAACCTTGCACCCACTTTATAATTGACGCAGCGAGAGCAGTCGGTCTTGATTTTGCACTCAACCGGCCGCTCCGCTACCGCTCACTATAGCCAAGGCCGACGTGTCTATCGCCAGAGTTCCAAACATCCGTAGTTCGTAGTGATGACTAATTAACGGTTATTCTGGCTAGTCAATGAGCAGAAACGGTTCGTTCGGCTGGGTAAGTATCAAGAAAGACTGCTCTCGCTGCTTGTTGTGAAGCGGGCATGGTCGAGCTTGGCGGTTCGTTTGACGGCCCATCATGTGTAATCATTGAGAGTGATTATTAATCAAATGTGACTCTGGCTAGTCAATGAGCAGGAGCGGTTTGACCGGTTGGGTAAAAATTAACTAAACTCAAGAAAGGCGATCGGACTAACTCTCCGTCAAACGGAACTCCAAGCCACTACCTCGACCACGCCCGCTTCACAACAAGCAGCGAGAGCAGTCCAGCCGAATGAACCGCTTCCGCTCATTGACTAGCCAGAATAACCGTTAATTAGTAATCACCATTATGAACTACAAATGATCGGAACTCTGGCGATGGATACGTCGGCCTTGGTTCCAATAGCAGAACAGCCGGTTGAGTGCAAAATCAAGACCGACTGCTCTCACTGCACCAATTGCAAAATGGGCGCAAGTTAGCTGTTACAAAATGCTGGCACAACGGCGAAAAAAAAAATAATAATAAATAAATAAAGTATGCCCGGGGGAATCGAACCCGGTACAAGGGTGCCATTATCCGAGGCGCACCCTCTACACCAAATCTGAAGACTGAGCATGGCGCCTAATGAGCCGGTTTTGCTTTCGTCAGGACGGAACTGTACAAATTTCACGCCGGCTCTGTCTGGACGGAAGGATAATCCATAGCGCTCCGTTCCGTCTGGACGGAACTTTAGCACTTGTATATAGTTCTGTCTGGACGGAACGCTAGCCACAGCCTTTGTTTAAACACTGGAGGGTGTTTTTTGTAAATGCTTCAGGCATGGACAGTGCCACATGATTGCTTACTTTCTTTTTTTGTTCTCCCCTCACAGTGTATTTCCATGTCCAATATTCTTCCGAGCAGTGGAAGCCGAAAGTGATGATGACGAGAGCAAAGTGGCTGCGGAGATTAACCAAGAATCTTGGTGAGTGTCGGCAAGAAATACGAGAGCGTACACAGGGTAACCGCTCTAGCTAACCCAGAAATACCACTTTAATTGTCTGTTTCTATGAATAACGGGACAAAAACGTCTCTCAACAAATGCAGAAAAACAGAAGCTATGGAAGCTTTATTGTACTACTTGGAACTGCAGCTGAGCTGCATTTAGTATCCCTTTAAATCATGACATACAGATTGATTTCTAAGTGCAGAGCTCTTTAGGGGCTCACCTTGTCGTCCTAGCTCGCGGTAACACTCGATGTCAAGCGGCTGCCAGAATCAGAGCGGCGCAGCAAGATAACGGACCCAAGTAGAGCCCGGTTTACCCATCGTAGGGCGTCCCGCGGAGGCTTTTGAAAACCAAGCGGTTTAAATAGTCATAAGCGTTCAAAACTCTTGAACCGCTGGCGCTTGTCATACATCTCCCCATTGTTTAGCGCAGAGAAAATTGCAGGTACATTTGAGGCAAAATATATACGTAATTAACCCGCAGCGCCTGCGTTCATTTAGCTCGGAACGCTGGTTGGGTTGGTTTTTACGATAGTAAGTGAAAAAAAAGTGGCAGTGCAACTCTGGCACGTGCTGGAGGAAAAGCAAGCACAAAAAGAGGAGAACTCCCGATGGCGCAGTTTCAATCAGGGGGCGCGCGAGCACTGCGAAGGCAGGATATTCGAAATGCATTGGGTGGTAGCAGTGAGCAGATAACGGCGCTACAGCCCATTATGATGAATCACTGCTCTGCGCTTCTGACAGCTTTCACGTTGAGTGGAACGCCTTTTATTTATTTGTCTTATGTTCTACTGGCATTTCAACCTTCTACGCTGCAACAGGAAAGAAAAAAAAGGAGCATATAGTTGTACATTTGTAGTGTGCACTTATGACACTAATCTCTTCACAGATTCCAGCTTCAGTTGAAAGCAAGATTTGGGTTAACAAATCACAATCTATAACCTGTTTATTACTTGTTCATCTTCAAGTTGCTGAACTTGTAATTTTGAGCACCTTGCGCTCTGCCTCTTTGGGTCGCTTCTTGCCTTTAGCAGTATCCTTTGGAGAAAGGATCAACTTTTTTGATTGCTGGGTTAGCTGAAACAAGATCTTCGCAAAAGTGTCGCGGCAATTCGTGGCTGTTCTGCTGAGATGTAGTGACATTTGTGAGCATACACAATTCACATCATGACTGCCCTTGTGCACTCGTTTCATTACAGCGATGAAGCAAAAAAGGAGAAGGAAAAGGAGAGTGGGTTTCGATCGATGCAGAAAAAGTTCTTGAAGTCGGTGAAGGCACGTTTAACGGTAGCCCAGGTGTGTAGCTTGCCAAAACTGGTCCTTATACTTTCTCTATGCCCCCCCCCCCCTCCCCCGCTTCATTTTTTTTTTGTTTCTTCAGCATGCTGTTTTTCTCAGCAGTGATCTTTGTTCAGAAGTGTCCCTGCACAAAGTCCTCCTTACAGTCTTTTTCTATCTTTCTCTTTCACTATTTCTCCCGTCTTCCTAATCACCCACCTGCGGTGGCTCAGAGGCTAAGGCGTTGTGCTGCTGAGCACGAGGACGCGGGTTCGATTCCCAGCCTCGGCAAGCTGCTCCTCTGATGGAGGCAAAAAGCAAAAATGCCCCTGTGATTTCAGGCACATTAAAGATCCTCAGGTGGTCAAAATTATCCGGAGCCCTCCACTATGGCATGCCTTCATTACTTGCGTTGCGGCGGCGTGTTAAAGGCCAACTGCACTCAAATTTCACCTCGACCAAATTTATTTTTAATGTGTAGTAGGTACCACCCAATCATCTGGAACATGAGTGGTAGCCTCTGGGGAAACGCCACGTAAATCAGTCAGAAGCGATTAAAAAAGCTCCGCCACAGACCATGCTGCACCTGCCAGCAGATCGCGAAAACTAGCCTGACTCGCTGCGACGTTTCAGCCTGGACGGGGCTTCTTTCTCCTGGCCAGCCATGCAGCTGGAGAACCGGTCGAAGCTCTGCTGCGCACGCTTCACCCATTTGCTGCCCCGTGCCGCATAGAGCTTGCGCAGCAGACTTTCTCCCGAGCTAGTGACCGTCCGCACTCTCGCTGGACCAGCTGCACAGTCACTTCAATGGCCGCGCTCTCCTCGGTTTCGGTTTCAAAATCGCCGATTTTTGCTGACCGCTCGCAGCGTTCACGCGCGTATTTCAGCTGTTGTATTCTGCATCTTGCTTTCTTTTTAGGCAGACTATACGGAAATAGTTTTTTCAAGAGGTCGAAATTTTTAGTGCAGTTGGCCTTTAAAAACTACAATCAATCAATCAACCTTCTTCATAATCTTCTAACTTGCTGCCTTAGTAGCTTAGGAGGCTCGTGGAAAAGCGTAAGAAATGGGTGACTGCTCAGCTGATTGGTGCACCAGAAAATGGCGCAGTTGATAGTGTTGTCAGGCAAATGTCTTCTTTCTGGCACCCGCTCAGCACACTTGCTTTCCTGTCTGCCGCTTTGGGAGTTGCACCATGCAACAAAAAATTAAGCCTCTTCAGCTCCCTAGCTACAGTAAAACCTCGTTTACAAGAGACACTCAAGGGAGCCAAGAATCATGTCTTTTGTAACCAAGGTCTCTTGTATGCAATGTTGCTAACATGACAAACATAGCAAAATCAACCAAACCGATCTTCATTCAAATGTCTCTTATAACTAAGTGTCTCTTGTAACAGTGTCTCTTGTAACGAGGTTTTACTGTAGTTGTAGAGACTGTTGTCTCTCAAATAAGGGATGAAGTCGGGATAGTTGATACACAACTATACAACAATGCAGTACGCTGTGTTGTAAGTTTCATTCACTTAACCCAAGACTGTAGGCAATTTGCTGAAACCAAATTAGGATCGCATGTTCATTACATAATTTTAAAACTGACTTTAAGGTTGTGCGATCGCAGAGGCACTGTGCCATCGTTGTTGTCAGTCCTTCTGTTGAGGAAACAACAATTGGTCGACCACGATTCCTAATTAATCCTGAGATAGTAGTACAGAGCGTTTCAGTAGTAGCGAAGTAGTGCCACCCCAAATACCCTGACGGCCGAGTCTAGTTTGCAGGAAAGGCTCCACCACATTTTTTGCGCCTTTGTGCGAACCTGCCATTTTGTTACATTTGTCTGCTTCTTTCGTTGCCCTTTCAAGGTTGTTGCAGGGGTGAAGGCTCAGGGAGAGCTGACGTTTGACTTCGTCGCATTTATAATTCTTGCTGGGTGAAGTGTCTTCGTGCATATACTTAGTCGTAATATTCGACCAGATTTAGGGGAAATCCCCAAGGTGGAGTAAGTTTCCGCGAAGGAAAATTTGACATGCACCTCAATGCAGCCATACGGCTACAAAGGAAAGCTGTACAGCTTCCTCAAAAACTTCGCAGTTGAAGAAAAATTCTTCCTGGTTCAGAATTCGAACCTGGGATCACCGACTAACTGGGGCAGTCGCCGGTTAGGTGGTGAGGGCCATGCTGGGTGGCCAATTTTCCTTCGCAGAATTTGCCTTCGCAGAAACTTGCTCCACCTTGGGGATTTCCCCTAAATCCGGTCAATTAACACCTGTACATTCGCTCTCTCCCTCTCTCGCTCTCTTCGCTACAAACGGCTAGCCTTGTGGTTAGCTCAGTTGGTAGAGCGACCGCCCTAGTCCCAGGTTCGAATCCTAGACCAGGAGGAATTTTTCTTCGACTGCGAAGTTTCTGAGCGAGCTGTACAGATTTCCTTTGTAGCCGTATGGCGGCATTGAGGTGGATGTCAAATTTTTCTTCGCACTTAGTCAAAATTTTCAGTACAAGCTCTGAAACATTAAAAAAAAGAGTTAATGCCCTCCTACAAGGGATGCAACCTTTGCGAGTATATTAAACACAACAATTAAGCTTAAAAAACTTATTGTTTATTTTCAAATTTCAAATGTGCGGCCATACCTATCTGAAACAATCTAAGCAAAAGCATGCCTAGGTTGAATGCTTTTAGCATATGTGAATGAGACCACGTCATTAGGCCTAATGCTAGCCCTAACAATGTTTAGTTGAGCAATCATGCTTTGCATTTTAGCCCGAGGCTCGGTTATAGCTTTCAGCTCTGGCTTGTTACAGCTTTGCCCTTTCATGAGAATCCAGATTAATGCTGCTCTCATATATATTTCACAAGATTTACACAGCTTGGGACTCCACGATCAGCTCTCGGCTTTGGCTCATTCCGGCTTTGCCTCAGAGAATCCGGATTAATAAATTCCCGGCCACGGCGGCCGCATTTCTGATGGTGGTGAAAAGCAAAAACGCCCATGTGTACGAGATTTCGGCGCACGTTAAAGATCTCCAGGTGGTCAAAATTAATCCAGAGCCCTCCACTACGGCGCGCCTCAAAGCCTGCGTTGCGTCGGCGCGTTAAACCCTGCAATCAATTCGGATTAATATTGCTCTCGTAGAGCCGTTGTTCTCACAAAAAACTGCATGGCTTAATTGGGGCTACAGTGGACTCTTCCTTATTTCTTGAAAATAGCGATGTACCCCCTTCTCCCCCCCCCCCCCCCCCTCTAAAAAAAAATGCGAAGCAAAAGTGTTGCGTCAAGTGCATTGAAGTCTACATAGCTTGGCATCTAATGCAGGACTTTTCTAACAAAAAATATCAATGCAAAATTTGTATGAAGTTAGTTTTAGAATTTATGGAGCCTTGTTCCATCATTTAACTATGCATTATCAACGCCGTGTGAAAAGTGCCAAGACAGGTGGCAGCACACGCTGTCATTTTAGACATTTGGTTTAGCTGAGGAGAGTGAACAACAATGCATGTTGGAAAAAGCAGATTACGCAGTATTCCCAATATGAATAACAAGATAATAAATACACTGTTTCAACTGACGCAATTGGGGATGTTCACATTTGCATACTTCTGTTGTGTGCGTATGTCAAGAAATCACATTGAAAGGTAAAATGAGCTAATAATTTATTCATTTATTTATTTATTTATTGTGTGCACATCTTTTGGAATTGTTTCTATGCTTAGCTATGCTTTGTTTTTTTCAGCCCCATAAAAGTATCAGTAAATCAAAAGTCAAATGAGGCAGCTGGCTGCATGCATCGAATTTGCAAACAGCTGTCGCTCTACTTATTTCTTCATTCATTTTTCAGCATGATTGCCGCTCTTGGCCTGATGGACAATAATGTGGTATCGATCATCGCTGCCATGCTGGTGTCACCTCTGATGGTAATTTGCCGTATGACTCATCATTTAGCAAAACTCGTTGCTGAGCTAGTCGGTACATACTTAAACAAAGATTGAAACGTGGCGCAAACTAGACGTGGACAAAGAAGACAAGATATGACAGATACAGGCGCCTGTATCTGTCCTATCTTGTCTTCTTCGTCCACGTCTAGTTAGCACCACGTTTTCTTCTTTCTTTAAATACTCATCATTTCCTCGTGCATTTTTATTGCAAAACACTCTGTTGTGCATTAATACCCGTTTTTTATTTCCATTCTTTCGCTGCCTTTCCCCTTCACCCTCATTCTTGAGCACTGACTAGCTTCAAGCAGGCTCTTGTTTGATAAACATGATTTTTTTTTATTTTTGCTTCAAAAATACCGCTTGGATGCATCACGCGTTTGCACAGATATGAGTGGAACATTCTTTAGCTAATCTGTGGTCGACTTATCATGACCTCATGCAAAACCGCTCAGTTGGCCATGTCTGAAAATTTTAATGGCGCATAGCAAAGTGAGTAGACAGCATACACAAGAATAGAGTAATGTGTGGGAGATAACGCTCGCTGGTTGGTCGCTATAATTCACGCCGTCCTTGTTGCACGTTTCCTTTGTCATAAATACAATAATGCCACATATTTGTCAGGCGAACTTGGGTACGTTTTGGTGCTGTTCGAAGAACCGCGTGCATTGATGGGATAGTCATTCTGTAAAATATGCTGTTGGGCTAGTTGGTGCATATTGCTTCAAGAAAAAGAGCGGTACGTACGACGACAGAAAAAAAGAAAGAAATAGACAGATGCGCTACTAACAACTGATTTATTCCTAGGAAAGGCAGGGGTATAAGCAGCTTGTCTACAAACACACGGACACACACACCTAAAAAAAATACCAGCTCTGAAAAGATACGATAAAACAAAGTAGCCACTGCTGAAGACAACAATCACATCTTTTTACCAAATGTTGTCTAGGATCCTGTACTCACCTGAAAACAGTGATAGCGATGGTTCGCTGATACAGCCTGCGCTGTTTTTTTTTTTTTTTTTTGGATAAAATACGTTTCACGCAGTTCTCTCGCCACAGTGTCATGCCTCTTTCCTATAATGATTGTTTCATTCAGTCGTGGAAGGAATCTATTGCCATTCTTGAGGCGGTGATGGGGCAAGTGCTACCCAGTGCCACTTCTTCCTTTTTTCTGTCGTGGTTTGTAGCGCTATTTTTCTTGAAGCAATAGTCATTCTGGTTTGCTGCTTACGTCTGGGGGTGATTTTGGTTATCATTGTTTCCTTGTTTTGGAATGGTCGTCACTGTTAGTTCCTTCCCCGGTTTAGACAACCCATCCCGGTCGCCTCTTATCTCTCTTGCATGTCTCTCTTCTCTCCAAGGGCCCCATAATGGCAATAACGTTTGGCATCATAGTCCGCGACACAGCCCTTACTAAGCTGGGCTTAAAGACGGAATTGATAGGCCTCTTCATCTGTCTACTCTTTGGTGAGTCTCCTTCTGAAGGCTCCGGAATGTCTCTAGTTTGCTTTATAAAGCATGGCTGACTGGACTTTCTGTTGTCATGGGTTCACCTGGAATGCTCATCTTCCAATTGTATAACAACTCAACCACCTCTCCCAAATTTCTCTTTTGTTGCTGGTCTCCCAGTTTAAAGGTTTCACAATTTTCATTATACAGTGGAATCTCGTTAAACTGTACCCGCATAAGCCGTAGTTTCTTTTTATACGCAGGTAAGCCAAATCTCCGACTCGGTTTCCTTTTAAACCTAATGCATACGGATAGTAGTGCTGGTTAGTACGTACTTTCTTCGCGTCCCCATCAGGCACGGTTTAACGAGGTTTCAATGTATATTTCTGCATCCACTTTGTCTAAACACGAAGCCGAGTGCTTTTGTGAGTTATTAGGTGTGCTAAAGCCCTCACCAATATGTATTGGTGATCCTTTTGGTGTATTAACAATTTTAAAAGTTTGTAGCTCGGCTGATACTGTGCCAGTTTTTTAAATGGTTCACTTTAATCTTGTATTCTTTGTGTAGAAGACGAGGTTACGTTGCAGGCAGATTTATTTTTGTTGGGCCCTTAATTTTCTGTAAATTTCTGCAAAAATACCTTAAAATGAACAAAAAGCTTGTACTAACCTGTGAAGGTAAGCTTGCGTTGGGGCTAGTTTGGTGGCCATTGCTAAGGTGGTGAGATACTTGGAGATGAGAAGATGATGCAGAAATATTAGACAGCATTTACATTTCAGTGAGAGCGTCATTTTATTCCTGATTCACATTATCAGACTTGTGTATGTTTAAACAAGAGCATGGAAAAAAAAGGTACCGGTAAATACACGACTGGAAGTGTCCCGCTGCATGAGTTGCAAACAGAAGAGGCTGGTGAAGAATAGGCAACTGGTAATGGTTGCACATGAGATGCTGTAAATCTGAAAAATAAGGGTTTGGTCTAAAATCTCTTTGCTACAATTTGTTCTTTCAACAAGCTGGCAAATTCACCACAAACTTTCCACCCCACCCTCATCAATAAAAAAATAAAATTTTGGGCAAGTTGTAGGCCCTTGGAAGTTTTTCAGGTACAGCTGCATTCAGGTACAGCATAGGTACAGGTACAGCATAGATTGGAATGCCCTCCCCAGCCACATATTTCTTTCAAATGATGTACCCCGATCAATTGAAAATTTCCTTAACATGTAAAATTTCAGCTGTCTTGTGTTCTCCCCATTTCAGTTGCTTCTTCTTTTTTTCCAGTTCTTCATGTTTTTCATGCATGCCTTGTATGCCAAACCTCGGCTTTACTATACCCTTGCTTTTTTTCCCTTGTGCTGCTTTTATTAGTTATTCTTTACTTTTTGCTTGCAATGTTAATGTGTATCAGAATATTGTATCTGTACCCCACTCCTGCTTGGGCCTCAAAAAGGCCTGCAGTATTTTGTAAATAAAATAAAATAAAAAAAGGGATGGCCATGCGACTCACAAGCTCATTTCCCGCACTAGGACCTATTAGGCAAAATGCACAGCTGTATGATTGGCTGAGGCCGGCGAAAGCGAACGCAAGTTAGGCAGGGCTTATAAGCTTGCAGAGTAAGCTATTTTCACTGAAATTAATGCATATTCATTTTATAGGGGGGTAAATAGAAGCACAAGTGCATATTGCTGTTGGTACCGTGCAGACTATGCTTGTTATAACTGCACAGGAGTCCGGCGTTGTGGGGTTTTCTTGCACAACACTGGCTGATTGGTGTAAGTGACATTGTCTTACGTGACCCTGTTTGTTGAACAAACCCCAGTGTTTCATGAAACAATTACTACCTACCATAATAAAAACAAGACAGGTGCAAATACGGTCAAAATAAAGCAAAGGTGGACAGCAGTCAGGCTCATTATGGTGGATCCATCCAGGAGGACTGACGGTAAACAACGCATTCCGTAGTCCGCTGGAGACTAAACAGCACACTAATGTTCGCTGGAAGACCTGTCCTGGTTACGTCATGGCAGACGTCGCAAAACACGGGATTTGGCAGGAGAATCAAAATTTTACCTTACATTGATTAATGTCTCAGTGAATATAGCATTGTTTGCTGCTGGACAAGTGCTGAGGGCACTATGAAACACCAAATCTTTTGAATAAAACAAATTTGTATTTTGTCTGCATTTAAGGCCTAGTCTTTCCACAAAGCTACGTGACTAATTATGTGCAGAATACGTTATTGCCGTTACCTTGGCCATTGTAAGCCATATCTCAAAATGGCAGGTCAGCATTCACATGGCATCAATTACTCCCTCGTGTGTTGGTGTGTTCCGTTGTGCAGGATTCTTCTTTGGTCTCCTGAACGCCTTCTGGGGCGACATCCCACCATACGAGGGTACCAGCTGGAGTCCGTCACGCTGGCCCAATCCTGAGATGAGCTCCAGGTGGGTTTGTACTCATCCTCATCCTTGTACTCGTACTCATCCTCTTACTCCTGCTAATTCATTAACTTGCTAACCACCAGGCTGAACTGAAGTTCTCAGCGCCCATCCTAGCCAAGAAAGGGCTCCCAGTGGTAAATGGTGTAATTAAACATAATTGTTTACTCAATCAATCAATCGGTTACAGAGTGCAGTGAACTGTACATTGATCACTCATGTAAGGGGCAATTTATAATTC
The DNA here is from genome assembly GCA_013339765.2 of Haemaphysalis longicornis. Taxonomy (NCBI): domain Eukaryota; kingdom Metazoa; phylum Arthropoda; class Arachnida; order Ixodida; family Ixodidae; genus Haemaphysalis; species Haemaphysalis longicornis. Next base: position 22,443,567 of record CM023457.1, read on the forward strand.
CTGACCAAGTGCAGTAACCTGTCCCAGTCAATAAAGTGCACAAGGAGCATGTTTGAAACGTAAACGCAGCCACAGTTACTTTTTTTTTCTTGTAACAGTTTTAAAACATCGTCTGAAAAACATTCGTACCTCGAGACCTGTCTGCAAGGCTCAGTTTATAACAATAGTGTATTGTAGCATTCTTTTTTTCATTGACACAAATCAAGGAATATGTGCAAATACCCAGACTTAATAAAAAACGGATCATGCTATTTCTACTTACTAAAACAAATTGAAATCATCTGACTTTTCTACTCACTAACAGTGACACACATCCATACACGCCACTTTTTAAAGACAACCTGAGTGATGCCACCTAAAAAAAAAATTACTTTTGAGGCATTAGTAGATATTTGTGTATTTTCTTTTTAAACAAAATTACTGAGTGGCTTTCTTGCACCGTGGTGGTAATTACTGGATGTGCATTCAATACTTGAGGGATTATGTTCGTTAGCTTTTGTGTACCATAGTTCGTCCATGTTCTTTCACTGCAATATGTTAGGCATATAAAGCTGTATGTATGCTGCCTTCGAAAATATGCATAGTGAAATGCGACCATCCTAATCGGTTACGTGCTTATGAGGGCTGATTTAATGACAAGTAAAGTTAGCAAAATTCACAACTGACTGAGCAAGCAAACGGACAGAACAGTGGCGTCTGTGGAGTTAGCGGACAGGGAACTGACTGTGCCTATCATTCAATAGCAGTTGCTCGTTGCTATATTTCTCTCGAAATTGATGCGTGAACCAAGGCTACACGGCTATGGTCATTAGAGAAAAAAAGAATTCTCTCGCTACATCATCCACTTTCATCACAAGGACCAGCCATTTTACAAAAGAAGGAAAACAAGTTTTATTATTAAGCAATGTAAAGGTAACTGAGAACATACCAAATGTGTCCAGAAATATATATTGCTTTTTATTGGTAATTTGTTTCTTGTTTTTTTTTTTGTCCGTTTATTTTTCTTTTTGTGTTTTCTCTCATTTTTCATACGGTATTCCCCGTGTCTATGATAGAATCCTGGGTATGCCACTGGTTCAGAACCATATACATATAAACTTGCGATTGAAAATCAACGTACCATTTTTTTAAATGTATCGTAATTACCTTCATTGCTTGGCACAAAATGAAAAAGAAAGCAATCAATTTTTTTTTTTAAAGCACATGTATACATAGACAGGCTAAACTCATCCTCAGGATTTGAAGCACTAACAAAGTGCATCCTTTAAAGTACAAGACATTGTCAATCAAGTTCAGCGCCTTTCAGTACTCGTGTGATTACAGCGGCCATTTGCGCTGGGATAAAAATCTCTCTGGATGTTGGATTTCGCAACCTTCAGGGCATGTAGGTGGGGCCGCAATTTTCCCAGTACTATATGGCTCTCTCAAGGGTTAGGCACCCCTTGTGCTTTGTCTCTGTAGCCTCACGTTCTGCTGGTGTCGAGATTTCGGTGCAAGTTGAAGATCCCCTGGTGGTGAAAAATAAATTCGGTAGAGCCCTCCACTACGGTGCACATCATAGCCCAGTGTGGCTTCGGCGCATTGAACCTCATAAAAAAAAAAGTGTAATTTTTTTTTTTTTTTTTGGTTTTGTGTTCTTGCTTTGTTGAACTAGGCGAAGTTCAGCCTGCCTGTTGTTGCTCTAGTTCAGTGTTCTGGGTCATCTTCTCTCCAGTTCTTTTTCTCCATCGCTGACCACAGGGGCCATTGGCGGAGCCTGTGGGTGGGTTCCCTGGTGGCCCTGCCCTCGGGTGGCGGGGTGGCCATGGCCATCCTGGGTGGCAACTCCGGCCTGCCTGGTCGGGGTGGCCATCTCCGCGTCCCTGCTGCCACCCATCATCAACAGCGTCAGTTGTCACCCCTTCTCACCACCTGTGTTGTTACTTGTTGTGAGGTGAGGGTTAACACTATGAGTCAAGCTTCTAATGCGGAACTGGGTGCATCAAATCTGGCAGAATGCATGAAGTGTTTAATATTATGTTTCAGTTGCAGATGTAGGTCCTGGATAAAATGTGGCAGTGTGGTGTAGGAATACACGTCCACCTCAGGTCACCATTTCAGCTGTCTGATTTGAGTTCTGTTGTCAGTTAGGCAGCAAATTATTCCACAATATAACAAACTTGCCTCAAAAAGGTGTCAATTCTGGCTTTTTTCCTGAATGCATTACAATATGGGTTGCGTATGTTCTCTTGCTACTATATAAAGGCCTTGTCAACTGCTAAGGTTGGGAATAGTTTCATTGGGCTTGCTTCTTATGGGACCTGTTGCTTTGCACGTGCTTTTTATTGCATTTGAGACATTTTCATCGAAATAAAAGTTAGGAAACCTCTATTAAGAAAGTGAGGGCAGGAAAATTGCAATAAATTCTGAGTGAAGCGACTTGCACAGTTTGTTCCACCTTTTGAAAGTTCTTCTTACTTAACCGAGGTGTTTTCAACATCAAGCCTGGCTGACGTTTCGTCCCAGCGGATTTTGTTTGATGACATGCTTTGTAACGCAATTCTAATCAATTAGAGCTGGTGACGTGGTTAAACACTATTACGTGAATGTCTGTTAACTCCGATGAAGGAAATTACCTACCTTGCTTATTATCACTGAGCCTACGTCTCTCTTTTTGTAATGTCCAGTCTTCACTGACCAATTTTCTTCCTGTCCTGTTTTCTATGTCTAAGCTTCACTTACTCTTTTTTTTTTTTTGTCCTGTTTTCTGGCATACGAATGTCATATGGGCCGCATAATTTTCTTCCTCTCTGCAGGGCATCCTGTGGTCACTATCCTGGTGAAGGTGTTCAAGTCTTTGTCGCAAGATTTGATCGAGGTAAAAAAATCAGTTTTTATATCCTTTAGGGCTGTCTCCGTGATTACTTGAGTGAACGTTCTTGTCAGGGTGATGGAAAGCTACATTTCAAAATAGACTTTGCATTACAAACTGCACGCAGAGCGGATTCATTGCAGTAATTTTGTATCGATGCAAGTAATGAGACATCTGTAAGGTTACTGGCTAAAGGAGTGGTTATAACCATATCGCACTGTGCCTGTAGGTGTTGTGTGGTGCTAGCAGCAATGAAGCTCTCAACCGGTAAGCGAGAGCAAATGTCATTGTGGTTTTCTAAAGGAACTTGAATGAAAGAAAGAAGAAGCCAGGGACAGTATTTTGCTGTGCGAAGCATGATGTGATTTGACTTATGACAGCGCCGAAACAAGCCTGCAGGGAGCATTTCAGCACCAACAGCACAAAAGCCAACTTCTGCATTTAGCTCCCGTTTTTCTTAACCATGTGGCTGACTATTTCGGTTTATTTTTTGTACCTACTAAAAAGGCACAGGCAGTCTTGCATAGGTGCTGAAGATCGGTATCAAGGTGTCAAACATGGCTTATCTCTGTTGCGGTGACATCACCAGCAAAGTTGCACTTATTGTGTTACAGGGTTGGTGTCAGCCCCTATAGATACTGAGCACCCTCCTAAAACTTTGGGAACATCCTTATGAACAAGAAGGCATGCACTGTTGCAAGAAAGTTATATTGACATGTAACAGGTCTCTCTCATTGGACTGCTACGAGGACGTTTTCTAAACACTAGTCTAGAAACTCGGCATGCATTGTTTACCATTGCTCGAAAAGAGCCTTGTTTGGGAACAAGCTAGCTGTGAGCTTGTGGTCAAATTAGGCATAAAGTAGTTTTAGCAACAAGCAAACCATCTTAAATTTTTGTGTATGTGTGTGTGAACACGTAGCGGACCTGAAAAACGTAACCCACTTGTCGGTACTAGCGATTGAACCCATTCCCTATGGGGTTTTCAGACGGAAACCACAGCCACTTGGCTGTAGCTCAATTTTTAATAAAATATATGCCACGTATCTGCTCCTTTCATTGCAAATGTCAACAAAAGACGATAGTTCGACTGGCACCCCTGTCAAGTAAATGACTCCCTTCTCTTTCCCACTCACCTCTCATGCTGTTCTCTCATGTCTCGTGCCCCCCAAGATAACACGCTATAGGTTTGCTCAAGTCAATTTAAATTTACCGTGTTCCACTGCTCCAAGTCGGGTGCCTCAATGCCAGCACTGCCGTACGGCGGAGACGCGTGTGAATCGAAGCACCCTACTACAACTTTTATGGAGCCACGTAGCCCTACTTCAAGAGCATTCCAAGCGGAACGTGGAACCTATCTAGTGGAACCTATCGTTGCTGTTGCAGTTTGATTTTTTATAATGCCGCCAGGTAGCCCGGGCAACAGCAGGCGACGGTTTTCTATAGTTGATGTAGTATTTTATTTGCTATAGCAAAAACCAAGCATCCATGAATTTTTCAATAAAGGAACACTGTAAATATCACTTATGTATTGATTTTCTTCCTTATATTTGCGTAATGTCTTGTTCTTGTTCAGCAATGTTGACAAGTATGAACATTAACACCAGACTTAGACATTTAGATTTGGCTGTGGGTATATAAAACTATTGCGGAGCTTCGGTTTTGCCTTGGCTGGGTGGCTGAATCGAGTCACAGGCAGGCAGGCAGGCAGACCAAAATTTCTGTGTTTACGTAGCCCAAGAAAGACTGTCGTCTTTAAAAACCTGGCACAGGTGAACGTGACGGGCCGCCCAGTGCTGGTGGCGCCGGCCTTTGTGGCGCCCAGCAACTACCAGCCGTACTACTTTGACGAGTACAGCATGCACAAGGAGTGCGCCCTGCTAGGGGTCATCTCTTTCTGCCTGACCGTCGTCAACATCCTCTGCATCATCCTCGCCGGCACCCTGGTCCTCAAGGTATACCAGTTACTACCACTGCCACCACTGTAGTAAAACCTCGTTGCAAAGACACTCGTTGCAAAGACAAGGGACCCGGGAGACATGCATCTTGTAACCAAGGTCTCTCTTGTAACAGCAAATTCTGAAAACATTGCAGAGTTGAACATGACCACCATATTATACATTGGTATCGAAGTGTATTCAGAGAGGTCGGCAAAAAAATTCTCACTATGGCTTAATTTAAGAAAGTTATTCATGGTAGTTTTTGGGTCTGCAGGTTGTATTTGCTTCCTTCCCAACTTTTGTAGGTAAAGCACCATGCAAGTGATCCTGTTTTCACAATACCATTAAAGTGCTCTTAGACAATTGTCAGCCTCAACTGCCGACACCCTCAGTCCTACAATACCCTCACCATCCTACCCCTCTGGTTCATCTCCTAGGGCACTATTTATGTGCACGAAGATCACATGATCTGTAGGCTCCTCGAACACACAAGGTCCACATCTGGAGACACAGACTCCTCAAAAGTTTCTGGAACCTCTGCAGTCTCGGATGCAGGCCCAAGCTTCATTGTCGGGGCAGTTTTCCACAGGGTCCATCATATAAGGCCCCCCTTTCATCGGGTCTCTCCTAATAGTCAAGAATTTACTCTGGGGACCCAAAAATGTGGGCCCCAAAAAAGTTGCCCTCTTGTACCCATGTCTCTTGTATGCAATGTTGCTAACATGGTGAACATAAGAAAACCAACCAAACCATTTTCAGATGTCTCTTATAACCAAGTCTCATGTAACAGTGCCTCTTGTAACGAGGTTCTGCTGTACTGCACAGGTGTGCAGTCCAGTGCATAACAATTCTGGTTCAGGGGAAAATTTTTGTGTACAATGCAGCAGAGGTCTCTGAGCAATGGTTTCTCTTTTTGAGGGTCTCAGTGCCGTAGTATCTGAGGGCTAGTGTGCGCATGTGACCCCGGCCAAGTTGTGACCCCGGATGCCAACCATGAGGCAGAGATAATTAGAAGATAAGAATGGGGTGAAGTGCATAGGGCAGGCATTCTCAGGTAATGAATGGCAGCCTACGATTGTCCCTGAAGAGGAAATTGTATGACAGCTGCATCTTACCGGTGCTCACTTACGGGGCAGAAACTTGGAGGCTCACTAAGAGGGTTCAACTTAAATTGAGAACGACTCAGAGGGAAATGGAGCGGAAGATGGTAGGTGTAACATGAAGGGATAAGAGGAGAGCGTAGTGAGTGTCAGGGAACAAACGCGTGTTAAGAGCACATTAGTAGAAATTAAGAAAAAGAAATGGGCGTGGGCAGGGCATGTAATGCGAAGGAAAGATAGCCGTTGGTCATTAAGGGTAACAGAGTGGATCCCTAGAGAAGGCAAGCGTGGCAGGGGACGGCAGGAGGTTAGATGTGCAGATGAGATCAAGAAGTTTGTGAGGACAAATTGGTCGCCGTTAGCACAGGACCGGGATAATTGGAGATCTATGGGAGAGGCCTTTGCCCTGCAGTGGGCGTGCATGATGATGTGCATGTGTGTTTGTATGTGCATAAATGCGCCCATCATCGTCGCTATAATTCACATTCTTACTGATTCCTTCAGAAGGGATGGGTTGTAAGTCTGTAAAAGAGGCCTTTATCCTGAAGTGGAGATAAATGGGCTGGTGATGATGATGATTGTGAAAATGATGATACTGACGACTATTATGATTTGTTAATGAATGTGTTGTTTTTGGCAGATCAAAGAAATCGCCCCTGCCAAGAGCCTGCAAGGCACTCGGAGATTCTGGAAGCACGATATCAAGGTAAGCAAAACCACAGCTTGACATTGGAGTGTGAGGATGGTGCTGCCTATCAACTCGGAGATTACTGAGACAAAGATGAGGTCACGTTAGACAACTTTAATCATTAGGTAAACTTTTTCGCCACTTTGTTAGCTTTTACAAGAGCTTAAACTTTTTGTACACTGATCAAGCTGTCGGCAAGAAAGCATGGCCACAGCACTGATTAAAAATTAAAATGTTGTTTCTAGAGGTGCTTGCGGTCTCCCAAATAGTATAGGTAGTCATTTAAGAAATTCTTTCCTAATGGCTTCGGTTTGGCTGAGAGTGTTTACTGCCAGTCCCAACGACTGCTGTAAAGCAATTACTGACCCGGTTGGGCCTTGAAGTTAAGTAATGGTCCTCTGCTGACCAGTTTTTGTTGCTCTCCACTAGGTGGCGAGAGACTACAACAAGACACTTGGTGGAACGGCAGCAAGTTCTATGGGCAAGAAGCTCCTTGAAGAGTGGAAGGTAAGTTGAAAGAGCCCGAAAATTCTGTCTTCTTTTTTGAAGCAGGAACAGGCTTTCCCTTTGTCCAAGGCAATTCGATCGGGGCCCTGCAAAATTTCATCCACAAATGAAAAAAAAACCCGCCTTCTTTTTATTTAAACTTGAATAGGCCTTCCATCTGTCCAGTGCCGTCCGATTGGTGCCCGTGCAATCTTTTGTCCACAATTCGATACTATAAGTTCAAAATGCACGACTGCTATGTATGGGCAGTGGCGTATACGCGCAATGTGTGTTGGTTCTCCTTACATACTCCTGGTGCTTTTTTATTTCGTTATAGTGGCTGTGAAATGAGATCGCAGCAACCTTTCAAGCTACCCCTGCAGCATGTCTTACCTCGCTTAGCATGTAAATGCTTCAGAGGGCAATGTTAAGCCATGTGATATTTGCATGATATACAGGAACTGTTTCGTGAAAGTTTCCACAACAAAAGGAGTAAAGAAACGAGAAAAAAAAAAAAGAGGAAAAAAATGAAAGTTCATTGTTTGCTCCAATAAACGTTATTCTCTCCCTCAGTCTCTCTGTTTGCTAGACATGCCAATACTGACATCTTATTTTGCGCAGGCTATCCATCTTGTTTTGAGTGGTTTATTCCCACATTGTCTATTGTTCGTTTGGTTGGATAGATTGCCTTTGGAGTGAAACGGTGAAGTGTGGCCACTAACTACACACAAATGTAGCTTACACACAGCTGGTTTAAGTGCACTAGTGTCACAAATAAATGCTGAAGGGCCCTTAACAAGACAGCAATGAAGCTTCGTGTGGCTTCTAGTTGCACAAAGAGCATTGCATATAAGAATGCACATAGACAGGGGCTTCTTATGGCATCTCTTTTCAAGTTCAAGAGACAGCGTTTTGCATCGGATCTTTTAAGTGAAGCTTATATGTCTTGGGTGTGTTCTGTGTATTTTTGATGTCCCAGAGCAAAGCCTTTTGAAGCCCTACGTATCTTTTAAGCGCGAGGCGTTTGAAAATGATTGTCCCATTGTGTGTGCTATCAGCATGGAGTCACCATCAAAGTCACACACCATTCAAAACATTGATTTGGACCTCTAGCTTATACATCTCATCACTTGGATATGCATTTTCAAGATTACTTGTGCATAGGCACCATTTTCAGGATCAGTACAGTCAAAATTAAAGTGCACACATGTATACATATGTATGAGTCTTTCTGAGAGATGACCACCATCAACGCACAAGAAAAATGAAATTCTCTCATTTACCTTTCATATGAATTCTGTATCACCTCTACGTCATGTACTTTTTAAAAAGCTTCACTGTTCACACAGTTATTATTATTTTTTTCTTGTTCCCTCTGGCCTTCAAAGAAAATGTTTCTCGTGTGCCATTGTACCATGTGATAGTGGAATTAAATTTACACCGTGCTTTTGAGAATTTCAATTTCTCATTTGCCATGGCCGTGAAGTTCCAAGCAGCGAGCCCCAATTTGCATTGCACACATTGCAGAAACTGGACGCCACGAAGAGTGGAGATCCTGCCACAACAGCCAATGGTCTTCAGGAGCTTCAGAACATCATAGAGGTATCGACTTCATATCGTGCAACTATTCATGTCTGCGCTTCTCCTTTTGTCTCATTTTTGCTGCGGTTTTGCGAGGTTTGAGGAACTGGACACTGGTCGACATATGATCTACTAGAATCAAAGCAGAGTGTGCTTTTCTTTGTGTAGTCGAATTCCACTACGTGTGAATCCTCCTATGTGGGAGATTGTGTCTTTTGAAAGATGATTCCATGGGGTTTGATCTTAGCAGTCATGTTGTCTTCCTGAGGTTGATTTCATTTGGTTACCGTATAGTACCAGCTTATTAAAATTGCACGTTGCAATGTACCAACGTCGCTGAGATTGCTCACATGTTCACTGATGATGCTGTATAGTCATCACTCATTGCTTTTAATAGCATGCAGAACACTGATGATATCTGTAAATTTGTAAAAGCAATTGTTGTTATGGCCCTTTGATAAGAAACAGCCATTGGTGGCGACAAGAACAGACAGGGTTGTCATTGGGTAGTCATCATTGCATTTCACTAAAACGGAGGCATAAAGGGAAGCAGTTAGAATTGCTTTCTGCTGGGCCATAGTAGCCTTGAAGGAAATGATAATGATGGTGATTCTGGTGATGATATTGACGATGATGATAATTGTAATTATGATGGTTACCTACTTTTATCATTTTGTTTATGGTGGCAGTGACACCGATGCTCTTGCTGATGTCAGTGTTAAGGATGTGCCCTAAATGGCCCACAGGGCCACGATTGCTGTAAGCTATTGCTTCAGTTAATCATGTTTTTAATCGTTTGTGCTGACAGGAAGCTGAGGACGATGATGTGTACCAGACTGTTGTGCAGCAAATGGCCAATCATCCTCCACCAATGGTACGGTGTGGCATGTTTGAACCTTTCCTTCTCTCAAATTACCCCCTCATTAACTTTGCTCCTGTCAATAAACAAACCCTGTTTGCTGTACACTCCTCCCCTTGTTATGCACTGTTATTTTGTTTGCCATGGGCTGTGCACGTTAGGTGCTACGGAAAGCAACACCCAACAAGATGGATGCAGTGAAAAGATTATTAGCCCTTTGATGCCAAAAACTTTATTATTTTGCTTAAGCATCTGAGAAGTTTCATATGACCTAAAAGGACTTCCGACATCACAAATATGAGGTCAGAAAAAAAAAAAAGGTTCATCAGGACGGACACTAGGACACACTGGGCACAAGCTGCCCATATATTACTTCAACAAGAGAGCTACCTTGATCACCATGATTTATGGTTCGTGTGAAGACAATAATGTAAAGTTAGTATAGTTATCCTTTGGAATAACAACGGAATTGCACAAGTTCAGTTACCTGTCACTAGCCCGTTGAGCCACCCGGGCGCTATGCGAGTTGACTCGCGTAAACAATATTTTTTTTTATCACACGAAGTATGTGCTGCCCTCTCTTCTTTAATTTTAGAAGGTTCTTGATCCTTTGTCTGTCGATAGATGGTGTTAAATGTCGAGAAAACCACAAAGTGCGAAAGAAAAAAAAAATTGTTTGAATTGTTGCTCCTGAGCAGCACTGGGCATCAAAGGGTTAGGAAGTTAGTTTAAGCAGACAAAGACCGGTTAAAAATGTAAGCTGGGATGGGCTTAGAAAGGTGATCAGATTGCAAAGGCAGCGGGCTTTTTAAGTAAGAAAAATTTTCTTCATTATCACTCGGCCCATTCTGCAACAAAACTTGTTGACCACTTAGAAAATGCCAGATTTTAATTTCCACGTAGCGATTCAGAACCCTCAGTGTAAAATCGTAAATGGCACATCATTGCATTCCTATACACTAATGTGTGTATTTCTATTGTAGCATTTTTGCACATGGAACTATAAAGTAGTTAGAAACTTTCTCTTGGATGCATGTCTGGAGAAGTCGGGCTCGCCTGAACTGGTATCTTCATTGCTAAACAGTTATCAATGGTAAATAAGCATGCATATCATTTATAGTCACTCGGGTATAGTAGTAATGGGGACTTTGTCTTTGAAGCCATTCCCCCTACACAGCAAATAAACTGAAGTGTGGATGTGCGCTGCTGTATGCAGTCAGTCTACAAATGGTACGTCGATTTATTAACATGAATTCAGGTTATTGCTTGCTGCAGTAAGCTGTGGCGTGCCATTGTTTGGCTTGATCCTAGCCAAATACAAAGCTCTTTCAAAGGGTTATGAAGACAAAATAGTAATACAGCTTTGTTCAATTTCAAAGTAGTTGCCTGTGGTAACTCCCTCAGCTCCATTCTAGCCATGTAAAACTTTTTTCCTTTTTTGGCCAGAAAAGTGCAAAAAATATTGAAAATTTTCAAATTTCGCACTACACAATGTCAGCAGGGCCGTAATGTAGAGGAACACTAAAAAATTAAAGCCGTTCCACTCAATGTGAAAGCTGTTGGAAGTGCAGAGCAGGGATTCGCCATAATGGGCTGTAGCGCCGTTATCCGCACTCACTGCTACCACCCAATGCAATTCAAATTTCCCGCCTTCGCAGTGCCTCGCGCGCCCCCTGCCTGAAACTGCGCCAGCGGGAGTTCTGCTCTTTCTGTGCTTGCTTTTCCCCTGCACGTGCCGGCGTTGCACTGCCACTTTTTTTCGCTTGCTATCGGAAAAACCAACCCAACGAGCGTTCCTAACTAAATGAACGCAGGCTCTGCCGGTTAGTTACGTATATTTTGCCCCAAATAAATCTGCAGTTTTCTTTCCAATAAACAGCTCAGATAGATGTATGGCAACCGACAGCGGTTCACGAGTTTCAAACGCCTATGACTATATAAACCGCTTGGCTTTCGAAGCCTCTGGGTTACGCCGCGACGACGGAACGCCGTGTGGTTCTACTTGGCTCCAGCAAGCGAGCTGCGATAACAAGGCGAGCCTCTGAAGTGCTCTGCACTTAAAACGAGAGTGGGGTTGGTGCAACCCCGCTGTCCAAATGTGCAGGCAGGGAAGCAGTTCGCATGCCCACTGGCGTGCATGTTTGTTTGTGCGTGTGTGTGCAGAACATGGTTCGCTACCTGTCGAGGGCGCTGTCCTCCCCCGAGCAGAAGGAACAGCCCCGGGAGGGCCGCATGAGCGTCTGGGAGCTGGAGAGCCTGCTAGGCGGCGAGCCCTCGTCGTCCCAGAACAAGCCCAGGGTCACCTTCAAGCTCAAGCGCAGCAAGTCTGAGACCATGGTACGCTCGCTGCCTGCCTATCTGACAAGCAGGGGTGTTGCATTCTGATTCTTGCTTTCATCATCAGCAGCAGCAGCAGCCTATCTACTGCCCACTGCAGGGCAAAGGCCTCTCCCATTATTCTCTAATTATCCCGGTCCTGTGCTAGCTGCGACCAATTTATTCCCACAAATTTCTTGATCTCATCTGCCCACCTAACTTTCTGCCGCCCCCTGCAGCGCTTGCCTTCTCTAGGGATCCACTCTGTTACACTTAATCATCAACATCATCACCAGCCTATCTACGCCCACAGCAGGGCAAAGGCCTCTCCCATTAATCTCCAACGCAGGAACTTGGAGGCTCACTAAAAGGGTTCTACTTTAATTGAGGACGGCTCAGCGAGCAATGGAATGGAAGATGATGGGTGTAACATTAAGGGACAAGAAGAGAGCGGAGTGGGTCAGTCAGGGAACAAACGCGTGTTAAGGACATATTGGTAGAAATTAAGAAAGAAATCGGCGTGGGCAGGGCATGTAATGTGAAGGCAAGATAACCGTTGGTCATTAAGGGTAACAGAGTGGATCCCTAGAGAAGGCAAGCAGTGGCAGGGGGCGGCAGAAGGTTAGGTGGGCAGATGAGATCAAGAAGTTTGCGGGGATAAATTGGTCAGCAGTTAGCACAGGACCGGGATAATTAGAGATTAATTGGAGAGGCCTTTGCCCCTGCAGTGGGTGTAGATAGACTGCTGCTGCTGATGATGCTGATGCTGATGATGATGATATGGGAGAGACATAAATTTTGTCCAGCTTTGAACTTGATCATCAAGATGATAACTGAAAATGATGAGAACGTGCTCAAATTGCGCTCCTGCACGCCGTATAATCGAGGCTATGCCTAAATTAGTGTGCCTGGTTTGCGCAGGAACCGGATACCTCCTCTTCAGGCCGTGGGAAGAATTCGAACTGGAGGAGGAGGCCGAACTTTTTCCAGTTCCGTCCCACATCAAGGTTTCAGGTGTCCAGGGTGGACGAAGGCTCCGAGCGGCCCGAGCCCCTCCTGAGCAGGATGAGGAAGCTCTACCACAGCACCGGATCGCCGTCACCTCGTGATCACGTGACCTCGCGCTGTGAGCAGCACAGACCTTCCCTACAACATTGTGGATGCACACGCACACATGAGGTTGTAGATCGTCGAGGGGCTTACGCGTATGTCAGCGCTGTGGTGTAAGAACTGTTTGGGCAGTGGCAATCTCCACTTAGACAGCAGAGGAGGGTGCATGGATGTTCGAAGCTAGTTGCTGCTTCGTATCTTGATTACATGGCGATGTCGTACGTAGAGTTTTATGTATAGTTGTGTCAAACAGCCAAGCATCCAGAAAGCCATTTAGCAAAGGTGTTGTAGTACTGGAAGACGTAGATGAGTGCAATTTCCCAATCGATGTAGTCAGCACAGATCTATATTGTGGGAAATAAGGTAGAGCTTTGTGTGGGCTTTCAGAAAGCATTTTCACACACAAAAAAAAAGTACAGTCAGTACTTAAAACTCCAGTGGTCATGCAAACACAGGAGGGTCAGGCGCTTCGAGGGCCATGGAGGAAAAAGAGAAAGAGGACACGTGTCACAATTAAGAATACAAAGAACTGTCAGGAACGGGATGGAATATTTTGCACTACATAGTCATGTGATGGACATTACAGCATAAATTCGGAAGGATGAAAATGTAGTGTGCTGGAGCGTTATGTAAAAGACTGTTGGTTGCTAGGCGGGCCACATGAGTAGCTGAAATGCTACCACGAAATTTTAGGACAATTCAAAGATGACAGAGACGCTGCAGATCGGGGGACGAGATAACATGATCTTGTTCAGTTGTTGTGGAATGAGGGGCGATACTGGAAGCTTGGAGTCGTGAGCGGAAGTCTTTAGATCTGAAGTGAGCCAATGACAGATGATGGTAGCAGTGATAATCATGATGTGATGCTGACAGTTGGAAGAACTGACAAAGACAGTTGGAAGAAGTGAGACCTCGCTACAAAAGACAAGGTTGACAGGTTAGGCAGGTAATGTTCCTGTGCTCAATGGCACTTATAATCACAATTTCCTCTCCTCATAAAAGACAGTGGCAGGTTGTTCTGCTTTATAACTTAATAAGAAAAGCTTTTTTTTTATGTCGACGACGGTTATGAAAGATTCTAACCGAAGTACAACTTGCAGCTTTGCTGTAAAGAATGCAGTTTCCTTCAGATCTGTGAAGAAGGATGACCAGCGGAGCTGGGCGCAGTCCAAGAAGTGCACAAAACAAAACACATTTGTTTGTAACTTGCAATTGAGCATACTTCCTAGTTAAGGGGGCACGCAGGGATCATGTGGCAGAAATCTAGAAAAAAAAAAATCTATTTTTGGAAACTGCCTGCTTTCGCTTCCAGAACTCTTATTCTATGCTTCATAAAAATATCTTGCCAAAAAATGGCCTCTGAAAGCACTAAAAAAACATAATTCTGTCAGCAGAGTGGGCAGGGAAACCATTCGAAATGCCTGATAAACACCCATTCCCGTAATGACATATGTAACATCATCTTTACCGGTGCGGATTTCCACCATCTTTCTACTGTTCAAAAAAGCTGCACTCCCAGCGTCAGATTGGTGGTGTTTTAAATCACAATATAAGAGCGCAAAAAAAAAAAAAAAAAAAGAAAACAGGAGGATGTTGCCGTGCAGCTGCCAATGAAAGACGGCTGCCCATTGGCTACGCTCTGTGCAGCCCAATAACAGGTGCCTTGTCATTGGCTGTTGGTATAGTGGCCTTCACTATTCTTCGCAGTTGCATAGCCACCTTTACAGCTGCATTCTTCACTTCTCTCTGCATGTTGTTCATCAACGTTTATCGATTAGTTACACTTTCATTCGGACACGTCAACATACGGAATTTACAACCATTGCTCATCGGAAGTTTCTGAAGAAATGCAAAAGGCAGCTTGCATACGAGAAGCAAAAGTGCAGTTTTGCCAAGCACCCACCAAAGCGTCGCACGGCCCTCAGATGGGTTCACTATCCATGGAGCGAGTCGTCAGAGTAACTTCTACTTCTCAACTGACCCAACAACCGACACGCATGAGTGGTGCGAGTTTGGATCCTGGGCTGTCAACCAGCTACGCCGATGCAGCGGAATCGTGGCAAAGGTGCCTAGCGAAGCACGTAGGGTCAGCGCATAGCGGTGCATAGGCACATCAGTGCATAGTGCACAATGCAATGCATAGTGCAATGCACAGTGCACATCAGTGGTGCACATCAGTGCATAGCGGCGCGTTCGCCTGGCCAAGAGCGTCACATTTCCAAATGTTTGCAACGAACATCCCCATCGCCGAAAACAACACAAACAAAATTCCAAGTCATGCCATGCGGAGCCAAGTTGGGTTTCCCATTGACAACTGACAGCGGAAGCGAGTTTTTGGAATCTGCAGGTGATCAGCTCTCACAAGGCATTGATTGTCAGCATAGTTTTAAGCTTCCTTCTGCACTGCATCGGGCGATTCAGGTACACATTCAGCCAAGTTTTGTGTACGCATAAATGGCACAAGTGCATGCGTCTGCTCTTCACGAGTCACTCAACGTAGTGCCGGCATGGGAGCACAAGTGGGAACTGACACGGCCGCAAAGTCCTAAAACTCTGCCACCTCTGAAGATGAATTTATAATCGTCCAAATGGCAGCCGTAAACTCTTTGTTGGGCCTTGCACTCTGTCCAAGTTGTTCTCAGCCGATCTTTCCTATAGAGCGGCAGACAAAGCTAAGCCTACGGGTAGAGCTGGTGACGAAGTGTTTTTTGGAGAAGTTGGCTGGGCTTATCTTGCTCATAGCACAGCAGGCGTGCAGGGAGCTGCTGCTTGAAGCACAAATCAAGCGATAACAGAAGTCAGGGGCAGCTGTTGTGGCTGGTTTTTCGGTGAAGCAGGGATTCTCCTCTTTAAAGGGACCCTGCAACACTCTTCATGCAGTGCAAGTAAATCTGCGCGACGTTTAGATTACACTGCCAGGAACACCCGAGCCAAATATTACACGTGCACGTGAAGCGCAATTCGCCGTGAAAGAGGCGGAAAAACCAACCGCACTCCCTTCAATTCTCCTCATTATGCACCCCTGGCATGGCCTCTGCGACGTCAAACGGGCCATGGCTGTCCTGGCTGTCCTATTGGCTCTCGCTGGTCAACTTCGCAGCTAAATTCTGGCATTTCCTGTGACGATCCGCCGTCGTCGGCGCTGTGTATGAACCTCTTCTATGTCTGAACTTGTCCACATGCTTTTGGCGTTTCTTTTGTTTTGAGTGCGCGCAGAGTTTGAGTGACGAACTAAATGTTCCACTTTCAACGAGCCCACTCGACAACCAACGTTTATTGCTTCAAAAACGCCCTACCAGCCTGAGCGCTTGCTTGCGAGCAGGCCACCATGCCTGCTTTTTTGTGGCACCAGACCGGAAATAGACCCGTGCACGTTGCGGGGAAAAGGACAGAACTCCCCGGCCTGTGACATATCGAAGGCCGCCGAACAGAACGCCGCCCACCGCCCCCCTCTCCGGGAGAGAGCGCGCAGCTTTCGTCGCTTTGTCCGCGGTTGAGTTGAGAGGGAGCATTTATGCGCAATTTTTCATCGCACGTAGTTTCAGTGATAGTGAACAGATTTTCATCATTCTTGTGGGAGGAAATTTCTGGGACAATAGACTTTACCCCAAAATACATTCCGAGTAGTCGATGGTAAGTGTTGCAGGGTCCCTTTGACATAAAAATGACCGTGTGCATTCTTAATTTTGTGCACTCTTAAAAGATGTAAAATAACTTCCAATGCACTGAGTAGTGCCTCAAATATGTTGCCACTCGCCAGGGTGTTGTCATTGCCTAAACATTTCTTACGCCATGGCTTGTACTGTACGTAGGTTGGTTTGGCTGGATGGTTGTGATATTGACGCAGTTGGACACTTATTTTTTATTTAGTTACATGGACGCGCACTTTTGCACTGAAAAGGTGAAGGGAAGCTGGAGCAGTTTTTAATGTCTTAAATGATGCTGTGATTCGCTGCTACTGATTTGCAGGGCTCATTGCTTAAAATGGCTATTTTCGCACGAGCAATGCAAATGCAGAGATCCATTGCTTTGATCAACCATATTAGCAGCAGCCATTCAATACGTTATGGGCTTATTACCTTGATTTATGTCGTCGCACGATCATAAGTCGTCTAGAAAGAGCACAAAATGCAGACAAGAAACAGGTTTCAAGTTTTGCAAGAGTTGTATCTTTGTAAAACACAGCATTTCTTGAAGGTGGTGCTAACTTAAAGATAGTCCCTTGGCTCAGTTTTTTTTAATTGGCTCCAGCTTTTCTTTCAGGCTGACATCACTGACAAATGCTGCTCCTTTTATTAACTGATGGGTGCCTTTGGAATGGTATCAAGGTTGTGCCTAGCAAACTTAAGATACCACTTCTGCGACAGATTATTTTTTTTGTTACATAGGTCACTGTGCTTGCTGTGTGTGCCTTTTGGTAGTTGGTAGTTGCATTGTGATGTGCTTGTGTGATTTTTGTGCGCTTGTATTCAGCGATTGTTGTTGCCTGTGTGTTAAACAGGTGTATGAATCTGTCTGAACTATGTCGTTGGCCTGTTTAGAGCAGTGTGTACTGAAATTGTGAAGTTGATTCCTAGCTATAAGCTCATTTGGTCACATACATTTTAAGTTTTCAGTAGCCTTCTCTGAAAGTAACCCATGGTTGTGTTCAAATGCTGTGAACTTTTGCTAAGAAGTCTATTAGCAGCTCAGGGCAGTTAAATTTCACATGCTCAGGCAAAAAGTTGTGGCAAATAAGTCAGCTGCAGCTTCATTGCTTAACTTGCGTGAGACATCTTGTGTTTTCGTTTTTTTATCTCTCAGAAAAGCTGCCTTTTAATGATAACTAATTTGTCTTTTTAACCGTCATTATACACAGTCCTTTATATTGCTGCTGTTCTTGTTTAATGCAATGACTGCATGTAGGCAGAAGTACAGAGTAGATGGATATGCTAGTCCAGAGAAATACATATTTGAATTTGCCTTTGTCTGTGTAACTTTTCCTTGCACCTGTGCTTAAAGGGTAATGAACACCAAATTTTTAGCAATACATGGCATTGTCAGGCAAGATCTCTTGTAGACGTCCTGTAGATGTCCTGTGGATGTGTTTCAGACCCCTAATACTAGATGTAGTGACGTGGCATTAGTGGTCCCATGAGGAGCAAAAGTTGTTGCTTGGTGGTGAGATGTAAGTAGTGTGAAATGTGTGTATTGGAGGTAATTGCTTTCAGAGGTCGCAGAAACCATGGCTAGTCAAGCGGTTCTGTGTTTTGAAATCTCCGGGGTCCCTGGTTTTACAGTTCATTTGTTAAACATGTGACATGAAGGAAACTTGGAGAGGCCGTAGATAGGAGCGATGATAAATGCGACGTGCGTGACAAGAAATGTGTTGTACGTAACAGAAAATAATAACTGGATAATCAGGTTAAATATGATTCGCAAAGCTGGCTAGAGTTGAGGCTAGAAAGAATGTAGCGTATTTTCCTGTCTATAAGTCGCACCCCCCTCAAAACGGCAGCTGGTGTATAAGACGCGCCGCTTTACAAGGTGCGCTTGTTAACCAGGTAAGCTCATAGAGGATCAGTTCGTTAGAAAGTGCGGTGAAAGTACCTCTGAACACATCCCCCGGTAAGCACTGCTAGACACGTGCATCTACCGTCCAATGTCTAGACAGAACTAACTTCTCAAAAATGGTTTATTGATACACACAGACGGCATGTACTTACAGACGGCGTTTAGGCAAAACCATCGAAGCCTTTTTCCTCAGACTCGCTAACAAATAATTCATTCATTTAGACCATAGAGCTGTGTCTCTTAACGTGCGCTGACATCATGCGGTGTGCGGACCACGCGCGGCCGCCATGTACCAAATTTAGACCATACATAAGTCGCACCGGTGGATAAGACGCACCAACAAAATTTCAGAAAAAAATGCGACTTGTATACTGGAAAATATGGTACTCGGACAGGGCAGTATAGGAGCAGTACAAGCCCATGTCAGTGGCTTTCATTCTGCAGTAAGCATAGATTAGGATGGGGATGGTGATGATGATGAAGCATTTGTCATTTCTAGTACCTGAAAATGTCTAGGGTCAGTACAAACACCAAATCGGGCATTCTTACTAAAAAACGAGGTAGGGACTCCAGAAAAAATTTTAACATGAAAGACAGAAGCTGCATTATGTTTCAATTCATTTTGTATCAACTAACCCAGCAGAAAATTGTTTGGGCCTTTTGGAGCTGCACGGTTTGTACACATGGTGAGACTAGTTTGCTAGCAGGAAAAATCTCAAAGGCATTTCATGTCGATCTCAAAGTCCATGCTTCAAAGCATGGCCAAAGTGACATTGGGTGGAATAGTGACATCATCATGAAAGCCTTGTGCATTCAAGTAAATGAAACATCAGTCGAGATATTCTTGAAATACCACGAAATAGATAGTGCAATAAAACATGCTGTTGCCTAGTTGGTGCATGATTCTTTTAAACATGAGAGCAAGAAATTGCCTGTGCAACCAGTTCTAGAAGCATCTTATGTTATGATTATTTTTAACAGGTATGATCTTAAATGTTTTTGGATGTGTGCAAAAGGCTGTGCATCATTTTTTGAAAAATGTTACAAAAGAGCTCACTCGGTGAGTTCTTTATTGCACCTAAACGTTAAATTCAGAAAATCTGTGCAAATGCTTGGGTTGGAATTTATTTGGCAAGTTTTCGAGTTTTTTTCTTTTTGTTGGTTGCTGTCACTACGCACAATTGTTGACTTGTTCACACTGAGGCAACTTAGTCGAGAAGTTGTTTCGTTGTACGCAAATAAATGCTGCAATGGTAGAATCCCCAAGGCTGTCATTGCAGGATACTTTGAACTGGACTTGTTCTCTACTGCCATCTTTATTTTTCCGCATAGGATTCAAAACGGCTGTGATGCCGGACTGTTCTACCGTGGTTACATTTGTGAATTGATTTTAGAAACATGCGAGTGCCAGGTACCCCACCGTGTAAAATTGTGTCTGCCACTCTGTCGAGGTGTGAAGCCTGTCAATCAAAGTTGCAAGGCAAAAGAATGCCATGCAAGCAACAAAGAGCATTGCTAGGCAATGCGCTATCAGGCATGCTAGGCACAGTGGCTACTGTATATGCCAATGGAGAGTGCAATAGCGACGCAGGATGCAGAGAACAGCAGCATGGAAAGGGAGTCAGCGTATACACAGCCGGGTTCTGGCTTACGTGCCATTATTTTCTCGTGTTTTTGCAAGTGAATCACCTGTATTGCCTTTATCGTCTCGCAGTAGTTTCACAGAGTGAACGGGCCAAGCACTTCATCATCATCATCAGCCTATCTACGTCCACTGCAGGGCAAAGGCCTCTCCCATGGATCTCTCCGTTTATCCCGGTCCTGTGCTAACTGCATCGAATTTATCCCCACAAACTTCTTGATCTCATCTGCCACCTAACTTGTCGTTCTGCCAGCCCTGCCACGCTTGCCTTCTCTAGGGATCCACTCTGTTACCCTCATCACCAACGGTTAATCTATCTTTCCTTCGCATTACATGCCCTTGCCAAACACCCATTTCTTCTTCTTAATTTCTACTAATATGTCCTTAACACGCGTTTGTTCCCTGACCCACTCCGCAATCTTCTTGTCCTTGAATTGTTACACCCATCAGCTTCCGTTCCAATTGCGCTGCTGAGGTTCAGATCTCAATTTAAGTGGAACCCTCTCAGTGAGCCTCACAAGTTTCTTGCCCACGTAGATGAGTACGCGGTAAGATGCAGCTGGTCATACACTTTCTTCTTCAGGGACAATGGTGGCTGCCATTCATTATCTGAGAATGTCTGCCAAAGCACTTAGACCCACATAAAGTGCGCAGCGTTGCACTCATCAAGCTGGACAGTAGTGTAAACGACACCAGGGTCGACATGCGTCTGTTGACCCTCAAGTGGTGGCTAAACTAACTTAAAATTCAAAAATAGAACGGACAGCCAAAAACAATGAAGCTGCGCTCCTCATGCTCAAGCACTACGACTCGCATTCAACATAGTTAACATTGACAGGGCGGCTGTACCACTAAGTCCGTAACCTCAGAAGTATTATGGTATGGAAGGCGTCATTTGGAAGAGAAATTGGTGCAAAAAATTGAACATAACTGCTGCCCCTGCACCAGGGCGTAGCCATGGGGTATCAGAATACCCCCCGAAAGTTATGTGCAGTGCATTCCTCCCTCTGATCGCCACCTCATTTCGGCCTTTTCTTTTGTCCATGCTGTTTACACTCCAAATAGGTATATTAATATGCAAAATTAAAATTAAATAAGTAAATGAAAATAAAAGTACATTTTGGTGCAGGCTATATCTTTCCTTTTAGATTTTTTTTTTTGCTGGCTGTGTTTAACAACCCCCCCAGAAAAATATTTCTGGCTATGCCACTGCCCTGTACACTATGTGATGAGTGACCAGAATCCTTTAGGCTCAAGACAGCATGCACTTCCATGCGACACTCCCTCCTTCTCAACATCGTTTTGCGCTGCTGAGCACGAGGTCACGGGTTCGATTTCCCGGCCACGGCGGCCGCTTTTCTGATGGAGGCGAGCACAAACGCCCGTGTGTACGAGATTTCAGCGCACATTAAAGATCCCCAGGTGGTAAAAATTAATCTGGAGCCCTGCACTACGGCACGCCTCATCGCCTGCGTTGCGTCGGCGCGTTAACCTCTACAATCAATCAGTCCTCAATATCATTTATTCCTGAGAGAGCTGGGTCACTCCACCTACAAGTCTCTGTGCTAATAAGCTATGGTCCCAACTCGAGGAGCACGTGAATCATGTAATGAAGTTCTCTCCCTCTCTCCCAACAGTGGAAGTTGAAACAGGAAGTAATTAAGGAACTGTAAAAAGTAAAATTTGGCTATAATCCAACTGCTCTTTGAAACAAATGAATGTCGTTAAAAATTTTCTTTTACAAACTGTCGGATTCTATGTGCTAAAATTTTGCATGGAGGCCACAATTCATGGCGTATTTTATATCAAAGTAATGCAGGCAGCAGCACTGCCTTGGTGTTTTTACAGTTAATTACAAACCTGCTTTGCTCCTATGGGATAAAACTGGCCAGGTTAGTTTTTCGCTATGCGGATGTAAGTAAAAAACGTGAGAAAAAAACTCGGGTTACCCCCATATAGACAAAAATAGATGTTCTCAGATTGCAAACAGAGACACCAGGGCATTGCTGTTGCGGCGCTATTTCGAGAAAATCAGCCACACAAGGCAACCTAGCTTTGTTTAAACTATAGGCGCAGATAACAAGTCAGCTTTCTTTCGAAAATTATTTGTAAGGACGGACGTATGTCTTGCTGCAACACCCTGAAGCAAATTCCAGAATGCATATACCAGCTAGGCATACATTTCGATGAAATTTGACATCAACGCATGCGTTTGTAATGGTGTTTTCTATAGTGTGACAAATGGGCCTCTCTCAAGGCCTCTCTCACCCTCTCTCAAGAAAAGAGTGCTGCACTTCCAGTAGCCAACGCTCGGGGCCGTCGCTCCCTTGCAGTATCTCCCATCGTGGGCCCGACTGGGAAGGTGCGCATTCGTTCCGGTAGGGTGGATTAGTTTCGCACGCACTCTCTAGCGGCTACCGGAGGCTCACGCTACGGCGGCGGGTTACCGGGACCCGACTGCGCAGGCACGGGCGGGGAGGGCGAAGAGGTTGCCCCTCAGCGGAGAGAATGCGCGGGCATGGCGGAGGCCGACCCGCTAAATTAATCCACTCTACCGGAACGAATGTGCGTCTTCCCAGTCGGCCCCGCCATCCGCCGGCATCTCTGTGGACGATACCCGCTAAAACTGCTTCCGCTAACGCTACGTCGGCGAGTGGCGGGGCCCGACCCGGCAGGTGCACATTCGTTCCGGTAGTGTGGATTAGTTCCGCGGGCCGGCCTTCACCATTCCCGGCACTCTCTAGCGGCTACCTAGTCCAGCTACCGGAGGCTCACGCTACGGCGGCGGGTTACTGGGACCCGACTGCGCATGAACGCGCGGGGAGGGCGAGAAGGTGGCCCCGGTGCACCTGCCCAGTCGGGCCCCGTCACCCGCCGACGTAGTGTTAGCGGGTCCGCTAACGCGACGTCGGCGGGTGGCAGGGCCCTACTGTGCAGGTGCACATTCGTTCCGGTAGGGTGGATAGCGCGTTTTTCCGCCTGGAGGGTATTTCTTTTCTTGGTCAACGTCATTTCCGCGCCTGTTTTCAAAATGAATCAACACCATCTCGCCCAACATTCCATCCTGTTAAATTGAATTGATTAATTTCTCAGTGAATAAAGCATCGTTTGCTATCCAGACAAGGGGAGCACTACAAAACACGAAATCTCTCAAATAAAACAAACTCGTATTTTGTCTGCATGGCCCAAATTTAAGCTCTCTTTGGGAATTCTTTTCATGGCGTTACGTTGGCCCTGATGGTGTCTGTCGCGAACCCTCTCGAGCGTATGTAGACCGTTGAGAATCCTAGAACCATGTTACCACGACCACCGCTAAAATGACGCAGGCGGCTCGGCTAGCGAGCGCGGCACGCTACCAAGTGGGCTCGGTGGTTTAAATGTAAGCCCTCCATACCGCTATCGTCTGCTGTTTAATTAAACCATCATCCCTCGGCTCCTCATTTCACCTAACCTTTCCGTGCGAACGCGTGACAGTCTCCAAAGTTTGAAAAGTATTGGATGCGCCTCGGGACGGCCGGCTTTCTCTGATTGGCTGAGAGCAGACGACCCGGATGAAACGCCGAATAAGTAAGGCAAGGCATCGGTTTCTGGGCATGTCATTGGTTAAAGGCCGGAGCGGATTCGAGATGCGTTGTCCAATTCCGCTGTTTTCTTGCGTTTTCTCCCCGGCGCACGCATGCGCCGTGATAGCACAAACGACGCACGGTGGCGGATACGCCGCGAAAAAAGGTGTGTGCTCCAACTGCAAACCATAGAATTAATACTATAAACTATTGATGGGCGTCGACCTAAAGAGTACTACCAGAGCCCCTCAATTCTTTTGGAGGACTCTGGTACTACTGACGTAGTATGAAACTGAAAACCCGAACAGTGTACATAAATGACTCGACGGTCATGGTTGCAGGTGGAACCGCGCGCAGGCTTTATTTTATGCAGAAATGCATTATAGTCGGGGGTTGTCGTGCGTCCCTTGGCCGGCGTCCGCAGCGCGTCTGATGATGATTGTGGCATGATGCCCCTAGGGATTGGCCAACCAAACAATCCATCACGAGATAGCTTCGCGTTCAACCACCATCGTCATCTTCCCGTAGGGGAACCGCTGAGAAGAAGAAGGAGAAGAAGACAAAGCTGGCGAAAGGAGGGCTGCGTGAGTTTTGGCTACCGTTATCCTCCTCGGCCGGCGCATCTTTCCCGATCTGAACCCGGTCGAAGAGCGGCTCATCGCGCCTCGACTTCCCCTTCATATGAGCATCAGGCGGCTGACTCGAGGGCAACGGGCAAGTTGGAATCAAGGGACAGGCGGTGAACGTGCCCATCGACGTATCGAAGGTTGTTGCGGGTGCCTTCCTCGCATGGTACCCGAGGACGTTGCGTTCGACGTTCGCATTTCTGCATCCTCACAATCCCCCTCGGGGAGGTGCCGGGGGGAATTTTTTTTCGAAAACGCATATGGTGTGCACATTAGCAGACCCGTATATATGAGACGCGTGACAGCTTTCACTGCGATGGCACAGAGTCGGTAATAGTGACATGCTGCGCTTTTCACTTTTTTTTTTTTTGCTTGGATCATGTCTTGGGCAAAAGTTCCTTGAACGAGCTAACTAATTACGGTCTGAGATAAAGGCTTTTTATTGCTCACGACAAGGCTCTTCAGGTGAGGGTATAAGCGTAGGGGTGGCGGGCACTCCATTTCGGTAGTGGTTAGGAAGGAACTTGTTAGCTTTGCTTTTTTTTTACGTTCTTGCGCAAAACGGGCCGACGCTTTGGAGTCTTTTCGTTTCACAGTCCTGCAGTTTTTCGAATGGAGCATCTGTTATCTCTCAGATGTCGTATTCCGCCAGGCGATCCTTGAGCGCGGGCGGAAAGTGTTCGACGAAGCCCTGCCAATCATTCTCCCCAACGAACACTTTAAAGCCGTTGATTATATCCTGGAAGGCTTGCTTCAGGTCTGCCTTGGGCTTTACCCAAGAAGCGACTGCTTCACAGAAGGAGACGAAGTCGGACGCGATTCCAACCGGGTTCACCTCGATCATGCAGCAGAGGCCGCGGAAGGCAGAGTCCTTGTCTTCACTATCGCTGACGTTTCGCATCGATAAGCACCACGGTCGGATGAACTTATCCAACATGGGCGCCACCTCCTCCGGACAGACGTAGCCGAGACGGCCGATAGCAACGGCGGTGTTCTCCAGCAAGCCTTTGGGAGCGTCGGGTCTGTTGATGATGTTCACCAAGTTGGCAACCACCGTGTGCACGTACGGTTTCGCTGCCTCGCCCAGCTTGAGGCAGATCTCTCCGATGACCCAGACCGCGTTGGAGCACACGGGTAGCTCGGTGGAGTCGAGATTGCGGCCGAGAACGGGGAAAAAGTCGGGTATCCAAGGCTCCACTTGTCCGAAGCAGGTCTTGACTAGGTCTCCGAGGAGGGCGAACGACTCTTGGCGTACTTCCGCCATCGGGTCCTGCGTGCACTGGAGGAGCAGCGGCACGATGTTGGACGACGAGACGTGTGCCGCCACGTGGTCACCTAACCCTTCGACGAGGTCGCTGAGGAAAGTAAGCGCAACGACGACGAACTCCTTGTCGGCGCCGTCGAACACGTCCGGGTGAGCCGCCCTCACCAGTTCTTCCTCCTGCGCCTGCTCGATGATGGAGACGCACCTTGAGAACAGCAGTGCGCTGTACGGCATGAACTCGGACCGGAGAGCGGTGGCCACGCTACACAAGCACTCGAGAAGCACCAGCAGCTCCTCGTCGTCGTCCTTCAGGGCCTTGAACTTTTCGATGAGTGGCGGTACGAGTAACTGGATGTAGTCGGGTCTGTTGAGGTAGTGTCCCATGGTGTCCGCAAGCACTCCTATGCTGTCGTACAGTGCAGGACGCTGTGGCCGCTGGTAGAGGCTGAGTGCGCGGGCGTGCGTGCTGAGGATGAGGTTGAGGTAAGGGACCAAGTCAGAGCGGGCCTCCTCTGCGAGGGCAGCGAAGCCAGTGCAGGCCGCCTCCTGCACATGCTCGTTGACGTCCAGCATGAGCCTCATCAAGTGACTCGTGAGCGGCTTCAGGTAGCGGTCTCGCGGCTGGTTGCCCACCCAGTAAGCGTAGCGGCTCAGGGCCCAGCAGGCGGTGAACCGCACCTGGGCCTTGTCGTCGTTCAGGCACTCCATCAGGAACGGCACCAGCTGGGGCAGGTGCGGGGTCATGCTTCCCATGCAGCCCTCGGCGACACACCCGAGGGCCAGGATGCCCGCCTCCTTGGTCTGCCACTCTTCGTGCAACAGCGCCTCCGTCTGGACGGGAAGGAGCACGTCGAGCAGGACTTCGTGGAACACGCAGGCCAGTTCGTCCAGCGCGGCCGCGGCGGACTTTCGCAGGTTCCACTCTAAAGCATCGCTGTTTTCATCGTAGGCAACGGATCTGTCCTCGTTGACGATAACGTCCACCTGTTCTTCGTTGTGGTAGTCGTCGGGAAGCAGGTTTTCGTCCTGTTCGGGCTCCATCTCGTCGACATAGGAGCACTTCATCCTCTGCAAGAGAATGGGGACGAGGCGTGGGAGGTGGGGAGCCAGCACTTCGCGGCAGATGGGCTGCTTGGCTAACGAGATCCAGAAGTCGCATGCCTCCTGAGCCACACTTTCGTCCGGCTCCTGCGTCCGCGCCATTACGAACTCGATGACCTTGTGCATGTAAGGGACGAGGCGGCCCGCGGGGTCATCCAGGAGCAGGGTCAGATTGCGGCACACGTCTTTGCGCCCTCGCGCCGTGTCACACGCGGCGGGGCGGAAGATGTCTGCGAGGCTGTTATCGATGTGCACCATTGCGCGGGCTGTGTAGGGAAGCAAGAGGGGTGGCCGGTACGCGATTGACGATGAAGGGCTTGCTGCGGCTTGCGGTGACCGAAGCTTGACGAAGCTGTTGCAGTTAGTGCGCCAGCAGGTCCAACTCTCGGTTCAGCGCAGCTGTGGCCAGCACCTCAGTGGAGTCCTCGCGTACACTGTAGCTGCGGACGAGGCGGCGGCCAGCCCGCTCTGCGCCCACCGTCGGAGAGCTTTGTCCTCTTCTCCGCACTCGTCTTTTCCTTCCACTCGGCATTCGTGCACGCGCGCAAGGTGTCAATCAATGAATTTTTCCCACTTTAGTTTGGTCGTGTTTACAAATCGTTCGTGCTTCTTCGTGAAGTCATGAAGTTTTTGTTTATATTCCATCATGGTTACTCCTTGCAAGTTTATGTGAACGCTTTAGGCATTTGTAAACTAACCTCTTGGACAATCCCCCTCCCTGTGGGTGTGTTTCCTGGTGATAAAGAAGAGGGAAGTGGAAAACTGTTCCACGACAAAATTAGCCGCCGCAAGGTTTCTTTCCCTCAAGTTTCCCTTTCCCGATTTTTTTTTCTTTTTATTTTCTCGTACAATGACGGGGAAGGCCAATAACTCGATGGAGGGGCGAAATAAGGAAATTTTGGGGCAAAGATGGACTCGAGTAGCGCAAGACTGGAGTGGTTGGGGGGCAAAAGGAGAGGCCTGCGTCCTACAGTGGACCTAAGTAGGTTGTTGTTGTTGTTGTTGATGATGATGATGATGATGATAACATGTTTCTCTCGTTGAGCGCCTACTTCATGGCCAATTCCCCGGAGTGTGTAAACGATCCCAGATGAAAATGGACTGCATATATTCTTGCTGGAAATTAGGGTTTCCAGCCACATTTCTAGCATAATTTTCCAGTGCCAGCTGTGAATATCAACTTCCCGCTGGAAACGTAACCTTCCCAGCGAGAAATATTGATTTCCAGCCAGAACACAATTTTTTTCTCTCGGGAAATTTGTGACCCGGCCGGAAAGGTTTCCAGCTGGAGGCGGAATTCCTAATTCTGGCTGGAAAAGATATTTCCAGCCCCAGCCGGAGGTGCCCCTGGCTGGAATATGAACGTTGATATATATGTACCACTTTTAGCTTTTAAAATGCATAACAACATCAAAAAGTGTGCTAATCGCTTTAATACGTAAGTAAAACACTTCAACAATAAGCGATCCCAAACTAAAAAGCAACAACCTCTTCAAAATTGTTTTAATTGTGCACGGACTACATTTTCACGCGCCTGTGCCCGGCGCCATTTCACACACCTAAAACGTGTTCGACCGCTCCATGTTGGCGTACGTGCAGAGGTCCGCACGTGGCTGCAGCGTGTGTTTATTGGGCTAAACTTTTGACAGTGTATTCAATTCTTTTCTCTACACCAGTTTTGTGCGAGCTTGTGCTGTTCGTGGAAGACGTTGTTAGGATCGCTCTCGCGTTATTCGCGTCGCTTGTCGATAACAAAGTGAAATGCCCAGAAAACGATGTGGTGCAACAATGGACTGCGTACCGCTCAACACTGATACTACCAAATATAGGTAAGTGCACATTCGTATTGATTTGCTCAAATCTATGAGCTTGTAGATTTCTTCAGTGTGGGAAGCGGAATCAAAATGCGTGCACGCTTATAGCCCCAACGCAGTCTTGATCGTTGCAGCGACTTAGCACCGTGTGTGGCGCTCTCGTAAAAACACTGCATTGGGCCTCGCTAAAGTTCGACTGGGTCATTGGTTATTATATTCCGGTGGCCTGTGTACAGTGAGAGAGTAGCTGTCGAAGGTCTTAGTGCGTTTCAGACGTCGGCGTGTATTTTAATAAACACGGCGTAATTAATGCATGAGCGGTGCGGCGCCGTCAACAATTGAAGTGCAGCAGACAGTCACATGTGATATTATGTTACGAGGTGAACCAATCTATAATAAATCGCTTTTTCTTCTGTTTTTTTCTAGTATCTGTGAGGGAACGTCTACGTTGCAGAATGTGGTACACGAGGCTTGCAACCTAGAAGACTACGGGTGGAAGGACCAAAAAGTGGAATCGAGAACTCTGGTAAGCACATAAAAAGATGGAAATGGTTTGATTGGCAGTTGTGCAAAGCTCACAAAATCACTTGACATCGCGGTTTCTCATGATGCTTTATTTTTCATAGGCTACCTGAATCACTGGGAGGACCATTTACCCAAAGAAGGTGGAGATTCCGGCCCCTGCGGATGTTCTGGGTACACAAGTGACAAGGCTGAAAATATGTAATATACGGAACGACAATATAGTTTTAAATTTTTAATCTGGCCTCTGTGTTACTGCTTCGGGGCACAAAAGCCCACACAGAAGAGTTCTTTTATTCGGAAATGCTGAAAGTGTTTTGGTGTCTGCTACAAAGGACTTCAGGTCAGAATGCTGTTCATAAAATAAATTTGGTGTGTGTGCTACTGCAAAAAAAAAAAAAAGTGATTTCTGGTTGGGAATGGATTACACAGAATGAAAGCAGTGATTTCTTGCTGGAAGGTGGTGCACAATCCAGCAAGAAAACAATCAATTTCCAGCCAGAAAGCGTTGTAGAACCAGCAAGAATAAAGCAATTTCCAGCTGGTAAGCTACACCATTCTGGCTGGAAATAATAGTATTTCCAGAAAGAAAAGGGTGATTTCCAGTTAGAAGTGGCTTTTTTTTTCTGCTGGGAATGGTGCGATTTCCAGCCAGCAGACGTGGCATTTCTGGCTGGAGACAAGCCTGGAAATTTTGATTTCCAGCCAGTGGTGCCAGCTCCAGTCCAGGCTGGAAACGATTTCAGGCTGGAAGACTGTTTCATAACACAGCCGGGACTGGAAATCATTTCCCTCATCCCTGGCACCACAACAACCACCACTGCCGGGAGGGCTTCCTCGAGGATGGACCAAGGTCTGGTTCACAAAGTCAAATCCACGGCCGTCCTCTCGGAAGACAAGCTCGCCAAACGGCGAGAATGCGTCCCCTCTCGCTCTGACGCCTAGCTTCTATCCGCCCTACAGGAGAACCCCGAAAACCAGAACGAGACCATTACCATGGCCTGGTCCTCATGTCGCTCACCGACAAAGTCCCCAGTATACACCACATGCTATGGAGTGCTCAAAGGGGAAAGGGTCGCTTGCTGCGGAAAGAAGGAGCCTTCTTTTGCCGAACATCAAAGACCCTTCAGGAGTGGGCATCGCCGCTACCCTTCCGGGTTGACCTTTAATTAAAAAACTGCCACGTCCGCGCTGGCTTTTGCGGGTACCACTGATAGGCAAGATTATGTGACTGCCACCACCAGCACCTTTCCCCATTTTCCCTTACCCTCACAACACCTCGAGCCATCCGTTTCTATAAAAGATTAAGCAATTATAAAGGCTAATTGCGCTCAAAATTTTGATCTCTTGAATACGTTGTTTCCGTATAGCCTGCCTAAAAAGACTACAAGATACAAAATATGGCAGCTGAAATACGCGCGTGCACAGCGCAAACGACCTGCAAAAAGTAACGATTTTGAAATCGAAATCAAGAAGAGAGCGGCCATTACGGCCAGGCCAAAGTGACGTTCCAGCCGGCGAGCGAGCGGCCGGAGCCATGGCCTCCGTGATCGGCTGCCGGCGGCGCGCCGCCGGAAGCCGATCGCGGAGGCCGTGCCGGAGCCATAGAGTTTCTTACAATGTACACTAGACAGGAATCTGGCGCTGGCGTCTATGCGGCTCACATCAAGGCCATTTGTGTCGTGATGGGCCGCCATTGTATACCGTGCTTTCACCTTAGTTTCATCATTGGCTTGGGTTGAAACGCTTCAGTGGCCGCAAATTCAAATACAATGCCAAAGAAACCTAAAAAAGAGTATGTAATTATGGCTTATAAAATAACAAAAACGCTTATTTAAAGCTAAAGAAAAAGGAAGTCAAGCCTATTCCTTTTAATGAGAGACTGTCGAAACGGTTGTCTTGTCATATCAATGCGTATAGTGAAGAAAGCAAACACCAAAAAACGAATCCAAATGTCATGCCAAGCCCAAGCCAGAAACTGTAGTCTTCCCGTAATCTCCCATGACGACATGGATTCCAAGGCGCAGTTTCCTCTCTGGTGTAGGTTGTATTCACTGGCGAGGCACGCATGCACGCAACTATGTGAGTGTGCCGTCACTGGTTACGTCGGGCTCCGTAGGATGGCGGTACTTGTCCGTGCTAACCACGTGATGCGCGTTGGACGTTCCAAACTCTACCCCACCGAACGCAAAGTAATGCCTCGACTCCAATGTGAGTTCGATTAATATCTCTGTCGACACCACCGTTGAGAATTGGGTTGAAACGGAGCAGACGACGCACGCCAGGTTTTTTTTTTTTTCCTGTGGCGTGCGGGCGCAGTGGCACAAGCGGCGCCATGTCCGTGGCCATTTCCAGTGTTGCCAAGCGAACAAATTTTCGCAGATGCAACTTTTTAGTGAATACCATCTATACTTACTAAAAAAACTTTTATGGCCGGAGCGGCCAGGAAGCGGATCGGCCGGAAAACGAACCTTTTCGCGAAAAGCTTGCGCGGGGGAAATTTTGAGAGAGGAGGAGACCCGGGTTTTTTAATAGCCGGTAACCCCTCTAACAAAGAACGTCTCCTCCAAGCGAGCGCTGTAATGCTAACTGGATTTTTATTACACTTTTCCTCGGGTACCGTTGCCCGGCAAACCATTTTTTTTTTTCATTTTTAAATATAACTTGTTATGAAAAGTGAGATGGGTTCGAGCGCAGAGAGAAGACCGTTTTGCAGCTCGCCCAATCACCGCCCACACTATCCACATGACACGCCCTGTAGCCCGCACGGCCCCGCATTTACAGCAGTCATTCACAAAATTGCTTGCGAGCTCTTGGTACATACTTAGCAGCGTGCCCGCACACCTGCTCGAAGGTTGCTACGGGGAAGAAGGAAAGGGCGCCGACGCGCTCGCAGCCCGTTGCTATGTTAGAGGGTGAGAGGGAGATACACCTGCGGGCGCTGGACGCCACGGCGCCTGACAAAGGCTCGACTAATGCAGGCCAGGAGCAGCCGGCCGGCCGGAGCGAACCTGCGCGCAACAGCTTCGCGCGGGCGACATTCCTTGGAGAGGCGGGCCCAGCGGCACTCGACCGGTTCTCCTTAATAGCCGGATGAACACCCTAACAAAAAAGAAAGCCTCGTCCCCAATGCGCGCGCTACAATAATACGGATTTTTTTGCGGATTTTCCTCGGTTTGTGATGTCTGCTGATGTAACCTAAACCGGGGATTTTCTTTTTTTATTTTTAAAAAATAATCTTTTGTTATGTTTTTAAAAATATGATGTATGAAAACATTCTAGCTGCACTAGAAATATATTTTTGTGGTTTTGCCAGCTCGCTAATGGTCACCGCTATCACTATCAAATGACATTTGTTTCGCCGTGTAGACCCGCACGGCCAAGCCGTATATCATTAACAGCTAATGTCATTCAACAAAACTTGTTGCTGAGCTAGTTGGTACATATTTAAAGAAACAAGAAAACGTGGCGCAAACTAGACGTGGACGAAGGAGATAAGATACGACAGATACGGGAGAAGATACGACAGATACGGGCGCCTGTATCTGTCGTTTCTTCTCTCCTTCGTCCACGTCCAGTTTGCGTCACGTTTTCTTGTTTCTTTAAGTAATGTCATTCACTTTGAGGGAACCTTAGATTTGCCGTGTGAGAGGGGTATAACAATGCATTTCACTGGGCTACAAGTCATGTCCCAGTTGGTTTGGCGGTACGCAGTGTGCGTTCAAAGTTAATTTGGCCAAAGTGAAATTTAAGTGCAGTTGGCCTTAATCAAATTGAACAAAAGCTGTAGGCCCGAATGGAGGGAGAGGAAAAAGGAATGGGCGGGGTCGATGATGAGGAAATTCTCTTTACAGAAAAACAATTTTACCGGCTTCAATTGTCTACGTGTCTCTCTTCTGGGAATTGAGGATGTTGGGAGAAATTTAAGACCGCAAGAAAAGGTGCGAAGCGAACAAAAAGAGAGAAAAAGCGTGTTCCTGGTTTATGATGAGTAACTGTAAGTACTAAAGCCCCTTTTGAGCATGGGTGACAACAGCATTTACAGTTTCCGAATTGCGCCGAATCTCGTTCAGGTACACAGAAAAAACGAAGGGCTTAGTTATAGGGCTGCTTCAACGGACACTGCCTGGTCCCAGAAGGATCTTAATCGTGGCTGTACCTTTATCTACGCCCTTACTGCCCTGAAGAGAGATGTTATCTCGGTGCCACGTACGCCTTACTGAACAGGGAAGCAAGCTTGGTTACTTTAAATAAAGCGCTTCACACAGATTTTAGGGGCGAAGCCCCTTAAGCCGAGGCTTGTCCATTCGGCGTCCGGCGTCCGGCTCACGGCACAGCACCGTGTAAATCGAAACATCTGTTAACAAGAACAAAATAAAAGGTTCACAAAAAGGTAAGAGAGGGGAGAGAGAGGGAGAACTCCTGGAGAGCCGTGCTGCGCATGCGCGAGGAGCATTGGATTGGATTGAATTGAATTGGATTGGATTGGAAATCGTTTTAGCAGCAGTAAGCCCTCTCACGGGTGATTTACGGTAAGAACGATCCCCAGTGCTTCGCCCACTGTCACCGTTCCCCAGCGTCTTCGGGCCATCCTTTCTTAATAAAGTTTTCTTCCTTCACCCACTCGCCATGATTCACTTCGTGGAGATGCGTGAATTTTTTTGTAGCATCGTAAGGGGCGCAGCCCAAGCACGTGCATGGAACACCTTATGATAGCCATATCAAAACTGCGTTTCTGTAGGTAGGGTTTCTAACTCAGATAATTTTAACAACGGAGCTGTTTAAGCTTGAGCTTGGTCTGGTGGTGTTAGCGAAAAAAATACCAAGAAAGAAAAAACTGCGCCGAATGTGAAGGGTTCACTACCGCAGATAGAGATAACAGTGAAGCCGGCTTTCACGCCTGCTCGAGCGTGCGTACAAGAGCACATACGTATGCGCACCCATCACTATACCATTTTGAAGGTGATAGCCTTTCTTGGGCTACTAAAGCGCAAAAAAACTTGGCGCAGCTTGCAGTAGTGATGCAAGGCTGGAGAAACAACGGAGCTGGGGGTCGACATACCTTCTTCCCCCCAGGATCCGCTGTCAGTGTAGAGGACCGACGGGAACAACGGCCTTTTAAAATCCGGCTAAACTTGGCCTCACCCCTCAACACTTGGCCTAGCCTAATAACAAGAACATCGCAAAATCTAACAAAACTTAGCAAAACCGGGAGAAAGTGGGTCGACCCCCAGCCCCAGTCCCGCCATTCTAGCGAGCAAACGCTAAAAGCAGCCAGCCGTTCGGCCTCTCTGGCCACGATGTAGATACTCTGGTTTTGACTCTAACGGCCTGGGCTCAAACCCCAGCGGGTTTCATCAGTTGTGGAATCTTTTTATTAAGGCGAAAGCTTAATTTTTCTTAGTGGGACCTGTGGCGTTCTGCCAAAAAGGGCCCATCTCCCCGCGAGGGGGACTCGAGTAAATGCGTCGCATAGGGGGTGGGTGTATTGCGTTAACGTTTAGTGTTTGGGGAGTTGGTGGTAGTGAATGCGTTGTATCAGCAGCTTCTTGACGTAGTTTGAATGAGTCAAGGATATAAGGCGCGTTCGTAGCCTTTCATTCTGTGTCGGTTTTGTGGCGCAGTGGGAAGAGCACCATGTACCTCGCGTTCCGCCCACAGGTAGTGAATGCGTTGTATCAGCAGCTTCTTGACGTAGTTTGAATGAGTCAAGGATATAAGGCGCGTTCGTAGCCTTTCATTCTGTGTCGGTTTTGTGGCGCAGTGGTAAAGCACCATGTACCTTGCGTTCCGCCCGCAGGGTCGTGGGATCGAAACCAGGCGCCGGTAAGTATTATTTCTTTATATAGTGTAGGGGGAGGGGTGCGGACCTGTTGTTGAGAGCGAGGAGGGTAGCGTGATGCGGGAGAGGAGGAGTGGGGGAGAGGGCGCACCTGGAACGGCTGTTGCGAACGCCGAGGCACGCCAACGCCGACAACGCCGGGTGACATCGTGAGTTAAAGAAATGCTTTGCATTTAAAAGAACTAATGCATTTCCGCATAGACCGGTTGGTCCACCGAAAAGCTCTAAGATCTCTGGACGCAAGTACGTTCTTGAAACCGGTCTTCCATTGCATCAACATGATAACTTGGACATCGCGAAAAGGAACGGTTCTAGATGAGACAACACACACATCGATCATAAGGAAGGAGTAAAATAGTATACCTTTATCTGATAAACCGCGTATCGGTGTACATTTAGATCGTTCGTAGATGCGTTTCCTCAATGCGTGAAAAATCGCCGCATGGGTTCGTTCTTCGTAGGGGATTTGGTCTTTGAAGCTTTGGCCATCGATTTCACGCACTTTTAGCGTTAGTGCTTCTCTCAACTTTATCTTGGAAGGGATGGTAAATTGTTTTAGAAAACAGTTTCATAGATCACTTTTGCGCGGTCTTTTCGAAAATAAAGATATTTGGTTTGGGCGCTCGTTACGCAGCTTAATGACCAGTTAATGGAGACGTGAAGTGCAAATACTAACTTCGGTTTAATTTGAAATAACTAGGATTCAGTATCTCACTCAGCTCCACTTAGCCATAAATATTTTTTTTTTTTACGAAAAAAAAAGCAAGCGAAGTATTTCAAAACTTTCAAATTGCTGCCACATGACGTGTTATGAGCAAGAATGTAGTCATACGGGCCAACAATTAAACAATTTTCAGTGCGTAACTGCACGTAGCATTCATGATGCGGTCAAATGGAACTACAGCCCCATACAACGTCCAGTCATGTGTCGTCGCGACAGGTCGTTAGGTTGCGCCGATCGCACAAACAGTTCGTGACGTCATAAAAATTGCGGAAATCGCTAGGTCGCGAAGCTTCACATTTCTTAATATCACGTATTTGTTCGAAGATTGCGATGATATCGGTAAATTGTTATCGGGACTAAGCAGTCTTTCTAATAAACCAACTGTATTTTGTCTTCAGGGTCCTTTAAGTAATGTTCATTAAGTAAGTAATGGAAACGGAATGTTGCATGACGTCCCTCTGCGGTGCTTTTGCAAATAATGGCCGCCTCCGCCCTCCACGTTGCTACCTTATTATTATTATTATTTTTTTTTGCGGCGGGCTCCGCGCACCACTCACACATGCTGTCCTCATTTTCATAGCCACCTGTAGCTGAGTCCAATTTTCAATTTCCGACCACGTTTTTCGGCAAACAGGAGGCACAAACACTGACAAGCGTCGCACGTACGGAGATGTTCGCTTATTTACGACGACAGTTACCCCAGTTACAGACAGCACAAAATTGACGCGGAGGAATAAAAAACTGTAAATAACGACGACAAAAATATATCGTAAAGTATGTTTCCTTTCCAAGCATACGGAAGCAAACGTTTACACTCTTCAAACCTACGAACAGCTGTGGTTGGACCGACTGAGCAGTCTCCAGTTCTTCTCTCCTCCTCTTCTCCTCCCTCTCTCCCTCTCTCTCCTCTTCCTCTCTCTCTCTCTCTGCTCTCTCTTAGCTTCTTCTATAATACCTATATATATATATATATATATATATATATAGTAAATATATATATATATATATATATATTATATATATATATATATATATATATATATATATATATTCCTGGCTTTACTGGTTTCGTGCAGTTGTGTGTCCAGCACCCTCTTCTATTCAAGAGAGGGAGGTAGATGGCTCTCAACTATTGTACTAATAAAGTATATTTCATGCTGTGTATTAGGTGGGTGCAATAGGTATCAAACGTACATTCATTTTTGCAAATTCTCTTTGCGTGAAGATTTCGTTTTGGATGCAGACTAGATAAGTGTAATGGGCCGTTTATAAAATCAGTTATTATTTATTTTTTCGTAAACCAATTTGACGTGCGTGTTTAAACGCTGCAGTCTTCGCTCATGTACTTGTCTTTTTATTTAAATCTGCTCAAAACTACCTTTAAGCTAAGAAGTGTTGGCATGTATCAACCATGCTACCAGTGGTAGCAGTTCGAAGATATAAAAGTTTTGCATATATATTGTTCGTCTTCATTCTCGCTGTTATGAAACGCGCACAGATGATGCAGGTGGTTTTTCACAACAGGAAAAACCGCTGCCTGAAAAAAAAGCGTGGACGAAAAATTTGTACCGCCCAAAACAAAAGTTACTCGCTAAGAATGCTATGCATTAATATTTTGTAGCATTCTATAGTACGCACCAAATGAAAACAATGCGCCCATGCGCTCCGCACAGATGGTCAACCGACGAAGCTGTAACTTGCTGCCGGTGTTTACCGGTGTGTTACTCCTCATGGTTCATTGAAGTCTTTCTCATTATACGTTGTGTGTTTGTGGTGGTTTCTTTCGTTCCCGCTCCCGCTCGCGGCTTCTTCTATCGCAAGGTGCCTGCTCCTCGCAAGTACGTATGGTATAGCAAGTACGTATGGTATGGTATGGTATGGTATGGTATGGTATGGTATGGTATGGTATGGTATGGTATGGTATAGCAGTACTGCTCCTCGCAAGTACTGCTCCACCTGCACCGGTACCGCTCCTGTTCGCCGTTGTCTCTTGATCTGTGCTTCACGCAACAGCTCTCTGCGCATGCGCGCTGCTGTGATAAACCAGCCGATCCCTCTCCCCGTACTTCTAATCTTCTCCAACCTGGTTTTCTCGCGCATGCGCGTGGGGTTGCACCGCAGGAGTTTTCTGCGTACACAGGACCGCTTCAGCTTTTTTTTTCGCCTAGCCCTTATAAAGCTTCGTTTTAGTATCTGCCTAAAGCTTTCATTGTGTCAATGAATGCACGAACGATAGCGTTTTCAGGTCTACAGAACTAACGCTGGTTGGTTACGTGCATGCCTCACGAACACGCGCAGCTCAAGAATAAGAGACACAAGTGACAGAAAGGACAGAAAATTTACGTCGAAGCCGTCGCGCCAGCAGCGACCATTTATAACTGATATAAATGACACACAGACACACTTTCACAGACACAATTTCGAAACCGGCGTCACAAGAGAGGCGATCGCAACGCGCGCGCACCGAAATTCCGAATAACGTCTTTCTAACGTCGCCTTCTTCCGTCATTTCGATCACTGAGCAGCGTGAATTCGCGCGAAGTGAACGGCAATTTCTTTATTCTCGTTTCGCCCGCAGACGAATTTTACGAGCATAGAGCTTCTTTACGTGAATCACTCGCGGGCAAAAAGCGTTGCGCGGAGCTGCTAGGGTAAAAAAAAAAGAGTTAGGCCTAGGTTACCTAGGTCCCCCGACTCGGCGTATTGGACACCATTTTCAAAAGACCGTGCTTTACAGCTCCGCGGACATACTTTCAAAGGAACTGCGCGCACACGCGTTGACGAATATACGACGTTAGACACGCGTATTTAGACTTCATTGTGCTCCCACGCTGTTTTCGAGTTTTTTCTCCTCTCACCCTCTCTTTTTCCATTCCCCTCTTCCCTTCCTTCGTGTTGCCTGTACATTCAATACAGCACGTCTGTTGGCACTTGTGCCGCGGCGCGAGTTTCTCTCATTAAAACGAACAACCATGTTTTTACTTTTGCTATTTAAACTTCCCGCCTTTTTTTGTTTCTGCGCGTATCGCGTCGTAAATGGCGATTCAACTGAAATGTGTCGTCTGCAATAGTTCGCTTTCCGCCCGGTATTCAACCGCAAGCTTCCTCGCGGCGAGATGGATCCGTGCCTATTCAGGAACGGTTACTGAAGCGCAATGCTCGCATTGAGTGCGTATAAACGTGCGGCGATTCGCGATGCTCTTTCGGACTTGGACGCGACTTGCGGCGAAGTGCCTACTCGTGACCTTGATCGCCGTCTTGTACCTAGTGCTGCTCTCAAATGTGATACGCTTTATTTCCCACCATACTCAGAATCTCGTCATCTACGTCAACAGGGCCCCCTTCGCCGCCGCGGCTCCGCGCTCAAACTTCAAGCTCATTGTTCTCCCCAAGCCGTTAAACCGGTCCGGGCGTCGCGTAGACAAGGATGTCCGCGTGTTGCCTCCTGCTGAGCGTATTTCCAAGCTCGACGTAGTGAAACGCACGAAGCTACCCACGGACCTTTTGAACAATCGACGTCAACACTCCGGCGACAACGGAACGGAGAAGGCAAACCGCCGGAACGACTTCGGAAAGGCGGTGACTTCGCGTGGCACAGAAACCATGAGTCCGGCGACGTCTCAGCCTTCTAGTGCAAGTGTACGACGTCAACACCCCGGCGACAACGGAACGGAGGAAAGAAGCCGCCGGGTAGACTTCAAAAAGACAGTGACTTCCCGAGGCGTGGAAACCACGAGTCCCACGACGTCCCAGACTTCTAGTGCCAGTGAGGGTGTTACGCTTTTCACTTCCAGCAACGGAACTAGCGACGCGCGAAAGGACATAGAAGAAAATAAGATTGGGCGAAACGCCACGAATGACACGATGATAGGCAAGCCGGCAGCCAACGGCGTCAAACGGACGAACAAAACTGGGGTACTTCCGAAGATTCCCAAGCGCTACGCAGTCGTCAACCCGGCCAAGAAAAACCGGATACTTCTCCTCGCCTACTTCCGCTCGGGGTCGTCATTCCTGGGCCAACTGCTGTCGTCCGCGATCAACGAGACCTTCTTTAGTTACGAGCCACTGGACCTCCTCAGCGCGGGCGAGCGTTTGAACGCTTCCACGGTTCGGACAGGCTTGGACATTTTAAGAAACCATTTGACTTGCCAGTTCTCCCGCATGTCCGATTACCTAGCGATGGGGGCCAAGCGGTGGAACCACTACGCCGTCAATACTTTTCTCATGGACTTGTGTGACCGTGAGGTCAACGTCTGCCTGAACCCGAAGTTCATGACCGCCGTGTGCCGACGGTCTCTGGTCCACATCGTCAAGGTCACGCGTCTCAGCGTCGCCCAGCTTCTCGCGTGGCTGCGACAGAACGCCGCCATAAGAAACGGCTCCCTGAAGGTTGTGCACCTCGTTCGCGACCCGCGAGCGATGGCGGTTTCGAGGAAAGCCATGTACTGGTGTAGGGTGACTCCCAAGTGCGGGAGCCCCGAGCACTTCTGTCGGGAAATGAGCGAAGACCTGGACGCCTTCGAGCAGCTGAAGAGTCTGCTGCCGAACGGGGCGGCGATACGCCTGCGGTACGAAGACATCGCGGCACGGCCGCAGAATGAATCGAAGGCGCTGTTCCGTGCCCTGGGTTTGGAATTCTCGGGCGCGGTGGTTGACTTTCTGAAGGAGCACACGACGGGGGCCGACCCTGAGGTTCTTCGGAATCCTTACTCCATCGTTCGACGTTCGGACGTTGCCGCGTTGGCGTGGACGAGAAAGCTGAGCTGGGAGCGCATTAAAGAGGTCCAGACCACGTGCGCTGCGGTGCTGCAACGACTAGGCTACAAGATCTTCCACGATAAACAGGAGCTCAGCAGTGTCTTACCGTAGGTGCGTGTGCAAGTGACTGCAATCGAATCGTGCTCCGGTGAGTCACTCAGCGCAGGGAGTGCATGCACTGACACTTCTATAGGCTCTCAGGATTTATATTTGAAGCGAAATTCGCTGCTCCAGCTTCATACTTCAGCTCTCTCGAGTCTCCAGAAAGTGGCGCTATATGTACATAACTAGTTATTTCGAGTTGGTGCGGAGCGATCTGCTGTTTAGTTGCTGTGTGACACTGCGAGGCACCACACTTTGCTGGCAGTGCTGGCATGTCTGCTGGTGCGTGGAATTTTATGTCTCTAGGAGTTTCTGAAGGCTTGTTACCCGCCGTTGCCTCCTATAGACCTTGTTCTTGGCTCATGCGTTTGGCCATATGGGTTTCACTGGGAGGTCGTCGAGCCACATACAGCTATTTAAATGGACTCTGCAACACTTTTCTAAACTTTTGTATGTTTTCAATCCTTTCGGAACGTAGTCAGCAAACACACTCAGCACTTAGAATAAGTGGTCATAAATAACCTCAACCAAAAACTACTACCCCATGCCCATCAGATAACTTAGAAAATTTCTCGAAAAATTTGCTCTTTCCTGGTCTTGGCGTTCTTCGATCGCTAGCGGTGTAGCGGCTATTGGTAGGCTTTCTTTCAGTCGCAGCAATGAACGCATTCGATAGCCACTTTAGAAAGAAAGCCACAAAAGCAAGAAACGGAAGGCGCATCTGCTGCGAACTGGCGCTAACTGTAGCTTTCGCCGCGCTTCCAGACGTGAAGGAGATAGTGAAAGCGTTTATCGACAGAGTTGCAGAGTCCCTTATAGTTTTGAATTGGAAGTCTGTCAATTTAATATGCGGCGGGGTACAGGATGAAGGTGCCTTTTATTGGAATGCGTAGCCAGATTTCGGTACGATAAGGTGAGCTTCCCGTACCAAAGCGCGCTATCGGTCTGGACAGCTATTACTGGGTTCACCTCTCATATGGGGCACCAGTAGCTGCGTCGTAATCATCGGTCAGATTGATAACCGCAACTGTTCATATTGGATTTGCGCACAGAAGTGTAAAGAAATGCGGATTCACAGCTTAATTGTTGTTATCTAAAGAAACCATGAAGACAAAATACAAGATTGGTTAAAAAGAACTGTTCTTCCCCAACAATTATTGTACCCATTTGGATGCAACCTTTGAACATATTAAAAAGACCCTGCAACACGTTTTTCAACTTTTTTTGAAATCTTAATTGTTTGCAGAACGTAGTCACCCAATACACCCAGTACTTAGATTAGGGGGTCGCAAAGTACCTCAGCTAAAAATCACTGCTCTATGCCCATCAGATAACTCGGAAACTCGGCCAAAAGATTTTCATCTCTTTCCCGGTATTGACGTTCTTCGACCGCTCCAATTACGTCATTAAGGCCATGTAGCGGCGGTTGACCGGTTTTCCTTGAGTTGCAGCAATGAACGCTTTTGATAGCAGCTTTAAAAATAAAGCCACAAACACAAAGCAGAAATGGAAGGCGTATCTGGTGCGACGAACAAATCATGCAGTGCCGCTCCGTGCTGGCGACAACTACAGTTTTCGCAGTTGTTCCAGACGCGAAGGAAAAGAATGAAAGCGCTTATAGAAAGTGTTGCAGGGTCCCTTTAAGGAAATTAGATGAAACAGTTGCGATTCTCCAGACTCAAGAGCTCTGTAGTCTTGTAGAGCCCTTATGACGTCACAGGGACGTACGTGCTTGTGCGATTGACGGCCGCCGGCAAAAGTCGCATCCAAGAATCGTGATTGTGTGATTGTAGTGGGGCTTCTAGTTTGGTTTGATCGCTCAACTTGAGTGCTAACATGGAGTTGCCACACTCATAACTGTCTTTAAGGTTTCTCCAATTATGTCACTGCTGGCGTTATGTAGCGCGAAATTTGAATATCTTTAATACTTGTTATCTTTTTCTGTGTGAAAACAGCATCTTTAGCAGACGGAAGGGAGTCAAGAGACTTAACACAGGCGGTCCTGTCGAATTAAAAAAAAAAGGTTTACCTTGTCTGCATGGTCCTTTCGAGTAGTAGGAAAAACGGCGAAAAGAAAGCATAACTGGAGAAGTGTAACCACGCAATATACGAGCCACTAGTGTCACTAGATAAGAGTACCGCCACTCAGGCATGCAAGTCAGCAAAGGCGGCCATTTTGGTGTTTATCAGTGTTGCGCATGGAGGACTTTCCTCCATGGTGTCGCTAGATTGCTGCTTCTACGGCTTCGCCGCTAACTTCAGCCTGGTCGTATGTTAACCACACTGCCAAAGAAGCAGCAAAACGGCATCTTCGTATGCAGTTCTGGTGCTGAAATGGTGCTACACGCGTTATCTTTGATTCGCATTCGGAACTAAGTCAGTCTTGCGCGGTCGCAGAGCAGGAAGGACGAGCTCAATATACCGGAGTTTACCGACTGCAAATGCATAAACAACAAAATGGCGGCGCCCATGAACCGTCGCAGTGTAAACAAATGTCACATGATGCGAAGTGACCAATGATCATGGCGGCGGCACGGAACAACAGGAGGAAAGAGTGCCGATATTCTTTAAACTTATCTAGTGACACTACGAGCCACTAGGTGCTGATGATTGCGAGTTCGTGCCTTGTTGCACCGTAAGAGAGAGCGGCGGGAAATTTAAATGTATGTTCTGTGTTCAGGTGACTGATGATGATGAATAAATCTTTATTTGTCAAACTGGTGCAGATGTTAGGGCACCCGCCCGGTGGGGGGCTTCCCTATTCCGGGATACCCTGAGCTCGGCTGGCGGTCCAGGCCCTCTTCACCAGTTCACGCTGGATCCCAAGGTCCGGGCTCGTCAGGCGGTTCACCCATTGCTTGTAGGAGGGGGAGGTTATTGGGGCAAGGCCTGGGGTCTTCTGGCACTCCCAAATCTGGTGGTACAGTGTACCGGGCGTTGGACAAAAATTGCAGG
This sequence comes from Haemaphysalis longicornis, assembly GCA_013339765.2. Taxonomy (NCBI): domain Eukaryota; kingdom Metazoa; phylum Arthropoda; class Arachnida; order Ixodida; family Ixodidae; genus Haemaphysalis; species Haemaphysalis longicornis. Next base: position 22,486,964 of record CM023457.1, read on the forward strand.
TAGACGGGTATTGGGTGGGGTAAATCGCATAGAGTAGGGTTCTGTGGGGGTACGTATTCGTCTGTAGTCTTCGAAGGTGACTGAGGCATGTAGAGGTGGCGTCTGTGTGACCATTGCCTCTCCACTCATATCCTTGTTTCTGTTCCCCCTTCTGTTTTAAAAGAAATCTTGAAGACGGTAGGCTCTGCACTAACGCCGTTGAAAACCTTAACGAAACAAATTCTATACCAACGTTCCTTGAGGTCAGCTCGCGCCACGTCGTTTTGTCTCGCAAGCAATAATCACACGCCAATCGCGTTTTCTGGGGAGAGAAAAAAAAATCACCGCAAACATTCAGATGAAAATAAACTTTATTAAGCAATGTTACAGGCGAAACATCGTTTTTTATAGCTCTACCACGCATACTATACGGTAAGAACCACAGTGATCTGGCAAGCGGGTCACACAAGCATTAATAAATGTCCTTCTATGCGAATCAACTTCCGGAAACAGGTTAGAAGCGATGTCCAAAACAATGCGGTGCCCTAAATGGTGATAATTGACAAGGTCTTTGACAAATTTCAGAAGTGTTTCAGAAGTGTTCCAAAGCTGACTAATTAACCTCAGCAATGCGAAAAAAGAAGTCAAATGAACGACACAAAACGACATTTGCTAGACATCGTGTGACATGGATATCGGTCAACGCTTGCACTCTAAAGCTCATTGTATGTATGTATGTATGTATGTATGTATGTATGTATGTATGTATGTATGTATGTATGTACGTATGTATGTATGTATGTATGTATGCATGTATATATATATATATATATATATATATATATATATATATATATATATATATATATATATATTTGTGTGCGTGCGTGTTTGTGTGTGTGTGTGTGTGTGTGTGTGTAGTGCTGTGCGGCTATTTACAGTTGCCGTGACACACCGAGCGCGATCACTTTATAAATGGGGACAGTGCCAGGAATTCTTTGCTTCTTTCGTGCAATGATGTATTTGAAGCGTTATTAACACTCTTTTTTCCCCTCGTTACGTATTTTAGCGTAGCCACAATGAATACCAAGACGGCGAACACGTGTTTTGAGGTTAGCGCAACAAGCATAGTTCGCACGTTTATATTGCAAAAGGCAGGTTGAAGCACCGACAAAAAGAATGCAGACATGTAATAACGGCGCTCAAATAAAACGACCTTAGTTTGTATAACTGCTCACATAACAAAAAATACTGATACTTAAACTTTATTGCTTTCATTTTAATACACTTTCCTATAGGTTGTATTCACTGGCGAGGCCCGCATGCAGGTAACCGCTGTCACTGGTTACGTAGGGCTGCGCGAGATGGCGGTACTTGTCCGGGCTAAGCACTCGATGTGTGTTTGATATTCGAAACTTTAACCCACCGATCGTTAAGCAATGTCTCGACTCCAATGTGAGTGCGATTAATAACATATCTGTTGACACAACCGTTGAGAATTGGGTTGAAATGGAGCAGGCGACGCACGCCCGTGTTTTTTTTTCTGCGGCGTACTGGCGCAGTGGCACAAGCCGCGCCATCTCCGTGGACGTTTCCAGTGTTGCCGAGCGAAGAAATTGACAGCTAAACTTTTCAGTGAATACCATCTATACACGAAGCCCTACAGACTCACTCTCGCTTGTTCACAACCTTCGCTACCTCTGTGATTTAGCATAAGCTCGAGCGTTTTGTTGTAACTCCGTTGTGGATGCTAAATAATTCGGGGAGTAGGATATATCTTCCGAAGGCATTATTGGTATTCAGGAAGTTGGTATCAAGGGCATTCAGGAAACAAAAAAAAAAAACATCGCTGGGCTGATCAAGAACAAGAACTGACGAAAACTGCCAATTATATTTATAGAGCTAGAGTTTTTCTTCAGAGGAACACGCGGAGCATGCCGGTTATAGCGGAGGACATAACACTTGTTCGCTTAATGCGAAATCTTCGTTATTACAAAATGAATCCAGCCACATCGCCTGCACGTTTTACTTTTCCAAAAAAGCTATTGCTTTTAGAAAACGGCGTGGCTTGTGCCACGTTTGGTGCTATTGACGAAGAAAGAGCATTTTTAAAGCATAAAATATTGCAAAATCTGTGGTATGATATACATTTTGTTTATAAATATTTCTCAGCCAGATATGGCGATCAATTTGTATTAATGTTTGTAACTCACGGCGAACTGCATATTACGAAGCCTCGCTTTTTTCCCCACAGCTTCTAAGTCTTGAGAAAAAGCCTACAACTTGTGTCGAAGATAAAATTTCGTGAATTTTACTTAGATTACCGCATATCTGCACCAATAAGTTTCTTCACCGGTCTGTTTGTTGTCAATCTTCAGCTATACACGGTGTTACCGACACCTATATAAGCCACCTTGAACGCAGCATATATGTGCTAAACGTGAGGTTAGCTTAGAAGCAGTCGTTATAAATACATAGAATCTTCGTTAGAGTGTAATAGCAGAGCAGAGAACCGGTACTGGTACCGGTACACCTGCGCATGTGCACAACCAGTTTTTCCGCCTCTGAGCATGCGCAGTAGCGCTAGTCGCCTACCAGGTACAGTATCAGAACCAGTTCTCCCTCTGCTGTAACTCTCTGTTATAACGAAATCGCTGTACTAGAGATTTCGTTTTATCCGAAGTGTTGCACAGTCCGCGCTGCAGAATACACAGAGCACAACATTGCGGCTTTTAAGGAAACATAGCTTAAAACGAAGCCATATTACTGTCTGGAGGTCTTTGTTATAACAAGGGTTCACTGTACAATTACGTGCGCGGCTGACTGAGCAGTTGACTCTTCCGCAGAAAATATATTGCTACAAGGTTACTCTCTAAAGCTGTACAGCATGGCCTCAGCGTCCGATCCACGCGAAATCATTGGCTTACATAAGAACTATAAGTTCCAGTGTATACATCCAAGCTGTCGCGAGTAGCTCGAGCCAACTTAAGCCTCTTAAATGTTAAAATCATATTTACGCGATAAAGCTATGCGACTAATTATTCTTGCCAGTTGCGAGCGACAAGTGTGTTTTTTTTCACTCAGTGGTTTTGGAAGGGGCAGTTTATACCCGGCCTTACGATATGTACAAAATTTGGAAGAATGCTGCTGCGTTCCCTCACCCTTGGCGACAAGGCGAGGCAACTCCAAGGCGTATCAAAAATGGCGTATCAACAACTTCGAAATTGAAAAACAAAATTGCCACCAAGTTCTCGTATAAAATATTAAAACGAAGTTCAGGTTATCAGAGTGAAATAAAATCGTCGACGAAAGTGATAATAATCAATGAATGTCATTGCATGGAAGATATGAAACTTTTCTCACAACTAACTTATGAGAACGCTGTGAATAATTAAGCCGTATTTACAGACTGACACAAAACAATGTGAGCCAACGCACTGCATGCGACTCACTGCCATTTTGAGACATTGGTATTTCCTGAAATTTCTCTATAGTCGTTTTCCAATCCAATGCAAAAAATGAGTGGCCTTAAGTTTTGCGGCCGTAAACGAAGAGCTAAGAAATTAACCGCACTCGCAAATGCCCATGCCTGACTCTCCAATGTCGGTTGTAACTCGAGACGTACGGTTCGGACGTGTCTCTGTTCTGCCCACCACGTACTCATTTATCACGTGTCATTCGCACCGAACGCATCCACATGAGAGTTTATCATCCTCAGCAGACGTGTCCTTAAAAGACACATACAGTAACCACGTACTTTTCAAGCTTTTGCAACGACATTTCCTTTTATAGGGGCGAAGCCCCTTGGGGTCTGCTGCTTTTGGCGTCTCCTGTCATCGTCGTCGTCGTAATCTTCGTCTCAGGTATTCACGGCACTAAAACACCAGAAACTAGTTTACGCCTCGCACTAGAACGTAGCGCGGAATAAAAAAAACACCGGTACACTCGTTTACGCCTCGCGCTAGATAGCTTCGTGCTTCAAAGACAAAAGACTCTTACAGCGAAGCTGCATAACTCTACCCTCAACGGTTTCATCTCCGTGGGCAAAAACGCCAAGGCGCCAAGAATACATTTATACACTACAGGCTTCGCCCCTCCCCAGGTTTCACGTTTGTGGAGATGGCCTGGGATTTTTTTAGCGTCGGATCAGAGCCACGGCTTGCGACAAAAAGTCCCTTGTTGTCAGGCGACTCTCTGTGTTGTTGTTGGACGCCCAGTCGATGGCGACCTCAATGTCCGCTCATCTGGACCTGTCCAGAAGCGCCCTGAGCGTCGAGGACGTGCACAGGAGTACGCAAGTCAGCAACGCCGTGCTGGGCGTCACGGACGAGGCGGCGCTGTACCGGGACACCTGGCTACTGGGCGTCGGCTTGAGAGTGTAGACGACCGTGCGCGGGTACCACGTCGTCACCGAGGACACGGACTTCTTGGGCCTCCGGGTGCTCGTGCTGGCCGCGGCCGCGGCCGTCGGTGCCGACCCGGCCACGAGGGGGCTGGGCACATCGTCTCGTCTGGCCAGGGGCATCGCCCGAGCCCGGGGACACTTGTACGACAGCCTGCGCCAAACGTAGCGCGCCATTCTGCGTGTCCATACAGTGGAGGATCATAAGGCGGTCTCTCTTATTTGTCTGCCCTGAACAGTTCTGTGTAGCTCGCGGGCAGTGCAAGACTGCTCTCGTAATAGAAATGCCATGTGCCAGAAAATACGGAGCTGTTCCGAGCAGGTCTGAGCAGAACAGAATGGCAAATAAAAGAAACCAAGGGTAAAAGATGGGGTAGAGATGTTAGATGTTAAATGGCTGTAGATGTTAACGAAAGAGTGAAAAATTATTTCTTGCACGGTATCGCCCGTGGCATCGAAACGTTGGAAATTACATTCATCTTTACTAGGCGCAAAAAGACACGATCAAAGGACTGAAGTGAACAAACAGGGTGCCACTCACAATTGAAATTTATTTTGAAAAGAAGGAACATATATGCGCACTATACCAGCGCATGTTACACACTGATACTATGAATTGCATCACATGTTCTTATCTAGATATGCTACTTACAGGAATAGCTTGGGTTAAAACGGTCACTTACGAAATTTTACATTGTTTACTTCCACACACATTGAAATGAAGAACTGTAGGAGGTCGAATAACAACCACAACCTGTGATGGGTATAATACTACGCACTCTATGCCCAATCAGTTTTTTTTAATTACAGCTAAAGCGTAGAGGGCGTTCCAGCTTATGTCTCTTGGTTGAGCACGAACAAACGATCCATTCCGCCCTCCCCCTCGCCCGGCTGTTCCCCCCCCCCCCCGCCGGTTATTAATTCCTAACTTTGGCCAATCGTTCATAGGTCTTCAGTCTTCTAAATGTGCTAATTTCAAAATGTGCAAACATGACCTACGCGGGCTGAAATGAAAGAAGTCGATCTGATTTTGACAACTGGATTTCCAATATCTCAAAACACGGAATTCTCAGCATTTCACTATCTTCAAAGCATTGTTATGTAAAGGGCTGCCACGGAGGCGCATACTAGCTACGGCGGTACGTGTTCCGTAACTATATAGGACGCACGAGAGACGGGTTGCTCGATCGAACTCACACGCAGAACAAATAGAGATGCACAATGCAGGCTTACGAGTAGTAGGACTTTCCGCAACGGTCGATGAGGAACGCCATGGAGTGGTCCATGATGGTTCTCGCCCGGTTGCCGCATAACCTCAGCAGGGGCTCGCTCACACAGCTCTTGAACTGGCTGTACGAGCTGCGACCGAAAGAAGGCGCAACGCCGACATAGTATACAGTATAGCCCACTTATAGCGAAACCGGTTTTAACAAACTTCCGACTATAAAGAACAAATGTCCGTTTCCCGTTACCACTTTTACTTATATATTTAATGTTCAGATGTAGCGAAAAAACGGATATAACAAACTGATTTCCGTTTCCCGGTGTGTTCGTTATAAGCCGGCTGGACTGTATACAGTAAACTTCCGTTATAACGAAATAGCTTCGTTCGAAGTGTTTTATGTTAGCCCACTGCGGTGTGTGCCGGAGGCGAATAATCTCCGCTATTAACGAATTGTTGCTTATAATGAAGTCAGTTTTCCGTTCGGAGAACTTCGTTATAACCAGGGTTTTTCGCACGTGCAGGATGCATACGTCAGCAACGGTGTTAGACATGCAGTCGTTCCGATGATGATGATGATGATGATGATGATGATGATGATTGCTATTGGTTTCCCCTTTGTAGCGGGGTGAATACCGTGCTTCGCGCCCTCTGCCGGTCGCCGCTAACGTCAACTGTACTCGGAAACAAGTTAAGAGCGGCAATGGCTCATGTACGGTATCACTCCGCCTAAGCGACGGACCCGAATGTCAACGGGCGCGCGCGTTTTGAAAGGAGATTGTTCTGAATGCGCGGTAGTGCCTGTTTTTTCTCACGCAGTTTGTTTGTCGTCGCTACAGTAGTTTATAAGCAAATTAAGTAAAAAAAATCACGAAAACGGCACGTGCCATGTTGAAAATATTCCCAGTAACGCACTACTTGCGCCGCGGAGTAACATCAGGCTGCGGTGATGAGGCACAGCGGCAACTTCCGTTGCCGCTGTGCTAGTATTAAACTAGTAGTATTAAACTAGTATTAAACCAAGAGTGTAAAACATAGGTATATTAGTCCTTTTTTGGTAAGGTGACATGTCATCACTCCGATACAAAAGGGAAACCAATAGAAATCATCATCATCATCATCGTTGCCGTTCTTAAGTTGTGCCGGAGTGTAGTATTGCTGCGACAGGGTAGGCTTTGGCATGATGCGGCCATATATGAGGAATGGGAAGAGAATGAAGCTTTGCGACCACAGCACAGAAGATCTAACGCTGGTAAGCTGTATCTGAAGCACAAACGTAAAATTTTTGTACGTGACGCACAACCTGTCCCGGTCACCCGTTATGCAAAGCTCTCGATCCGTTCGGGAATGATGAATGAAATGAAAGGAAGCGCCCCCTCACCAGCATATGTGGTCGTGCCTGGACGCCGGGTTTGTGACCTGGTCAACCATGGCGGTGTAGAAGACGCCGCAGTTGTCGACGGACACCTTACGAAAGCACGAGGCGTTCTGCAGGTACTCTGTGGAATGAAGGGTGAGACACAATGAAAAGGAAGAAATTGACGTGGTTGAACGCGGTTAAACCAAGTTTGTTCTCGGTTGTTGCGCCGAGAGCGCACGGTCAATTAGAATAACAAATTTTGTTGGAAATAAAAACGTCTTGACGTTACTTGAATTGAATTGAATAGCACAGCAAGACAAAACACAGACGATGCTCGGCGCAGTCGCTGGTCGAGGGGCGAGCACGCAGTGAACTTAATTGGATGCAGCCAGCGACCCCTTGTATCATTTTCTGATGCCACGCACCCTTTCCTCTCCGCACCCCTCCCCTTGAAACGCACAAGAGATTAGACGCTTTCACTCCGCAATCACACGAGGCGCTGGCTTGACCTTGGCGGAGCTTGAAGGTCACGTGGACGTAACGAGCCGTTTTCTGTGCTTGCTACTGGCTTAATAGAGCTTTGGCTGGAACATATTCACATCGGGGTCATGGTGAAGTTGGTGCAAGAGCAGGAACGCATGTTGTCCCGCTGTATAAATAATGGCATCGTATTAGATGCGACTGCATCTCATTCACTCGCCTTGTCCCTCCATACGGCGTTGTTGTTGTCCGTCCACACCACTCCCCCATTCTCCTCACCACGCGAGCTGCGTTCTCCGCCGCTCACCCCCTCTCCTATCCGATAGCGAACACTCTCTCGCGAGGGGCATTGGATTGGTTGGATTCGATTGGGTTGGCTTGGCTTGACTTGGCTTGGCTTGGCTTGGCTTGGATTTGATTTGGATTGGATTAAAGTGGATTGTGTTGGATTGTGTTGCGTCATAGCCGCGGTCGTTCCAGCACCGGCGTTCCGATTTCGGGCACGTGCATAGACCTGATCTTCACTGCAAATTGCACGGTGGTCCCGTTACTTCCCCATCCACTACCCGCACACTTCAGCGACCACTAGGCCGTCATCGTTAACGTTACGCCGATTGTTAAATAAAGAATACATTATACGCGTTCCTCACACGTTTCACGCAATTACAGAATCAACCCAACGGAAACACCAAGTGAACCCCCAAGATGCGTCGCATCTCCACAGGGTTCCCCTCGCGGGAAGGTGGGGTAATGTTTTCCTGATTCAAGGATTCAACTTCAAATTTCCCGCTTTAAATTTTATGAGCGGAGCAGAGGGAGGAGAAGGTTCACCAAAAAGATGCAATGCAGGTTGATGGCGTGGATGCAAAAAGGATCCAGATGACGCAACCGTAGTCCGAAGGAATTATGAACGAAGACGGCAAAGGATACCGTTGTATCCGCCGCCCACCGAGTCACCATACGTGGCAGAGAGATGCAGACGCTACCTCGTATCCACGGAAATGAGAGCATTTATTCTTGTTACATGCTATTTATAACCGAGCTCCGGTTACTGATGATGATATTGGAAAGTGGCCACCTTAGTAGCGTGCGCCACCTGGTGGCATGAACAGAACTACATTACACAACCCAACATCCCCCCCCCCTCTCAAAAAAAGGGGGCAGCACACCGTCACACAACACAACATCCCCTCCTCCCAAAAAGGGGCACCTGGTAGTTCTGTTCATGCCACAGAACTACATTACACAACACAACATCCCCTCCTCTCAAAAAAAGGGGCAGCACACCGTCACACAACACAACAGATACACCTTTTCAAATAAGTTGACTGGTTCAGTGCCACCGGTGGTGAGACTCAGAGTGCAACGCGGGACTGTTTAACGTGCCCCGAAAGTGCACCGCATGGGAAACGTTCTTTAAATGCGTAAGCATTTATGTGTGGACTGGAACGAGGAAACTCGTCTTTCCGTCTGTAACGTTTAATATGCCCCACTTTTTTCCACACAAGGAAATACTAATAAGAAATGTCGCCAGGGCTTCCATACTTTGATATCAGATTTGTTACATTGCCCCAAAAAGATATCTTTTCAGAAACTCATTCGTGTGTATAAATAATGAAGCCGACTTTGAAGGAGTTTCATGTATAGCGCTTTGAAGGGAACGCTAAGTCTTGAGGAGGTAATTAATACAAGATCTTGAGCCTTTGTATTTTCGTATAAGGCCTCCTGTATTGTCTTTAAATATGTCTTCCCAGCAAACAATTTTTGTATAGTAGTGGAACCAACTGTATGTTGATTTCGTATATAGCAAAGTGATACAGGAAACTATTGGAGGTATTTAATAAATACCCCTGGGGCTTCCTACTTTGGCATCAAACTGCTTGTACGGCACCTGTTAAAATGTCCTCCCAAAAATGCATGCGTGTGTTTTGCTTCACTTTTCATTTTGCTGCCGCGGGAATTCTGTCTGTGCTACTTTTGATGTGGTCATTACAAACTACAGCGAGACAGCGGGCGCTTTGTCACTAAGCCCGAAGTTTTAATACCCGGCCTTTGGGGTTTAAGCTTTCATAGTCATGACATGTAGAGTTTTCCGTGTATGAATTGACGCTCGTCGTACGTTTAGGAACATTGCCGCGCATAAATTAATTCGAAGCCCTTACCTACGAAGTTACACGCTCCAAAGTTCTGCACTTAAATGCGAACCAGCGTCAGCATAAGACCGCCATATCAACTAAGTCACTTCCACGGAAGGGACTCCTATTAATGCGTAGCATTCCTTGTTGAGATACCCCCACAGCCAGGACAGTGTATAACGCCCTGCATTTCCACAAAAATGCAGATATCGCGGAAGTTCCACCTGTAATCACGCTAATAGCGTAAATGTGTAATCACGCTAATAGCGTAAAACGCACGAAATTATTAAAAACTAAAAACTAAAATAAAATAAAAAAATACGGAAAATGGCGAAACGTGTAACGCTCTGCATTTCCACAATAATGCATATTTCGCGAACGTTCCGCCTGTAATCGTTATAATAGCGTAAATGGAGATAATTTGTCGGACGAAATTGTTACAAACTTAAAAATAAGAAGAATACTTTAAAAATTACGGAAAATGGCAACACGTATAACGCACGGCAATTCCATAATAATGCAGATTTCACAAAAGTTCCAAATGCTCCAATCTTAATAACAGCATAATTGGCGGTAATTGGTGGAACAAAATTTTGACAAAATGAAAATAAAAAAATAAGCAATTACGGAAAATGGCAAACTGTATAACGCCCTGCATTTCCACAATAATGCAGATTTCGCGAATGTTCCACTTCTAATGGTTACAATAACGTAAATGGAGATAATTTGTCGGACAGGATTTAGAAAAACAAAAAAAAAAATTGGCTTTAAAACTCACAATCACGACAAGCGGCATAAGAACGCTACGCATTAGTAAATAATTCTCTGAATTTCTGCAGAATTTTATGTGTATATACGAAAGAAATCGAACGCACATTCTGTCACGCTCACATTCGTGAGTGAGTAATCATGATTAATCAAGAAATGTACTTCGCTTCGTGTAGTAAGAGGGAAAGGGATGATGGCAAATAGGCAAAAGTTTACTCTGCCATTTAAGGGGCCCAGTCCGAAAAACCATCTTAGCGGCTATCCTCTTCAGATAAATACTTCCTTACGCATACAACGTGGGAATCGAATTCCGTACATTGAATTATTCTCTATTTTATTAAATAAATCAGGTCGCACATGCATACGTAGAGCCTGTCAACGCCCCTTTGTGCCGGTGATGGCATAAAAAAAAATGGAGGCCCGTAAAGTTCTACGTACAGCCACCGGTAGTGTTCGGGCCCGCATAATAGCGCATGAATGCATTTCCTACCAAATCCAGCTCTTGCCGAACCCCATACTATAAAGAAAAACGAAACCATTGTCGATATACACCGCTTGCCTTGCCCTATAAATAGCGACCGAGGAGAACAAACCTATCGAAAATATCGAAAACGGAAGCGCAACCGAGCGAGGACGTCGGTGTCCGGACACCACAGCGCAACGCATCCGCCGACGAATTGAATGCGGAAACTCGCATAGCGGAGCACAGCGGTCAAAGTGCGTTTCTTTCCGTACGTAATCACAGAGTACAGCGCCACTCGTTGCATATACGTGTAGAATAGAAAATGTGGGCACGCAACGGATGGTTGATGTCGTGCCGCCCTGATCGCATCAGCGAGCGCGAATAACGACGGGACAGGAGCAGATACTGTACCGTGTTGTATGCGACTTTGAGGAAACGGCAACATAACACCCCTCTCTCCGCTCCGCTTCTTTTATACCTTGCCCACTGTTTGAGTTCCTGGTCCGCATATAAAGCTATGCGTATGTGTCACTTCCCTTTCCTTGACACCATGCCGTTCAAATAGAAAAATACAATGCAGCGCTATCTGTTTGTCTCACCTCACTTAATTCCCCCGTGATTGTTATTTCCGATGCACGCCACTTGAGTTCCACATGCCACGAATAGCAGCTTAACGTCCCAGCCCTCCTCCCCGCTGATAGGTTTTTTTTTTTTTATAGAACAAACGTTGGAGCATTATTATACACAGATATGCTCAGCAATATTGTCTCAAACGCGTATAAACACACATATAAACAGTGCCGAGTTGTTGTGAAAGGGAGGTTATTAATAGTCGGGAAATGCAGACGCACGACTCGGATGAAGAGCGCTGGAGATAGAGCGAAGCCTTGCGGTACTCCCTCTTTTCGGTGCGCATTGTTTGCGGCTAAACGGCTGGACGCCACAGCAACAATATAGGAGGGGCATATAAAGAGGCTGCCGTCAATGCAGAATACCCGATAACAGCAAGCATGAAGTAATATTGAAGCAATAATATGACGTCACACGCGCAGCGATTGCTTGGGGGCAGCAGTGCGAGGAAACGGACGTGGAAGGAAGGATGCGAGCGGAAGAACGGTCACTTTCAATGACGCATACGCTTGCAATCGACAGGAAGTTGGTGGCGCATGCGCCGTTGCCGACCCTGCGGCCGGACGCGCATACGTTCACAGGTGACTGAGTCTTTTCACGAACGTCCTCGGCCGGTGCATGCCCACCGCTGTTTCGCCGACGTTCCGACATTGCCTAAAATAAGCTGACAAGTGTTTCCCCTGCACGCAAATGCACTACGGAGTGCCGCATAATGGGTTTTCTTGCGTATACCGTTCCATATAGGTGTATTAATTATAATAAAAACAAAACAAAACAAGTGTGCTTGCGTGGTTTGAAGTCGACAGCCTAGCAATTATCAGATCGTGTGCTACATCGTGTGAAGCATCATTCACACAGCCGTTTTTCACACCGTCACGTCACCGTTTTCCGTCATGGGCGACGGTTTCTCGGGCGATTTCTCGCCGAACACTGTGTGACGGCGACGGGAAGCCGAGCTCTACGTTTCCGTTCCGTCAACGCGACGGGACCACGCTCCGCAGTAAACCAGCCAATCAGAAAACTTACATTTTTGCGGCTAAATTTAGCGAAAAGTGAGCACACGCAAACATCTAAGCCGTTATTTTTGCATTACAGCAATTATAGTAACCTTGTATTGTATATATCACTTTTTTTTTACTTTTCAGATTAAACACGTTCTGTTCTAGGCTAAACTGATCACTAGGCAAACGACCCTCTACTCTGATGGAGAGCTCCAATCCGAACACTACTCTGTTACGTCTCCGTCGCGGTTTTTTGACGTGACGGTGTCGTGACGAAGAAAGTGACGGCTGTGTGAATGAGGCCTTTTTCTTCCACTTTTGCTCCGACAGGCAGACTGCAGCCCTTACACGTTGCAGCTTCCTCCGCGTCAGAGCTCTTCCGCGTGCACACTCTCTACACATCACCCGTCACAGCGCATGCGCATCAGGCTATTTCTTGTTGCATTCTAACGCCGGGGCGGTTAGAGGCTGAACGGGAAGGGCATGATAGTATTGGCCCCGGCACACTCCTCCCACACGGACAACGATTTCGCTCTCGCGACGGCCTGCGCACTCGCAAACCAGGCCATGAGAGGAGAGCCTGCACCCCCCCCCCCCCCCCCCCCCCCCCCCTCGTTTTTTTCCTACCGGGACGTTATTCAGCAGTACAGGATAGAATGACAAATCTATTCACCGCCACACCCTCAATTAAGTAAACACCAAGGATCTACGCTTCGACTACTACAAACCAACACGTTCCCTCATCCGGTTCGACTTCATAAGCAGTACCCGAACCAGCATTCACCGCAGTGCAAGTCCTGCGGACAAACAGGCTTCCTGTATCACGTAATCTCGGAATGCAGTCAAAACACAGACTTGCCACCCCTTTCTGTAGCCCAAACCTCGAGCAGTGGGAGACTGCGCTGACTAGCGCACACCTCGCCGACCAGGTCATGCTGACGGAGAGGGCGGAACGTGCGAAGACAGCGTTTGGACTTCTGGACTGAGAAGCCACTCCCATGCATAAATAAGCTAAATAAAAGTTGCTCTTTCTCGCTCCCTCTCTCTCTCTCTGACGACCCTGCCTGAGATTTCACGCGAAACACAATTTATTATCTGGTTACAGCGGCGGCTATTTTGGTTCCATTTGTAGTTGACGCCAACGATTGATTGATTGATTGATTGATTGATTGATTGATTGATTGATTGATTGATTGATTGATTGATTGATTGATTGATTGATTGATTGATTGATTGATTGATTGATTGTGGGGTTTAACGCGCCGACGCAACGCAGGCGATGAGGCGCGCCGTATAGTGGAGGGCTCCGGATTAATCTTGACCACCTGGGGATCTTTAACGCGCGCCGAAATCTTGTACACACGGGCGTCTTTCGCTTTCGCCTCCATCAGAACGGCCGCCGCGGCCGGGAATCGAACCCGCGTCCTCGTGCACGCGCAGCCCTCCCTGCCACTAAGCCAAGAGGTTGCTCAACGCCTCGCCTCCTCTTCTCTCTCTCTTCTGACGACCCTGCCTGAGATTTCACGCGAAACCAATTTATTATCTGGTTACAGTCGGCGGCTATTTTGGTCCATTTGTGTTGACGCCAAAAGAGATTGATTGATTGATTTGAAGGAATGATTATTGTTTTGATTGATGTGATTGATTGATGGATTCAAGTACTGATTTGATTGATTGATTTGACGTTGATTGTAGGGGTTTGATCGCGCCGACGCAACGCGGCAAATGAGGCGCGCCGTATAGTGGAGGGCTCCGGATTAATTTCGACCACCTGGGATCTTTAACTGTGCCGCCGAACCTCGTACAGACGGGCGTTTTCGCTTTTTTTGCCTCCATCAAAAAGCGCCGCCGCGGCCGGAATCGAACCCGCGTCCTCGTGCTCAGCAGCGCAACGCCTTCTGCCTTAGCCACTGAGCCACCGGGCGGTGACTCCAACGACGACTACGACGACGGTCACTTTTCTTTGTTTGATTAGACACCTAAGGCTTTCGCCTCAATAACTTATCGTTACCCTGTGTATGTAGTATCCAGAGACAAAAAGAGAAAGTGGGCACAGGGGCCCCCTCCTTACCCCTCTGGTATCGCTCTGAGCTGCATATTGCGTGCACCGTGTCGATGGAGTCGCCGACGGCGTTGTTGAACTTTGACCTCTGGTCCTCGGTTGCGCAGTCGGTCACGTAGCGCCGGATGCAGTCCACGAAGCGGCTCCACATTCTGCAGGGAGATACGCGCGACAAAGTAAGATGCAGTGTTGCGACGTCAGAAAACGTACTTCCTCGTCGGTGTCGTTTTGATAAGGTGCACCGTAGTGTTTTATTTACTGTGTAGTTCATTTAACGAGCTCCGCATTCTCTCCGTGCGATATAGTGCCTTTACCGCCTGTAGATAACCGGTCAATAAACGCAAGCTCGTCAGAAACAGCCTAAGTCAGAAGTCTCCAGGCAATGCCGAAAGTTTCCAGGCCACAAGTAATTCAAACAGAAGCTTAACCATAAAATTAAACAAACAATTTTACTCCGTAAAGTTGCCAAAAGTATTATTCATTACGATTATATTAAAAAAAATACTCTGATTCCAATCGAGAGTTCAGCTTCTGCTTTCATTATCTTGGGCCTGGGAACTTTTGGCACGGCCTGGTTACTTTTTACCGAGACTGTGCATCTAAAAATGCTTTGCTCTGTGTAGGAGTTGACGCAGGTAACTTTTCTTTCAAGTTTTGTGAGTTCGGGGAGTTTACCGGCGTCTGAAGCTGCTTTAACAGAAATATTATGAAAAATTCGACTCCCGGTGCACGCCAATAACGTACTAGACCCCATACAGCAGATTAAGGAACAGAGCAAAAACAGAAATCAGCGACGGGTTGTCGTTTTTTTGTCTCTCTTGTTCGTCGCCATGTTCGTGCGTTGAAGCTATGCCGCCCTTTGGTCGTACGTATATCTCCAGCCCATGCTCTGCAACGCTGAAGTTGTCGAGTTCGGGAGTTACAGTTATCAAACAACCAATTATTCTATATGAATGCCGGTTCTATAAATGCATATCTATGAGCGACTCAGGGGCAATACGTTTCGTGAAATTTCAAGATCTATGTGTTTGAATTCAGAATTGTCAACGTCATCTGGTAGCCACTTGACTAGACATGGGTTGCTTCTCATGCGTTCGTTGTACCTTTCTTTAAGTGCGTGAAATAAATATATAAGGACAACTTCGGCCTTTAAGCAGCGAGCATCGCTGAAGCATTCGGAAGGTGATTAAGTGATAACTGGCCTGCAGTGGACAGTACCAAGAGACGCCTAGGGTTTTTTGGTAAAAAAAAAAGTATAACAAGAACGGTGGCAGAGGCATCACAACTATGTATGAATATATAATCAATCAGAACAACAGCCAACAAAGCACGCCGGATGACGTTTTCCCACCCCATCCCTCGTGTATAAAATCCCTCGCCGTCATCGTCACAAAAACAACATACCTGGTGTGAAAACTGCGCACACGGGCTGGCCAGCGAAATAATAGACAGGACGAGCGTAGATTCCCAAGTATGAAGAACCAACTAAGTACGAATAGTCTAAGTAAGAAGAATCAACTAGCCCAACAACATGCCTTGCAACATGCGTGAATATTGGGAGTGACTAGGCATTACTCAACAGCCCTGCATTCATTTCGAAAGTAGGGTAGCACGTATACGAACATCAATCAGCACGCATAAAATATGCAAGCATTGCGCATGAACACAGCCCCCATCGTGCGGAAATCTAGAACAGGGAAGCAGGCCGCGTGCAAAAAAATTAGTGCACGGTCGACCGTTGGGCCCCCTCGAGGAAACCCTTAGCGCGAAGTGCCGCTTCGTGCCGTGACAGCCTCCCGCACTACTTGGGACACAGCTCTTATCAGCGACTCGAACTCTAATGTCGGGCCTCGGCTGGCTGGTCTCGAGGAAGCCAGCCGCGTTCCACTGTCCCAGTGTTGGCCGTGCGCGAATCAGGGCCTGACCACCGTGGTCACGAGCGACAACGACAGCGTGCTAGCGGCGCGGCCGGCCGTCACGTTCGTATGGTCGGGGATAACGGTCGTCCTTGGGGTTTTCCTCCGAGTCGCCACGGAGTGCAGGCAGGCACTGCAGCGAAGCCGACGCCTTGCGCCGGGGATTTCAAGCGCTGCTGCGTATTTTGGTTTGCGTACACCCCATCTAGTCGTGCAACGTGAGGAAAGGCGCATGTTGGGTGAACGCGTGTTGGACGGAGCGCCAAGAATGACAGAAAGAAAAAGAGGGAAAAAAAGAAAAGTCCTGAAGAACGTTATTTTTTTTTAATTTTGGGGGGATTTTACGCGCCGAAGCTACGTCCGCGCTATGAGGCGCGCCTTAGCGGAGGATTCCGGATTAATCTCCACCACTTAAGCCTTCCTCCTCCCCCTTGGCGACAACCATATTCAAATACATTAGAGGAGCAGAGAAGCTGCGCTAAATTCCGGTCCAGCACGGCTGAAAACGAAATTAGGAACCCTTGCACACTTCGGAGCCTTAAGAAGCTACAATAGCTAACGTCTACTCCCAGCACGCCACCCTAACCTAACACGAAAGCAGCAAGCGCTATTCCGGGACCGGCAGGCACAAACCGGAACACTCGAAACGCCAGCGAGGCTACATCTAATCAGATACGGCAAAGCAACACCCTTTGCCATTGTGTTTACAGGGCAAAATTATCAATACCCAAAACCTTCGAGAGGGCTCCCAATACATCCAAATTAGAAAACAATACACTCGAGAGTGGCTGATTTCACCTAGAAGAGACGAGTGGCACCGCGACCGGATTGATTTCATGCGGGAAGCCGTCAGCAGAAGCCTGGACCGAGGCCTCTGAATCTCGCAACGCTCCCTACAACTCCTCCTCGCTTTCTACCTGTCAATAAATACTTCTTCTCTCTCTCTCTCTACTCTACTCTCTATCTCTCCTCTCTCACCTCTTTGCTCTGAACAGCCGCCGCGGCAAGGGTCGAACCCGCGTCCTTGGGCTCACCGCGGCGGGTAAAAAGAAAGAAAGAAAGAAAGAAAGAAAGAAAGAAAGAAAGAAAGAAAGAAAGAAAGAAAGAAAGAAAAAGAAAGAAAGAAAGAAAGAAAGAAAGAAGCCCGCGTGATCGAGGCGTGCAAAAATCACACCTGCAGTCGAGTTGATTGCCCGCTATGTCAGTATGCAAACGTATTATTTGCGCTCACTTGCACATGTCGTCCACGTCCTCTATGGTGGTGGGGAACATGTAGCGCAGGTCGTTGAGGAACGGCTTGACCAGGTCGGTGCAGTTCTGCAGCTTCGTCTCGCAGCCCGTGGGGCCGCGGCCGTTGGCTGACAGGGCGGCCGCTGCGCATACAGATCAATATCAATCAATGAGATCACACACACCGAGCGAAAAACACGCATAGCAAGATGTGAGTTTAAACCCGAGCTGTAATTAACACTGGGGATTCTGCAATGCTTTTTCACACGCGCTGCGTCATTCTTGAGGATTTCATCACATTTATGGGATTCTAGAATTTCTTTGCCACATTTTTGTTAAATCAGGTAAGAAGAGAGTCGGTCCTTGTGTAACCGTTTCGTCGACATCTTGTCATGTTTACAAAAACGAAGCTGCACATTCCTTGGCAGTCGTTGCAACTTTGAGCATGTTCTATCCCGATATTGCAGATTTCCGTACATCAGGCCGGGTTCAGACTAATGCCGCAACTGTCGTTGTAACTTTAAAGAATTACGTCATTTCCGCCTCAGCCAACCAAACTGCGTGACATGCCCTTTCCTTACGTTCATAGATCGCGATATGGCTTTAGCGTCGGTAGTCTGAACATAGCCTTATGCTCTGTGCTAGCTGCTGTTCCTCGGCCATACGTTGTAGGCTCGATTCACGTTTGTGCAAGCTCTCAAGAAAAATGCTATTTTTTGCTGAACTTTTTCCGCCGGTAGTACGCTTGAAGGGGCACCGAAAGGAGCTGTGAGCATTTCAAATTTCTACGTTCGGTTAAAGTACAATGTTCCAAGTTTGTTCTGCCGAATTGCACGCATTTTTTTCAGGATGCAATTAAAAGGGCCCTGCAACGGTGATGTAAGCACTTTCACTCTTGCTTTTTGTAAAATGGTATAGTTATAGCGCATAGTTACAAGTTTTAGTTATCGTCGGCACGAAACGGCACTCTGTGATTGGTTTGCCGCTGCGGATACCTGTCGTAAGTCTCTGGGTTGAATTTGGGAGATTTTTATTTAAAAGCGGCTGTAGAATGGTTTTACTGCTGAAGTTTAAAAAACGCCGACCACAATGGCAGCGACATCGCTTGTGTGGCGTCACGTGGTCTCGTAAAAACTGCCGGACTTTAAGGACCGCCGGAAAAGAGCGAAAAATATTTTGCACGAGTCTCCAATTTATCTTCATGACTGGAATTTCATGGTGTTTTATTTAAAGCGGTTATCGCATGATTTTCTTGCTGCAACCTATATGAACCCGGGCCAATACCGTCGATGCAGCTTGCGTGACGTCATATAGGCACGTAAAGATGGCCGGGCTTTGGAAGAAACACCGGCGAAGAGCGAAGAATATTTTGAACGAGATTTAAATTTCATCTTCGGGCTTTGGCTCGGAGATTTCGCGGCCACCTAATTTAGGCGCTAGACAAAGCAATTTTGGCAGTTTTACCAATTTAAAGCAGTTAAAATGTTGAAAACAATTTATTAAAATGGTTACAGGGGCCGTTAAAATTCAGAAGCGCCGTGCCGTTCCTATCTCACCGCCATCCTCACCCATTTCATGACGTAGGCTGAAACGATACAGTGGCAAGTCTGTTTAATTTGAAGTATCTACGCTTCAGTTCCTCCCTCAGCTCCATTCCAGCCACGAAAGACGTTTTTAACCTAAAAAAACGCAAAAAGTATTGAAAATATTTCAAATTTCGCGCTACAGTGACGTGTTCAGGGCAGGAGTGACGTAATATGGGCCGGCACTAAGAACATTTTTATCGGTGTGTAAACTGCATTCAAGTGACGCGATCAAACGGAACATAGTCGCCCCACTGCAATCGTCCACTCATGTGTCTTAGCGGTGGGTCCTGTGACGTCATAGATTCTGTGACGTCATAGAAAAGTTGCCGGAAAGTGGCTGGGGAGTCGCCACTGCTTCAAATGTTTTCTTTCATTTTTTCATTATTTGTTCAAATTTCGCGATAAAACTGGAGTCATTGTTATCGGGACAAAGCTGTCTCGTATCAGTCTTGTAACCAGTCTTGTATCAGTAATCAACCTTGTATCAGTCTTGTATACCAGCTTGTAACCAAACTTGCATTTTGTCTTCATGGCCCCTTGAATACATTTAACCCACGTTCGCGCTGTATAAACGGTACGGCAAACAAGAAATATTAATTATAAACAGGTAAAAACCGATTCAGTGAGCTCTCACTACAACGAAATTTTCTGGGCAGAAAACTCGCTTTGTTATAAGCAATGCTTCGTTAAAAGCGAGGGTGATTTACTCTCTGTGCACCGCAGTGGGGATCGTAAAACACTTCGAAAAAAAGCGAGATTTCGAATAAAGCGATTTTCATATATCGAGGGTTTACAGTATTTTGAAGACCGGAGTAGCATCGAAAAATGTCGTAAGCCCTTGTGACGTCATTGTGGTAGTGCGCGAAACGGCCGCGTATGGCGCGCATGGCGTTTACTAGGGTAGCACAGAGGAAGTTAACTTCAAGGCGGCCGAGGCGACGAAAAGAAGACTAGAATGCTGGTGGGAGAAAAGCAAGAGGGGAATATTGCCTAGGACAGTTACCACCTGTAACAGGAAAAAAAAGTATTTTGTGCCTAATAAGTTTTTTGGGCCTGCCCTAAGCAGCGCTAGTATTAAACCAAGAGTATAAAACATAGGTATATTAGTCCTTTTAGGTAAGATGACACGTCATCACCCCGCTACAAAGGGGAAACCAATAGCAATCATCATCACCAGTCAGCATCTTCTTATTTTGAGCTTTGCTTTTAACTAAACCCCCGCACTTCCATTTAAGAGTGAAATAAACGGCCTCATGTACCGAACTACACGATGCGGCCATGAATAAAAGTGTTTGACCAATTCACTTCCGTGTCCGTTTAAACTGTCCTGAATGGCCCATTGGGAGAGCTGCTGCGTGATTATTTGGGTATTTTGAAAACACTTGTTTACATCAACTGTGGAACTTTGTGGTCTTCTCAGTGCGCTGAATTTTTATACAGAAAGGTAAATGTTCTGAAATGGTGTGTACCAAGGGCTTTGACATGCAGTTCTGTAGACCTCAGGGTTTTCGCAAAAGCCCTGCAGAGCGTAACGCCCCCCCCCCCCCCCCCCCAAAAAAAAAACACCACCGTCCCTCAATATTTTTTCAGGATAGGAGTGAGCCCCCTAAGAGTACACGAATATCGTAAGCGCGCACACTGGATATGAATACAGTCGAACGAGCCAGCAGTCTTTTGAGCACTGGTCTCAGAGGTGGCAATTACAATTATTCCAAAAATTTGAATAATGCACTGAAGCAACATTTTGAGTATGAGGTGTGCTTATAACGAACACTGATATAGCGAATTATCGGGTATAGCAAACTAAATACGAAGTGTTTGGCCACGCTTCATTTCAATGACATTTATTCTTTTTATAACGAAACCGAAACATCGAGAGCTGCGCGATATCGGCTATAACGAAGAAATATTAGGTTCCGGCGAGGCACAAAACTCGAAATCTAGCATAATAAAAGCAAAATATAAAAAAAATTAGACAGCCCAACCATTTTTTAGTAGTTTGAAAACTGCAGAAGTAGAAAGGGCCATTTATTTCGTGGAAAGTATAAAAAACTTCGTTCCGCTCAACATCCTCCTTCAAGTAAACAAGAACGCAGGCCTGTTTTGCGAACAAACTTTGTTGTTCTGTTGTAATTTCACGTTCTCCCGTACCGGTCCCTTTAGTTTGAAATGCCACAAGGAGGCAGGTAAGGATTACCTTGTTTATAGTGGGTTCGAAGCCTAGAACAATGAGTTTTTTTTCCTAGATTTTTGCGCGATCCAGATTGCCGATTTATTGCAGCCGATTTTTACCTCTGTGGTTACAACGAATATCGGATATAACGAAGTAATTTACACCCCCAATACTACTTCGTTATAACGAGGTTCCACTGTGTAGCGGTTTAGGTGCAACACAGCAAAGCAATGAGCCTTACAAAGCAGACATAACTTTTCTCATCGCGTGTTCCCGCAGGCTTGCTCTGCAGGAGAGAGGGACAAGGGACGGGGAAATGCGAAGTTACCTCCACGTATCGATTTCGTGGAAACCCCGCTGAGGCGATGACGCCCCTGTGTATTTTGTTTGGTCGGAGCGATCGACTTTGGCACGTGGGGAATACACCCCTGCACACGGCAGGAAAGAATCGTTCGCTGTCACGGATTTTCAAACCTTCGACAACCTCATGCGGCAGTTTCGTGTCGAAGAAGGTATCCCGCAAGGAGGGCATCTGGCTGCTACACTGTTGCGGTGCGTGTGCTCGCGGTCAAGGTCCGCCGGTCCGGAAAAGAAACGTGATCCTTTGTGCGAGTTTACGTAAAGCAGCCGGCGCGTGTGGCCTCGCGGTTTTCTCTCCTCTCTCTCTCTGTCTTTCAATGTCGTGTTTCTGTCCCTGGTTACGACGACAAGGCACGCAACGATGTTTGTCTTCATAATCCTGAAAGATATCACGAAGAAACGTTGAGTTTTGGCTGGACTGACACCACCGTACGGCGACCAAGCGTTATGGGGAAAGAATCTCCGCAGAAATTCTTACAGAGCAACATTACGTCTTACTTTCACATAAAAGAGTTCTCCGAAATCGTAGTTGCTAGAAGCACGAACAAAAGGCAGGGCAAAGTGACCCCCATTTTTCGGAATGCTCAGAAGCCTAAGCGTATGAGTATAACATTAGTATATGAGTATAACTTAGTACATTAGTACATGAGTATAACTTAGCTATAAGTCTCAACTATGAGGGCAAAATCTGTCGTACTGCTCGAACTGCCTACGAAAGTGGAGATGCTGACCAAATCATGAAGGGAGCTAGACGTGTTGCGGACTAATGACAATGCCGTTCTTCTGCTTTCTTTTTAATTGCCAGTTGGGTTAATTTGAAGTTTTTTAACACGAAAATGTTTTATTCCGGGATACACAAACATTTTAGTGATGTCATATCCGTCACGGAAATGACGCTAGTACAACGAAGCAAGCGGCCTGTAAAGGGTTCACCCCTGCACACATGGTCTTCTTGCGGAGAAGCAACCTTTAGAACCAAAGAGTACGTTATACTCACGGAATTGTTCGTTTCCGGGTTCTATATTTTAACACGAAAGTGTTTTTCGTCTGGTTACACCAAAATTTCACTGACGTCATATCCGTCACGGAAATGACGCCAGTACACATTTGCCGCAGCGACCCACCAGCAGGATGTCGCTCGCCAAGCACACTTACAAGACAGCCGCCGACCCGCAAATCACGCTCAGCTGCAGATTTCGCTGCACATTTCACTTTCGTGTTTTACCGATTCCTATGGCAGAAGAATCAACCACAATTTTTCGCGTTCCCCGTGAGCGTCGTACTAGCGGGAGTCGACTGTACTTGTTCAGCCGGGCTCAGAAATGTTCCGTCACAGCTAGCTTTCAGGCTCTGTGAGCAGGCAGTAACCTGCCTTTGCACGCGGTGAACATGATCGAGCGGAGGCACCTGGTCATATGCTAGTCATCTTCCGCAAGGCCAGCATACTTGACCGACGAAAGAAGGGGGTGATCTTTGAATGGCGCGCGTAGAAGGGGGAGGTTTTAGGAAGGGACT
This sequence comes from Haemaphysalis longicornis, assembly GCA_013339765.2. Taxonomy (NCBI): domain Eukaryota; kingdom Metazoa; phylum Arthropoda; class Arachnida; order Ixodida; family Ixodidae; genus Haemaphysalis; species Haemaphysalis longicornis. The sequence continues at coordinate 22,510,246 of CM023457.1, forward strand.
ACATTTAACCAACCTAACCTAACCTAACAGCTTTTGAGAGAAGCGAAGGTGGTGAACATGCATTTGCCCTGAACTTCTCGTACCTACTGCCTGTGCTTGAAACAACGAACACGGGTGCCGGTTTTTAATGAGCTTACTAACCACCAAAGCTTCCTCTTGCAATGGGGTTCAGAGACAGGCCGTGAAAGATTGTCTGTCACGGCAGTTCATTAGCGGTGGCGGCAGAGTCGGCTTCCCGGCTGTGTTCCCAAGGTCAGCCGCGGCATTTAACGCCGTCCGACAAAAAGGTTGTTCCGCGAAAAAGCCAAATCAATGCCGGCGTTCTCCCCCAATGACAAGGCGGGGTCGGGATCACCACGCACGTGCAGAAGAACCGGACCGCATTACCCAATTAGGGGACACACCCTACTTTCACGGCCATAGCCGCGGACTGCTGTGCGAACCCTGGGCGGCCACGAACCCGCGGCCCGTCGACGCTCCGTGTATACGGCGAACTCGGGAGCTTATCATCAATGGGGACGCGGTTAGAGCCGTAGGTCTTTGTTGCCGCGTAGGAACAAATAATCATATGAACGCCCCTTTTTTTCGATGTCACTATGGCAACAAAAGCCCTGCACTTCCCACGACGGCTCAATGGCAAAGCTAAAGCATTGTGCTGCTAAAGCTGTGAACGCGGATTTGATGCCAGTCGCGGCGGCTGTTTTTATGGTGGAGGCGAAAAACTAAAACACCGGCGTGTCGAGATTTCGACGCGCGTTGCAGAATTCCCCAAGTAGTCGAAATTAATCTGCATCCCTCCACTACGGCGCGTCATAGCCGAGGTGTAGTTTGGGCACGTAAATCTTCCAAATTTAGAATTAGAATATACAGTCGAGTCCACTTATAACGATACCGTTTATGACAATATATCGGATATAACGATGAACAGCTATGGCACTGTCAACTTTTGTTTTCTTTGTATGGTAAAATAAACCGATTACAATGCTCCAGTGCCACGATATCGAATATAACGATTGAATCCGGTTATATTGTGCACCAAAAGTGCAACAGTGACGACTCTAGTTGCGCGGTTGCGCAGCCTACTCATGTAGTGTCTTCGTAGGAGGCCCAATGTGTGACACAGTCCCTCGGGGACTTTGTTTCCGCCAGGGACATTTACCTCAGCTATAGCTATGCTTCACCTATAGGTGAAGCACCTAGCTCTTGGAAAAGATTTGCGCTAGCTTCACACGCGGCAAACAAAGGTGACCGACTGTGACTTACACCCTCATTCAATCACTCTGACGCTCGCCCACTCACTCACTCGCTCTGCCCCTCACTCACTCACTCACTCACTCACTCACTCACTCACTCACTCACTCACTCACTCACTCACTCACTCACTCACTCACTCACTCACTCACTCACTCACTCACTCACTCACTCACTCACTCACTCACTCACTCACTCACTCACTCACTCACTCACTCACTCACTCACTCACTCACTCACTCACTTGCGGCGGCTCTGCAAATGATATCGCAGCAGAAAATATTAAATGATCCGGAAGCCAGCTCGTGACCTTGTTCGTATACGTATGCAGCACGGGTTGAAGCCCTCATGGTGGGTCGGCCATGTCTGACCGTGAAAAGACTGGATCCGGGCCTAAACAACCAAACACTTACGGTCTATTTTTGCTTGTTCGCTTGTTTACGCGAGTCTTCGAAAATGTCGACCTGCTTACACCTTGCGTCTGCAACGCACAAATCCTTGGGACGTGACACGAAAGAGTTTACGTACTACCGTTTTTTTTTTTTCTAACAGAGAACGGGTTACCACAGGCGCATGGTGCATTCATTTCTGGCTCTCCGCTAAGAGAAAAGAAGACTCCGGTGGAAAGTGGGGCGTGCGCGGGATGTCGCAGTCAAGGATTGGGTGTGGTTCCCGAGCAGCGCTTAACCGTTTCAAGAGCGGCCTAATCGCCAATTACGCTAATGGACCACGAATGGGTCTTTTTGCTTTACTCCGCTCGTTTCAGGGTTCCTGTCAGGGTCAGAACCGCCATTTCCAATGAATAAAAATTATCCCTCAATTGCTTTGACTTCAGTGAGCGTTGACATTGTTTTTTGGAACCTCCGACGAGTTCCCGGTAGTGGAGCGTTCGTTTGCTGTGATTGTCGAACACGAAGTTTGATCTTTCAAGCCGTCTGTTCGCGTAACTTTGAATGTGAATTATTTATTGTTTCCGTTTATTGTTTCCGAAGCTTCCGGTCGAAGTTGCAGCACTTTTGAGTCCGGGATTCGAAGGTGCCGTTACAGCCATATGGGCCACCCGTTTTTAATCTATGTTTACGCATTGCAAATCTATTAACAATCATCTACCAGGACCGTTTTGCGATGTGTTTGTGCGAAAACGATTCAGCGTAAAAAAATCAAGGTGTTAAAGTGGAGTATGTTAACTCCAGCATTTTTTTTAATTTTAACTCTCCACTCGAGTATTGTAACCCTTTACTCTAAATGCGGTCGTTGCGTGCCGTAATCGAACCATCGACCTCGTGCTCAGCAGAACGCCTCTGCGCAACCGCGGTGGGTGAAATTTAGGGTGGTACGCCTGAAATGATTGATTGATTGATTGTAGGGCTTAACGCGCCGACGCAACGCAGGCGATGAAGCGTGCCGTAGTAGAGGGCTCCGGATTAATTTTGACCACGTGGGGATCTTTAACGTGCGCCGAAATCTCGCACACACGGGCGGTTTCGCTTTTCGCCTCCATCAGAAAAACGGCCGCCGCGGCCAGGAATCGAATCCGCGACCTCGTGCTCAGCCTCCGCGGCGGGTGATACGCCTGAAACGGAAAGAAAGGGGAGCAGGAAAGCGGTGCTCGGTGGAAAGCGAGTCGAAGTGAAGAGAAAAAACTCGGCGAAAGCGAGCCCTTTTGGGGGTTAAGCGAAGTCAGATAGAAGGAAGAGAGAGAGAGAGAGAGAGAGAGAGAGAGAGAGAGAGAGAGAGAGAGAGAGAGAGAGAGAGAGAGAGAGCAGACAGGACAAGGCAGAATGTACTTGTGGATGCAGGAAAGGCGCCGTAGTACACCCAACCATCACCATTAGCGAAATCCTCCTTCTCCATCATCATCATCATCATCATATTCATAGTCGTCATCCCCACCATGTCCACCGCACCCCACCACCCTCATCGTCCCCGTCATCAGCAGCAGAATTATCATCATCATCAACAACAACATCATCATCGCCTACTTTATGCCCGCTGCAGGACGAAGGCCTCTCCCATAGACTTACAAGTACTCCTATACACAGCGACGTGCAGTGGGCATGTTCAGAGTGTCTCAATGCTCAGGACGTGTGCACTGCGTCGAGCGTGGCACGCGGAAGACTGATAATACGCGTGCTTCAATTTGATAGTGCGCATCCGCAATATCGAGGCCCCATCCCCTGTCACGATGGGACCAGATGAAGAAATGTGAAACTAGCTATACACGAGGTGCCCTTGCTCAAACCATTCTACCATACTCGTACCGCTTATACATCTGCCGATTTTCTAAGAAAAGAACCGCTGAACGGATACATGGGTCTACTCACGGAGAGAAAATTGTCGTGATTACGTCGTATTTCTGCTAGAAAAGCGCTTTTTTTCCGCTGTAGTTTGCGAAGGGACGGCCGCTGCCCTGATAATTGTCGAGGGCGTTCCTTTGCAACGACAGAGTTAATAAAGCACCGCTGAAGTAGCGATGTCCCCAACCGCGCGCGTCACACACGGCTTGCGTAAGCGTGCGCGAAAACCCACAGCAGCCGGCGGTGGGCGACCGACTGAGGGCGTGTTGTTCGGGCATGCTGGGCACGATCGCTGTCGACACGGGGTCCAGCTGACGCCTCCGCCTCCCGACGTAGCTAATGCTCGCCGGAACGTGGTCGTCGCCGAACGAGAAGTAGCCAAGCGGCACATCACGCTAATTGATGACGTCAGATACGCGGAGGACCCCGGCCAGACAGGCGGTGACCGCGCGACAGCTTGTAGCCAAAGGCGCAGAAATCACTGCCCTTTAACGGGGCTATGGAAACGAAATACAAGACTGTTCAGTTTGGCTGAACTAGCTTTTCGCAACTTCCGCAGCTCCATCCCAGCCATAAGGGACGTTTTTAAACCGAAAATGCGCAGAAAGTATTAGGAAGCTCAAACTTCGCGCTGCAGTGACGTAATATGGGCAGGGGTGACGGGATATGGGTCAGCACTAAAAGAAATGGCGCACCAATCCACCCTGTGAAGGTGGCTGGAAAGCGAGGCTGTAAACGACACCCACAACGATTACCCATGCATGATTTCACTTGAATTCACACACGTGGCTCTACAAAGAGATGAAACCAGAGACAATTAAAAGCACTTAACCACACCCTTTATTACTTACAAGAGATATTCTTTGCTAAGGTTAAATCAATGCATGATTCGGGAACGGTGGTTGGTTGAGTTGTATTGGTGAATCACATGCAAACTCTTTTTGTATAAAATTAAAGGAAGCTCGAACCCGGTGTTAGACGATCTCACTTCTCCTTCGTCTCTGCCACCGCCGACGGAGGCGACGAGTTCGGCGGCAGAGACGGAGAAGAAGTGAGATGTCATGCGTTGGTGTGAGCTTCCTTTAATTTTTGTAACTCCTAGCGCATGCGCAAGGCGCGCACACGGCCTCTACGCGTGCCGTAGGCGGAGCGCACAGCGGCGGGAGAGGTCGCGTGACGCTATCACGTGACATTCAGCGAGAACGCAAGGGATAATCCCGCAGATGTGCTCGGTGAAAGCACCCTCTGTCCCCCCTACCCCCCCCCCCCCCCCCCCCCCCGTCTTCGCGTGAGCTCGTAGCTCAATCGGTAAGACAACGGTCTCTGGCTCCGTTTCTCTATTCGTTCCAAGTTCGATTCCTGGAGGTGCCAGTGTCTTCTTTTATTTGTTTGCGGGAGTTTTCTGTTGACACCAACGGTCGCGACAGAACCCCTGGGCGAGGGGGGGTAGAGGTAAAAAGCTTCGCTTTAAAACATCTGTCAGTGAGTTAACTGCACGTTAGCATCCAAGTGATGCATAATCAAACAGAACTAGAGGCCCCGTTACAATGGCCCAGTCGTATTTCTTGGTGGTGGCATAGGGGAGCTTCCGACAATAGCATCAACAAGATTCCGTGACGTCACAGCGAAATCGTCGGAAAAGAGGCTGCGGAGTCGCCATCGCCTCATACGTTTTCTTTAATACCGCGAGTATTTTTTGAAGTTTGCGATAAAACCAGTATAATTGTTATCGGGACAAAGCAGTCTTTTTATAAAACCAAACTTGTATTTCGTCATCACGGCTTTTTTACCAACTCAAGCTCTCGCACTAAGCATGTAGCTGCTCGAATTATCTCTACATGGAGCTTTATTCTGAAGAATGTTTCTCGAAAAGCTGCTCGGCTCCTCGATGAGGTTAAATTACAGTGACTGCCCCACAGCTACATATTAATGCGCTGCCAGATGACACATGTCGTAATGTTAAGTTTGCACTGGTGGAACCTCGAACAGTCAAATATTTCTCTACAGCATCGCGCCAAGATAAAACAAAATTAAGGGCTGGGAGGGAGGCGGAATTAGAGATCAGCGGATTATAAAAGAGGAAAACGAAAGAAAATCACAAGTCGAGACGTCAGCCCCGGCCCCCAGTCGAAAAAGACGACAAGAAAAATTTCTGTAGTTTGTCGGGTCGTACTGTCGTCTTGTCGCATTCTTGTCATGTCGTGATTCTGATGTTCTGTCGCGTCTCATATTCCTGTCTTGATTTTGATGTTCCGTCGTGCCGAATTCCTCTCTTGTCGGGATGCTGATATTCCATCAGTAGTTGCACATGGTTTGAATGTTTTACCCATGTGAAGAGTAGCGTAAATGGCACTTCTGTTGTGACTACAGAAATGTTTGTTGTTGAGAACTTGACTTTGTCGTTACGACAGAAATGTGTGTCGTAACAACGGATGGCTTTGTCGTAATAAGAGGACTTCCGTTGTCACAACAAAGTTTTTTTGTCGTACGACAGTAATTCTTGTTAGGTTTTTGCGGTATTCCTGTTGCGATTTTAGGCCGCTATTTAAAGTTCGTATACAAGCCAACAGACTAGCATGTGTTAGCACTAACGAGTGCGGGTTTCACATGGTCCGCGCTGGCGCAGCATTGCGTGCCGCCTCAATACGAAGGAGTACGTACAAAAAAATGGCACAGCAATCACGAGGATTGTATCCTTATGAGTACCATTCCTTCCAGAAGCTGTGATATACGCCATTCTTCTTTACTGTCGCCGTCACTACTATACACAAATTTACTGCTGGAAAGACATCTTACTGGAGGCAATGTAAGCAGTTTTTAGATCGAAGTGTGAAGACCCCGCGTATCGCAAATACACGCTATACACAGAGTCCCAATAAAGTCGGCTTCACTGCTAAACACAAACGCACTGATAGCGCATCGCCTCACGAGTTCGCGTTTTTGTTCGTGTTTTTCTTTTAATTATTTTTCAGTTCTTCGTTACCCATTCGGAAGGTACCAATTATAGAAATTTCCACTATTGCAACGATTACATGTGTAACTTTTTCAGTTATGCATTTAATTTGCAGGTGCCATAAGGCGCTACGCCAGAAGCGCCACGGTTTTTCGGTGGGGTACTCACAAAAAAAAGTGCTGGACACGTTAAAAGCGCCGCAGCGAATGATACACCCCCACGAGCGTGTCTCAGGGCCGTGTCGAACGTTTCGCGTACGGCCAGGTTGAACACAATGCGCTGCTCTGCTCTGCACCAAATCGATACGCCACGGAGGCTTTGTACGTGCTTCCGTATGCTGCGTCGTACTCGCATCGCAAGACCATGCGTTTTGCGCGAGATAGCAACAAAAGCTTCTTTTTATTTTTATTTTCCGGGAGGGGAGCTCGGAGGCGGAGGGACAAAAGGAAGCTCGTGTTCGCTGTGTTTTATTGTATCAAAAGTACAACGGTGGTCATCGAACGTTTATTTGTTGTACTTTTGATAAAAAATAATTTCTACTAAAGTTGTTGACCTCACGGAGCCCCTTGTGAGAATTAACGAGGTATCAGTTATATTCACTCGCACTTTGGGGGCAGACCGTGACCTTTCTTTCAGCACTTAACCTCAGAAAGTAGTTCGCACTATATACCCTTAGACGATTCTGAAGTGAAAGTGAAAGTTTATTTGCCATTTCGAGTTACGAGTGAAGTACTAGAGAGGACAAATGGGTGAGGCTTAACGCTTGTAAACCTAGTTACCACGACCGAAATGTCTGTTTAGCTTGATTTTGCAAAGACCAGGCACACAGTGGTTTATGGAAGTTAGGTGACGCCTGCCAAACTTGCGCTCCTTTGTCTTTTCTCAAAGGGAGCAGAACCATGGTCCCGAACTCAGCTTTGCTCACCTCTGTGAGGAGTTGATGATCCCCGCGTTAGCGAGGGGTAAGCAGTGACGAGGGTGGCGATGTGCCGTGCCATACTCGCGTGAGCTTTAAGACAGATATGACGGCTCGTAGTCGCATGATCATCATCATCGTCGCCGTTAGCTTGATTATTACTGCGGGATGAAGGCCTCCCAATATGGGAGGATTCAGCCGAATAATGCTACAGGTAAATCTGGATATTAACGAAGTTGACAAAAATTGAAAATTTTTCGTCACATGCAGGTTTTCGTTACATGGAGGTTTTGAGTTGAGGCTCGCGTGAGTTAAGTAGAAATGAAACCGAAATGATAGACATCAGTGACGGTGAACTCACCCTTCAAGGATTTATTTCGCAGAGAAACTCCGTGATTTCCGCCTGCTGCTTTTCCACAAGCATAGTCACTACACGGCACTTCAAAGAAGCGAGGTAACTTACACCCATTTTCGCAAACGTAACTTTTGCCTTTTGACACTTTTCGGTGCCTCAATGTGTTTCAAGGACCAAACGTATGCTGCAAGGGCGCCTTTTCGCGAATTTGATGCTCTTTTCCGCACTCAAAATTGGTGAGAGGGTGCGTAGCTGGGATAGCGTACAGGGTGGCGACGTTCATCTTTCTCACCGGCGGAGGCGGCATTTAAGATTGCGAGCCTGTCTTGAAAAGGCAAAACTTTTCGTCTTCTAGCAGCAGAACTCGTCACAGACGAATCGACGCCACAGATAGCAGTGGATACGCGCGACCACACGCCGACAGGCAGGCCTAGCACCCAACCGACACCGCACTCACGCGTAGAAACGCACGGTAGTTTGCGGCGCGGGCAAAATGGCCTAAACTAGTAGATTTCTCCAGCATATTTTTCAGAAAAAGTGCAAAAAAAAACAATTATCAGCGCAGCGAATTCGTTATAGCAAGGTTGACCGTCGCAACACCTTCGTTACATAAAGGTCGCAAACACATGCGCTTTAATAGGGCTGGCAATGGGAAATTGAAAAAAGTTCGCTAAATCCAGGAATTAGTTACATGGAGGTTTGTTATATGCAGGTATAACTGTACACCACCGGGGCCGGTCTTGTGGAAGGGGAAATTTAGGTACGCGGGTTAAAGGACAGTCAGTGCTTGAATGTGGGCTAGTTGGTTGGAGCAATGGAACATGGTAAAAACAGCGCAGATATAAGCAAAGGGAAAAACACACAGGACTAGCACTGTCTAGCACTACTCCCATGTCTTTCTTCCTTTGCGCCCTGTCTCTAGCTTCGCTGTTCTTACCATGTTTCATTACGGGTCAGCCTGACGACCCTCATCTACGGTTTTGCCCAGCCCCTGTAAAGAAACCCGTCCCATGAGTTACATCCGTACTGTATAAGACGTTCCGTATCATATTAAATGTATCATTTGTCAAACAGTTCGTGTTACAATCCGTTGGCCTCGCGAACAGTGAATCGTGCACACCGGCAGTTTTAGCCAACGTTACTTTTTTAGCCGCCGTTCCACCGCGCCGGGACTTCGCAATTCGCTCTTTGTCTGCCGTGTGCGGCGACTATTCTGCTGACCTCGCCCAGCCGATCGCTGGGCCCTGTCGGGCGCGGAAGTCGGGCCGGAAACGCTTCCCGCATGCACCGGCGGTGACCGAAGCCGTTTCCGTACACGGCTGAGTTGGCGTCACTCCGCGTTCAAAATGCGTGGATGTTACACGGCCGCCCGCCTCTTCCAACTCGCGCCGGGCCTGTGTACAACGTAGCCCGCACGAATCGAAACACATCCCCTCATTTTATTTTTTGCGTCAAGGTATCCGTGGGAGAAATCTGTGAAAGCTAACAAAAAAAGACAAAGAAACGCGGAGGGAAATTAACGTGCGCAAAAATTTTCCAGGTGATTACAAAAGCGTAATGTGATTAAATTGTTGGCTTTATGGCACCTTTTGCCTCTTGCAACATAACTGTATCATAAATTATCATTTTATTTATTTATTTATTTATTTATTTATTTATTTATAGCACCCTAAGGGCCCAAGTGGGCATTACATAGGGGCAGAATGAGTTGGAGGCCGACGAACGAAACATACAATATTGCAAAAAAAGAAAATCAAGGCAACAACAGTGACATTGAAATAACCTAAAAGCGCAAGAACTATACAAGACAGTTGCAAAACAACCGCCATACATTGCGACCAAAAACAAAAACTGAAGAACTGACAAGAAATATTGTATTTTACAAGAAGGAACACACATTTAGAGCCTAATGAAGATAATCATGATAATAATAAATTACAAAGTATTGTAAGGATAATACAACGCCGTAATGATTTCCCTCACTGTTTCCTGTGCTCCCTGCTTTGTACGTCTTCTTCACAGCAGCGTAGGTGTACGTGCTGTGAAGCACCCTTTAAATGCAAACCTCCTTGACGATGATTTCAGCAAGGATGACATTAACAGCATACATTTTTCCTAAAACAGCGCCATCGCCATAAAAACGCCTGCCCTATGACAGACGCCGCCGTTGAAGACTCCGTCGAAGTTAGCCGGACTTCAAGATTCCTTTGAAATCTACCGATTACCTCTGCAAGGTGAGAAGACGGACTGCTGTCGTCCAACGGCTATGTGATTATGAGGGTTCTACAGTAGTATACCATACGGTGAGGTGCATCTTAAGGTTGTCACTTTCAGTTGTATCAGCTTGGACTTGTATTCTGTGATTTTTTACAATGCAAGATAACGAGGGGACACTCAATAGCAAACGAGAGAAGGACGGGGTCACTTGTAAATGCTGCACATCCACAAGAGTGGACATACTGCCGGAAAGCATCAATAGGATCTACTGAAGGCATACAAGCCTTCGGTGGCGCATACGCTGGAATATAGCATACGCTAAATAACGGTGTTGTGCGTTGCGTGCGTGCGTGTGGGTGCGCGCTTGCTTGCGTGAGAGCGTTTAATGGAGCACGTTTACGAGTACACATGTCTGGGTTTGCCGTAAATACGAGAATTGAAGCCAGATTTCTAATAAATCACACTCAACGTTGGCATTGCGAGGTTCAAAGAGCCGAAGGTGGGGCTGGGATATGAGCGACGCCATAGGGAGAGCCCTCGAATAGCATATAGAGCTCACCTGTGGTTCTTTTAACGTGTGTAGTAATCGGTGTTTTTTTTTTTTCTCTTCATTTGGGAAACCGGCCGGTTTTGCCATTTTCCCAGCAAAGCGACCCTCGCGCTTTGCGCGCGATTCCTTTGACAACAGCGGGATACATATCAGCTGTTTTATTTGAAGCGATTAACTGTTACTACATGCTTATAGATTATTGTTAGTCTCTGCGTTTTATAGCTTATGTCATGAGTTTGCGACATGAAGCGGTGTTGGTGTTTCAGAGACTCATTAACTGATGTTTGTTCAGTTATCTTTCTTAAGGAGGCACAATAACGGGCGTGCTAGACTGATTTGAGGGAAAGTGTGGTATTCCTGAAGCTCCTGATGCAGTCACTTATCTAGAGTCATCTTGGCACGCCGTCTGAAGTATGATACATGCTATTACGCAACGACATAAAAAATGGCGAATCTAGCACTAAATGTCGCAAGGCTTGAACCATCGTGAAGCTGCAGGATTGCTTTCTACGTGAGCACTGAAGGACACATCACCACGCATTTGTGCAAACTTGAAATTGTTTATTTACATGTTCTGTCGTCGCTTTGCACTGTCATCGTTATGTGTATCGATATCGTCGTGTTCCTCGTGCCAAGCATTACATTCACGGTAGCGCTTGACGACAGCTGGGGCGCAGCGGCGGCGCGTACGTTCACGACGCATGCGCGGTGTTCTTGGAGTCGCGTCGAGGTTCCGTGGAGCAAGTGTTGCGCCAGCTGTGACGTTGTTGGTTGCTAGGCAACGCGAGGCTCTCCCAGGGGCTTCCGCCCGCTTTTTTTTTTTTTTTTTGCTAAAGCCACTGCTTGTGCCGGGGACGCTCGGTGGGCGCCGCGAGGCACGCGCTCACGAGTGCTTGGCATATTAATTCATAGCATTCTTTGCCGAGTACCCCCACAGCCAGGAGCGTGTAACGCCCTGCATTCCCGCAATAATGCTGATTTCGCAAAAGTTCCAAATGTAATCAATGCCTTTCTGGTCATGAAACTTCGCCGACACGCTATGGGAGAGCTTCGTACGCTGCCGCGCCGCGGCGCTGGTGTTGATCGGAGGGCAGCCGGGGGCGTGGTCAGAGCGCGTTTGGCAGGGAGCGGACCACGGAGTAAGATAAAACAGACGCTCGCCGCCTTATCAGCAGTCCACTTTCGCTTTACGTGTCGTGGGCCGCTCAAATGGACTTACCATTTTGTGAGTGGCGAAAAATTTGGTGCGGACGGGCATGCTGCTACTGAATTGCCTGCCGGTCTGGCTACAGAGCAGCGGCGCGCCCGATGCCTCCGATCTGCGGTGGCGCCCCTCGCGGTAGCCTTTGTCCCCGTACGAAACTTGGGCTAGAGTTTCATGACCAGAGAAGCATTGAAGGACTCTGATGTAATCGTTAGAATAACGTAAATAACGTAACGTAAATTGGTCGAACTAAATTTTGAAAAACTAAAAAATAACAAAAATATTAAAAAAGATACAGAAAAGGTCAAAATTTATACCGCATGGCATTTCCACAATAATATATATTTCGCGAAAGTTTCACCTGTAATCGTTATAATAGCGTAAATGGAGATAATTGGTCGAACGAAATTTCGAAAAACTAAAAAAATAAGAATATAAAAGAATTACGGGAAACGGCGGACCGTGTAATGACGTGCATTTCCACAATAATGCAGATTACGCGAAAGTTCCAAATGTAATCGTTAGAATAACGTAAATGGAGACAATTAATCGAACGAAATTTTGAAAAACTAAAAAATAACAAATTAACAAAAAACAAAAAATAAAAAAACTTACGGAAAATGTCAAAACGTATACCACATGGAATTACCGCAATAATGTAGATTTCGCAAAAGTTTCACCTTTAATCGTTATAATTTCGTAACTGGAGATAATTGGTCGGACAGGATTTAGAAGAGAACCAAAAATTTGGCTGAAAAAAAACTCACACTCAAGACAGGCGACATAAGAATGCTACGCATTAGTACATAATTCTCTGAATTTCTGCAGAATTTTCGTGATATTTTTAACACGTTACGCGTTACGCGCCACACATTACGGCCAGCTGCAATAGCTCCGATGTTAAAATTTTCCAAACTCACTTGCGTATAGCTATTGCTCCGCAGGCGATCACAAATGGCCGCACACAATTACTAACAGTGAGCAGTGGGAGACCGTGCTGCTCAGCTCCAGCCCGGAAGATCAACTTTGGGCCGTCCAGCTGGCTGAGGACGCTGCCATAGCCCAAGGGCTCACGGCCGACGACTAAGCAACACAGCTAGCAAATTGAATAAAGTTCTCTCTCTCTCTCTCTCTCTCTCTCTCTCTCCTCTCTCTCTCTCTCTCTCTCTCTCTCTCTCTCTCTCTCTCTCGGGAACTAAAGTCTGCCTACGTGATTAGACTGCGAAAGCCTTGCGATTATCGTGTTTGTGTATCATCCTGCTTTTTAGGCTGGCCACACCTCAAGCTGCATGCAGTTTCCTCACAGCGAGAGCTCTCCTCCGCGTGCATCCGTTCTACGCACGTGCCGCCACGTGCACCTGCCACAGTGCACGCGCCAGTGCGACTCTTGTTCCATACTGGCAGGGTGCCGAGTTAGCGCTGCGGCCAGCGCACTTGGCTGCTACTCTGGCGGCACGGGTTCAAGACACACACGATCACAATCTATTTCCTCTTCACAGCGACGGCCGTATTGATGCCGTTCTTGTTGGCTCTGGCGACGACTACGACTGGGGCCACTTCTCGCGTTTGATGAGACACCTATATTAGGGGCGAATCACCTTAGGGGCTCGGGCTGTCGCCGTCTCCTGTCGTCACGGTAAATCAAGTTGTCAAACGGTGGTCAAAAAACAAGTGTATAATAGATAAAACAGGTTCAAAATAAACTAACAAGATTTAAACTAATTTAAAATACAGGAATAATCAAGATTTATTTGCATTAATAACAAGAATTTGTTAAATTGCATCTCAAAACTGGTCTTAAACGCCGGGTTCTCATCTGTAAAGCATACTTTTTAGCATGCTGCGGCGTGTGACACGAAGACAACTTACGGCCAGTCCGTCTGTCTCATTTAATTGCTTAAATCCGGTTCAACGCAAGAGGGGGCGCCACCGCCCTCAGCAAGCGCGCGATTGCTTCTCCCACCGGCGCTTCTCCAGCGCCCAATCAGCGCGCACCGTGTGGCAAGAGAGCGACTTACAATCTTTGAATACACTTACACACTGCATGCTTCGCCGCTCCCCAAATTTCGCGTTGTGGAGATGGCCCCGGATTTTTTAACCGCCTTGAAAATGAAACTGAAGCGCGTTATAACATTACCAAGAAAATGAATCAAACTTTCGCGAGTGGGCGAAGTTTAGTACAAGTCGAAAGCACAGAAGACATCGGGCACTACAATTACAAGGTAAACAACAATATTTTAAGCATCAATGTTTCTATTGCGTGAGATTCATACGCGGTTTTGAATATAACGGGAATTTACTGTTTAAATCAGTCTCTCCACAACAGAAAACGTGTGGGGCGTCCATAGTACATGCATAATGCATGTTAAAGTGGCCGATACGTTTAGCTCAACGACACAGATGACTGTCTATATAAACTTCTTTAGGAAATAAAGCCCGTGGCCTCATTATATTTCGGACTGTCCTAAAATAAGCACGGTACGTGCTTGTGCCTTTTGGCACGCGTTTTGAATCGCAGTCGCCTCGCGCTCGCTTTCGAAACTAGCGCACTCTAATGAGTGCCCTCGGCTGCGCAAATATAGTCGCAAGGGCAAGGCGAGAACGTGAAAAAACAACGAGAACAAACGATGAAAGACCTCTACCCCGCGACTGACACAGAAGCAAAACAAGAACTCCGTACAACTGAAACAAAGTGGAAATAATAACGCGAGCGCTGTTGTCCGTATTATGAATAAAAAAAGAAGTTTCGGCGCGATGCACCGTGATTGGTCGAGAGTGGGCGTCACGTGACAGCAGTCAGAGCGAGGTCAGTTGGGGGATAAAAGACAGGAAGACGTCCAGTGTGGGCAGGTGACACATGCGACCTGCCTGGCCGGCCCTGTTTTTTTTTTTTTTTCTGGCGCATACGAGAGTTTATGCGCTCACCAAAAAAGAAATAACGAAGAAAGAAGAGAAAAATAATGTCCGCGGTGAATAGGAGAGGAGAGATGAAAAGGGGAGAACGGCGTTGTTTTTTCCGACACGATGATTTCCGCTGATAATGGTGCAAGCCGTTCATGGACGTGGCCTGCTGTCGGTGCATAAACAACAACAACAAAAATGCTATTCAACTTTATGCGTGATGGAATAGGGACGTGTGTCACTTCGAGCATAACTGAATCTCAACTACGGAGGTGTTAGGTAACGTCCTCCTCCCCCTTTTCTGATCCGCCACCCGTGCCTGCGCTACGAATATTCGGTGTTGCTCCTGGGGAATGCGAAGCTTATACCATTGCCAGCGATCAAGCAAGTACTATTGTACGAGTGTCAGCAGGACACAGAAAACGCGGACTACAAAGAATAGGACACGCGACTTTCATCGCATACTACCATTTGTGGCTATAGCTAGGTGACTACAGGTGTATCATCATCATCATCATCATCACCATCACTATCCCGTTTGTGTCCTCTGCGGGACAAAGGCCTCGTCCATTACTTTTCAAGCTCCTGTCCTGCGATGTCCCATCGTCCGAAAGTTTGCCTCTGAACTTTCTCATTCCATCCCCCGATATATCCGTCTTCCCGTCTTCTAGTCCCGCCTCTAGGTAGCCTCTCTGTTACCCCGGTGTTCCACCGGTCGTCAGATCTCCATTACACGCCCATCCTGAGCTCACTTATTCCTGTGAATTTATCTACAGTGTCTTCTATTTAAGTTTGTTCTTTGCTATGGGATGTCCGTTTACTTTAGTTCAAAGGTTTTTGCACTACAAAAATGGGCGCTTCTTTTAGAATTGCGCTGTTCTCCAGTTATGGTTCACTTTGCAACTAGAAGCGTTAGAACAAATCGGGTGGTCCGGAGACAGGCCTGAAACTTCATCGAAGATTGGCCAAGAAATAAAGATCATAACTGCTGCCGCAATCAACAGGGCAACAATGAGTTGCTCTAACTATCATTCTTAAAAGGGACACTGCAACACTTTTTTAAACTTTTTTTCGGAAGCTTGAATGCTTACAGAACGTAGTTAACACAACTCATGCAGTACTTAGATTAAATGGTCGCACCTCAGCCAAAAATTACTGCTCAATTCCCATCAGATAACTTGGAAGCTTGCTCAAAAGGATTTTCCCTCTTTCCCGAGCTTGGCATTCTTCGAGCTCTCGAATGACGTCATTACAGTGGTGCAGCGGCTATTGGCCGACTTTTCTTCAGTTGCGGCAATCAGCTGTGATTGCCGCAATCAAACCAAAGAAAGCCACAAAACGGCAATCAAACCAAAGAAAGCCACAAAAGCACAGCTGTGACGGAAGGTGTATCTGCTGCGACGAGCAAATCACCCAGTGCCGCTCCGTTCTGGCGATAACTATGGCTGTCACAGCGCTTGCAGACGCGAAGGAAGGAGGGAAAGCGTTTATCAGAAGTGTTTCAGAGTTCCTTATTGGACACGGGGGAACTGGGAACGATTAAACGTAAGAACCATCTAATTGCCGACGTCGTATTGTAACGTAAGCTACACTGGCCGAGGTTGAGCAGTTGCGCCTGTGCCGTGAAAGGCCATTCTGCAAAAGCGCGAGGGACATTGGATTGGATTGGATTGGCTTGCTGGATTGGGAATTGGATTGGATTAAAGTGGACTGCGTTGTATTGTGTTGCGTCATAGCCGCGGCAGACGCACTGGCGTCGGCGCGTGTCCAGGTATGCGCCTCAATTGCGCAGTAAGTAGCCAAGGTCTGACGCTGCACCGGAGCCGCTTGATAGCCGTTTCGCGTGGCTCGTGAGGAGCCGTGCTGAGCATGCGCGAGGAGCAGTGACTGGACAGGACTGGACTGGACTGGAACTGAACTGAACTGAACTGAACTGAACTGAACTGAACTGAACTGAAACTGACTGCACTGGACTGGACTGGACTGGACTGCTGAATGGACCTGGACTGGCCTGGACTGCTGGACTGGGACTGGACTGGATTGCTGAACCCTTAGCTCACACTACGTATATCCTGGCATAGCAGAGCTAAGCCACAACTAATTTTTTTACAGACACGCTATACACTCCTCAAGAACACCAGTTATGTCACGCTCAGCGATAACGCTGGTGTCGCAGTTGCTGCCACCGGATACGACACACCTCATGTACTACTGTAATGGGAAAACATCTTTGCGCGTATGAAGCAGCGTGTTTTACGACAACAGAATTCCGGGTGGGCGGTTAGAGGCGACGCGTGTGCAAGTTTTGTTTTACACTGCCGGCCATGACATCGAGGAGTTCGTAAAAGAAAAAAAAAAATCCCGGGCCATCTCCACTAACATGAAATCTGGGGAGGGGCGAAGCATGCAGTGTATAAATGTATACTTGGCACCTTGTCGTTTTGCCAACGGGGATGAAATCGTTGGGCGGCAGAGGTATATAGCTTTGCTGGAAAAGTGTTGTGTCTTTGAAGCACAAATCGTTCTAGCGCGAGGCGTAAACGAATGTCCCGGTGTTTTAGTACCGTGACTACATGAGACGACGGTTACGACGATGACATGAGACGCCAACAGCCCGGCCCCTAAGGGGCTTCGCCCCTAATAGTCGGTTCTGTTTCAGCGACGGAAGATATCATCGTGGAGGGAAACTTCAACCCGCGGCAGCCAGAAATGAGTGCTTCCTGGACATTCGTGGAAAACAAACTGCGACCCACAACAACCCGCCGAAAGCAAAAAGGCTACTACTAACCTCAGAACTCTCATATATAGATAACGTGTCTGCAAATGAGTATGTAAAACACGTTAAATTATATTTCAGAACATTTGCGTTCTGTCAAAAGCAGTGATCTTTGCATTCACTCGACGTTTAGCCGGCAAACATCGCGGTGTAATTCTCAGCATCCAGGCAAATTTAATTCCACTATTGGTGTAGTTTAATCTTTCCACGGAAACATTCAGGAAGCAAGGCTACCGTGCATAAACCGAAAGGTATTTTAGTTTAGTAAACTTTTTAGTCGTTTTTTTTTGTTTTATTTCATTGATCATCACCCGACCGAGTGTATCATTGTGTACGTGCAGAAGTAGTAAGTGTTTTGTGAGTGAGTGAGTGAGTGAGTGAGTGAGTGAGTGAGTGAGTGAGTGAGTGAGTGAGTGAGTGAGTGAGTGAGTGAGTGAGTGAGTGAGTGAGTGAGTGAGTGAGTGAGTGAGTGAGTGAGTGAGTGAGTGAGTGAGTGAGTGAGTGAGTGAGTGAGTGAGTGAGTGAGTGAGTGAGTGAGTGAGTGAGTCAGTGAGTGAGCGAGCGAGCGAACAAGTGACAGATGTGTTGTTTGATGAACACGATTATAGAAATAAATAGAAAAGAAAGGAGCATCTGAAGAAACGTGCCGTCATTCTTTGTGAATATAACAGATTCGCAAGTTGCTGCAAAGTTGTATTACCAAGACAATATTTAAACAGTGCCGGGTCTACTCTGTGTGGGAAAATATCTGCATTTGCACGGCTATACCATTTCTTAAAAAGCTGACGTCTGCACACCCGTTTTAATAGCACATGCTCTACGCTGCTAAACGCTATGTGAGAACAATAATCCGCTTTGCGGGTGTACTGTCGGTAATTGTAACAAAGGCAGCTGAAGAAACAGTCATCGCTGCACACCCCTTTCCTTAATCACCTCGGGCAAGTATTAACAAGCAGTTATATAGCCAGCATTTCGTCCAGCAGAATTTGTAAAAATGAGCGCGACTGAATACGGTGAGAGAACGCTGTTTAACAGCAGTCATAAACACTATAGCGCCGGAAAACTATGGCCACAATAATGAAGCTGAGAAAAATGCAGGCGACGGCGTAGTATAGTTAGGCATACCCATGACACTTTCTAATAAAACTGATGGCATATGAGTCACTCACTCGTTGATTTGATTGAATGATTATGAGGTTTAACGCGCCGACGCTACACAGGTGATGAGGCGCGCCGTAGTGGAGGGCTCCAGATTAATTCTGACCACCTGGGACCTTAACCTGTGCCGAAATCTCGAACCAACCGGAGTTTTTCGGTTTCGTCTCCATTAGGAAAGCGGCCACCGCGGCCGGGAATCGAACCCGCGTCCTTGGGCTCAGCAGCCCAACGCCATAGCCACTGAGCCACCGCGGCGGGTTGACTCCCTCCCTGACTCACTCACTCACAAAAATGACGACATAGTTTTTAGTTCAGGTTCCCTTCGATGTTAGGTGTAATATACCTATACCTATTCTTTCGCGTGTTTTGGACATAGTATCAGTAGAAATTAAGAAGAACTAAGGCGTAGGCGGGGCATGTAATGCGAATGCAAGTAAACCGTTGGCATCAAGGTAGCAGAGGGGATCCCTAAGAAGACAAGCGGCTGGCAGGGGCGGCAGAAAGTTAGATGAGCAGATGAGATCAAGAAGTTTGCGGGGATAAATTGGTCACAGTTAGCACAGGACCGGGATAATTGGAGATCTCTGGGAAAGAGGCTCTGCTGCGTAAGGATGTGATGATGATGTGATGACCTATTCTTTCTTTCTCTTTTGCAATCGAATGCGTGTACTTTTTATTACCACGGTGCGTACTCGTAAGATACAGACACTAGCCACAAAAACTTGGGTTTAAACCTTGTTTCCCTGCTGATTCGAGCACGCGGGTTCGAGCTCAGCCGTGGCAACCCATTTTTCTAATGGAGGTTAATCAAAAGGATAACCGTGTGTTCAATCTCGGCAAAGATATTCGAGTAACTCTTCGCTTCGGCGGTCATCTTAGCCCAGATGTATGTAGCCCGCTGCATTGCCACCACAAAACAAGCAATACGAGTTCAATTTACCCAGACACATTTTCGCGCTGAAACCCAAAGTACGGCGCATTCAAAAGTTCAGAGCTGATTAATTCATCGCAGCAGCCAATATCTGTAGCGTACGAACAATCAATGCACGAAAAATGCAAAAAATACTGCATGAATTCAAGTGTACCAACTCACCACTCGTCACGACACAGGCCAACCAGGCGAGCTTCATGGCGTAGCACATCCGATAAAGTTCGTACGCGTCTACACTTTTCTTCCCTCACCCTTTGTCTTTCCCTCCCTTTCGAACTTCTGCCGCCTTCTACAAAGTCGCAGACGGCGTCAAACACACACTCCACGTGCGCTCTAGTCGACGTATCCGAGTTGTCACGACAGACCGCGTCAGCCCGAGGTCAAACCCATGTCACCGTAGGCAGCAAGCAGCCGGAGGTCCAGTCACTTCTGGCGGCGTCCGGCCGGCGTTATTTTTCAAAACCGCACTGGGTGTGCGCTGTGGGTGGGGAGGGCGCCGCCGAACCCCTTCCCCACCACCGGTAGCGAAGGGCAACGATGGCCAAATCGGAGGCGGGAAAAACGCGGGCTTCGAAACGCCCTTTCCACCACAACTGCGAACGACGGAGGGGTGGTGGAGTTGAGCGAGAAGCAGAGAGACAGCAAACGGAAAGAATGGCGCTGCGAGGGAGAGCGAAACACCGTTATTCGGTTTTCGTTCACGTTCGTTCCTGACCGCTGCCGTATAGGAACGAAATACAAATTGCGGACAGAAGGAAACACAAAGAGGCAACGGACAATAGAAGCTGGGAGGGGGGGTGTCCTGTCAGTGGAGTTGCCTGTGGCCGAAGTGAAAACAGAAAGAAAGAAAAGAGAAAACGAGGGAGGGGGAGACTCTCGCAGTTGATTAAGCTAAAGAAAGGAGTTTTGGGAAAGGAGGTTAGGAGAGGGAAAAGGTGAGGGGTGTTATTAAATGCGGTGAGGTGGTCGGCGAATTCGAGAGGATGCCCGGCACGTGACTGTTGTTGTCCTCATGGTGAGTGTCCGCTCCACGTGCGTCCGCCGGATTTTTTTTTTCCGCCTCCATGCAGCATTCGGCGTACTTGACATGTAACTGCTCTTGAAATTTTAACACTGATGGTTGAAATTTTAAAATGCAAGTTACGGCTGGTCTTTCAAACCAAACCAACTACAGGAAGAACGGATGCAAAGTGGCGATTTTCGCACCTAGAACGAGATTTCATATTGGGTTAATTAACACTATGACACCCAAACTCGCCGTCGGAGGGATGTCAGAAAAAATATTCCTCGTACTAGCGAACATTAAACTGGATGAAGCGAGTGAGCTATCGAGAGAGAGAGGGGGAGGGAGGGAGAGAGGGAGGGAGGAGGAAACCAAACCTTTATTGATCAGCGTAAATGCTGAAACGAAAGAAGGGACAACTAAAGCACGCGCTAAATGGGTCTTGCTTGCAACGCGCCTTACAAGACGCGCAAGCTTTAGTGTGTGTCTTGTCCCAATTCATTTGCTTCGTCCTGCATAATGCTCGCTAGAACGGTGAATTCTAACCAACTTGCCCAACTTTTCGCTTTGTCATCACAAAACGACCCATTTGTCTTCCCCAATGATATTCCTGGCTCAGATGAGTCTGCGTCTTACCTAATTAAGAATAACGCAATATTTTATATAATCCCGTCTTCAGGTAGCTTAAGGTAGCAGGTGTAATAACCCTACAGCATTGGAAATTGTTGGGCAAAGAGCTCTGAGTGAACTTTTTTACTCGTCAATGCGATAGTTGGTGACTTGTTGCTTTTATTGTGAAAAAAACCCATTAATATTGCATTTTTGATTTCACACTGCCCCCCCCCCCTTCTTTCCTGCTATTCTAATCTTTCTGTGTTGGCGACACAAACAGTTTTTAACATCTTTTCCATCACCCCAATTGGGTCTAAAAAATTCCGCGCAAGACTACGGTTAGAGCCCCAGGCGTCAAACTCTAGCGCGATGGCAACGCGACGTCCCAATCACGTCGCGTAATTTCAGCGCATCACCATTGAAGTATCCCCAAGTTTATTTTAGAGCATACCCGGGAAATGAAAACGATTCGCCCAAACACCGTCGGGAACTTCGCGGCACGCGATAAGAAAACGGAGTGATTTCTGGGCAAAGCGGAGAGCAAAAGGAGAGAGACGATACGGGCCCGCCTAGAAAGGAAACAAAGCAGGAGGGAGAGGTGGGGGTGCATAGTGGGCGTAAAACGGAGACATTAGGAGCCAGCACGTGGGGTTCACTGAGGAACCGGCACTTTGCGTTTATAGCCCAGATCGATGGCGGCTCCTTTGCACGTTTCCCCCGAGTATCGAGTCAGTCTCACGCGAGGAACCAATTGAGACGTCGATATTGCCGGTGTATGCGCACACATGAACGGCGGAAGCCGCACGCGTCTCCCGTATACGACTTCCGCGAGGCTGTTGACGTCCATGCGTGGGGTCACTGGCTCCCACTGGTGTTGCAGTTGCGCGTTATGAGCGTGTGAGGGGAGTTTTGCCGCAGTGAAAAACACGGGCTGGTTGCTGTAATTGCACTGCTTTAAGAAAACTGCGGTTGATTCCTCTGCCATAAAAATCAGTAAAACACGAAAGTGATATGTGCAGAGAACTCTGCAGCTGAGCATGATTTGCGGGTCGGCGGCTGTCTTGTGGGTGTGCTTGGCGAGCGACGTCCTGCTGGCGGGTTGCTTCGGCAAAGGTGTACTGGCATCATTTCCGTGACGGGTATGACGACAGTGAAATCTTGATGTATCCCGGCATAAAACACTTTCGGGTTAAAATATAAAACACCAAAACGAACAACGCTAAGTATAACGTACTCTTTAGTACTAAAGGTTGCTTCCCCGCAAGAAGATCCTGTGTGCAGGGGTGCACCCTTTACAGGCCGCTCGCTTCGTTGTACTGGCGTCACTTCCGTGACGAATATGACGTCAGCGAAATCTTGGTGTATCCGGAAATAAAACACTTTCATGTTAAAAATTGTAGATAAGCTGCACACCTCCGAAGTTCGCGCAGCACACTGCAAGCGTAAAAATTTAAATTTCGGGGGGGGGAGGAGGGGGGTTACGCGCCGAAGC
Organism: Haemaphysalis longicornis; assembly: GCA_013339765.2. Taxonomy (NCBI): domain Eukaryota; kingdom Metazoa; phylum Arthropoda; class Arachnida; order Ixodida; family Ixodidae; genus Haemaphysalis; species Haemaphysalis longicornis. The sequence goes on from CM023457.1 coordinate 22,532,862, forward strand.
AACAGGTGGGCTATGAGGAACGCCGCAGTGGACGGCTCGGGATTAATTTTGACCACCCGGGAATTTGTAACGTGCGCCGAAATCTCGACACACGGGCGTTCTTGTTTTTCGCCTCCGTCTGAAAAGCGGCCTCATGCAGCGGTCGGGACCGAACCCGCATCCTTGGGCTCAGTAGCACAACGTCTTAGCCACTTTGCGCCTAAAGCGCGAGGAAAGGGCTCACTCGCTCGCTCTTTACCCGCCGTGGTGGGATCAGTGGCTAAGGCGTTGCGCTGCTGAGCACGAGGACGCGGGTTCGATTCCCGGCCGCGGCGGCTGCTTTTCTGTTGGAGGCGAAAAGCGAAAACGTCCGGGTGTTCGAGATTTCGGCGCTCGTTAAAGATCCCCAGGTGGCAAAAATTAATCCGTAGCCCTCCACTACGGCGCGCCTCCTCGCCTGCGCAGCGTCGGCGCGCCAAAACCCTACAATAAACCAATTGGTGTTTCATTGGCTAGGCTGAGTTGGAAAACCATTCCTCGTGGCACTGAAGTCCGCTTACTCGCTCTGAATGCGTAAGCTTGGATATCCCTATCAAAGACTTGTTTACTGCAACGCCGTGTTCCCGTCTCTTCCTTGGCTTTCGTTCCTTACTCTTTCGGAGCCAGTTTCTTTGACAGATAGACGGGCGACGCTTCACGACGCAGAACTAGGGTTGCCACCTGGCCGGTTTTTGACCGGCCCGACCGGTTTTTTAGACAGCGGGCCGGTTGCCGGTCCACACCTAAAACCGGCCGTCATTGGCCGGTTTTTTGGCCATCGTGCCACGATTATGATCGTTTTGGCGTTTTGTAAGCGTAAATTCAGCGACTACGACAATAAATATGTGCCGACGAGCTGCGCAAAGGCACGTGAGCAAAGTACAATACGTCACGTGTTTCCAGAAAATCACGTTTAGGTTTCCTTTTTAGACACTCTCAAGCACTTTCTGCGCAAATTTTATGTTGTTTCTCAATAGGAAAACGCTACAATAACCGGCATTGCATGGCAAAAAGCACGTGGCGTCTGTTTTCCGACACAAATTCAACCTTCTATACCCCCCCCCCCCTCACGGAGGGCCGGTTTTCTTTTTGGGGAAAGGTGGCAACCCTCCGTCGTTGGCGCACACCTGTTCTACGCAGGGGCCGTCACGTTCGTCCCCTGTCACGTGGCACGCACTGGGATAAATCTTTCTCCACCACAGGTAACGAGTTGACGTGGCGTGATGGTAATATGCACTCGGTTCCATATACTGTATATACTCTGGGGACGTGGGTTAAATGCTCATACGAACTCAATATGTGTTCACAGCGGAGCTGCTTAAAGGAGTACTGATACAAAATTTTGGTGTTATGTTTTTTTCGCTGCTATGGGTGCCTACGAGCCCACCAATTTAAGAATGGCACATTAGACGGTCGATCGCATCGTAAACAATCATTGGCGGCGTCGTTTATTCGTGTCAGTTTCTGTTTTGACAAAACGAACGCCGAGCGGCCGCCATGACAGGAGGTCGGCCGTGACGTCACCATTCTTGTCGCACCGCTGCCGCTATGGACGCGCGCGCTCGCTCGCCCAGACCGGCCGAACTCTTCACCATTCCCAGGTCCGCGCGCCCGGGCAGCACGACGTCAGTCCCAAAACCATGACGTCATACACACGGCGTAGCAGCGCGTGCCAACCGCAGCCAGCGCGTCTGCTACGTCGCGAGAGCCCCAACGTCGACAGTTTGGGGAAAGGAGCAGATGATGTCATGCTGGCCCGCTCGGGGCTTTCTCGTGGGGGCCAAGATTAAAATGAATTTAAAATATTTTATACTGAAAGGTTACGGTTCGAACTTTCTGGGAGATATCTCCTGATTAAAAGGAAGCATTTTACATAGTTATCTCAGCTTTGAAATTTGATGTCACTACTCCTTTAAGCTTGGGCTCTGTCCGTGCCGATCGTTAACAGAAAGCTCCGCTTGGCGAAGTGGAGAGGGAGAAAATGCTAGGCCAAGAAGTGAGGGAAAGTGGCGTGGAGTGAAGGGACCCACGAGTAGGCGCTAGGAGTGCTCGACTCGAGAAAAAAAGCCCTTGCCGCGGTCGATTTCAAACCTGGGTCCTTCACCTAACGAAACCGGCTTCTGTCCGATTGCACTATCCATCGCATTCGGCGCGCCGAGTTCGTAGCGTGGGCGTTGGCGTTGGACTTTGGCTGAGTTGAAGTGGACTTTGGCTTCGGACTGCCGAAGTTTGGATTTTGGACTTTTGGAGGGTGGATTGTGGACTTTGATTCGACTCAGTTTTCATTAAGAAAGCTTCGCTCTGTAACAATTTTTCTCAAAATTAATAAAGGGACAAGAAAGGAGTTCTTTCTTGCTTTGTTGTTGGAAGGGTCTTCCTGCGTTTCTCAGGGGAAGAGTTATGTGGAAAAGAAGGCGCTGGAGACTCCGAGATGTGGATGACATTTGTCTCCCTCGCGAGCCTATGGGCCTCCTCATTCCCGGGGTAACCCGTATGGCCAGGTATCCATTGCACTCGTATATTGATGTTATGGTCACGCTGGAAGGTTCCACAGAGTTCGTTTATACGATGAGGCGTAGTGTGTCGTCGTAATGGGGTGCGTAAAGCTTTGATGGCTTCTAGGCTATCCGTGAAGATTATAACTCGAGGTGTATTTTGAACTATAGCGTATGGAATTATGTGGGCACCCATTAGGATGGCTTGCAGTTCAAGTTCAGTGGTGGAAAAGAGTTCATTAATAGAGAAATACTGCGTGCTCGTTCGGCTTAGGTGGGTTGCAGCAAGCGCTATGAGGAGGCGAGTTTCGTCTAAGGACCCATCTGTGTAAATGGTTGCGTGTGTTGATTGCACATCAGACGTGACAATCACTTGTGTCCTTCGTTGATGGGTGTGGCTTGTCTTGTGGGTCTGTTTGTAGCGGCTTTGAGTGGGTAACCAGTACATCTTCCCATGGAGGTATGGTTGGTTCGAACGCTGTAGCTTTGAAGGAGCGGTCGTCGAGTTCCAACGGACGTTGACCTTGGGGTGTGAGTAGGCGCCTGTCGTGATCCGTTTGTGTCAGGTAAGTTGCAATCTTATGGAACGAAGGAAGGTATAGCTCTTCTATTTTAGTATGGTGGGGTAGCCCGGTGATTATTCTCAGAGCCCGCAGGTTCAAATATCCAATTTGCTCATCTGTACTTGAGTAAGTCGGTAGTGAATGGCGCCGTAACATGCCTTCGATACCAGAACTGTCTGCACTAGCGTACGTGCAACGTAGTTTGTGGCGGCCCCAAGCTTGTTAGAGATGCGCTTGATCAAGTGTAGTAGTTTCTTTCACGCTGGTGTCAATTGGTCAAGCCATGTTTTGCCTCCACCTTGAGTATGTATCGGTGTGCCAATGATTCGGATCCAGCCGTCAGAAGGTGGTGTTAGGGTGCGACCCCGCAGTGTGAGGGCCACCTTTTCTTTTTCGATTGAGTAGCTCCCTATCGTCAGAAAGTGTGTTTTTTCAGGTGAGACTTGTATGCCAGTGGGGTCAGTTGTCTGTGCAATTATGAGAAGTGCATTCCGGAGTTCCTCTCATGCCCGCTCAGTAATCGCCTGATTCTGTCCAGAATTCGCAAGGTACACAACCGGCTAAGAATACCACGCCTTAGGCCGGGTTCAGGCTGCTGCCGCGACTGATAACTTTGGCCGCCGTAATAACTTTAAAGAATGACGTCATTTCACGTCTCAGCCAACCGAACTGTGTGACACGCCGTTTTTTTACGCACGCGTAGATCATGATATGGCTTTTGCGTCGGTAGTCTGGACATAGCTTTAGACGACGATTCTCCGAATTTCTGCAGATACTTTTGTCCCGCGCCGACAATTGTTATCAATTGTTATGCGCGAGGATAACCTCGCAGTTATCCTCGCGCAGTTATGCTCGCCTCGCACTGTTACCCTTGTGTGGATGCAGCTTACGGGAAACTGCAGACCCGTTCGCGTTGACAGGAACTTGGTCTTCTGGCACTTGAACGACTTGGTTCCCGCGGTGCTTCGGCTTGACATGGTCGCTGGTGAGAGCTCTGATAAAGAATGGCACGCTGTGGTGCTGGATGGGAGAATTTATTCGCTGTCTGGCAATCACGTGACCTTTCGCCTATTTGACGCGATTTTTTTTCTTTCCCTGTTCAGAGGGACGCGCACGTAATGTTGGCGTTTTATCTCATACATCTCAGTCGATCGTTTTGCTCGGCCAGACTGAGCGATGCCACCACATGAGCAGATTAGAACCACAATGTCCGGCGAGTTGCATGGCTCGCCATGCGCCTAGCTGAGACCCTTCGAAAATATTGCGTGATCGATTACGTACGCTTTATTGAAAAGAGCCTAGGTGCTGGCGGAAGGGAATTCCTCTTGTGAGCGGTTTTCCTACTGGGGAAGACCCAAGTATATATATCGGTGGCCATCCGGGTCTTGGTAACGAGGTCTTTCCGATGAGACGGGCTCGCAACTGGTGAGCCGGACCTCTCACCATGGAGTTGGGTGGTGTTGGGGGCTTGAGGGTGAGGCGAGGAGCTTGAAAGTACTCCCATGCAACGTGGTAGAGGGTGTTGGGTTGGAAGTGGCGTACACAGGATATTATTTCGGCTGCGCGAGCCACTGTCACCAGGTCAAGCAACTGGAACTTAGGATCCTTGCTGGTCAACCGCTCCAGAAGAACGATACAAGAAAAAAAAAAAAAACAAAGCAAGGAATTGTCGGTAGTCATATAACTTGATTTTAATGAAAGTTTCAGGTGTACTTGTGGCGCCTAGAATCCGAATTTGAACTTCAGCTCAGAAGTATATGCCGCTAAAAAGAATTGGGGCCAAACCAAACTCACAGAAATGAAAAGCGTGTTGTTTATTCCGCGTTATAATTTTCCCGCGCATTCTGCACTCAGCTTTTCTGATGGAGGTGAACATCGAAAACGCTCACGTTTTCGAGATTTCGGCGCACGTTAAATCGTTAAATTTCCCCAGGTGATCAAAATTAATTCGGAGCTCTCCACCACGGCGCGCCTCATCGCCCGTGTAGCGTCGGCGCGTTAAACCCCACAATCAATCAATCAATCAATCAATCAATCAATCAATCAATCAATCAATCAATCAATCAATCAATCAATCAATCAATCAATCAATCAATCAATCAATCAATCAATCAATCAATCAATCAATCAATCAATCAATCAATCAATCAATCAATCAATCAATCAATCAAATCACCCCGCCCCAAAGTCAGAAGTACGCCTTTCGCTGAAGTGGATGTAAACGGGCAATAGTTGCAAAGAGGTATGGCGCATGGCTGGAAAAGCGCTTATTTTGTGACACAAGGGACAAACGTAGAGCGAAGAAAACCAGACAGAACGAATGAGGCGCTACTAACAACTGAGCGTTGCCTTAATGAGCGGCTAAAAGAGCACCGCGCGCTATGTGAGCAGAAGACCATTTCGGGTAATCTCGCATTGCACTGCTTCGACTGTAAAAGCGTTCGGGCAGTCAAATGTGCTCCGGCATTCAATGATACCGAGGTATTGTTCAAATCAAATGATAAAATAACCAGGTAAATTTGGGAGGCATTTTGCATAACATCGGGATTAGAAGGAGAGTGTGTGAGCTCCCCTTCCATTACCTTGCTAGAGAAAGAAAAGGAGTATCTCCGGTACAAATAAACAAAGAAATTTGACGCATGCGCACAGTATTGGCATAAGTGGTGGATCATCTATATAATTCCTTCTTCCTTGTTGAATAAACTTCAGTTGTTAGTAGCGCCTCATTCGTTCTGTCTGGTTTTCTTCGCTCTACGTTTGTCCCTTGTGTCACAAAATAAGCGCTTTTCCAACCATGTACCGATACCAACTAGCCCAACAACAAGCCTTACTGGAGGTATGGCGGCCGATCATGCTTGAAAACATTTATAAAGCCGGTCGTGCTTGAAAAGAATACCAAAACGGTTACCTGTCTTCGACCTTGCCTGCAAAAAAAAAAGAAAAAAATGAAAGAAAGAAGAAAGAACGACGTTGGACAGAAAGGGGGGGGGGGGTCATTTAAACAATGGACAGAAATATGTCGCCGGCTACCTTGAACGAGAAACTTTTCAGTGAGGCCGCGGTCGGAGTAGAGGCGCCAACAGCCGGGAAGACGTCATGGCCGCGTCACGGTGACGCCTTCCTTACATGGGACGGCTGATCGTTCTGCAGGCATTTTTAATAAAGTTGCTTCGCTCGCTCGCTCGTTCACTGTAGCCCACCAAATGGTCGATCCAAGCATTCCGTGAGAGCCAGCGGCAAGCATTATGATTTGTCATCATGCATGCACGGTCTGCAAGAGCGTTCTCTCTGAACATCGAGGTGCAGTGACTAGAATACTGTAATCGAAGTGACAGGTAGTGAGGACATGAAATATTGCAAAAGTACGGAGAAATGTTGTTAAACAATTTAAATCTCCTTCTTTTTTGCACTCCGAAAAAAAAAATAAAAACCGAAACCGAAACCGAAAGTTATGTTTTTTGCCCGCAAGATGCCAGCACCTGCCAGCACCGCGAGTTGCGGTAGTCAACATGGCGGCCACAAACGCGTTTCACGTGTCCGTCAAAACATTAATTGGCGATTGGCACGGCCTACAGGTATGTACGAGCTGTCTGGTTGCTACAGCCCAATTTCTAATAACTGCAGAATGCAATCATCGGCAGTGTTTTGGGTTAAGTAGATCCCAATCGCACAAAAAGCCTTCCATCGGTGAGGCAAAGATGCAGCTTGTTCCTTCCGTAGGAAACAAAGCTCTGGTTTTCTTTTGCGAAAAGGGTAGCCTTTCGACCGTTTTTACATATAAGTATGGCACGATCAGAGTTGTTGAAAATGCTTAGTCTTCCCTGATGTTGGCTTCTCAGGTCGCCATTGAAAATGGAATGGGTGGTCCCCAAGCACGCGAGAAAGAACAGTGGCTTGTGGGGGTCGTGGAACAGTACTTCGCCGAAAACGGTAACCTCTTCACGTTACTTGGTTCATCTTGTGTGCATACGTAGTTTCTACATGACGCATTTTGTCTCGTCCGTTTTTTTTTTGTGTGTGTTTCTGCAGCGAACTTGCATCCTGACGAAGTGGCAGACTTGATTGCCGATATCATCGACAACGAGTTCGACACAATCATCGAAGACGGCAGCGTGGGCCAGGTCAGTGATCGTTTATTGATCTGCCCAGAGCAGTTTTCGAGCAGTTCCTGGGCAGTTCAAAGGCAGTCCAAATCCGCTCCCGCAATACAAATTCAATGGGAAAATAAAGTACGGAGCTGCTTTGGAGTAGTTATGAGCTGACCAAACTGACAACAAAAAATAATCCTAAGAAAGGTCAGGTGTTTGCATTTCGTGAAATGCAAAATTTGTTTAATAATGCTCTATTAAATAACTAAAATACAGTGATTGCGTTAAATTAGTGTCATCTGGTTACTCGTGATAATAAACCTCGCGGTTTTTTTTTTTTAATTACAGTGCCTCTAGTCCCACTTTTGTGGGTTTAGTACAGCTACTGTGTTTGCGAAAGTTGCTAATGCAACCCACTGTAGTTTCACTAGAGCAGAGAGCAAATGTAGCACCCTTTTTTTTTTGTCCTCTTTCGCAGATATCAGCATTGCTGTGCAAACATTACGAACTCTGTCGACAAGGTAGGGAGAGCGAAGTGCTGGAATCGCTACAACAGAGGCTACCGCAAACGAGGACCCTGAGGGTCCCCGTGGCCGGCGACTATGACAGCGATGACGAAGCGGAAATGCAGGTACGTTGTTCATTTGAAAAATCATTGAGATTCATCGTGCTCTGGTGATCTCAAGGGTGGTTTTTAGTGACAGCATCTCCGCAGGCATAACAGAAGCTGCAGTGGAAAGGACGGGGTAGTAGCACTTGTCTGAATATTCCTACTTCTGGAAGCTTCTATCAGGCTGCAAGAGGTACTCAAGAGGGGTGGGGGAGACGCAGGAAAATCGGGCGTTTCACATGATGTGCACTATTCCTGATTGAAAGAGAAAGTTAAAGGTAAAATTCTGTTGTACGTCAGTCTGCAAGAAAGTTATGTCAGTGGCAGTCTCCCCTTCACGGTGTTAACAAGCAGTCGTGTTGTGCTAAAGCTGAATTTAAAATAAAAAACCTTAAAGGGAAATTAAAGGGACAGCCAATAAATAGGATTGTGCAATTGTATCGGTGCTCCTGGTTTTGTTTCGTCACACTGCTTCAGTGATTGCCTGCAGTTAACACGTTGATTACTTTGTTTTATGTACCTACCCTATGATGCCACTGCTTGTGTATTGTCGCACAAAAATTTGAAAGTTTGTCAACATTTGTGGTCTTTTTTTGGAGAAAGAACATCCTTTGGGGCCTTAGTGGAGTTGAGCGAATTGTCAAAGGCTGGTATATTTTTTAAAATCAAGTTTGGATGCATGCAGTCTCCTTGGTCAATTTAAAAAGGTGACTGAGGTACAACTTACACATATTGTCTGCTCTTGTTTTTTGTAGATTGAAAAGGTCCAGTTCATTTTTACGGTGTCTTAATCCACACATATAGTCTTTGGACTATGACTGGAAGGTCTTCCTCCTAAAATAATGCTCCATGAGAACTAATGTGAAACTGTCTGTACTCGCAGTTATGTAGTTTGACTACCTAAAAAGAAAAATGTGCGTTCAACTTGCGTCGATTTGTGGTAAGTGAAGGCAGTGGGACAAAGAAGCCACCGATTTTAACATATCTGTTAATAGTGTGTCGGAAAGCATGCAATTTGCTTTTCATGAAGTGCCAAGTATGATGTCTACCGTAAAGGTCCGAGCAAACGCGCACCCCCGAAACATTGCCCACTCCCCTTTAGGAGTGAAATATTCAATTTACTAAAAAACCCCAAAAATCGCCCACCCCCTAAAATCGATGGCGTTAGTGCTGATGAGTGAACAAAATAAACACGAATCATTCATTCATGTGTTGATACGGTCACTTATTTGTCCTTCCTGCACTTGAGCCCAAAGTTCGTCCAGCTGGTATTTTTTCTTGATATCTCCGCAGTTTTGGTTGGCGGTGCAGCCACTTTTTTCTTGTTTTTCACACCTGACCCGAAAGATCGCCCATGCCGTATTTTTTGCTTGATATCTCTGTACTCTGGGTGGATGTTGTTTTGGAACTTAAAGGAGCCATGAAGACAAAACACAAGTTTGGTTCATTCAAAAGACGGCCTCGTTAGAATCATGCTGACACCAGTTTTAACGTAAACTTCGCTCAAATAAGCTATATAATTAGGAAAAAAGGGAATGGCCATGCGACCCACTCGCTCATTTCCCGCAACAGAACCTATGATATCATACCAGCCTGCTCTGCGATTGGCGGAGGCCGGCAAAGCAAATGCAAATTAGGCTGAGCTTATAAGCTTGCAGAACGAGCTATTTGTGCTTAAATTTAGGGCACATTCTTTTTAAAGCAATAAGAATGGGGGGACAAACAGTGGAAGTTACGAAAGCACATGTAAACATAGAAGTACTGATGCGTACTGCTGTTGGTACTGCGCGCACTATGCTTGGTTTAGCTGCACAGCACTGCGGGGCTTTGGGGTTGTCTCAGACGGCACTGGCTGATTGACGCAAGCAACGGTGTCTTACGTGACCATATTTGTCGAGCGAGCACTGTTTGACGAAACGATTATTTTCTCCCAGAAAAAAAACAAGCCAGGTTTAAATACGCTCAAAAGCAAACCAAAGACAGAAAACGGCTTGCCATGGTATGGTGGCACCATCTAGGTTCAGTAACGTAAAGAAACACACGAACGCCGCTGTAGGGTACCTCGAGGCCAGCGTCGCCGTACAGGGTGGAGACACCCTTTGAATGGTCCCGTGCCGCCGCAATTGGGTCAACGTGCTCAACGCGTTGTTCTTTTCGTTTCCCACAAGACCTAGCAACGCGAAACAGATAAGATGATTCAAACGTCACCAGTAAACTGCGTTGCGGCGATAATTTTAGCGCGGTTTTGATACAATGACTTGTTTCGGCGGCGAGCGAGCGGCCCAAATGGCGGCGCGCGTATACGTGTCTCTACCCTGTACGGCGGACGCGTGAATCAAGGCACCCTAGGCTGCAGAGCGGTCAGTTCCTGTGATGTCATTGCAGACCACGAAAACAAACGATTTAGCGGGAAAATCAAAATTTTAACTTAAATTGATTAATTTCTCATTGAATAAAGCATCGTTTGTGTCCGGACAAGCGCTGGGGACACTATAAAACACGAAATATTTCGAATAAAACAAACTTGCATTTTCTCTTCATGGCTCCTTTAATGGTAATCTTATAGAAAATGCACTCGGAGAATGCTCGTAATAGGTTTTACTGCTTATTTGTCTTTTCCGAAGCTCATTAGACATATCCAGATGGTCTAACCCCATCTGTAGCCCTTCGCTACACTGCAATGCATAGCCTGGGTGTAGTTTCAGTGTGTAGAACCCTCCAGAATGTGCAAATAATCTCTCATTGTTAGTTCCTGCCTTAGTATTACTTGTACACTGGTACGCTGTAGTGCTTTATACCCCTGCTACGCTAGCGTCCGAATGTCGTGTGAACCAAATGTTATTTGACTAAATGCGAAGTTGTGCTGCTCCACTGGGTTTTGAAATGCCATTCGGCTCAAATGACATTTGAGCCAAATGAGCACCCAGAGAGACATTTGGGGCTCTCGAATGCCATTTCTAGCACTCTCGCGCACAGCGTTCCAAGTCAGCATAAACAAATACGTTACTGGCGTACTTAAAACAAACAAAATATTCTTAATTGTGGGACTTTGTTTACTTCTCATTTACTTAAATCATGATGTCAAGATGTAATAATTCCATACTCTCAGCACCAGTGCGAGCAAGCGACAAACCAGTGTGGCCAGACAGCACAAAAAACCTCGATTGCAATTCAGAATCAAGCAGAAACTGTGTCAAAGCTTACGTTATTTAAATATGATATCATTTTACTGCCAAAGACTGCCGCTAAATTGATTGTTGCATTCTTGTGTGAAAACAGAACTCAGCAGCAGCAGCACCATGCAGCACGGCGAGCGAGGGTTACAGCTTTCAGATGCCATCGAAATTGTAGTGGAGCACGGCGGATTATGAATGGCATTCGAAGCCACTCATTTGAGTCGAATGACATTCGGACGCCAGTGTAGCAGGGGTATTACTCAGATGTGTGTCACAGGCTTCGTATTTCCCCCAGAAACGGTAGTATGCTTGTATAATTTCAGAACCACATCAACACGGAGGTAACAGAACAGCTAGGGGACCTTCAACTGAATGGGCCGAGCTCAGCTCGGCAACCACCACAAAGGCAGGAGCCTGACGAAGATGGGTGGACTGTGGTCAGGCATGGAAGAAGGACGTAGATATGTGTGCGTTCATGCTAGGTGTGTTTTGTAATTAAAAGCATCATGTACTCCCTTCTACAACAAAGAGTACTGTGGTTCCGCAAGCGCAGCTTGCAATTCGGTTTGCGGGCCAGGCATGCGCGCGTGTTGCTGTGATTTGGCCCGTTTTTGTGTGTGCAGGCTGATGGGTGAGCTGGACAGGGAGAGGCTAAGTGAGGGGGGTGCTTAGATATGAAAAATCCAAAATAACCTACCCTCTTCCCCCCCTCTCCACACACTTTTTCCGACAGTAGGTAGATGAGACAGGCCTAAGAAAATTCATTTTATACAGTAACATTTAAAAAGGAGCCACAGACATGCAGAGAACTCGCCACTTACGTTTGATACTCCGTCACTCTCAATACCACTTGAATGTGTTGCACCGCTTGAGCCACTGCTCTCAGTATCACAGAGCAGGTTGTCTTTGGCTCCGCCAAACATTTCGTTCAAATGACGCAAGCGCAGTAAAAGGTTCAAGAATGGAATGAGACAGCGTGTTTGGTGCCCAAGGCCGTATTAACTCTATAGCCTGTGTAACAAGTGCTTCCTTGCAGAAAAGGGGTGGTTAGATTTGTGTGCAAGCTTTTTTCCAATTTCTGTTCCTGAAAGTAGGGGAGGGTGCTTTGAATCGAGGGGTGCTTAGAATTGTGCAAATATGGTACTAGCTCCACACATCTCAGCTGTGGCTCATTTGAGCAGCATTTCCTTCGTAACAATCGTGGTTGTGACTCGAATTGACGGCTTCCTGTTTGTTTGGTGGTGTAAAAGACATTACATTACCATTTTTTGGGTTCAATGCCGTAATCACGCAACTGAGCCTGTGCAGAATGATTCTAGCTTCTGAAAGCTTTCCCATTTGGTTGTGAAGTTTGGCATTGAATGCAAGTACAGCACCATTGTGGGATGCACTCTGATCCGGTTGACACTGAACGATGCAACATAGTTGAGTTCTAAATTGACACTTTTCCCCTGCAGGCATTACAACCACAGGCAGCTGAAAAGCAGTGAAGAATTGAGGCACGTCTTTTTTACAAGAAGCAACTTCGTTTTAATTATTCGCAATTGTGTATAGTACCACCTATATGTATACAACTGTACAAAAAAAGAGGTGCGCAACGAGAGATCACTTAGACAAAACAGAAACCTTCGCCACATGCTAAAACTCGGCCCGCAACAACAGTTTGCGTGCCTGCCTTCTCAACAGCATTTCAAACAGGTGTCTTTCTCCTCAAACAGCGCTCAACACAGCACAATCCGCATTTGGCCGTCGGGAGAACAATGCACTGGGGAAAAAAATGCCTAAAAACAGCGCTCATTTATTCATTTTATCGCTTCGATTGGCACTGCGCAATTCCTCAAACACGACTCGCGCGAGTTGAGTGTTAAAAATTCAGTTACGTTCACGGGCTAATCACACAAGGTCCACAATGATGGGAAAGAGTGTTTCGCGCACAACTGTTCCTTTCCTCATCCTCTTGTAAAAGCTCGACAGAGTGTTCCCCACTTTTAAGTGAACCTACATCATTCTTCACGGGGATATAGCTTAACTCGAAGCATTCGCATCCTACTGCGATGACTTTTCATTCTTAACCATACAATTAGGGTCACTAACAGACAGCAGAATCTCGCCAAAACACCGGCAGACCCCTTGGACTGCGTGTTGTGCAGTGGGGGTGTAAAAACCACAAGCCCAAAACGAACAGCTATCGCAACAATAAAGCGGCAACATTAAGTAAAATTTTCGCTTCTTCGGGCAATCTCGGTAAAGTTGGGTTGCCTCGGAGTCTTGCATCTCACTCAGCCAGACAGTACCACTTTTAAAAAGACTTTCATGCCAAGAAATTCATGCTCTCCTGCTTTCAAGCATAGCTCGAAGCGAACGCCCTACATTCCAAACTCTCGTTCCACTATTGCTTCAACTTGTTCCTAAGCCTAGCATGCTTATTATCTTTGGCCTAAAGTGAAAAATGCAGCTCACAAACTCCCGACACATTCGGCGACGTAGAGAGTCGTTTCGGGAGGAGCATCCCAGTCCCGGCTTAAAAATATCCGGCTACGAAGCCACTTCGCCGCATCTTGAATACTACTCCTGCAAGTTAGCAAGGAGAGGAATGGTCGTTGAGCAACTGGGCTTTAGCGTCTCGAAACATCCTACGCTGATTCTAGCTGAAAAATAATTAGGTCGACGGAAAACGATGCGAGCCAGCTTCGTTTCTATTCGTACATTAAAATGCCCTCAGCGCAATCTTGCAAAATGCCAATACTTGTGCGAGACAGGGCTCAGGGACTTTACCTAAGTATGGCAGCCAAGAAGTCCCAGTCTAGCGTCACGACGACGAATGCGAAACACGCGATGATGACGATGAGGTATCGCTAATTTGCCAGCCAAGCCTCGTGCCCATTTTTACCCCAATGTAGGACCTAAAGTGCGAAGCGGTATTATTTTTTCCCCGTTAGTATCTTCCGCCGTGGATTGCCGTCGTGTACGGCGGCGGTCGCATGTGAACGCGCAGGTGACTAGAGCCCGTCCGGCTTGCTAGACGAGAAAGTCCTTGAGAAGAATCGACCGCCTCTTCTCGGCAACGTCCATCTGGTTTTCGAGGTCCTGAAATGGCAGCCAGAGTTCGGACAAATGTGGATTACTACATGTGTGTCATAATTTTACGGAAAAATTTCGTAAGCCTGAATCGAAACGACAAAGAATACTCAGTGTAAATATGGCGACAATCAGGAGAGGAAGCATTAAAAAACATACGTTCACTAGAATGGCAGCCTGTTTGCAGGCATACCATACTAACTTTGCTATAAAACTGGGCTCAAAAAATGTTTGCTTGAGGGGGGGGGTATGAAAGCTTAACATACACTAAAACCTGATCCGATTTGACCAATCAGCTGCAATGACTTAGAACTACTATCAGCAATGTGCCTTGCTTTTTTTTTTTGTTCAGTTTAAGAATTTAAGAAAGCAAGGTTAAGAAAATGCGGGCACTAACTACGTAAGATAATGTTAACACGTACAGTGGAACCCCAACGACTTCCAAGAGAACCCTCGAAAGCGCCGTATGACCAGGGTGTTGTATGATTGGGGTACGGGTTAATGCCGCCCTAGTAGACGATGTAACGCGACAGGTGGGCTAAGAACTTATTTACAGGGTTCGCACAGGCTTCAAAAACAAGAATTCAAGGGTTTTCAAGGACTTTCAAGGACCAGAAAACACATTTTCAAGGTCCCCGTCTAACGTTTTATCTGGGATTATTTATAACTTTTCCAACACAACGCAAAAGTTTTTTATTGCACAATGCCTAAGCACATTAGTGCACATTTAGATAGGTGCTAACAGGTTCGTAAATGCTCCCCCAGCTTTATTTTTTATTTTATGGCTGGTATTTAGAGGTTTTTCTTTTTCCTTTGTGTTTGCCGAGGCTGTTTGATTTCAAAACTTAGTTACTGTTGCCTGCTTTGTCAGCAAGAGTATCAGCTGAAATTAAATGAGCAAGTGTTGCTGCAAGGGTACACGTCCACCATTTGCACGTAAAAGCAAATGCAGATGGAGCGTATGAGGCACAGCAAACATGCAATGAGCGAGCGTCCACAGACTAGATGGAAGATGCAAGATAGAGAACAGAAGCCGGCTTTCACTGGATTGTATCGTGACATGGATTGGATTGACAAGTGCCTGCTCCCAATGTTGCCTTGTAATAATGAAAATCCACCAAACTTGTAATTTCACGCAATACAGTAAAACTTGATTGTTACAATGTTTCTTTACATTTGTTAACACCTAAAATCCACGACAAACACTTTAAATTATTGTGAAAAGACAGGGCCATTGATTCTCTCTGGAAAAATCAAGGGTTTTCAAGGACCCTTCAAAAATTCCAGGAATTTCCAGGCCTTGAAATTGACACTTCGAAATTCAAGGGTTTTCAAGGTTTTCAAGGACCTGTGCGAACCCTGTATTTAGATTATTATATTTAGTGTGTTCTCACGTAACTTGTGAATGCCTAACAGAAATACCAAGTTTCTTGGGGATGTATAATTGGGGTTCCACTGCAGTCAGCACTTTTACATTTCTACAGACCATATGCAGAAGGAAAATGGCAACTACTGACTCAGACAAGATAGTACCGCTGAAGGTGATGAGGTACAACCTAAGTCCTTTAGTAAACAGCGGGGCTCTGATTACCGGTCCTGGATTCACCGTGGACTTCCCAAGAAGCAAACCAGCATTTGTTTTTCATATCTGTATGGCATGGAGCACTGTCGGACTACCTGTAGACTATTCGCGGCGAGTTTGAGACTGTATATCAAAGAGCCCCATTGCGCCATCTACCAAGTAGAATATATACCACTTCAATTAAGTTGGAGCTAAGCTATGCAGAATGTGAACTCAATTTTGTTTAGTCTGAGGCAGGCTCCTTGCAAAGTCTCCGTGAGAAAAAAAATAAGCGAGAAGTAAAACAAATAAGAGGAAGACGAGAAGAAACGCACCCCTCGGTCTGTCGTCTCTGCACGCTCCACCTTCCAAGAGAGATTCTCGATTTCCGCTTCCAGGGTTGCCTGCTGGTACTCAAACTGAAAAAAAAAATTGAGATAGTATGCACACAGGTAAGTTGCCTTAGTACGTCGGCGACCACTAAGTGTCACTCGCACGTTTATAGAATTAGTGTGAAACTTGCGAGACCAGTACACAGCACACTGTTTCATTAAATATGGACGTGGTCTTTTCTTGGCAAGGGTATTAAAAAGGCAAGCAAACTTTAGTGACCCCATCGATGCTGTTGCAATACGCCCTGCAAAAAGGCCAACTTTCCCTGCCGATGATGATGAATGATCGTGGGTGAAGAAAGAGGTGTTTGCCTCAAGTGATTCAAGAGCGGGCTTGTCGTGCTTGCCGGCGTCTTGAGCGCGGAGCCGCATTTCTTGCAGATGGCAGAAGACGGACTTGCCTTCTCGAAAAACTTCCAAATTACGCTTCTTTTTTCATCGTGGCTATTCATGCTGAATGGCACGGCACGCGGACGTAACACAGGAGGAGAATCACGGGCGTGCGACGACCATGGCGACGACGGCGACGACCGTCAGATTGGCTATGGATAGGCGTCGAGAAAGGGTCTAGGACAGGTGATGATAGTGTGTTACAGCAAATCCGGAATCACACAAATTTAACAATACCGTAATTATACGCTAGTTTGCGGCTGCACAGTCGTGTGATAAAATTAATTACAAAAGAAAAATGATATTTTACGTCCGACTATCAGGGGGGAAGCGTCAGTGTCATCGCCATCACAAAATGGCCTCGTCGTAGTAATTTGTTTTGTCCCGAGTGGGACGCATCATATTTGTTTCCAAAAAACGCTTCCTGTGGCCGGAATCAAACCTGGGTCGTCCCCTGTATTGTGAAGCCGACGTCTATCCAATTAACCCATTCCCACTTGGTCGCAGCGAATGTCAGCGAATTAGGCAGCAGATACTGATTCCCGCCGTACAGCCCAAACCCAGACGTTAAGCTTATCGAGTGGACGCCCGAGAGTTGAAAGTGAAAGCTTATTAGATGCGAAGCATCTCATGCTCGGGGCTATGTCCCTCCCTCTCTTGTTGTTGTCCGCCGTCCGCACTCTACTGCGCATGCGTGTCTCTTCAGCCCTGTCAGCGTTTGGGCAGACGTCAGCGTAGTCCACTATAAAAAGAAATAGTTAGGCGGCACCTGGTTTCGATCCCACGACTCTCTGACCGCAATGGGAGGTACGTGGCGCACTTCCCCCTGCGCTACAAACCGAGACGGGAGCATGTGCTTCGAACGCGCCTTATGTCCTTCACTCATTCAAACTACGTCAAGAAGCTACGGATACAACGAAGGCACATGAAGCTGAACGTCAACGGAAACAACGAACTGAAAACTATTGGGAACTTCAGTCGACCCCATGGCTGCTTCGCATACTACTCAGGGTTCCCCTACAGGAAGATGGTGTAATTTTCATAAAAGCAATACAAACATACTGGTATACAGATGAGGGCCCCAGAGTCAAGAGACTGAAGAGTTGCTATGGGTATTCTAGGAAAGTGGTGTGTATCTCGAGAGCAGTACATACTCGCAGCGTGGGATTGGCCAACCAAAGAGAGCTCCGCGTTCAACCATCGTCGTCATTAGACAGACGGGTGCGCGATTTTTTTTCGAGCTAAGTGAGATTGCTCCAGGAGGAAAAATTACCCTTTTTTAGTTGTGAGGAAGTGCAGTGTTTGCCAGGCATGCAATATAGTTGCCACTGTCAGTGTGAGGTCTTGCTTACCATAAACACAACAGCCCATAGTTAACACCCAGATGCAAAGTTTAGATTTTGAGGCTCCCCTTCGAAATCCAATCTAAACCTCACACCGAACATCTGAGAAGTAGCTTGAAGTAGTGTGCCTACCTGGATAAAATGTAAGAATGCTCTGTTTTTAACTGTTCCATTAATTCTCTTCTGTTCACTAGTCGTTTCGGAATTGGGGGCACACAAAATTTTTGGTTTAAATTTGTGTGCAGTGCCAGTCGAAGTAGTGGTCCTTACTACGTTAAGATGTTTTATTACCGATGGTAATCTGAATAAGGCAATTATATCAGTTTCACTTCTGATACTGAGTTCAGTACATTGGGAAGCAACCTACATAAGCCGGTATTGGACCCACGATAGAAGCATTGTACGAACGGCAACCACGGTTCCTTCTGTGTCGGTTCATCGGTAACAGTAAGGGCCTAAAGAAGTGTAGCAAGCTGGCTGGTGCTAATTCCTACCACAGCACCAGGACTAAAAAGGCGGGGCTTACCAGTTCTTTCCTGGGACCGGGTTCCATGTAGTAGGCATAAGGGTAGGTATACTGTAGAGTGTATCGGCACTGCAAAGCAAAAATTGCATACTACTTTACTTAGGCAGACATTTTTTTTTTCTTTCTTCCAGCTGCAAGCAACTACCACTTTGTACGCACACTTTCAGCTTGCATTACAGCGCATGTAGGCAAAGTGTTAGAGCTGAAAAATAATACTCCTACAGAACACTTTGACCATTTTGCACAGTCGGCCTGTGGTTCAGACTCTGGATATTACACCGCGCCATAAAAAATGGATTAGGAAGTTAAACATATTCGATTCAAACCTTGTAGGCGGCAATGCTGCCAAAGAAGTGAGCAGCTTTGACGTGCAGCACTGAGGTATGATAATGAGGAGAGCCAAGAAAAGAGGGGAGGTGCGAAGAGAGAAGATGGGGAGAGAAAAAAAGTATGAGATGAGAAGCGAAGGGGGAAGAGGAGGGCAACAGCAGAGGGGAAAGAGTGCCACCTTGGCCAGGAGGGCGACCGCGTCGAGCAGGTACTGCCAGTCGATCCAGGTGCCTTCGTTGGCCATCACCTTGGCGTTGATGCGCGCCTTGATGCTGCTCATGGTCATCTCCTCCAGGCGGAGGCTCTTGGCGTGGTTCTCCCACTGCAGTAGGGGGGGTTGGGGGATCACTCAGGGGGAAAAAGAGGGCCCCCGCGATTACTTCGCATAAAGCGGCAGTTAGGCCTAACTGGTTACGACAGCATCAGGTACGCCAACCAACTTGGGCGTCGGAAGCAGCAACTTCCTCAATCCTAAACAATGGCCTGGGCGGGCATTTCGGTCTCGCAGTTGATTTGGATTTGCAAAACTCTAGTACACGGCTGCATTAAATCTGGTTAACAACATGCATCTGCAGTTGGCCCTCAAATACATGCAACATTGCTCGTGGCGGCAATGTGAACAATCCAAATCGTCGAAAATTGCGCATTTGACTTGGCCAGTGACCGCAACTTTGTCATGAACTCACAACCTGGCCAGCAGATGAACTTCCATCAAACCCTACCCTACATATTGTGTGTGAGCCATCACATGCGAAATATGATGAGAATAACAGTAGTATTTGAGAGCCAACTTCAGGGCGCAGGTACCTCTACCCACAAACGAAATTTGCAATTTATAAAATATTTCTGCAAATTTTTCCAACATACACGAATGAAGTCTGCATCTGTTTTGGTTATTAGCCGCCTCCCTTTCCTAACACAAATACTCCCGCAAAACCACTTACCAAAATGCTAATTTGTGACTTCTATGTATTTCATCAACTGCTAAGTTCTGCTGCAAATAGTTTATTTCTATTTTAAAGCAAAAAATGTTCACCTTTCCCTAAAACTTCCCTCCCAAAATGGCATATGTGTTACCGCTATAGTTTCTTTTCGATATATAAGAATAATAATAATAATAAAATAATAATAATAAGAATAGATAAAAAACCAGAGGAAGTGGGAGAAACAACACGAAAAGCCAAGAAGGCAACTGACTCTTTCAAAGTAGAAGAGGTACTTCTTGAGGGCTTCTCTGGCCTGCGCGTGGGCGGATTCGTTGGCTATGTTGGGGTTCTCCTTATAACGGCTGCATTCGTAATACTCGCTGCCATGTGTGCGCCAGTCTGCAAAAATGGGGCCAACAGCGACCTCATAGTTGTCATCACTGGTGCTGGATTCACGCGACTTCATCAACACGACGACACATTTCACCCTGGCAACAAGCACGCAGACACAGAACACCAACCCCAATGAGTTGTGGGAACTTGTGTCGGTATTTTGCTAGGGATGTTGGAACTGCACGAAACAACTGAATGCATAATTTTAAAGAAATGAATAACAAAATGAAGTACAAAGACAATTCTAATTTTTTTTCCACGTAAAGCAGGTAAACCTGACTTTTAAAAATTACACTGGACCTACATACAGTAGAACCTTGTCACAAGAGACACTTGATTATAAAGGACATCTGAATGAAAACGGTTAGCAACATCGCATACAAGACACCTTGGTTACAAGAGATGTGTTTCCCAGGTCCCTTGAGTGTCTTTTGTAACAATGTGTCACTGTACAATGAACAGGCGGGCTTAATGAGCCCAATTACTGGGTCTGCTTCGTTCGCATCTGTTTGACCCACATTTCAGCCTAATGCGTAACGGCGTGTTCATCGCATCATCTTGGTGTAAATTTAGGTCCTATCATATGAGACATAATTTCGGTCGCTCTCTCCAGGAAGCAGAGCACGGTTTGCATTTTCTGTTTGCACTAGAATTAGCGTACGGGAGCCTGTTGTACTTGGTCACAAACGATGACTCCTGACAAGAAAAATAAATTTGCAGCTCGGAGGTTTAGGAGGAAAAATACTCCACTTTCCTGAATGAGAAAGCTAAGGCATACGAAGACCCTTGACATAAATAAGCAGACGAAATCACGGTAGACGTCACAGGTGATTGCCAAGCAGTCTTGACAGCATACGAGAAGAACAAATCATTCTGCTTCTAGCTCGTTCCATGCTCAGCCGCTGAAGCTAGGCCTGCTGAAGGAGACATTTAAGTGCATACGTACCTCCGAGACACATCCAGCAGAAATCATATTTACAACTGTAACATTGCTGGAAAGAAAAGAAAAAAAAAGCAAGAAACAACGGGGTAAAAACTGTGAAGCAGTAGGTTTTCAGTTTACTTAATGGCTAAAAATACATCGTAAATCTGTGGAAAACACAATGCTTTGTGTTTTCTGCCACTTGTTGCCATTATCAGAAAGTACACGACTACCTTGGTCAAGTGCATTGCAACTGTGTGGGTTAACAATCGTTCAGCCAAGACTACTGATTTTTAAGAGTGCTTCCAACCTAAAATTCCTCAAGTGAAGATTTGCCCAGCAATGGTTCTGCCCATTTGCACACTCATTGACAGCGAAAAGAAGACTCACCATATGGTTACAACCTCCATTTTTTTCTATACATATGTGGCACCGTGGACACTGCAATAAAGAACAAAACAAAATGAAAATTGTAAGACACAGTACCCCACGAAAAACAAGCACGTACATATAACCAAAGTGGAAATGTGCAAATGCAACTAAGAAAGTGGCAACGACATGCAAGAATTAGGAACATGAAAGAATTAAAGCCGTTCCGCTCAATGTGAAAGCTGTCGGAAGTGCAGAACAGTGATTCGCCATACTGGGCTGTAGCGCCGTTATCCGCGCACTGCTACCACCCAACGCATTTCAAATTTCACGCCTTCGCAGTGCTCGCGCGCCTCCTGCCTGAAACTGCGCCATCGGGAGTTCTGTTCTTGTTGTGCTTGCTTTTCCTCCCACATGTGCCAGTGTAGCACTGCCACTTTTTTCGCTTGCTAACGTAAAAACCAACCCAACGAGCGTTCCTAACTAAATGAACGCGGGCGCTGCCGGTTAATTGCGTATAATTTACCTGAAATGTACCTGCAGTATTCTTAGCGCTGAACAACAAGAAGATGTATGACAAGCTCCAGCAGTTCACGAGTTTTGAACGCTTATGACTATATAAACCGCTTTAACTTTCGAAGCTTCTGGGTTACGTCGCGACGACGGAACGCCTAGTGGCTCTACTTGGGCCCAGCAAGTGAACTACGACGACAAGGCGAGCCCCTAAAGTGCTCTGCACTTAAAACACAAGGCACCGAAAATTGTTGTTCAATATGCGGCATGATTAATGAAACCACGCGAGGAACATTTTGTGACGGAAAGAAGGCTGAAAGGATCTAAGAAGAGCCTTTTGTCCCCGCCACTCACATCCTTAGTGTGAGCAGAGATGTAGTTGGCAGTCTCGGAGTCGTCCGCACACTTCGTGATCCACTTCTTAATCGTATCACAGTCCGCCGGCGCGTGATAGTCGGCTCCGCATCGAAAGCTGCGTGGGAAAAAGTCGAAGGTTTGCATGGGATCAGAACATTCGGCGGTGCCAAATACAGTAGAACCCTGCTCTTACGTTCCTCAGTGCTCTGCTTTCCCGGTTGCTACATTGTTTTTGTCTAGTCCCGACGCAGCTCACATAGAGTTCCATGTAATAAAATCCTCACTGTTACGTCGTGGCTTAGAGTACGTTATCGGATCATTCATCGCGATCTGACACTCCGAAACCGCCCGGACTACATGCACGGGCCACCATTTTGACGTCTGACGAGCTTTGGCCAGGCTTGGCTAGGGAAGTGACTGCATGAAGTTGCACGCGGGTGCGATTCGTGCACGCGGGTGCGAGTGCAATAAGAGAATTGGTTTTTTGGTGCACCACTTGGAACTAATTTTACAGCTCATTAAAACCTTGGTGTTTGAAATGGGCATTCAAAATGGTTCCTTGCCACTGGTGCCACACCAAAATTTAATGAGCTGTAAAATTAGTTCTAAGCAGTGCGTCAAAAAACTGATTCTCTTAAGCGACCCCGTTCAGTATTACCGTATTTACACGATTGTAAGTCGACTCGAATGTAGATTGACCCCCCAAAAATGCATGTATCAATAACAACAACACACACAAAAAAAAAAAAAGCGAGCATAAGAAGCAGCCTGTTTGAACGCTGCAGCGAACGAGCGCTGAGGGAGTTCTTAAAACCCAGGTGTCACGCCCGGAAAATCTTTTTTAAAGATTGACCTGGGGTGACAGCCCAGGGCACTCATGACAGACAGGACGATTCAGCACAACACAGAAGTGACACAAGAAGACACAGCAACGCGGCCACCTAGAAAGTCATATAACAAGAAGAAGCTCTTCCGTCAACTACCAATATCCCCATACGGCGGCTCTCCCGTTAATGATCGATGCTCCCTCAAGAGCCATACGCTCGTGGTGCGCGCAGTAGATGTTAAAAAAGAAAAGCGTTTGTATAAGCACGCGGAATAACCATGTGCTGTGTGAAACTTTATTCCCAATCATGAGAACACTTTCAATGCAGGACACCCATCGAAGCTACCGGCAGTGACACTGCAGCGATATCAAAACAAACAACACGGCGGCTGACACTAGCGGCCGCTTGTGATTTCCTTTGATTCGCGAGTACGTTACTCGCATTCAAGAAGCGTTTTGTTCGTCTCTAATAAACAAAATGAGTATTACCAAATCCCTTTAATCAATGCACGGCACTGTAGGCACAATCATATCACGTTCGTCCGAATGCTCTAGGTACGGTGGACGACAAAGTGCACAGATCGGAAGCGCCAACTTTCAAAGTCGGCATCAGCTTTATTGACGCTAGAATGTATGCAATGGACAGCTTTTGTATAAGCTAAACGCTACGCTTCAACCGTAACCATAGAAACGAGGGTGTTACGCTTTCCCCAGCTTGTAGCACCCCTGATTTCTCATTTCTGTTGCCGTCACAAGCGTCACGAAGTTCGATTTCGATTCGAAGTCGGCCCCCCAACATTGGATTGTCAAACTTGAAAAAAGGGGGTCGACCTACAATCGTGTAAGTACGGTACATAGACTCTGTCACAAGGTGGTGATGGGTGGTGGCAGGGCCGTAGCCAAAAATTTTTTTCAAGGGGGGGAGGGTTACGTTTGCAAAGGGGGGTAGTTTTGCTGCAAGTAACAGCAAGTATTGCTTACGTGCTGCCTGGAAGAGATTTCGCGACACCCCCCCCCCTCTGGGTACGGCCCTGGGTGTAGGTGTGACAGAGAGAGCAGACTCACCAGAAGGTGGTCTTGCAGTGTTTGCAGATCACCCTCTTGCTTTTGTTTTCTTTGGCTCGGATGATGATGCTGCAGTTCGGACCGGGGCAGAAGCGAAGCTCCGGATGACTCTGTTTCCTCAGAAGAGAAGAAACAACAGAAAAAAAATTGCGAAAAATGACAGGCATTAAAAAAAAAAACCAACGCTGCCCTGGAATCCTAAACTTTGCAACACAGCTGACTAGGTGATGTGGACGTTGTCCCACATAGCACAGGCCTCACTCGAGGAAGCTCTACAGTGGTTCGACGCAGCAGCCGAAAATCTTTGGATTTAACCCTGCGCCAATTCAGAAAAGCTGCCGCTACCTGAAATGTGCAAGGAGCTCTTTCAATGCGGGCATCTTAGTATTTCGTCTCTATCTAAACACAGCTGCTCTGAGAGAGAAATCAAGCACGATACCATGGCCAATGCCAATGCACGTCAGGTACTTCACCATATGTCAACTAAAATCACACGTCAACAAGCAGAGATTCCTACTTTTACTGCTTTTCGTTTATTTTCATCACGCAGTGGTAGCAAGTCTTTAACTCAAACAAGCCCAACTTACTGCCTGACGGCTATATGCTGACTAGGTAAGAGAATTTACATCCCTTATAGGGGCCATGCAGACAAAATACGATTATTTATTTAATGAGTGCCTGCTTTGCCGAAAAAGGCGTTCCAGCAGAGGGGTTAGAGACTGGAATGAAACAATTGTTCGTTCATACAGCACACTTGCTTGTCTTGCAGCCGGTTTCAATTTATTCGAAAGATTTCATGTTTTGTGGTGCCCCCAGCGCTTGTCTGGAAGCAAACGATGCTTTATTTACTGACAAATTAATCAAATTAAGTTAAAATTTTGATTCTCCCGCAAAATCATGTGTTTTCGTGACATCTGCAATGATGTCATCTGTGCTGGGAAGCCTTGTTTAGCGTTAGTCAACCTAGATGGCGCCATCATACCGCGCCGGGCTGTTTTCTGTTTTTGTTTTTGACCGTATTAGTACCTGGCTTGTTTTTGTTGAGGTAGAAAATAATCGTTTCGGGAAACACGCTGTTCGCTCGACAAATATGCTCACGTAAGGCACCATCGACTTACGCCAATCAGCAAGTGTCGTCTGAGACAACCCCAAAGCGCCGCAGTGCTGTGCAGCTAAAACAAGCATAGTGGCGCACAGTACCAACACCAGTACGCATCGGTACTTCTATGTTTACGTGTACTTTCGTACCTTCCACTGTTTACCCCACCATTCTTACTGCTATAAAAAGAATGTGCCCTAAATATAAGTGCAAATAGCTCGTTCGGCGAACTTAAAAGCCCTGCTAATTTGCATTTGCTTTTGCCTGGTCTCAGCCAATCGCAGAGCAGTCACATATGATATCATAGGTTCTGTTGCAGGAAATGAGCTAGTGTGGTCGCATGGTCATTCCAGTTTTTCCTACTTATGTAGTTTATTTGAGCGAAGTTTACGTTAAAAGTCAGGTCAGTGTGATTCTAACGTGGCAATCTTTCGAATGAACCAAACTTGCGTTTTGTCTGCATGGCCCCTTTAACGCGTGCTCCCATAACCAACAAATGTTGGCAAAACTGGGACCACCACAGTGAGCAAGGACACCAGAATAATCAAGGAATCATTAATAGCAAAAATATGCATGCAATTTTGCCATGTTTTGTTCAGTGACACATATTGATGGCTATTCGGGCAACACACACACACAAAAAAAAGAAAGAAAAAAAAAACACACACGCTAGACAACTGCACACAAATACGATGATTGATGGAGCATGTGAACATCAGCCGACCGTAACATGTGGTCATTCTGAGCTCTGTGCAAAGCAAGAGGAGAACGGCTCTCACCCGCACATAGTCGGAGAAGAGGAACTGCTGGTACTTTTCCCGAAGGACCGATTTGCTGAGTAGGCTCAGGACAAAGTCTTCGGGGACCAGAATGGTGCAGAACTGCGCCATGCACTCGATGGCTGGAGGACAAAAAGGACACCGACATGAGGGGGGTGAAAAAAATTAAAGACGTTCCACCCAATGTGACAGCTGTCGGAAGTGCAGAGCAGTGATTCTCCATAATGGGCTGTGGCGCCATTATCCGCTCACTCTTACCACCCATCACGCTCTTCGCCGCCCTGCCTCATTCCTCTCCTGATGAATTCAACGAAGGTTTGTCCAATGCATTTCAAATTTCCCGCCTTCGCAGTGCTCGCGCGCCCCCTGCCTGGAACAGCGCCAGCGGGAGTTCTGTTCCTTTCTGCTTGCTCCTCCTCTTTCACGTGCCGGCGTTGCACTGCCACTTTTTTTCGCTTACAAGCGTAAAAACCAACCCAATGAGCGTTCCTAACTAAATGAAGGCGGGCGCTGCCGGTTTAATTACGTATATTTTGCCTCAAACGTAGCTGCAGTTTTCTTGGCGCTAAACAACGGGGCAATATATGACAAGCACCAGCTGTTCGCGAGTTTCGAACGCCTATGACTATAAAAACCGCTTGGCTTTTGAAGCCTCTGTGGGACGCCACGATGACAGAACGCCGTGTGGCCCTACTTGGGTACAGTGAGCTACGACTACAAGGCGAGCCCCTAAAGTGCTCTGCACTTAAAAGGCAGCCGTGTACCTAAGTGTAAGGATACCACTGGTTCTGGAGAAAGGAGCAGTTGTGCAGAGGTGGTCCTGAAAGGCAACAAACTCAAATGGGATCAGAAAAGGAAGGTACTGCTTGGGAATAAAGAATAGCCTGAAAGGAATTAACAATATCGTAAAGTTTAATGCGAACTGAAGCACTGTGGTTGTGGGAACGTCAATGGCTACTGGGGCCCAGTAACACTTTCTTATAGCATATTACAAAAAAAGTTTTCTTTTTTGTTCACGGCAAGTCACCGTTTCCAGATGTAAAATTTTGCGGTAAAAGCACATTAGCACTTTAGATAAGTAGCATTGCTTTGCACCTAGCGCAAACTTGCACAACTTGCCCAAAAAGGTTGTGGTTCGTTGCATTTACTTCGAATTCTTGTTATTGTACCAGTGGCTTCCAGTGCGCCATCACTGGCTGTGCAAGCTTTGTAGAGGACAGGTCATTTAGTACTATCAATCGACATAAAGAGGAGAGCAGTGTTTCGGTTCCCACTACAAGGAACGGTGCAGAAAATGCAGGGCAGCGAGTGCAATGCAGAGCATGTACTGCTGAGTGCTAGAAACAATGCAGTTTTCATGGACGTAAAATTTTGATTAAGCCCTGATCAGGGCATCTATGCATGCATTGGCATCACAAGGTGTTAACTACATTTGGCTTCACTGAGTGAGAATATATAGTCTGCCGGCTGTCCCATAATCACAATTTCTTAAACCACTGTTTTACCGAACTGACCTTCGCTTTGCTACCATCTCAATAAATTTTGGCCACACCTTTGCATACGCACATGGGTCGCAAAAACAGTGGGGTGGGGCGGTCAATCCGTACCTGTAGAAATGCCCTGCAGAATTTGTATCTCAAAGTGCATTGCCCAGCAGTCCGGACAGAAGTAGTGACCGCAAGCCAGGCCCCTGAACCGTTCACCGGGAAAGTCTTGCAGGCAGATGGAGCACTGCATCGAGGGGTTGTTCCGGATTGCCTGCGTGCGAGAGTGACAAACGCTCAGTCTAACACACTGCAGAGACCCTAACAGAGACCAAAAACAGCATAGAACACACTAAAGCCTCGACTACATCCTAAGAACTGTATGGCGAAATAAGGAGGCGCAGCCTTTGTTACTACCACAAGTGCCGGTTAATTAACCGCATCAAAACCGGTCGCTGACCTGCATCTCGACGGCTGGCGACCGCAGCGGCTTGATCCTTGCATCCGCCAGGGCCTGCGCAGCATTCTGCTTGTACTTCTGAATTATCTCTTGCGAGTTCCAGTTGTGGGTGTGGAGCAGGACCTTTGCCACAGACGGCATCACCTGCATGTGGAGAGAAGCTGATAACAGGCATACTAGCAAGAGCAAAATTGTTGGACACAACACGAAATGTGTCGTTTTTATGCACCTTCAAACTACAACGCGCCTACGCTGCACGGGCGACGAGGCGCGCTGTAGTAGAGGGCTCCGGAATAATTTTGACCACCTTGGGAATCTTTCATCATCATCGTCATCATCATCGTCCTCCTATCTACACCCACTGCAGGGCAAAGGCCTCTCCCACAGATCTACAATTATCCGGGTCCTGTGCTGTGACCAATTTATCCCCGCAAACATCTTGATCTCATCTGCCCATCTAACTTTCTGCCGCCCCCTGCCACACTTGACGTCTCTAGGGATCAACTCTGTTACCCTTAATGACCACTGGTTACCTTGCCTTCACATTACATGCCCTGCCCATGCCCACTCCTTCTTCTTAATTCTTACTAGTATGTCCTTAACACGCATTTGTTCCCTGATCCACTCCGCTCTCTTCTTGCCCCTTAATGTCACACCTATCATCTTCTGTTCTTCCGTTCTGTTACACGGGGCTCTTTAACGTGCACCAAAATCTCAAACAAACAGGTGTTTTCGCTTTTCGCCTTCATCAGAAAAGCGGCTGCCGCGGCAATCCCATTTAGAGCTACTTTGCAACTAGCTGCTTCGTTACAATGGCTCCTTTTCAATCTCCTGCTGGCTATGCGCCAGTCATCATCGTCATCATGTAGATTTCCCCTGTCATAAAATCTGTCATCCTGTAAGGGCAGCCATGGCCCAGGTCTGCCTTCGTCGTCGTTCTTTCGCTACATTTTGGTGCCTGAAGACCCGGGAAGAACGACCGCTACGCGCGAAGGAGACCACCAACGTCCCCTCCGGCTTGAGGTTCGCAGAACCCCTCTCTTTTGAATGCTGTTTACGCTACTCAGCTCCGCCCTCAGCCGGAGGTCAGCATGGCTGGCCCTGACCGCCTAGTGACGACTGACCGAATGCGTGCGATTGATAAGCTGTGCTGGCAGCAGCGTATCCTTCGTGGCGCTGGTACCCGACTGCTCAAGGCCGCGGCGGATCTTCTGGAAGCCGCCTCGCCGCATTCCGCATGAACTTCAAGCGGCCATTGATCTGGCTCGAGAGCAATGACTGCGGCACTGTACGAGACAGAAAAGAAAATAATCGAGCTTCTGGACCATGATGAAGTTGAGCGAGATTACATTGATGCATTGGCTTACCGAGGAACCATACATCGTGCCATCAACAGCCTGCTCTCGGCCTTAAACTCTCGAAAGGCGCCCGGCAGGAGAGTCACTACCAACAGCACTGCAGGCAAGCCAAATTACCCTCGACCATTGACCATCATGTAACAACGGTGTTCACCCAGCAACCCATCCAGACGACCGCCCTCACTGCGGCCCACGTCTACCAACCTCAGGCAGTCGTCCTGCCGAAGCTGCAGGTTTCGACTTTCAACGTGAGCCACGTGGTGCAACGGGTTTTCGGTGCAGTGTCGAGGCAACGACCACAGCCCCCGAACTGTTCCACATATTGACAACGTGGGAGCCAGCTGCGAGGTAGCCCCGCGTGTCCCAACGAAAGACAAGCGTGAAGAGCACGAGGCTACCTCGGCCACAGAGAAGGATGACTCAGCGGTTTCCTGTCCAAGTAGACGACGCAACACGTGAAATGAAGGACGCGAAAATAAAACATACAAGCCTATGCAACACGGTTTTCGAGTACATGCTCGTTCCACACGCCACAAAGGGCGAGTCCTTACCGGAACTTCTTAAGACCAACAGCGGATCCCTTGATTCGCGATCCGCCGTACAGGGTAGAGACACATACACGCTGGGGCCGCCATTTTGGATCGCTCGCTCGCCGCCGAAGCAAGTCATTGTATCAAAATAGCGCTAAAAGTATCGCCGCAACGCGGTTAACTGGCGAAGTTTGAATCAACTGGTTTGTTTCATGTTGCTGGGTCGCGTCTGAAATGAAACGAACAACGCGCCGAGCACGTTGACCCAATCGCAGAGGCACGGGACCGTTCAAAGGGTGTCTCCACCCTGTACGGCAGAGTTGGTATCGAGGTATTCGCGCGTTTGTTTACGTTGCTGAACCTAGATGGCGCCACCATACCGTGGCGTGTCGTTTTCTGCCTTTTTTTTCGTTCTGGGAGAAAATCGTTTCGTGAAACATACTGCTCGCTCGACAAATATGTTCACGTAAGACACCGTCGCGTCAATCAATCGGCCAGTGTCGTCTGAGACAACCCCGAAGCCCCGCAGTCCTGTACAGCTAAACAAGAATAGTGCGCGCAGTACCAACAGCAGTACGCAGCGGTACTTCTATGTTTACATGTGCTTTCGTAACTTACACTTACCACCATTCTTACGGCTTTAAAAAGAATGTGCCCTAAATTTAAGGCAAATAGCTCGGTCGGCAGGCTTATACACTGCCTAATTTTCGTTTGCTTTTGCCGCCCTCCGCCAATCGCAGAGCTGTCTCGTGTGACATCATAGGTTCTGTTGCGGGAAATGAGCTAGTGGGTCGCATGGCCATTCCCTTTTTTCCAAATTATGTGGCTTATTTGAGCGAAGTTTACGTTAAAAGTGGTGTCAGTATGATTCTAACGAGGCAATCTTTTGAATGAACCAAACTTGTGTTTTCTCTTCATGGCTCCTTTAAGACCCGACAAGCTCAAAGCAATGAAGTAGTTGAGGAGGTTGCTGTCATGAATGAATCCCAGTCACTCTGTCGAACTGAAACTGGTAAAGCAGAAGAAACCTTGCTGTTCACTTCTGCTCAGTGCCAAGAAACAGCGAGATGTGCTCAAGAAGCAGCACAGCCGTATTGTGAGCTGACACCTATCAAGAAAATGCGCTCGCTAGGAACGGGAGTTACGGAAGAGAGAACTGAAAGAGAGGACAAAACTGATCTAACACCGTTCGACGTCAAGTCATTCCAGGTTGCCCACCATCATCTTCAGGGCAATTGCAGCCAGACTGAAGGGCATGAAGTCTTCCGGGAAGCAGATCGGAGAGTTCGGTTGTCGTGCGCTTTACGGTGTCGGCGCTGGGTTGTCCTGAAATCGGCAAGATGGTGCAAGCATCGCTGGAGACGAAAAGGGACAGCGTTTGCTGACAGCTTTACAAGGATTTACCTCCTGGAACAAAACGAAACGTTACGGTTGTGGACCTATTCTTTTTCCTCTAGGAACTATCTCGCGGGCTGGGGAAAATGTTAGATCCCCAGTCAAGTACCCGCAGCGCCGTAGTACAAAAGTTGCAGTGTTGCAAAGCTCCAAGAACACTCCAAAGAACTGTATACACACGTTTAAGCTGCACCGCGGCGCAGGGGTTTGATACACGTCAAAGCGAGACATCAGTGCATAGCGATAAGAGCCCGCCTGACGCTCAAGCTTCCAGATTAACTGCGAGACTTTCTGCGCGTTCATCACCCGCAAAGACACGTACTTGAGGACCATGTTGGAACTGGCCGATACGTGGTCACGGTGCAAGGTGTAGAAGCTGTCGACAAGCCAACAAGTACGGTGTGCGGTGCAGCGCTTGTACAGCGGCAGACACGAATGTTGCGCGCACAGGTGGATGTTAAATCTACCGCTGGCTATACGCCAGTCATCATCGTCATCATGTAGATTTCCCCTGACATAAAATCTGTCATCCCCGCTAAGGGAAGCCATGGCCCAGGTCTGCCTTGCGTCTTTCTTCCACTATAGCCCTTACCAATGTCATCTGTGATTGCAGTTTCCAATCAAAACATAATAAAAACACAGCAGCAACGAATACATACACCACTGTACAAGTTGACGCATATAGCAAGAAAACTTTGTTCAAAACACGCTGTGGTCTCTAATTTCTGCTGCTTCCAGCCAGGTGAATGTGAAGTACCGCTTTTGGTTCACATGCCTCTACACATGCGCTCCGCTTTCGCATGTGTGATTGAACCCTATGATGAAACACAAGCAACCTAGCGCGAGTTGCTTGAGGTGCCACACTTCTCCTGTGCACAAAAATGCAGTTAAAGGCCTTCATATCTTCATACAAGACTGCTTGTACTGCCTCTGAAGAAATTACTTCCCAGCAATGAAATTTGCATATAGCAGTGAAGCTGACTTCAAGAGAGCTCGATATACTGCGCTCCACACGGATATACGGGGTATTTATTAAAAGGATCTCGGCCCACCATACTCTGACAACAGACTTCTTATATTGCACCTAAATGTTTCTCCCCTGCACAGCATTTATGTAGCAGGGGTGAAGCTGACTTTAAAGGGGATCCAGGGTCTAACAGAGCGGTGACGACATTTATTCGGGGCTATCCCCACTAAGAATGCTTCCGCAATATTTCTTTGTTTTTCATGCAGTTGCACCAACAGCGTAGAGCGCAACATTGGGTACAGAGCTGTTTGGACGTACGCTGAGGCTGGCACAGATGACCTCGACGGATTCGTTGAGTAGCCGGTCGACGTCCTCGATGGTGAGGCACTCAAACTCAAAGTACTCGGGGTCCTGCTTCTTCTGGTCCTGCTGGTCAATCTCCCCGTCCTCCGGGCAGTTGTAGTAGTCCTCATAGCCAAT
This sequence comes from Haemaphysalis longicornis, assembly GCA_013339765.2. Classification (NCBI taxonomy): domain Eukaryota; kingdom Metazoa; phylum Arthropoda; class Arachnida; order Ixodida; family Ixodidae; genus Haemaphysalis; species Haemaphysalis longicornis. The sequence goes on from CM023457.1 coordinate 22,565,355, forward strand.
GTCCGAGTCGGAGCTCACCTCGGCGTCGGACCCGACGTCCGACATCTGGAAACACAGACATGCACGCAAAAATTGCATCATCTTCATCATCATCGCACACACATAATTTTTGAAGCAATGTTTGATAGACTTCCAGCACTACTATCCCGGGTCATCCGGATCTATTCTTGTCTTATCCCTTTCTTATCCTGTCCTTCCACTAGGTCTTCTGTTGCACATGCTTCTCTCTCTGTCATCCAATAGCCATTCTGTTAATCAGGTGGCCCACATAATTTCAGGAGTCTGCATATCTGGTGGGTGTCAAATTTTTTCTTCTGAGAAACTTGCTCCACCTCACGGGTTTCCCCTAAACAGACTGATAAACAATCGTTATTGCTTCAAACCGGACTGTCATTTGTCTGCAAGCCCCATGCATTTCGGAACCGTGCATTTCAAACCATTAGCTTTTTTAAAACAGCGGTGTTGAAGCCTGCACATAACTAGTGCACTTTTGCCACAGAGGAGACAGAAGAAAAAAAATACCTATGTCGCTTGCAAGATGCCTAGCTAAAACAGGTAGAGAAGCCTTAACAATTGCTTAGATCTGTGCTTTGGTTTGCTTTCTACCGTTTTACTTAACTGAACTCATAATTATAAACATCAGATGTACTGGTCTCTACAGCCGGACGCGGAATTGTGCGTTAAAGGGGCCACGAAGACGAAATGCAAGTTTGGTTCATTTGAAAAATTGCTTTGCTAGAATAATACTGACACCACCTTTAGCACTAACTCCACTAAAATAAGCTTAAGAGAAGAGGCATGCAACACCATAGCTTTTTTTTCGCACCGAACTGATGACATATTATGGGCAGCTTGTTGCAATTGGCTGAGGCCGACAAAATCCAATGCAAATTGATAAACACGGATTGTAAGCTTGCAGAACTAGATACTCGTGTTTAAATTCAGTGGCAATTCTTTTTATAGCAGTACAAATAGGGGGTAAACAATGGAAGTACGAATGAACACGTAAACACAGAAGCACCAATGCATAAAGTGCGCACTATGCCAACTGAAACTGCATAACAATCGTGCACGTTGGAGTGGTCTGCTTATGCCAGTTGACACGACGCCGGCCAACTGGCATAAGTGACATCGTCACTTAAGGCCCGTTTCACACTTGCGACGAAAGTGAAAGCGATTGCCACCCTTGCTGTTCATACTTGCACGTGACATCGAGCGCCGGTGATGACGATTTTTTGCTTTTCTTGTTATTGTATCGCGCTCGGAGCGAGACTTCATGGGAATATCGCCGCTCGTGGAGACACAGCATCCGGGAGCTTTGGCAGGATATGACGTCAGGAAGTCTCGCCTCCTGTTTCCGCTTCAAAAGCAACGGCGGCGAAAAAAATTGGTCGAGACCGACGCCAGGCAACAAAAGCGACAGATTTCGTCGCTTTCGTGGCAAGTGTGAACGGGCCTTTATGTGACCCTGTTTGTTAAAGCACACCCAATCTTTCCGGAATGATTACTATCAACCGTGACAAAAGTAAGCCAGGTACAAATCAAGTCAAAACCAGAGCAATCGGACAGCAGTTTTTGAAGCAGTATTGTCGCACCACCTATGAAGGCAAACGGTAAACAAGGCAATAAACAACTGTTTAGCCGTTCGCTGCAGCCGTAATCAACACACTAAAACTTTCAAGTTAGGTACGTTCCTTGAACCCTCGCTTACATCACGAAAACATTTGATGTAGTAGGGAGAATCAAAATTTCGGCTTAAAGTGTCTAATTTCTCAGTAAATGAAGCATCGTTTGCTGCTAGACAAGCACTCTGGAACTATAAAACACCAAATCTTTCGAATAAAACAAACTTGCATTTTGTCTTCATGGGCCCTTTAATGGTCAAAAAACAGTTCTGGTACCAACCTAACAGTTTTTCACACAATCAAACTACGAACTTGTTTAATTAAAGAAGCTATGTACAGATCCCGTACAACTACAAGGCTGTGAAGTTAACAAAAATGTGCACCCTTTATGCAGTACACCTTCATTATTACCAAAGTTGTAGCGACAAAAAAATTCGTTGTAAGAGGTATTTTGATATGAGGAGTGGCGACCTAATCGCACATGCGCCGGTTGCGGACCGCGGATGATTTTCAATAAAGCGATTTCATTACGATGCTAGAATGTAACACTTTTTTTTCTCTCCGCATACACACGCCTACAAGTGAAATCCCTTTACCAGGCGTGATTACTTGTAGCGAATTCGAGAGCACACGATAGTCGCTTCCTAGACGCGCGCATCGGACGATTTCTAAATGATGGCACGGAGCTCAAAACCGAGTTCGGGACGGTATCAGAATAAAAATAACCCGAAGCACGAATAAACTTGAACGCTTGCCAAGGAGGGTTCGTGCCACTTCGACGAAAGAGCAGAGTAATCAAATTGCGCAAGTCTACAGGGCATTTTTCGGATACTACGAAGTTGACGAACACAAACGATACATTGAAAAAATCGAGGGCTTAAACAGCACGGCGCTCACAACGGGACACCGGTTTCTCTACCGCGATTTTAGGGGCGATTTAGCAGCTTTCTTTTTCTAGCCGCTCATCGTTGTCGATGAACAATCGCAACACGCCCTTAAATATACGCGATCTACATATCAACAACTTGTGGCGCAGCGGCAGCGGCGTGCTCGTATATAAATAGCGAGAGTATAAACAACCCCTTGTCTGATAAGTTACGGTACCAAGAGATTGAGCAAGCTACAACAAAACATCTGTCACTGTGTGCACTTCGATCGCGGTGAGTCAGTGGCCCTTCAAGAAGTCCCGTACCTTTTTCGTCGCTTTACCGGGGTTCCTTTTTGCCATTATAAAGCGTTCGTGCCAGGCTAGTCCAAACGGTTGCGACACTAGCAGTGAACATGCAATGTAACCGAGCCTGTTACGGTGCATCGGTACGCTGCTGTGCGTGCGGCCGAAGCACGTGCGGGGTTAGAGCTCGAGCAGACGAAGACGCAGAAGAAACGGAAGTGCTCACCCTGTTAGGTAAAGTTTCTGTCCAGTGTTTATATCAAAAAAGTCTCGTGCGATGACAGAAGCGACATCCTCCCGCAGTTAGGCTTGCACTTCGCTAACAACCAACAATTGAACAACAACAAACTAGAGCACTGGAGTCAGCCAGCGCCCCTTGACGCGCCGGCATGATGAGCAGGTTTTTTCTTGAGATAAGAGGCGGAAATTGGAAGAGGCATGATTATTGAACGTTAAAATTACAGCCACTAAGAAAGATTACGAACTTTTTCCTACATTTAAGTTCGATTTTGATGCGGTTTAAAAAGTATACAAGGTATACAAGCTGTCGCGGACGCGACGCTCTATTAAACGTCGTTAACCGAATCGCGAATGCAGCAGCTCGCAGTTGGTTTCTTTTTTGGTTTCCCAATGGAGGCTAGCCGCAGAGCAGTCGGCGAAATGCCGTCAAAACTGCCGTTGAAACCCCGTTGCCGACTCTCCTCTCTTGTATATATGTAATTTAGTTATCATAGTCTGCACACACAATGGAACACAAGCCGGTGAGAGCTTCAAAATATCAGAATCGCTGTAGCCTTGGTGACAGGAAAGGGTTTGACGTCCTTTTAATGACATTTGTTTTGATACGAGTCTATTACCACGTCTAACCAACTATTTAGCGAGATCCCGTGCCGGGGGAGGATGAAACGTTACGTTAGGTTTTAAGCGATTGTAGCTTTTACCGGCGATAAAATTGCCTGCCCCGAAACAGTACCTTTTCGTACTAACTTACGTAGTATAATAAAGCTCTGATAAGATATACTTGGGCATGTTTGTGGTACTCGGTAAAAAGTGATCCGGAAACCCCTCTCTCAACTTTTTGTAACCGCTAAGCATCGCTTCGTCGCATAGCAGAAAGATCGAGCTAGAACTATGATTGCTTGCATGAAAATGAACGTCTCCTCTCTTTGTCAAATTCATTTTGCAGTTCCTCTGGAGTAACGATCGCCAGAAGATACTCATCGATTTTTTCAAGGAGAACGAATTTCTCTACAATCCGATTCATCCAGACTACAAAAAAAGGAGGCTTCGGGACAAGAAAATCCTCGAACTGTGCGGTACGCTCGGGTGTTCGAGTGAGTATATATGCTGCAAAGAAAGAAGCATGCCTTGCGAAACACGAAGCTCTTGGATTCCAGTTTCAGTTGCTGCATTACGTAGGTTTCTGTTCATGTTAACCGAGAGGCCACACGGTTGCGCGAAAAAAAAAAATATTTTATGTTTCCTACTTTTCCTTTCTTGCGTGCAGCGTTTTCTCAGCTTCTTCCTGTATGATAAAGGCATGAAAATAGGGTTTAAAAGTTTGTTTGTTAAACAGCTCACGTGGGCTTAAAATGACTGTTGTGCAGTCTACAGGAAGAACAAGTTGAGGCGGCTTTGACAAAGAAAAAGTATTGGTTGTACTTTTTGGTGCTCCCAAAGTACTGTAAATTTCTGATACGAACTTAAATGCACTGGAAAAACCTTTCTGTACTACTAAAAATTCTATTGAGCAGATACATTTTGCATTGTGTCTGATGCAGAAGGCAGACGTATTGAACCATGAAAACAGCGCAAAAAAAAAAGAGGACTAACAGTCAAGAGGATACACAGACGAGTTCTGTCTGCGTATTTAGCTTATAGTGGGACTGTTATAGTCTTTGTTTTTTGTGCTGTTTTTCATTAGGAATGAACCAACTGACCCCACTTCACACATTTCGTTGTGGGTTCTGATACAGAACACTGGACTTCGGGGTTGATGGGTTAACTGGGTTATGATAAAGTAGGAAGGGAAAGCGTAGACAAGCGACTACATGGCTGCAGGCACAGAAGAGAAAGTGGAAGTGGCGGACAGGGCGTCGGGTGTAACTCTCGTCGATGCCTGTCGTCTGCTCAATGTTCACCGCGCTCCGCCGGGGGGCCCTCGTGTTGGGGGCTGTTTCCCAGCCGGTGGCACTTTCATACACCGCGGGCACTGGGCTGGGTCCCGCCGTCTACGCTCTTGGCTTGACTGCGTGGCGCCATATGTTAGTTCCTCACGTAATGCACGTTGACCTGTTGGTTCATCTAAGCTGTGATTTTACCTTAAAAGGGCCACTGAAAGCAACTAGCAAGTTTGGCTCAGATCAAAGTTCAACTGCCCCGCTTCCCTCTTAGCATTTATTCGACTGCAAAAGATGGCATAATTGTGGGAAATTACCAATTGAAAAATGCGTTTCTCTCTCTCATTTCCCTCGCACTATTTCATGACGTTTCACCTGACAGAAACAGCGACTGGGAGCGAGCGAGTCAGTGGTGGGGTCTAGCACGAAAACTAAAACCTACCAAGTGAAGCATCACCGCCGCTGGAGCCACTGGTCTCGCTCTCAGCGCGACCAGTGGCTACGCCAAACCTGCAATAACCATCCCAACCGCCACCGGCGCTGCGGCTTGGCAGCTCACAAATGTCTGCACAGCTAGAATTATACCAGTACATTTATAATTGCTTATGACTTATGAAAGTTAACGTGTGAAGAAAGATTTTACGTGTTTCTTTGAGAGCTTGCATGTGCCTTCATCGGCTAGAATTGTATGAGTACATTTATAATTGCTTATGACTTATGAAAGGTAACGTTAAAGAAAGTTTTTACGGGTTTCTTTGAGAGCTTGCGCATGCATTTCTCGTTCTGTTGTCCATCACGTGACTCTTGGCACTTCCAGTCAGCTTCTGTTTATGTCATCTCTGCTGGGGGGCTGATAGTCATTTATTTATTTATTATGAGATTGTTTTAAACGTACTCCCCAGTGACTAGGATATTCATTTTCTTGGGATGAAATCTATCTATTTAGACCAACTTCGGTTTTGTCTTTAGTGTCCCCTTAACTGAGTTTGTGTATATACAAGCATAGTGTATGTACAAGTGTTTTTGCACTCCCAGACAGTGCACCCTGCAGCTTTTCGGGGAGGAAGTCTGCATGACGTTGGTTTTGCAGTACAGCCCTCCCAAACCCTTTTCTTCCCCTTTTCCTCCAGACCTTCTACATCGGTTATGCGGGCCCAAGTGCTCACCTTTAAAGGGACCCTGCAACACTCTTTGTGCAGTGCAAGTAAACCTGCGCGACGTTTAGATTACACTGCCAGGAATACCTGAGCCAAATATTGCACGTGCACGTGAAGCGGTGAGCGCGCAAATCGCTTTGAAAGACGCAAGAAAACCAACCGCGCTCTCTTCAAATTTCCTCATTATGCACCCCTGCCATGGCCTAAACGACATCATTGCGGCCATGGCTCTCATATTGGCTGTCGCTGTCAGCTTCGCGGCTTATTTCTCGCATTTCTTGTGACGATCCTCTGTCGTCGACGCTGTTTACGAACCTCTTCTATGCCTGAACCTGCATGCACAGTTTTGGTGTTTCTTTTGTGTTTTGAGTGTGCGCGAAGTTTGAGTGACGAACCAATACTCCCCTTACAACGAGACCACTCGAAAACAAACGTTTGTTGCTTCGAAAAACTCCCTACCAGCCTGAGCTTGCGAGCTGGCAACCACGCCTGCTTTTTTGTAACACCAGACCGGAGAAAAAGAGAGAACTTCCTGGTATGTGCTATATCGAAGGCTGCCGAAGCAAAAGCCACAAGCCGCCCCCACTCCTGGAGAGAGTATGCAGCTTTCGTCGCGTTGTCTACGGTCGAGTTGAGAGGGAACGATTATGCGCGATTTCTCATCGCGCGTAGTTTTGGTGACAGTGAACAGTTTCTCATAATGCTTGCGGGAGGAGATTGCTGGGACAATACACTTTACCCCAAAATACATTCCGAGTAGTCGATGGTAAGTGCTGCAGGGCCCCTTTAAATGACAGCTGTGGTGTCCACTTGTATTAGTAAACCATTGCTTTCACCTGCCTCTCCCACTCGATCCTTTACTTCCCACCGCATCCCTTTCTGCCTCTCCTGCACCCTCGTCTCCTTGCTCATTGATGAGACTAATCTACATGAGATGCATTACCACCTCCATGCAACATATCTTTTCTTCCTCTCCTGATAACCGCTTATCATTCGATTACAAGCAAATTACAGTTCTAAACCGGCATAGCTCTTCCTCCAAGTGCAGTTGCACTCAGAAGTAACTCACTCGAAGACATTCGTTTCACCCTTGCACTCCTCCTGTTTTCTTGCACATGTCTCAAGGCCTATTTACACTTGCGACGAAGCGATGCAATTTCTGTCATGGCGACAAAATTTGGTCCAGACCAAATGACAGAATCAATCGCTGGGTGACAACACGACAGTAATTCCATTGCTTTCGTTCGCTTATGTCGCAAGTGTGAACGCACCCTCAAGTGTTAGTGTTATACTGGATCTATTGTCACGATTAAAAGTTTGTGAATTATGAGAGCCGCAATGTGCGAGACTTTCTTCTCTACATTATAACCCAGGGGCCAATGTGCGTGTATTGAAAATAGTATGAAAAGTTGAGGTATCTTGCACAAAACAGTTTCCAGGCCATCATGGGGAAGAGGAATGCCGTAGAAGTGGCACCGTCGTTTCCCATAAACTTTTTCTTATGTCTGTGCTCATGAATTCTAACCTGTATAATGTCTTTGAGGTCAGTGGAAAGTCCAAGCTTCTTCATACTTTAATATCAGACTGCTTTTATTGCTTCTGAAAAAGTGTCTTCTCAGCAATGCGTTTTTACATACTAGAGAGGGCTAAATTTAGAGGGGCTATGTGTATAGTACCCAATAGGCATACAGGTGGTCTTACGGAGGTATTTAATAAAAGGCCCGAGGGCCTTCCTACCTTGGTATCAGTCTTCCCAGCGATGCATGTGCCTGCAGTAGCGAAGCCAACTTTAAAGGGGCTCGATGTATAGCCGGACGGCTTGTGCATTTATCTGAAAATTAGAGTTTCTGGGAAATTTTTTAATGTCACAGGTTAACAACAAGCTCCACAACTTGTGGTTCCCCAACTTTTTTGCTCGAGAGTAAAACACGTTTCACAACTTTTGCTCATGACTGCACTCGTGAATTAGAGAAAGATTGCGGCCTTCTCTCCCCACATTTTGTGTAACCTTATCCTTCCTCGCCTCACTTTCCAGAAAACATGACAGTGCTGGAATATAGGAAAGCAAGTTCCACAACTTTTTTTCATGACGGCACTTGTGAAAGACCCACCGCAAGGTGGCTCATTGGGTAAGGTGTTGTGCTGGTGAGCCAAAAAACTCACGTTTGATCCCAGCCGTAGTGGCCACTTTTCTGATTGAAGCGAAAAGCAGGATGCCCATGTGTCAATAGTGCCGCACTCGTTAAAGATCCCCAGGCGGTCCAAATTAATCTGGAGCCCTGTGAAAGCCAACTTGCAGAAGGTCTTCTTCAGTATCAATGTAAAAAGAGTGCAACCTTCTTCTCCCACACTCTTCTCACCCTCTCCCTTATCTCGGCACTTTCTCTGTCTAACGGAACAGTGCTGGAGTGCAAGAACAAGTTCCACAACCTGCGGACGTACTTCTTCCGCGAGTACAACAAGGTGCTCAAGCACAACGGTACATCCTGCAACGGTAGCGGGAGCGGAGAGGAGACGTACACGTCCAAGTGGGACTTCTACGAGGACATGAAGTTCCTCAACGTCTGCTACCTGCCTCGCACCCTCGAGATGGCCGCCGGCGGGGAGAACAACCATGAGAGCACGGCGGAGACGCCCAGCACAGACTGCAATTGGGAAGCCAACAGCATCCTGGAGCCAGACTGCCTCATTGTGAGCGTCACCTTATTCCATTAGCTCTAGTCACCAGATCGCTAGGGATATGGTAATTAGGGAGCATATCCCTAGGATGGAGCGTTTCCCTATCCATATGCTCCCATATCCCTAGTTAGGGACATGGAGCACATCTTGGTTTCGCTGAACACGCCATGCTTAGGGAGCATATCCCTAGGGTGGAGAGTTTCCCTATCCCCATGTGTCCAATATCCCTAGTTAGGGACAGGGAGCACATCTTGGTTTCGCTGAACACCGTGCTTAGGGAGCATATCTCTAGGGTGGAGTGTTTCCCTATCCCTATGTATCCCATAACCCTAGTTAGGGACAGGGAGCATATCTTTATTTTGCTGAACACGTCGTCGTCAACGCTTTCTCGCTTTCTGTGACATCCTCAATCACGTGCTAAGCAAAGCAGTTTCAGTGGCATGAATTCACTCTATTGTCTTGTTTTGCTGGCCATTCAAAGCACGTATTGTTAGAAACGTGCACGTACGTTCTAATGCTGGTATTAGTAACATTTTACAGTTGTAGCTGCTTTAGCCACTTGCGTTCACACTTGACGTTTAGGCATATTTGGAAATGAAGGAAGGGAAAAGAAGTGTTTTGCCAGAACGTGGTCACTGTCTCAAGAATGCTAGCATGCTAAAGGATGTTGTGTAATAAGCGTCGTCATGTTTTATTGTTACAGCTAGTGTTGAAACTTCAACCCTCTCTGGCAGACAGTTTTGCCTCCAGTAAAGCAGTTTAGGTCCGATTAGAACTAATGTTTTTGAGCCTTCAAAGTGAACCATTTTGTGTAGAAAAGTTTAGCAGGGGATTTCTTTGCTTGGTAAATCTGAAAAGCACCATTACCGTGGCCGCGTTGGCATGCGCTTTGCGCCCGCATCTCGCAGAAGAAAAAAAAACACCAGCGTGTATTGTCTGCCATGTCTCAGTCCGTTACTGATTCTGCCACGCAGTTGCATGCATACGTAGGCTCCGAAGTTTTTACCATTCTACCTAGTCATGCGACAATGTCAACCGTGTCTGGTAATAAGTAGATCGTATGGTGCTGCACGTAACAGTACTTGGCGTCAAGGTAAAAACTTCACGTTCGGTGGGGCATAGTTTGGAACATCAAACAGCTCTCTGTAGTCATGTGCTGTGCTTTTTCGGGCACCAGCACGGACAAGTACTGCCATCTTGTGGAGCCTGACGTAACTACTGTGGCATCGCCTTAGCAATGCAGACGCTTAGGCAAACGCATGGTGGCGCACGCGTATGGTTGCTTGCATGCGTGCCCCAGTGAATACAACCTGTCGGTTAGAAGTATCAAAGTTAGGATTGATGCGTCCAGTGCAATGAACTAACGGGTCATTGGAACAAGTGTCTTCACGTGGAATGGCATTTGGAACTTAACAAAGAAACGGAACGCCTTCCAGGATGAGTCGGCGGAGGTGATGGAGGCAGAGCAGGACAGCTCGAGCGTCTCGGAGCACCGGGTCCAGACACCACCGCACAAGCGGAGAAAACAGCAGGACCCCCACCTCCAGGCCTCACCAACAGCGGCAGTGACCCGCAGCACGCTCGATGAGGAGCACTACTTCGGCATGTATGTGGCCGCTGCGCTGCGCACGTTTGATGCCGTCGGCCGCGACACTGCCAAAGTGAAGATCATGGACCTCATCATGCATTTAAGGCACAACGTTGACCCCAACCACAGGAAGTGAGGTGAGGCGTAGGGCGGAGTATCGCCCGCATGCAAAGTAACGGCGGCAATAATCACTCTCCTACGCGAGTGTTCGGTCGGTTGTGTAACTATTTTGAATGGGTGCCTGGCCTGCCAGCAGTCCTTTGTGTGTAGGGCAGCGCCGGGTCTGGGCTTACCCGTCGGGATGTCATGTGCAGGCCAAGGTGTGTTCGCTGCTGTGTTTGAAACTGGCGATCTCAATCCCCGGTCGTCATCTCCGACATCGTAAAATGTTTGTGCGTATCGTAGCGGGATATCGGTTCGCTCCCTTTAGAGCCAAAATGTTGTCCAGATGCTCAGACTACGATGCTTCAGCTGCAATACGATTGTGGGTGGCAACATTATTAGATGTACAAGTTCTCAAGGCAACAGTAGGGCTACCTGTGTCAGAAAGGTGACGATTCGAAGTGCAATGAACTGGGTGCAATTCGAACGTGTCTTTACGTCAACCTACCACGTTTTTATTTTTTTACCTGAATGAGCACGTGTGCAATGAAGATGGCTATTCAGAGCTGCAAATTCGTAAAGGTTTGCAAGGAATTTTTTTACGAGCGAGAAGTTAAGAGCACTGAGAAAATGGACAACGTTAAAAGAAGGAACGAAACATTCTTGGCGCTAAACGTTGACGTGTGTGCCATTATGTAACACTTTTGGACTTGGAAGATGTTTGAGAAAAATTGTATGTCGGAGTTATCACATGTGCTCTGCTTACTGTAGGACTTCCAATTTACATAGTTGGCCTGGTGTTCATTCTGCCTCGGTTTTATAGGGGTAATAGCCACCATAGTGTTCTTTTTATAGCACAGTCTTTGGGCGGCAGTGATAATGGATGATAATTGATGACAATGATAAGCTGTATACTTTTGCAGAAAGGTGTAGAAGTGGTTGTTTAACTTATTTTCAAGTTTGGGGTGAGGGTCAAATTCTACTCACTGAGGCGAACAGTTCGGACAGTTTACTCATGTCGCCCCGTGGGGAACAATTGTGACCACTTGCTTCAGAAAAATGTCTCAGTGCAGCTGTGTCAGTTTGAGGTTGTGATGTGAGATAACGTGTTTCGAGATGATTGATTTACATGTTGTCAAAAAACTATATATCCGTTTCGCATTTAGCATTCAATGCTGTCAAGGCTTTTTTTTTTCAAATTTTGTTTACACTTTGTGTGTATAAATTAGTACAAGGAATTGTACTTTTCAAGTGACAAGGTGATCGGTTCAGTTGGGTTCCAGGTTTAATGTGGACGCTGTAGTGGACCCAGTGGGTCGAAATTGCAGCTAATTGAAAGATGGCGTACAAAATGGCTGACAACGCAAATAATGTAAATGTGAGGCAATTGAGTTGAAGAGAAAATTGGGTAAAGTTGGCTCTGCATGGGAATTTCACCTAGGGTCTCTGGATTGCGAAAGTGAGCACGCATCCCATATTCTAGAACAGTTTCAGTAACTCTAGCTGAATTGGCTGAAGGTGGACCTAGGGAATTTCTTGTGACCGTCTACTTAGAAACGCACATTAGAGACATGTATTGAGGCCTGCAGTGAGTAATTTGGGCACGCTAATTACAGAAGTAGCAATTAGGTCAGCTGCAAAGTATATTCTCATTAAATGTCCTCTTTGTTTGGTGAAGCAGGTGGCCATCATGTGGTATCCGCTGAACCTTGCGATAGTACGGCGTTTTCCCAACAGGTGGCGTGCAAGCAGTTCAAATGCGGTTATGTGCCGGCCTTAACAATGCTTCACGGAACTCAACCGGGGTCCGCAGCTTGGTGTACAATGAGGCTGACATTGCTTGGCACGTCTTAAGGCTTAACATTATGGTTGCATAACCTTAATTTGAGATGTAGGGCTAAAAAATGGCGACTAGACAAAGGTCTCAGTCGTAGTAATGGAGGGGAGAAAAATGCACAAAGGGAAAAGGATTGTGACTTTAATGAGAGGCCATGTCTGGCAATGAACACAAATGCTTTCACAGTTATCCATCGTAAGGAATGCTTGGTTGTCTTCGTAATTTTTTGGTGTGCCGTCCTGAAAGTTTTGATTTTGTTAGTTTGAAGGCAGTTCGAACATCAGTGATTGAGGGTAACTTTATCTGATAAATGCTGTTTTTGTTAGCTGTTGGTTTACAGTCCTTGGATACTGTGGCTTAGACAGCCAGGCCCTCTTGTCTTGCTTACCTTTGCTCTTGGGGATTGTGTAAGAAATTTCAAATTAAGCATGCGGGATTAATTGCGAGCAAACCAAGACAGTCAAACAAAGAACAAAGCGATTATTTTTAGGGCGAATGAATAGGTGTTTTGTTGTCAGTTTGGTTCATGTAGCGCAAACATGACCTGCTATGACACAAGTCCGACACGTTAGCCTCTAAATGAATATGTGTCTGTGACTTTGCTCCGAGATTCACAAAATCCAGTGAAGTGGCTCAAAGGAATGGCGATGTTTTGGCATCCCAAATTAAAATAGGGGAAAATTTTGGTACACTACTTGTTTAATCAAGAGTAGGAATCAAAGAAGAAATATAGTTTGGAATGGAATTTGAAGTTTTGTGCGTTTCAAAGTGTCCACTTCGAGTGAGCTCTGATTAGCTGAAAAAAAAGGGCACGAACGTGACTCAAAATGAGCATTGCAGAGGGTGGGTTTGCGTACATCAGAAATCTCGAAACAGGAACTTTGCCGCAACTTGAAATGAACTCGAAATAGACACAACTCAGACTTTTGCCAATCTTACGCATGCCAGCAGCACGCACAATGGGCAGGCATAGCTGTTGTGTAATACATTATAAAATCATAATATTGCATGTAAAAATCCGAATAGACCTGCCCAATTTTGAAAAATTGCAAAAAGCATGACTAAACAGCAGTGAGGAAAGAAAGAAGCCCTGCGGACTGCCGCTTGCAGTCGTGTGGAAACTTCGCTGTGTCAGAGGGTAATCCAAAGAGTTAGACCGCAACCGATATACAGGGGGGTGTGGCTTTGATTGTGTAGTGCATTAAGTGTACAAAGTATATGTTCGTATCGTGTCCCAAGTCCCGTGCTAGTTGCGTAAGACTTCCGAGGTTCCTCCTAGTGGGCGAGACGTGATTACCGACTCCTCTTCCAGTCGTCCCTGTGACGTTTACTCACGTGACACGTGGCACGCCTATGCTGCTCAGGTCAGGGTGTCTTAGAGTACTCTGTAGGATCGCACCGTTGTACGTACGCACCTTAAAGGAGCCATGAAGACAAAATACAAGTTTATTTTATTCGAAAGGTTTCGTGTTTTATAGTGCCCCCAGCGCTTGTCCGGGTGCAAACGATGCTTTATTCACAAAGAAATAATTCAATTTAAGTTAAAATTTTGATTTTCCAGCTAAATTTTCACACTGGTCTGCAATGATATCACAGGAACCGACCGCTCTGCAGCCAATTGCGGAGCCTCGTTTACTGTTAGTCAACTTAGATGGCGCCACCATACCGTGGAAAGCCGTTTTCTGCCTTTGGTTTGTTTTTGACCGTATTTAAACTGGCTTTTTTTGTTCAGGGAGAAAATACTCGTTTCGTGAAACAGTGCTCGCTCGACAAATATGGTCACGTAAGACACCGTTGCTTGCGTCAATCGGGCAGTGTCGTCTGAGACAACCCCAAAGCCCCGCAGTCCTGTGCAGCTCTGTGCAGCAGTACGCATCGGTACTTCTATGTTTACGTGTGATTTTGTAACTTCCACGGTTTGTCCCATGATTCTTACTGCTTTAAAAAGAATGTGCCCTAAATTTAAGTGCAAATAGCTCGTTCGGCAAGCTTATAAGCTCAGCCTAATTTGCGTTTGCTTTTGCCGGCATCCGCCAATTGCAGGGCAGACTGGTATGACATCATAGGTTCTGTTGCGGGAAATGAGCTAGTGGGTCGCACGGCCATTCCCTTTTTTCCTAATTATATAGCTTATTTGAGCAAATTTTACGTCAAAAGTGGTGTCAGTATGATTCTAACGAGGCAATCTTTTGAATGAACCAAACTTGTGTTTTGTCTTCATGGCACCTTTAAAATCTGGCTGTGGCGCCTTCTCTCGTCCAAAAAGTTGTCACTTCCAAAAACACCTGCGAGAATGTTGCTAGGTTTACTCACTTTTCAAGAATTCGCGGTGGATATACCGTAATGTAGATATACTGTTTTCAGTATGGGAACGAATAAACCTCCTGTAATTTTTTTAAGTGGCTGTACAGTGCAAGCAGATACGAAGGATGATGATCTGTTTTTGACATGAGCTTTGTTGTTGATGCATTCTGATCAATGCTTTGAGTTTTCGTCTACATTCCACTTGTTATTTCAAGGAACGCCGTTTGTCATAGGCATTTTCTACCAAGGAATATGTAAACATGTGACCATGCTTTGTTACTCCTATACACTCGTTTACCTTTTGTGCATGGTGGTAAGCCAAAGCTTTTTTGTTCTTCGAACATTGTGGATGCGAATATATTGTTGCATAATTGTGTTTTAGCATTGGAGCTTTTGACTGCTTTCAGCTATGCTTTACAATGTTCTGATTATTGTTTCTAGAAAATTTTTTTTTTACTTGACTTATTGCGATGAGTTTTTGAAAGTGTTCCTTCTGTTGTCAGTGTGTTCTCAGGCAAGGGACCCTTTGTGCTGCAGTGATGAAAAAACTGTACTGACTTTTTCTCGTGTATATGAACCCTGCGTGTTACTTATTGTGATATTTTTAAAACTGACAACTTTTGTCTGTACAATACTCCCGAGAGTTTGCTTTTCGAACTCTTGTTTTTACCTGCAATATTTATTGATACTCCGAAGTCAATACCGGGTTCTCCAAACTGTTTGTGGTTGAACTTGTTTCTTGCTTTTTTGTTTAGGGTGTGTGTGTACAGCTTTTATTTATTTCGTCATGTTGCCTGTTGGCAACTATTTGAATGCGTTAATCTTTCTGTGATGTATGTGTGTGCGTGCGTCAGTGCCCTTAGAAAATGACTCCTTTGTAGCTGAAATAAACCAGCTGTGTCAGTTCTTTAAAATGTGTCCTGTCAAGTTCTCTGTGCGAAATCACAGGTCTGTTGGTTGGTTCAACAAATAAAAGTTTGCTTTTAACAGTATTACGCAACTAGATTCGCCATGAGATCAATAAGATCATCTTGAGGCAAAGTATTGCACCATGCTTACTTCTGGCGCATCAACTGGACCCCAAGATGGTCCATTCTACAGGTACCTACCCTCTACAATTTCCCACTTCACCTAGAGTCCTGCCTTAAACCTTTTAACAGCAGAGCTGTTTAGGCCAACACAAACCCGCTCAACGGAGACTGAAAACCCCGTGCATACGTGAGTGCGTGCCTCTTGCACGTGGGCTTATGCCACAAGAAACTTTATGGCCACATGAGGCGCTTCCGCATTTCGTCGTCGCGTAGCGACCGGCGTGCCACGGGTCTGCCGCGCCGAAGACGACGAATCTGTCAAGCCATCCCCTCACAATCCACACGTGAGGCTGCAACCGGGCCACCTGACGAATATGTGAAGGTCTACCGAGGCGTGGTGCGAGAGGATTTCCCCTACGCGGCTGTGCCATCGGAAGATGATGACGAAAAGGATGATGACGATTGCTGCTGAATAAATTCCTGTACATACTTTAATGGTATTTGCTTTTAAAGTGCTCTCCAAAACGGCTTTGCAGTACTGGGGCACGGCTGCTCGCTCTCTCCTGGGATCCACTGTCAGAGTGGGGAGAAGCTAGGTCGACCCCCAGCTCTGCTGGTTTCTCCAGCCTTGCACCACTGGTGCAAGCTGCACGAATTTTTCAGTGCAGAGCACTTTATGGGTTCGCCTTGTCGTTGTAGCTCACTAACGGTCGATGTCAAGCGACTGCTGGAATCAGGCGGTGCAGTGAGATAACGGACCTAAGTAGAGCCTGGTGTACCGTCGTCAGGGGGTCACACCGAGGCTTCGAAATCCACGCGGTTTAAATAGTACGTAACCATTCGAACCTCATGAACCACATGGCGCTTGTCATAGATCTCCCCGTTGTTTAGTACAAAGAAAACTGCAGCTACTTTTCAGGCAAAATCTGTGTATATAACCGGCGGCCCCCGCGTTGATTTGGTTTGGAACGCTCGTTGGGTTGGTTTTTACGATAGTAAGCGAAAAAAGCGGCCGCGCAAGAAAAAAATGGCGCGTTCGAAATGACGCAGAAGGGCTCCAGCCGCGCAAGAAAAAATGGCGCGTTCGAAATGACGCAGAAAAGCTCCAGCCACGCAAGAAAAAACGGCGGGTTCGAAATGGCGCAGAAGGGTTCCAGCCACGCAAGAAATAAATGGTGCGTTCGAAATGACGCAGAAGAGCTCCAGCCAGCAAGAAAAAAAAATGGCGCGTTCGAATGTCGCAGAAGAGCTCCAGCCTATCTAAAACGTTGGCTCCAGCCGCGCAAGAAAAAAACGGCGCGTTCGAAATGGCGCAGAAGGGCTCCAGCTACGCAAGAAAAAAATGGCGCGTTCGAAATGACGCAGAAGGGCTCCAGCCGCGCAAGAAAAAAATGGCGCGTTCCAAATGACGCATAAAAGCGCCAGCCACGCTAGAAAAAAAAATGGCGCGTTAGAAATGCCGCAGAAGGGCTCCAGCCGCACAAGAAAAAAAAACAGCGCGTTCGAAATGGCGCATAAGGGCTCCAGCTACACAAGAAAAAATGGCGCGGTCGAAATGACACAGAAGGGCTCCTGCCGCACTAGAAAAAATGGCGCGTTTCAAAATTGACTGCAGTAAGAGCGCCAGCCACAGCCAAAAAATGGCTGCGTTCCATATGCTGCAGAAGGGCTCCAGCCGCGCAAGAAAAAAATGGCGCGTTCGAAATTGCCCGCAGCAGAGGCTCCAGCCTAATCTAAAACGGTGGCTCCAGCCGCGCAAGGAAAAAACGGCGCGTTCGAAATGGCGCAGAAGGGCTCCAGCTACGCAAGAAAAAAAATGCGCGTTCGGAAAATGACACAGAAAGGGGCTTCCAGCCTGCGCAAGAAAAAAATGGCGCGTTCAGAAATGACGCAGAAGGGCTCCAGCCGCTCAAGAAAAAAATGGGCGTGTTCGAAAGGCCGCAGAAGAGTCTCCAGCCGCGCAGGAAAGAAATGGCGAGTTCCATGCAAGCACGGCCCATGTATTAAGTTTGTCTGCAAGTTTGTCTGACATACCTTTAGCAGCAGCGTTAAATCACCCATTGCTATCACAGGCAACAAAAAGTCAGCAGTCAAGAAAGAACAAGGTACGGTAATAATAGTAAAAGAAATTCAGGCTATTGACGATGGATCAGAATGGCATGTAAATAATATTTCTTAACATGCATAGCAGTTCACTGCAGTGTTACAGTAGCACATGCAAACATAATAGCAAAAGGGTTATGGTATGTATGGGTGAGTATGCAAGTTTGATTTAGTGCTACTATGCGGCATGCACACTTAAACAAAAATACCCTGCAAAAATGATGAATAAGGCAACTCAGGTTTTTTAGCAGATAGAAACAGCAACTATGCAGGGTCACCTAGGTGGTATGCTAGTGAATGCAGGTGTAACAGTTTTAACACACATCGTAGCACCTGTTTTCATTTCATCTTTTCATTCATTTCATATATTGGAGGCTTTTCATGAGCAGCCTCAGGAACGCCATGGAAACAGCGCACGGGCTTTGCTACGACTCGAAATCGGCTTCTTCCAGATACGCAGTTTCCGGCCAGCGATTCGCAGATATATTGGAGGATATTCAATCCCTAAGCGCCGTAGCTCTGGCTTGCGAAAGACCCGTTAATCAGGACAGCGAGGACGGCATGACTACGGGTCTATTGAAGTGAATCCATATTGTCCTTACTGATTACACTGTCCGCCAATATGCCCTGCAGAAAAGCCAACTTTCTCTGACAATGATGAATGGTCGTCGGGGAAGTGAAAGAAAAAAAAAAAAAGAAAACACTTCCCGCGGCCGGAATCGAACTTGGGTCCCTCGTGTTATGAAGCCGGCGTCTATCCGATTGCTACGTTTAGAAAAAAAAATAAAATCTTTACTGCATGGAAAACTGCCCTTAATACAGCCTACAAAAGTTAGGAGTCATCCAAGAAGATGCACATCACTGCAGCTAAAATAAGCCGTCCGTTAAAACTCTGGCAAGCAGACGCACGCGTCCAACAGATGCAGCCATTCTGGTGGGTCACTTTGCGCCGCATAAATGCTCCGCACCAACGCAGTTTACTCCCGAAAAATGGACTTCGTTGGGAGAGGGGGTTCTGCGTGCCTGTCCGTCATGCGGCACTTCCACAAGCTATACAATCCGATCACAACAAACATATCATAGGGCACTCCAGTAACATCTCTAAAAGGCAAGAACCGAATTGTATAAGGGGTAATGTCCATGTCCTTTTTAAGAGTTCGCTGCAACACATCCCAGAAAAAACACCGCATCCCGGCACAAAACAAAACAATGATCAATGGTTTCAGGTTGATTGCATAAACGGCAATTGTCAGACCAAGGAATAGACATTCCTTTCTCGCGCAACCATGTTTTCACTGGGAGTGTTGAAGAAAAACGTTTTTGCATTTGGAGGAAGACACATACGTGTGACCCGCTTCAAAACACTGTCCTTATGGTGGCTAATGTAAGGCTGGCGATAAACCGGCACTGGGAACAGACTCTCTAATAAAGTGTTCGTCAAAGCCTTCCTGGAAAGGGTAAACAGATATTGCAGAGAAAACCTCGCAGTAAGGAAATTGAAGGTGTCAACCACCTCCTTTAAAAACCCCCATGGCGGCTTCGTCTGACTTCACCAGTGGAGACAAGCAAAAACGGTAAATGAAAACTTATGCGCTGTTGAATAACGTTGAGCAGAAGTGGATGATGCGTCACCTTATAGAAGAAAAACCGAGATACAAGCTGGTGTACAAACAAATGTATCAGCCCAGCACCCCCAGACACTAATGGAAGAAACAAATTGTCCCTACGCATAGGTTCCCATTGAGACCCCACACAAAATGTCGCAAAAACTCTATGTAGAGCTTGTACTTTAGAACGCGCACAGTGGAGTACTTGCAGCACATAAACAAGCTTTGCGACAAGGAAGACATTACAAACGTGCGCACGCGCAAACACAGAAAATTCTTCCCCCATCCATGCCTGAGAGGCTCGCTTGACTTTTTGGAGTGCCAATGACCAATGAGGCCCGGTGTTTCGTATTTGGTGCAAAGGTACACCTAGGTATTGAAGTGCGTCCTTATCCCAAGTAATGCCACCAAATAAGGACGGTTTCGCACCCCATTCACCAAACCAAAATCCCTTTGTTTTTTCCATATTCACAGCTGCTCCAGACGCGCCACAAAACTGCCTGGTGAGATTAAGGGCTTCTTGAACGCTTTTTTATCAGCACAAAAATAGGCAATGTCATCCGCGTAAGCAAGGACCTTAACCTCACAGGATAGCGATGAAAAGCCCCGTACTCTTTCACTCTGCTGAATACTAAGGCACAGAGGTTCGAGGTACAAGGCAAACAACAAGGGTGAAAGGGGGCAGCCCTGTCTAACAGACGACTTAATCGAAACTGGCTTAGACAGAACGCGGTTGACGACCAGTTGTGTGGTGCACTGTTTGTAACAAAGCTGAATGCCTTTTAACAGCACATCCCCTAAATTTACCGCTGCCAATAGTGCGAAAGAAAATCATGAGAAACGCGATCAAATGCCTTTGAAAGGTCAATTTGGATAAGGGCCACCTGCTCTGCCGAATCAGACACACACTCCAATATTGAACGGGCAACATGTATGTTTGTTTGAATGCTCCTACCTTAATACCGCAAGTTTGATGAGGTCCTACTAAACTAGTGATGACAAGTTGAAGGCGCCTAGATAAAATTTTTGCGAAAATTTTATAATCTACATTGCAGAGAGGTATTGGCCTATAGCCGTCAACCGATTTCAGCTTTTGTTCATTCGGAATTAAAACTGTGTGTCCTAAATAAAAGGTTGGCGGCAAAACATCATGGTCGTATGCTGCTGTGAATATGTCTAACAGAACGGGAGCCAGGATAGCAGAGAACTTTTGATAAAACTCTCCGCTCAAACCATCTGGCCCCGGGGTCTTGTTTGTCTTAAGGTCAGAGATGGCAGCCTTAACTTCTTCGAGTGTAATAGGCCCAGAAACCAGAGCGCACTCATCGTCTGTCAGCTTTGGCAGTAAATCAATGAGGGAACTAAATTCTTGCCCCCGAGCTAATAGACTTGACTCCGCAAATAGCGTGCTGTAGTGGTCATGGAAAGGACTAGCAATTTCAGCTGCTTCAGTGTACTTAATACCGTTATGTTGAATTTCGATTACTTCCTTTGCAACTGCTGACTCCCGCTCATCATCTAGTGAACGACGAGTGGGGTAGCTATCAAAGAATTTTTCAGTTCTCGACCGAATTAGAGCGCCATGGTATTTTTCGGTAACATATTGCTGAAGTTGTGCCTTAACAATGCCAATTTCCTCTACACCCGATCCCGGACTGACCGCTTCGAGTTCATGAAGCCCTACCAATGTACGAGTTAGTTCCCGTACACTTTTTTTTTATCAACAATAACTTTATTTACATGAATAAATATGGTTACAAGTGACATGAAAGGATGAAGTACGAAAAGGCACGAGAGCACGGCCAAGGGTGACCATACTATATATTCACACATGGACATGCCCATGCATAAATATACAGCAAAAGGATCTTGTTAAAAGCAAAAAAAAAAAGATTTGTAGCATAAAGATAGAGATGTCTCACAGTGAATCAGGAAAGGAAATGCCAATAGGAAGTTCCGTACCCTGAGATATTTAACGAATGAAGAACAGCCTGACAAAAAGGTTCAATAGTAAAAAAAAAAGCAATCAAACAAGAAAAGGCGATGGTAGAAACTGCCACATGATCTGTTGGCGTTCACTTCTCATCAGTGCCTTCTCCTTTCGTAAAGCATGGCTGCCTGGGCGGACGGCCTCCTTTGTCTTAAAAAAATCACCGCCTGACAACACTGCTCCAACTCTCGCGGAGTTCTTCGTCAGTTTCGGGACAACGTACTGGACCACAAGAGTACTTGTGGTCCAGTCGAGTTTGTTAACTAGGTGACGCCGGGCGGGTTTCGGGCTCAGCGCACTCAACCGCGTGGTGGAGGCCCAGGACGAGAACACAGTCGCGAAGGACGGGACATTCCGCTAGGGCTCCTGCGCTGCCCAGGGGGCGCTGCGCAACTGATTTCCGGGTAGTACAAAGCTGCGGGGGTCCCATTGGCGGTGAGCGCGACCACGGGCGGCGCTGCGAAGCACGCTTCCGTGACGTCAGCTTATGTATTCTCGCATTTGTCGTCTTCTTCACTCGGGCTCGCTCTCCCTGCTGTTTCTTCGCGCTCGGTTGACTTTTGATGCTTGTCAGCACCAGATTTTGCGTATTCGCAACTTTTTATTACGACAAAAGACTTAAAATCGCATACACTAGCTCAATACATGAATTGTAGTATAGTTTTTGATACCGCTCCGGAAGAAACATTGCCAGTGTCGCCTATTCCTGCGAAGCCGGTCCTGTGCGGAGCGCGAAGAGTTGGAGATATGCCTCAACTTCTGTATTCAGCAATCTTTCTAACAAAAGGAACAGCCAGAGTAGAATAACCGAAGACAGCAAAAATGCAACACCAAAACAAATTCCAGGCCTTCGGGGCTGTCGGCTTTGGCAGAAGGCATTAAAATTCCCGGTAATCGCATGTAATTTCGTAAAACAGTTTCTGCAACCGTGCCGAACTCTTGAAAGTGAAATATAATTTTTTTTGCCTTAGGTTAGTTTTTGGGGTTTGAAATTATAGTTTTGTGTTCATTACGTCATCTTATGTTAGTCTTGGTTTAGGTTCGCTTACTTCAAGTGGTGGAGCGATGTAGTGCCAGACGCGGCACTTTTAACACGAAAGTGTTTTATTCCTGGGTACACCAAGATTTCACTGACGTCATATATCCGTGACGGATATATGACGTCAGTGATGGTGACGCCACTACAACGAAGCAAGCGGCCTGTAAAGGGTGCACCCCTGCAAACAAGGTCTTCTTGCGGGGAAGCAACCTTTAGTACTAAAGAGTATGTTCTGCTTAGGGTTGTTCGTTTTCAGGTTTTATATATTAACACGAAAGTGTTTTATGTCGCGATACCCCAAGATTTCGCTGACGTCATATTCGTCACGAAAATGACGCCAGTACACCTTTGCCGAAGCAACCCGCCAGCAGGACGTCGCTCGCCAAGCACACCCACAAGACAGCCGGCGATCCGCAAATCATGCCCAGCTGCAGATTTCGCTGCACATTTCACTTTCGTATTTTACCGATTCCATATGACAGAGCAATCAACCACAGTTTTTTACAATACGATGGTGGACGTCGATATAGTGGAGTGCTTATAGTACCGTCGGACGACACTCAAGACACAGTCTCGTGTTTAACGGTGAAACCCACTTTAGGGAGATCGGTGAAAGCTTGGACTTTGCAAGTTGGCTTTCCCGCATTGTGTGTAGCCCAGTGAAGCAGGGCCATCCACGGAGCTCCAATTTATACTCCTCTCCACCGCCAGCGCCTCTTCGTCGAGTTGTGAATCTGCTGGTCACGCGCGGTGTTTCTCTCTCCCTGCCAGTGCGCGATGTTGCACGCTCTTCGGCGGTCACGTCTGCGGCGCATTACGGCCTCCGGCGTGACTGGCTTAGCCGCGCTGTAATAAACCGCCCTTGTCCCTCCCTACCATCTATTTGTGTCCTTAGTCCGTGACGTAGATATGGCGTCACTGCCTTGTAATGCAACATAGAAATCCCCAATATAACGGAACCCAACATAGAAAATCCCACGATAGCGACAGCTCCGCTGCACTTTCCCGTTCACAGGGGGCTCTGAATTTTTTCCCATTAATCTAACCCTACGTCCTTGATTCCTCACCTTTCTTGCTTTTATAAAACTCCTGTTTTATAAAACTTCGCTCCCCCCATCTCCTTTCCCACACCCTCACAAATCTCTACCCCGAGAGCACAAACGTCACTTACATGCTCTCCAGACGAATACATTCCCCCATCCTATCCGGCTCCCCCTTTTCAACCGCCAGAACCCCCCGCTTTGCCGATTTTGCGGAGAACCCGTAACGCTACGCCTTATGGTCGGCGGGTGGGACCCATCCCCCCCCCCCCAACCTACAACTTTCTACTGTCGAGCTTTGGGAGAGCGCCTTGGAGCATCGGCCTGGAGGACCAGCTTCGGCTGGCTCAAAGGGCTGTCGATGCTGCCCGCGCTCAAGGCATCCTGGACTGAGGACGCCTCCTTCAGCTTCAGTAAATCCCACCTGTTGATTTAAATAAACGGTTATTATCTCTCTCCTCTCTCTCTCTCACATTATCGACTGTACAAGCCAACAGCGCGGGATAACTTACGTATAAGGCTACTGAGTGTCCAAATATACGCAACGGTGAGGACAACGCTAGGAGGATTAAGCGCAAGATACCGCGTTTATCATCATCCCCATCATTACAATCATCACCATCATCATAATTATTATCTTCTTTATCTTCATCATCACGTTCTGCAACATCTTTAAATTTTCTTTATTTTAATCGTAATTATCACCACCACCATCACCATCATCATTATCCTCATCACACCATCATCATATTCGCCGTCGTC
Source organism: Haemaphysalis longicornis (assembly GCA_013339765.2). Classification (NCBI taxonomy): domain Eukaryota; kingdom Metazoa; phylum Arthropoda; class Arachnida; order Ixodida; family Ixodidae; genus Haemaphysalis; species Haemaphysalis longicornis. The sequence goes on from CM023457.1 coordinate 22,589,510, forward strand.
GACGTCGCTGTCACCGATTGTCCTCGAGAACACGCGCCAGAGAAGAGAGCAGCGCGGCCTTCTTTTCCCGGCCGCATCCTGCAGGGCGCTTGCACCGACTGACCTCCAAGCCGACGCCGACCCTCCTGGTGGTTAACCACCACGGAGCCACCTCTGCTCCTTCCGGGCCCTCCGCTCGGAATAGACCAGGAGCAAGAGGGGGGAAATCGACACGCTGGCCGTCGGAGTGTCGGCAATGCCGCGCGTCCGCACGGGAGGCCAGCTCCTCAGGCCCACCGCCCGAGGAGAGGAAAAGCCGGGGCCCCGGCTTTCTACGCAAGCCTTCGCCGCAGTAACTTCGCGCTTGACCCGTGCGACGGCCTCTGCCGGTGAGCATATAATGATTGTGGATTTCGGAAGGCCATTTAAAAATCTACGACGCTTTCGTACCAGATAAAGTGTTTTTACTTTATTAGAATATGCGGGGTGTTTACGACTAGTTTCGCCGACACGGAAGGGTCGTCGAGCTGGTATACGATGGACACATATCAACGGGGTTAAACTATCCCGCACGCTTTCTGTAAACTGATACATCCTCCTGCTTTCCAGCAACGGATAAGCTGATGGAAATATAAGGAGAGAAAGCGAAGGTACAAAGTCTTTCCCATCCCTTCCCTTTTTAAAGTAGAAACACGGCGTTTCTCGAAGGATCAATTGCTGATGGACCGAGTTTATTCATGATTGTCACTGAATTACAGCACTTTGTACAGGGCCCATAACACGCCGGCTTGGGCTTAAGGCTCGGAGCGCCGAATGTCGGCGCAGCTAGGCACCTGTAGATATATAGTGGTGGCTTCGACACTTGACACACGTGTCGAGCAGAGAGAGCCGAGCAAGACGGCATCTGGGTGAAAACGTCCGTTTTTTGTCCATTTTATTGTGACGTACTTCCAGTTGTAGGCGGGCTTTAGGTTGACTTTTTGCGCAACTGTTCTTGTAAACACATTTTAAATGACTAAACATATTTAAAACTATCTTTTATGTGTTTATTGTTCCACCAGCGAACCAGCAACAAGGCGACGAAAAATCGTCTGCTCCAAATCGTCTGCTTCGAGAATCCGCGGTTCATAGCTCCGCCGTGCTTGCATGGCGTTACATCCGGGTGTTCGCTTTTAGCCAATCAGGGCTTGCTCAAAACGGACACTTTTGAAACGGACACAAAACGGACAAAACACGAGAAACCCCCCGTGAATGCTCGTTGCCTAGCAACGTTGACGCTACCTTTTCTGCCTTTCTGGCTCGTTACCCTTTCACTGAGCTGTCCAACAGCAACGGAAAGGAGCTTGTATTGCCTCGGCATCATTTCCTCACACATTATTTCGTTCAGGTTGGCTTCGGTCACAGGATGCGTTTATCGCAAGTGGAACAGGTAGCGCTCTTACGCTAAAAGTGCACCTCGGCAGCCAGACCCGCCAGGTAGCATTTCTGTTGGATTCATTACAGTACAGTTTCGTGTTCTCCGCTCTCTGTTGCGCTCAGGTACCGCCTTCACCCGCAGGGCAGGAACGTCGCGAAGCGTGCGGCTACGGAAGAAGGCGCTGGAGCCCGGGGGTCCCGCAGCGGGTACACGCGGCCGCCTATGCAGGCATTCTCCTGGAGCTCACTCACCCAGTCGCTCACGTGGCTCAGAAAACGGCCACAACCACAATCTTTAACAAGAAAGTAAGTAGACGAACTAGGAAGGCCATCTTATACCAGAGAAGCGGCGCGATTATTTTCCGCAAACATAGTTCGTAGTAAGCGAACTGTGCATTGTCGTGATGGTCACGTTATACTTTTCGTGCATAATAGGCGACTTTTAGTCATAAGCAGATATTTGAGAGGAATAACTTTGTGGGCAGAGCATTATAAAAGGGCGCCAGTATGCGCATAACAGCAATATGCATCGGGAACTTTGTGTCTGAAAACATGAAATAGGGCAGAAAATTATTCAACCCAATGTCTTCGCAGTGGGATGTGACTTCGTGTTTCCGGCACCTGTGCAGAATCCCATTTGGAGCGAAGGCATATGCGTTTCGCATCTGTGTCACACCTCTTCAATTTTTTTGCCCCTCTGATTTTTAAGTTCGAACAGCTAAATACAGTAATCTGGTTATTTATATTTACATACATGTACGCACTCTTGAAACGCGGGGGGGGGGGGGGGGGGTGACAGGATACAATGGCAACCACGGCGTAGTGTTTGAGACGTGGTACTTCTCATAGGATGGTGTTATCGTAACACCGTTGCAGGTGAATTTAATGGTTTACGCTAAACCAAAGACACCTGGTGATAGGTGTTCTTCGCCGCGTTTATGAATAACCTTTGTCCACATTTCGCTCGTACACACTTTATGAAATACGGTATGGTACATGGCTTCACTTCCTGTGTCGCAGATGAGCGCCTACAACATGCATGCCCCGCTGATGCCGGCCTCGCGAGGGGCAACCAAATTTCGTCATCAACACCGACTGTGGCTGGCTTGGACGGATCCTCCAACTGGGAGTCGATGCACAGGCGCTCTAGCCTACAAATAAAGCAGTGGGCTGACAATTTCCGTGGTAACCCCTAACGTACTATACTGCCTGTCAGTTTCGTTTCACCTGTTTATTGCCTTTTCTATTGCCGCCTTCCTTTTTTTTTTGCATTTTGCCTTTGTGTCAGCCTTTTTTTTATTTATTAAGAGCGAAGCTCTTTAGCAAATCGTAATTTAGAAAATCGTGTCCGCAGTTAGATGCCAAGAAATTGCCGAGCACGCGCACGTGAGCGCAGGCCTCGCGCCGACCGCCGGTGGTTAACAAAACCAAGAAAATGCCTAGCGCTCGTGTGTGAGTGCCTCGCGGCGACCGCGCAGCGTCTCAGGCGCACGTTAGTCAAGCCAAACATAACCGCTTAGGGAGATTGGTCAAGATCAGGAAAAAAAAAAAAAAAAACTGCAGCGTTCAACGTAATCGTGGCAACACTTGCTCGGAACGAGAAAGACACGTCATAGCATACGCTGGTCCAAGGTGATGTCCAATGATTATCACTTCCAAAAAAAGGGAACGAAGCTAACACCTATAGCAACAGTGAGGGTGTCAAGGTCGTAGCGGTAGCGAAAAAGAAACAAATCGGCTGCAATCGTGGAAATAAACCGTCGGGATGATCGTGAAGGTTGCGCACAGCTTCGCTACAATTTTTATTCCTTCCTTCATTGTTGTTTTATTTCTCTGTCTATATTTCAATTGTAATTTTTAATGCGAAGAAATTTCAAACGCTTTCATGGTTTCCTTTTGTTCCCTTCGACGTTCCCTCGCACAACGTTCAAGTAAAAGAATATTTGTGTTGAACCTTTTGAACCTTTGTTTCTGCCTTCAGCTGCCGGAAGCGACCTCAGGGGAAAACTCCACTATGGAACTGCAATTAGACATCTTGTAACCATTTTCGCAAACACAGAAGGCTACCACTGCGAGATTTCCATCTATAGATAGAATCTCACCGTTGCTCTATGGGAGCAACGGCCCTAATTTGCAAAGGCCGTCAGACCTGTCGGCAAGGGACGGCACAATCGGTACAGAAGTGGGCCGATTGCGTTATCGGACGTACATCGCACCCGCATAATACGCTGACCGCCGGAGGCACGGGAGCATGATGTTCACTGCCCGGTGACACACGCGCAAAGGCTAAACTCTATGGTAATGTGGACAAAAATGAAGGAAGCTCGCACTAATGCGTAAGACTTGAAGGTAGCGAAGCTGTACGCAAGAGCATCGTTTTTCCTTTGCGTACGCTATTCGAGAAGAACACGTCAATCAGCTGCGTCACGCTGGATAACCACGACGGGAACCTTGGGAACGCCATGGAGGCAGCGCTGGGACTGCGAGGAAGCGAGTGCGTGACTGAGCTGAGGATAGGCTGCAGCGAGGTGGACGTGGTGTCCGGCCAACAACTGGCTCAACTGTTTGCGGGGAACGAGTCCCTGAGCGCAGTGGTCCCGGCGTGCGGAACGCACGTTAACCAGGCCAGTATGGACGCCACGTCTCGGGGCCTTCTTCGAAATCGCTACATCACTGGCTTTCAGATAGAAGCCTCGCTCTCGGTCGGCTGCTCGGTCACCTCGATGGAAGCGGCTGTCCAACGGAACACGACGACCCTTCACCGCGCGGTTCGATTTGCGGTAGGACTGAACACCGGAAAAGTGCGCGCCGAGGCGTTCGAGCTGTTTCACAAGAAAGCGTCTGGCATCTGGGGGCGCTGAAACGGAAGCGAGGAAGGCCGTGCTGTCAGCCAGGAGGTTTATACGGAATAACTACTTCTTCATCAATCGCATAGTGCGTCATAGCGTCAGGTGTTACGCCGGAGAAGGCACACAAATCGACAGCCGCAACGTTGACTGTTGGCTTGGAATCATGAGCTACCTGAAAGTGTCCGACGTCATCTGAGGAGTGAAATGAAGGAATACAATCGTGTTCAGGCTGCAGTTTCAACAATTGGTTTATAGTCCTCGGAAGACGTGGTAATTTTTGCGAAGCAAAGCACCTATCAAAGTTCATTTGGCTAAAATGGATAATATTTTTTTTAGAGAAAGAATTTTCGAACTCTTAAAACAACTTTCTTTTTGTGCCGGAGGACTTTTCTTCCTTGGTTTACCACAAGTGTACATTAAAGAATGCTGCTAGACACAGACAGTGGTAATTTCGCGTCAGTTGGTTAACAGGACATTTTACATGTCTCGACATGAATTCAGTCACATGTCACACTTCCATTGGCAACGAGAAGCAAGTTAAACTTTTTACGAGCTGGAAATGTTTAATTTAAGATCAAAGGATCAGGAGCCGACACTCAAATGTAACCAACATCCGAATATTCTGAAGTACATCTGAGAATCAGGTACTATGTGAAACTTCTCGATTGGAGAATATTGGCCTCTTTGACATACAGAAATAAGATTGTGTTTTATGCACCCATCGTTTAATGCACCGGTTCTTTTGCGTGTGAAGGGCTGTTCCAGCTAAATAAACGAATAGAGTTAACACATTTCTCTGGAAACACACAAAGTTATGTACATACGATCACTGCAAGAAGGTTACATACCTTTTTACCTTTTTAACACGCTCACTTAATTGCCCACATACAGTCAGTTGGGGGGGGGGGGGGGGGGGGGGGGGCGTGAAACAGAGCACTTAAGAGACTTTAATAAAGTAAACCTTCCTCACCGCTTCTCAACTAATTCAGTGCCCTTCCACTCCGGGAAAAAGGATGACCAGCCGAGCTGTGGTGCACAATGGTATAGTCGTCTTCGCGGGTGATTGTCATATAATTTGTTTCCGCGTAGTTCCGGTAAAACAACGGTTACAGCTGTTTTCTGTAACTACGCTCCCTCCGTAGGTGGCATGCATTGGCAGCAGAGAGTAATTCTGCAAAGGTTACTACTTCACTGTGAAATTACTTAGGCAAGCAAATGAAACTCGTCGTAATGGTAGAGTCTTCTTAGCGGCTAACTGTCATATAATTTGTTTCGAGATACTTTCTATAACGCAAGAGTTAGTCGTTTTCTGTAATCACACTTCCGTTGTGGTGGCCATGCTTCATTGTGCAACACACAATGGGGAAGAGCCACCTCAAAAGACCGAGCTTACACCAATACCCTTAAGATCTGCTTCACTTCTAAATAGAAATGCGTTGCTGGGAAGACAATTTTAGGGGCAACATGAGCCGTCTTATTGTAATATATTGCAGGAAAGGGGCCGTACTCGGCGAGCGGTGGGCCGCCTCCTACATTTAGTGAGGGTGCGTCAGGCCCGGCCGGAACTGGGAGAGAGGCGTAGACAAGCGCTCGCCCAGGCGCTCGGTGCTGTTCCAAATTCTCTCGCGTGGCACTGCGGACGCTGGCCAGGCCTCGCTGATTATTGTGTAAGGACGCGGATGATGATGATGATGATAGTGGCACTGAATGCAGGTGGTGGTGCCGCCACTACAATATGAAGGGAGGACCTTTATTATTTTTTTTCCATACGCTGGTTGTTGCCGCAGCAAGCCTGCCGCCTTTACCAGGCCGGTCTCGCCCCACAGCAAGCCTTACCCATGCTACGCTGCCTGCCTCCGGACCTAGAAGTGACCATTGTATGGACTCCTGGCCATGCCGGCCTGGTTGGGAATGAAGCGGCTCATGCCGCAGCCCGCGATCTGCACTACCGGGCACTCCCAACCTCAAGGACCGACACCGGGTGCTACCCTCCCACCACTGAAGACACGCTCCCTGCCCTTGATTCCACCTTCAGTGCCATACTGTCCCACTACAGGCACACACGAAGAATATACCCCCCGCCCCACCCCCCCCTCCCAACACACCACGCCACGCTTTATCGCCGCCTGCAAACTGAAACCTTCTATAATCACCCCATCCTACACCACATCTCGCCGTCCCTTTTCCCCTACAACTGCCCGCACTGTCACATACCTCTCACGACTTACCACCTTGTTTTCTCTTGTCCTCACCACCCTAACCCCATCCCATCCACCAACCCTGAGCAGTGGGAGTCCGAGCTGACCAGCTCAGCACCAGAGCGACAGCAAGCCCTGGTGCAACGAGCTCTGGACGCAGCTCGGACTCGCGGCCTCCTGGACTTGGGAGGCTGAGCACATCGTGGTGTGCACAATAAACGTTTATTCCTCCTCCCATACGCTGGTGTGGCGCACATTTTCACGATCTCGTAGTTTCACGATAATTTCAGTGGGGCGCCGCATTGTGGCGCTACGCTCGTGTGCGATGTCCTACATCGGTCTGTTTCCGGAGATAATTGGATGAATATCCTAGCCATAGACAGCTTGGCTGTAAGGTTAAAGAGAAGACAATGTTCCTTTGGAGGTGGCATGTTTTAAAGGAGCTTCTACGCCGAACGAATACTTCCGCGCAATAGCAGTACAGCTGGTCAATATTGCACGTAGGTGTCACTAAGAGGTACAAGGAAGTATTCGGGGTGGTAATAATTGCTTTAATGTGCCAAGACAGTGCCTTCCAGTTGGGTATGAAGGCTGGGCGAAGGTGAGCAGTCGACGATGAAGGCCTCGAGTGAACACCCGCAGGAATGTGGACGCTGCCAGCAGGAATTTGTGGCAGTGATCTGCAAAGCCAAGAACAGTGGTGCACAAAATGTCGCCCTTAAACGTATACACTGACGAAGGCCACCCTTACACCTTTCAACCGCTTTTGTATTGTAAACTGGGGAACGTTTGCAGCAGTCCCCTATTAGCAGTAGTAATGAAAGCAGCCGTTTTTTTTTTTATTCGAGCCTGACGCCGCGTGGAAGAAAAGTTTTGCTTGGCCTAGTCACGAGAACGGCCACTGGTGGATACGTTAACGGCAGGGATTTCCTGCGTAGTATTGGCCAAAATACAGGAGGAATTTCAAGCGCGGGTAACACTCAATGCTTCCGCAGTCGTTCATGAGCTTCATAAACGGGGTCTCCCGATTAAATGTGATTAGATTGTAATACCTAAACAGCGGCAGAATTTAGTTAGATGCATGATACTCAAATTTATCTGAGCAACGTTGAAATCACAAGAAGCAAGTGTGGGTGGTTGCAATGCATTGTCACGGACACCACTGGGATCTCAACGGATGAGGTGCAGCGAGACAAAACTGAAGCCAAGCGAGGAACGTGGTGGTGGTGGTGGTGCCAAAAGAGATGGCTCATACCCACTCAGGGGGATTGGCCAGGAAAGGGGCGCTCACAGAGAGAAATTACAAAGTAATTAAAGAAAGACATTTAAGGAGGTAATAAAAATATTAGGGAAATATATACAGAAAAAAAAACTGCTCAAACATGAGACGTAGCATCAGGAAGTGTTGAAAACACATAAAATAAAATAAAAAATAAAGGAAGAAAACATGAAAAGTACGTAGAGAAATATAACAAGAAAGGGGAAACTGGCGAAGGAGAGGCAGTGGGCGGGAAGGCACTGGGTAGTAGCGATCATACACGCAGGGATCTTTTTGAGGGAAGCCCGGCATGGCCTGGGGCTAGCACGGGAGACGGCCAGATTCCGAAATGAACAAGTGCACGGCGGAGCAAAGATCTGCGCGGCTAAAACCCAGTGCCTTCGCCCCGAACGATAAGATCAGAGGAACAGACAGTGGGAAGGCCAATTTGTTAAAGCTGTTTTTCCCAAATATCTTTTTCGTATGGAGGAGTAACGTCTCTAGTGCTCGCCGATCGCGCTCCGACCACTTCCTCTCTTCCAATCCCGAGGACAAGGTGTGATGATGACCTCTGATGAACAAGTTATCGCTTGAACAGCGTCGAGGGTGAGAAGACAAGTAGAATTGTTAATGGTATGAAGAGTAGAGTTGATAATGGTGGCAATTTTCATTGGCGGTCTGATGTACTCTGGGAGCAAGACGCGCAGCAAAGTGACTCTTAAGGCGTTGTGCTGCTGACCACGAGGGCTAGGGTATGATTCCCGGCCGCGGCGGCCGGTTTTCCCGATGGAGGCGAAAAGCAAAAAAAAAAAAAAAAAAAAAAGCGCCCGTGTGTACGAGATTTCGGCAAACGTTAAAGATCCCCAAATCGTCAAAATTAATCCCGAGCCCTCCACTACGGTGCTCCTCATCGCCGCGTCGCGTCGGCGCGTTAAACCCTACAATCAATCAATCAATCAATCAATCAATCAATCAATCAATCAATCAATCAATCAATCAATCAATCAATCAATCAATCAATCAATCAATCAATCAATCAATCAATCAAGTTACACCTAAGTCACGGAACAGGAAATAAGCATTCAAAACATTCATCACACGTACACTACAATGGGACGCCGACTAGAACATACGTCATCTACACAAAGTTTACGTTAGATAATCCCTTGAGCCGTCATAGAGGCGGTTAATCCTTTGCATTTGTACACAAAATTGACCACACGGAAGAGAGACCATTGCGCGAGAAAGATTTTATATTTTTAACATTGCAGCTGAGTGTTCCGAAACAACTCAGTAAGTTCCGGATTTCATACTTGGCATCCGGCCTTTGAAAACGCCCAGTTGTCACCTGTCGGTAACAGCGGCGTGCACGCTCGCATTGTATACTGTAGCCTGCCAAACGCCTGGAGGCCACTGTTGATGTGCAGGGCGGTATTTTCTCTTACCTTGGTTGAATGTCGGGCTGTAAGGTCCAGGAGCACGATCAGGGGACGAGCAGACCGACGTGCATGATGTTGGACTAGTTGAGTGCAGTCCAGAGCAGGTCCAGTGGACCCCAGTTTCCGCACACGTGCCTGCCAAGAAAAGGGGAAAAACACGAAGACACGATATAACGCGGCGAAGGCCGAGTATACCTGCACGGAGCCGGTCAATAGAGCGCAAAAGTTTGTCATCGTTTTGCGCCCCAACTAACACCAACTAGATGAAGACCTGCTGTGTTGCAGAGAGCAGTTGCCATAGGAGCCTACTTGAAAATATTTTTAGAAGAATTCGGACCAGGGGAAAATGGACGCTCCTCTCTACAAGCCCCCCAAAAAAGTATAGCTGAAAATACGTAGCAGTTTCTGGGATATAACGAGGTTGTGTGAAAGGCACCCAAGAGGTTCTGGACATGTGGGTCCTGCGATGCCTGCAGATAGACACGTGATTTTTTTCTTCAGACACATTCAGTGCCATCGCCACCGCTCACACGCAGGCCCCAAAGACCGCAAAAAGACGTACGTTGATAAGGCTGGTTAAGGGGAACGGCAAACAAGATATAACAGCGATCAAACAGAGCGGACGAAGCACGGACCAAAAAATTGAGTGATATGGCACAACTGACTTCAAGGTGCATGCACTAAAGTTCGCATAATTAATACGATCGGGTGGCTTTGTCACAGGCATCTTACCCGTGGAAGTCGTGGCACGGGTTTGCCGGCACGTATTACAGGCGCTCCTCCAGCGAGATGAATCTCTTCCTGAAGGCGCCTTATCTCCCACGAGCACGGTGGGCATTGGCTGGCTGCTGGAACACGGCAGGGGCCTGGCCCAAAGACGATGACAGCACGAACGAGGCTTAGCGCGAACAGCGGCCCGCGTTCGTGTCCCCGAGCGGTGGGTCCGAAGAACTCGTCTGCAGGCGGCCGCAGCTGGCCGTCCAGACATTCCCACGTAGTCATCTGAATCCAGTCCTCCTCTGAGATGCCTTGGTACTCCCGAAACAGTTCCGTGCGGAGGGCTTGGAACAAGACGGGTCTCCGTGACTTCAGAGTATGGAGTCAAGCGTTTTTCGTCCAAATTACGTAAGACACGGGGTACCAGGCCTCCCGAATGCGTCGGCGAAGGAACTGGCTGCCTCTATTTATACGAAGAAAGAAAAAAAAATGGAATTGGTTGAAAGTTATAGGTGGATTTTTATTAGAACTGAGCTTTTTGGAGCGGAAAACAATACACGCCAGAATCAACGCTAACAGGGCAGGCGCCTGGCTCGGAAACGTATGCATGAATGGCTGCAGCCACCCCTCGGTGACAATATCCCAGTGATGTGGCCCCAAAAGATAGTAGAACGGGCATGGAAATAGGCAGGCCAATTCGTCGTAATGGCGTGGCAAGATGACGTTGCCTCATCATGAAAACCGCGGCAATGCAATAGAAAGTGCTCTAAAGTCTCCTGATCACCGCAGACAGCACATCGGGAGGAGGAGGCTAGACCAGCCGGTGCTGTTCCTTGCGCGTGGTCTCGAGGGGAACGAATTGGGCGATGATGATGACGGTGGGGATGCTCTTGAGGTTCCGGTATCAAATCGAAAGGGCAGTCAAAAGAAAACACTATTACGCAGCTTTATAAATAATAGCGATGATGATAATGGTGAGTTAATTTATTCAGTGAGAAAAGGCAAGAAGCTTTCACCAAATGGCGTGCTTTGTAGGAAATAGCTGTTGCACTGTAGATAAGAAAATAAAAGCCTGCAGAGCAAAGTTACATGTAGCATGTTGGCTCCTGTGGTGTATCAGTGGCGCTATCTTTCGGAGGACGCGCGCACTGGGTGCGCCTCTGTGTTGAGAGTGTCTCATAGATGTCATTGAGCGACACAAAAGAATCAGAGACAACGACCTTGAAAAAGAGGATGGAGGCGAAGAAGCCCTTAGATATCTACAGGGTCGGGAAGCAGGAGATCAGAATGGAAAAATTCTTCGATATTACCAAAGGGAGTGCATTGCTTTTTGAAGCCCGGGCGGGTTGCTTGAGGACAAAAACGCTTATACGAGAGCCGGTACAGGAAGAACTGTGCGCAGGCTGCGGCAGGGAGCGAGAAACCATGCGACATATTGCAACGGAGTGCAAAAGTATCCGTCCAGTCCTCAGTGAGGGAGACATGCAGCTTCCGGGGGCCCTTGGCTTTAAGGTTAACGGAAAAGTGAATTGGACAGCAGTAGAGGTTAGTAAAAGAAGGTTAGAATGTTGGTGGGTAAAGAGCAGAGAACAAACTGGGAAGACATGCGAACAAAGAAGTCAGGCTAGCACAAAAATTTCATAAAGGTATTTTTATTTTTATTTTATTTTATATATTTTTTATTTATTTATTTTTGAATTTTTTTGGCGAGGTGATTGTGCAGTGGCGTTACGACTAAGGCCGCTCTGCAACGCCACCCCGTTACAAAGGGGAAGCCCCTAAGCATCATCATCATCATCATCGGGATCGGAGCTAGCCAATCCCGTGTGTACGCGTGTCTCCGTGTGGCATAGTGAATAAACGGCCGCTCGTCGGATGAGTTGTTGTTTGGGCTTCAGCGGGTAAGGACGTGTACTCTCTGCTCGCGCCGCGGACCATGTCGGCGCCCGTCGCATCTCTCTACCGACGGGGCTGGGTAGCGAACTTCGTTTAATTTAAGAAGATCCTAGCAATAAATATGCTTACGGCGCGCCGACTGAATACGGCTGTCCGCATTGAAGAAATATATTCGATTCGTACAGTGCACGGTCGATTACTGTACAATGCATGGGTGCACTCCTTTTTTGCAAATGGGGGCCTGCAAAAATGTACCGTAATTACCCGATTCTAACGCGCACCTTTTTTCCGGAAAAATAGGTCGAAAAATCGCATGCGCGTTAGAATCGGATACGAAACCGAAACTGCCGAAACAACGGAAATTTCGTCTCGCCCATCGCCATCTCGGCCATCTCAAGATGGCGCCAAAGCTTTAGCAACGATTTTTCGGGCGCGGGAAGCATAGGCGCCCAGGCTTTTCTATCGGCGTTCACCCAAATCGTCAAATCGTTCCACTTGCGCACTTGATAACAGAAATGGCAGCAGCGGCTCTCGCGCGTTCAAAACGAGTGGTCGGCTGAAGCGTGCGCCTCTGGAGAAGATCGCAGGATGGGCGTGCGAGGCGTGGGCCATGATCCCATCGATCATGGTTAAACGTTCGTTATGAAGTGTGGCATCGCGAACACGCTTGACGGCACCAAGGACGAGATGTTGTGGTCAGCAGAGAGCGACGAGGAGGGAGATGGGTGAGATAACTTCGAGAAATAAATCGCCCGTTTATCTCGCCTTCGTTTTTCTTGCTCACAAAGTTCCGTGCGCGTTACAATCGGAAGTGCAAGTTTTTTCGGTTTTTTTGCCAGGAAAATAGGGTGCGCGTTAGAATCGGGGCGCGTTAGAATCGGGTAATTACGGTACTTATTTGACTACCGCCTCCCGGGGGACATTCAAGTTTTGACACCGACAGCGACTGGGGGCTTAGCCGGAGCCCCCAACTGGGGTTGGGCGCACAGGCCTTTGAGCATACTACTAAAACTCTGGACTGAAAGTTTACTTGCAAATCCCTCGTGTAGCATGCTGCCTCTCAGAGTCTTTTCGCCTGTTTCCTAATGCTATTGCATTGTTTTTATTTACATGTAAATAATATTGTATTGTTTTCGCCCGTCAGTTCTCGATTTCTTGTTTATTACTTTTTTATTTTAGTATTTATTTTTACTTTTATTTCTAATCCGAAGTTATCTCGCCTTTGTTCGTATAACAGTGACCTTCATCCCCCACTTCCTAACAAATGAATATGCTATATTATTATTATTATTATTATTATTATTATTATTATTATTATTAGATGCGGAGCATCTCATGCTCGGGGATGTGTCCCTCCCTCCCTTGTCGTTGTCGTTGTTGTCCGCCGTCCGCACCCCACTGCGCATGCCTGGCCAGGCACCACTGATGATGATGGTGGCAGGATGCCCCTAGAGATTGGCCAACCAAAGAATCCATCACGAGATAGCTTCGCGTTCAACCACCGTCGTCATCTTCCAGTAGGGGAACCCTGAGTACCACACTCCCACTGCGCATGCCTGGCCAGGCACCGCTGATGATGATTGTGGCAGGATGCCCCTAGGGTTGGCCAACCAAAGAATCCGCCACGAGATAGCATCGCGTTCAACCACCGTCGTCATCTTCCCGTAGGTTAACCGCTGAAGAAGAAGAAGGAGAAACCCGCGCGAGTGGCTCAGTGGCTGGCGTTGCTGCTGAGCACGAGGTCGCGGTACGATTCCCACGCGCGGCCGCTTTTCTGATGGAGGCGAAAAGCAAAACCGTTGTACGAGTTTCGGCGCACGATAAAGATCCCCAGGTGGTCAAATTAACTCGAGCCCTCCACTACGGCGGCCTTTATCGCCTGCGTTGCGTCGGCGCGTTAACCCACAATCAATCAAGAAGAAGGAAACAGACAAAGCTGCGAAGAGGAGGGCGTGTACGTTGCTCTCAGCCTGCACCACGTCAACAACCTTTACCTCACCAACGCTGACGGAGACTACGATTCTACCCAGAGACGACAACATCGACAAGAACATGATTGACGAGTTTCGGCGCCTCAGCGCTGGAAGGCAACGAACTCGCCCACCAGCTTGCCCGAGAACTTGAACACCGGGCAGACGAGCACGAGCCGCACGCCATAACGACTTACAAGGACATCACCAGCCACTACAGGGAAGGCAGAAGACGGTACCTTGACCCGCATAAATCTCTCAGCAGAGCGCACCCAACGATCCATAGGCAAATACAAGCAGGATCCTTTCCCCACCTTTATCTCCAAAGCAGAATGTACCCCGAGATATACGAGACAGAGTGTAGCTTCTGTGGGCAATTGGGCACGCTCCGGCATGTCATCGGAGAGTGCGATTTCACCGAGACAATCCCCGCACCCCTTACCCAACCCTCCACCACCCTTCCCACACCCCTTAACGAGCGATGGGAGACCTTGCTAACCAGCCCCGCCGTAGAAGACCAGCTCGTCCTGATCTCCAGGGGCCAGGCAGCCGCGGAAGCATATGGGTCCCGTGAAGAGGGAACCACCCCATCCGGCACGTAGTCGCCGCAATTTTGTGCGGCTAAATAAAGTTGTTCTCTCTCTCTCTCTCGAGAACCGCCACCTACTCACCGTCACACAACGGTACTTGCGTCCCTTGCCACCGGGGTCGACCCGGACGCGGAATTCACTCTGGCGCTACTAAACACCAGATCACTCAACATAACGGCAACACAATGGAACCACACGAAACCCCCATGATGTTTCGCATCCTCATCAGGGCTCCCCACGGGAAGATGGTGTAATTTCTTTATTATACTGTTGATGACACAATCACTGGCCAATCCACCTGAGTGGGTACATTGTGAGGTCGTCACCCGCGGCGACCGCCCAGCGTCCCCGGCGCACGTTTGTCAAGCCAAGCATACTCACTTAGGGAGATTGGCCCAGATTGACAAACAAAAAAATACTCCAGCGTTGGGCGCCATTGCGGCACCATTTGCCCGGAACGGGAAAGACACGTCATGTCCAATGTCCAATGATTATCACTTCCAGAAATATGAAGGGAGTTCACGGTTATAGCAGCGATGATTGAATAAAGGACGTTGTGGCAGCGAAGAAGAAGCAAATCTGCTGGAATCGTGGGCCTAAATCGTCGTGATGGTCGTGGAGGTTTCGATAAGCTTTGCTACCTTCTTTCATTTATTTCGTTTCTTCTTTCTTCTATTTTTTCTATTTTGCCTCCAAAAACTTTGCCCACCACTACCACGCTCTTTTCTTCTCCATGCGGTACTTTGTACTCGTTATCGAGTGCATTTCTCACGGTCTCTCTTTGCCACCCATCATCAAGGTACAAAACGCGTTATTTTCTGACATATGAGTATTCCCAGTCATGACTCCTATTTTATCAGACCCCTTGATTTTGTATGTCCCCTCCCGAGCCTCATCATCATCATAGTAATCGTCCTCGAGATCACGCGCCAGGCAACGGCGAATTCCTTTGCAAAATCCCGCATAGCCTTTTCTTGCAAATTCCTGCATAGTGCACACTTTCATTCTACAAATTCCTGTATTTGTTGTGCAATTATTCTGATCAACATTTTTTTTTCTCCAAAATTTAGTCTCCTAATTCGGGCACATTAGCCCCAATATATCTCCCGATCCTGGCCAATCTCCCAAGTGGGTATGCGCCACAAAAAAAAAAAAAAAAAAGGAACAACAACAACAACCTTTCAGCGACCCAGCCAGGTCACTGCGCTCTCTGTCCCTTACTAAATACCCCTCCCGACTACGCCCCAAACGGCGATAGAGCCCTCCCGTCTTCCGTGCCCTTCGCATGGACGAGCTTTCTGGGCAGAGCTGGTGGGAGCTCAGGACGCAGGTGCCTACATTGTGACGGCTGAACATCCAGCCGCTACCGCCGGAGACCAGGGCAGTTTTCCGGGCCCACCGCTCTATGGGAAAGCGAGGGCCGCTGCAGCTGCGCCCCCTTCATGCTCTCGTCCGCCCTGGTCCCGGTGTCTGCGTCCATCTTTCCAGGGAGGCCCACCGTGTTCGCGGAAGTTGCAGGCGTCTGTCGGCGACGACCCGTGGCCCTAGCTTGCCTACCCGTGCCACGACTTCCACGGGTGAGTTGCCTCTGACAACGCGTCCTGCTCGCACGCTTTCTGGCCGGATTTCAGTACACTTTAAACAGGTTTGGCGGCACCCCTCAACTTTGTTTCGTTCCCTCTGACCCCTTTTGATTGTCTTTTTGTTTTCTGATGTCCTGTTCGTTGCCTATAACCACATAGGGTTTCACGTTTGCTCCTTTCTTTGGCGCTGCGTCAAATATTGCGGAGATAGCAAAAAATATTGAAGAAAACAGTGGGTACGGTCTTCATCTTAAACTCCCGGAAGCCTTTCATGTCTGCTGCTGAGCGCGAGGACGCGGGTTCGATTCCCGGCCGCGGCGGCCGCTTTTCTGATGGAGGCGAAAAGCAAAAACGCCCGTGTGTACGCAATTTCGGCGCACGTTAAAGATCCCCAGGTGGTCAAAATTAACTCGGAACCCTCCACTACGGCACGTCTCATCGCCTGCGTTGCGTCGGCGCGTTAAACCCTACAATCAATCAAGTCTTGCATGTCACGTACGCCCTTTGATTATAACCACACCAGCTATGTCTGCTGAGGTATACTTTGGATCGTGCGTTTAAGATAGTGGCTGTCGGGGGTGCCATCAGCCCTAAAAACATGTTAAAGTAGTTCCTTGAGATAACAACTAACTGGAACTGTGTAAATGGTAACCATGTCAGAAAATTATGCTATTATAACAATATTTGCAGCTGGAGAATGTCAGTGTTTTGTTGTGAAAGAACATTAGTCTTTTGAACATGGATGCGTCAGAAAAAAATGCATTTTCGAAATTAATTTTTACCCAATGAACGGAAATATTCTTCGAGTTAGTACTAGTGCTGCGTAGAACAATGGTGCATTGTTTAAAACATTGTGTTTACTGGTTTGGTACGCGTATACCCGACTTCCTAGTAGTCCATAGTATGTTCTTATCTTCCCTTGGCCACAGGCACGTGGGTGGCAGCTGGGAACCACTGGACATTTTCTGCGCTGCAGTCACCAATATTACATTCAAAACTGCTACTCTGCAATGCACACGCCGAAACTCCACCAGGGTCAGAGACTCAGAGGACAGTTCGCCCTGCACTTGTCCCGTCGACTCAGCCTCGTGGCCAAGACGCAGTGTAAGGGGTGAACACTTCCGGTATGCGGAAGCGCCGCAATTGCCCAGTCGATGGAGTGTCGTGGAGGGTCAATTGAAGATCTTTTACATACGAAAGCATATACGCGCTTATGCGGTCGTTGCTGCGACTCGCAGTGACGAGTGAGTCCACTGACTGCCAGTTATGAGAAGTGTCACTTGTTGCAGTGGCTAACACTGTCAGCTTCAGCTTTTAATTATCAGGAATCTGCGACACAAGGTACTTGCCCGGATTTACCCAAAAGTGGTCATCTCAAAGCATCCAGTGAGTGATAAGAATACAGAAACTATGTGGAAACACTCAGCCGGAAAATCAAACGTTGCGAACGGTCCCATTAGGAAAGAATTAGAGGCCTTATGGTGGAATGTCACACAACTGGTCCAAGAAGGATGTTATGGTAGGGCAGCAGAAATACTTTGTTGCCCAGCGTAGCTGCCTGTGTCAAGCAGGAGGCAATATTGGTGAAAAGAGTGCCGTGACCGTGTCAATTGAAACTCAATATAGAACGACCTCATCGTGGATTCTTTTGAAACTCGTAAGTGCCTACGCAAGTCCCCATCATACTCCAGTTTAATGACAAAAGATGTGGGCATACGACTAAGTGTCAACCCCGGTGTGAACGATCGGTATATATACCGTCTGAATCAACCCAAAACGGTATAAATACCGAAAATCACCGTTCAGATTAGGTAATTGATACGTCTGGAACTACCGGAATAAGGCCGAATAACTAGTGAGGAGAGCTTCACTTGCTAAATGAATGCTGATTGCAGTGATACCTGAATTCTCCACTACAGTGTTAAGTTACTTTACTTAGCTTGAGAAACGGGTTCCCTTCCGCGGGTAGAGTTCCGTAGCACAAAATGGACGAATGGTTTCTGTAATTGCACAAGTGATTGCTTACGTAAACTTAGTGTAAATTCTCAAGAATGCTGACATAATCTATCTGAGGTGTGACGAAGGTATTAAATGTGATCAAGATAGTTTTATGTTCTTTTTCCTCCTTAACTGCTTCGTTACAAATTTGCAAACGTCCCTCGCCCAGCGGACCTCATACGCACAGGGCAGATCCCAACCGCCCATATTTGCTTCGCCTCTTTTAAGCATTTCTCGCAGGACAAGGATCCTACCTTTTAACCCTTTACCTGCCACTACCGAGATAACTCGCGAAACCACCCACGCACACCCCTTGCTACTCCCTAGAATACTCGTGTTGCTTTTAAACTCCGCTCCCTGCTACTCCCGAGACAACTCGTGCTAAAAAACAATTGCATTCATGTCCCGCCATCTATGGAGACGTCACCTGAACACATAGAACTTGTAAATAAATTTTAAACAACAGATGGAGCTCACATTTTTACACCCGCGAACCAACTTCCACTGAACCAACATCTTAAAAAAAAAAAAAACCTGGCAGGGGGTGAGGAGCAGTCAGAAAAAAACCCGGCAGTGAAAGGGTTAAAGCAAAAGCTTTCTCAGTGGGAATGGTGACGACCTTTAAGAGAACTACTGCCTTTCCCCGTAGACCGGTTGGTTCTAGTGAAAAGCTCCGATAAGATCTCTGGACATGCGGCACGTGCGTGAATCTGGGCTTCCATCGTGTCACAACGTATACTTGAAGATCGCGAAAATGGAACAGCTCTGTCCATTTTCGACAATACGCGCATCTTTCACGAGGAAGCAGTATGCCTTATCTAAAAACTACGTATCGGTATACATTTAGATCATTTATAGGATGTGTTTACGTAGCGCGCGGAAAATCGTCGCACGGGTTCGTACTTCACTTGCGATTTAAGTCTTTGAAGATTTGCCGATCGATTACACGCACCTTCAGCGACGGTTGGACGCACTTTTGGCGAACATTTTGACACACTTTTGGCGCGGTTTTTGTAAGAACCGCGCCAAATTTCAATTTTCTTTAGGGATGGATGGTAAATCTGCAAATAAACTACCATGGTGAGGTGGCGCCGGTATTAAAACTTCAACCATAACAAACTGAAGCCTTGTTCAGGAAAAGAAGAGAAAAATAAATAATAGGGGCAACCGTTGTCCATTCCTTAACCTCGAACTTGGCGTTTGCTGTGGTTGTTTATGCCTGTGTTAGTAGTAACGTTGTCGTATACCGCGCCTTGAATCCTGAATTTTAAATTAGCATCCACCGGCCATTTTGCGAAGAAGGGAAAGATAACTTCACGTGCGTGACAAATTACTAAACATCACTCCTAGCAAAGTGATGCTATGCCCTCGCACACACTGGCTGCGTATCTAGCGCACGACCGAGCCATGCTAACCTCTTCCCCATTATTGCACGGAGTTCAAGAATCCGCTAAGACAGCACGCTGCGTCACGGTGTTTTTTTTTTTTTTTTGCTTTGCAGGGCTCCCCCAAGTCAACCCTATTGCAGCACCCACATTCTTGGCCGGTGTTCAGGCGAGGCCCGCACACCGACTCGCCGACAGCGAGTTCACTGTCGCCATTTTCAGAAGTCACTGCAAGCGGGCCATCAATTAAACATTACGTTTCTTCAGCAGTTATATTGGTTGAATTTGTTCGAGCCATGGCTTCTACCGCGCGCCTGCACTTAGGCAGATGCTCTTAACTTGTGCTGCAAGTCAAGGGGTCAAGCGTTTCGTCTAAATACTCGTTCCGTGCAATACGCCGATGATTTTGCTACGTTTACATTACAAAATTTTAACAGCAGAGCTCTTTAGGCTCACAAATCCGTCCGGCGTAAGCAGAAAATTCCCCGCATTTCCCCCAGGGGAAGAATGTGAAAGTGCGAATGCACGAGTTGAATTTGCGCGGTTCGGTAATGTTCGCGAAAGAGAGATCACCCACACACACACAACTACAAAGAAAGAAAGATGCATTTATTCACAGACACCTATTTGTGTTGTCGTTGTACTTGATTGCTAGAGCGGATCTCAGCTTTGAAATTTCGTGTCAGTACTCCTTTAAGCAGGTGCATTAGCCCTTCTCACGCCCGATTCCTGGCCAATCCCCCACGTGGGTATGTGCCATGTCAGCGGCCAGGCTGCGCGCGCCCATCTCCACGTGCGCGGACATCGCCGGTGGACGCAGGTTCAGGGTCGCTTAAGAAGTGTATTGCACTTAAAACCTAGAGCGCACGGGAGCGGGGGCCTCGCGGCGACGTCCCGCGTCCTCGGCGCTCGCGTAGTCGTTTTAGCAAAAAAAAAAAAAACACCCACCGAGCCCCCGTGTGCCTGTGGCGACCGCACGGCGTCGTCTAGGCTTGCGCGGCGTCTTACGCCATATTAGGGGCTTCCGCCTTCGTCGTCGTGTAGTGGCCGGCGCGGCACGGGTGCGCTGCGCGAAGGCGACGACGAATCTGTCAAGCCATCCCTTCACAATCCACACGTGGAGACGGCCTTCAGACAAGCTGATGAAGTGGAGGTCTATTGAGGCGAGGACGTGCTAAAAAGGGATTTTCTCTGCGCGGCTGTGCCGTGGGAAGACGATGACGAAAGGGATTGTCACTGAATGGAACACTTTCTGCTTAAATACTGAATAAATGGTGTTTGCTCTACAGTGCAGTCCGGATTTGCACTGATGGGTTCCGAATGCTCCCTCTCCCCTGACATCCGCTGTCAGCTGGGGGGAGAGCTAGGTCGACCCCCAGCTGTGCTGTTCCTCCAGCCTTGCACCAGTAGTGCAAGCTGCGCCGACTCTGTACCACACCACGTGGGCTTGCCAAAACACACCAGCAGCCCCCATTATTCGCACCCCCACTTTCGAGCAGTGGGAGGCCGCGTGTGCTGTTCGGACCCTGAGGAACAGCGACAGTTGGTGGAACCGGGAACGCAGGACCGCAGCAGCCGCAGGGGCCCTGGACTGAGGGCTTCTCCCGCTTGAAGCGCGAACCTTTTTATTTGACATAAATGTTCCAAACATTCCCCAAATACCCAACCAAACTCTTGAGCAGTGGAAAGTTGCGTTGCTCAGCTCGGACCCGGAAGATCAGCGACAGCAGGTACGACGGGCCATGAGTGCAGCCAGAGCTACAGTGGCCCTGGAATAAGGGCACATTCCCTCCTCAAGCAAACGACACGCTTTCTTAACCAGTGTAAAATAAAGTTATTCCTCCTCCTCCTCTCCTCCTCCTCCTCCTCCTCCTCCTCCTCCTCCTCCTCCTCCTCCCTCCCCACCACCACCATTTTTTTACACTTGCCACTGTAAGGTTCTTTGTGGCGAACAAGGTGAACATTCTTCTCTTGAGAGAAACACCAAGCAAAGCAATTCATGTGCTGCCCAATGGATGAAGGTGTCTCTATTATGAGAATATCCGAAAACAAGTTGTCGCCTAGCGCTCCAAGCTTTGCGGATCTATATTTACAGCGAAGGTGTGTATGGCTAGGATAAAACAGATCGTCTCCGGCGACAGATCGAACGTACACCAACAATTCCCAGCGTGCAGAAAACAAAGAAAAAAAACTAGCAGTGGCTCATCTCGGCTATGCCAGGATATACGAAGCGTGAGCTAAGGTTCAGCTGGTTATTCTTAGGTTTCCTGGTTGTCTAGGATTAGCTGATTATCATGCTTACTGCTGCTAAAACGATTTCCAATCAAATCCAATCTAATCCAATTTTATTTTATTTATTTATTTATTTGGTACATACTGCAGGCCCATTGAAGGGTCCAAGCAGGAGGGGCATAACATCAAGGTGTACATGAAAACACATATCAGCAAACAGCTTGTTGGATGGCATCAATGTTTTCAACGTTTGAGGGTGAAAGCTGGTTCCACTCTGTGATGGTTCGAGGAAAAAACGAGTATTTGAAGATGTTAGTTCTGGCGTAGTGTGGGGTAAGTGATTGGAGGTGCCTATTTCTTGACAACCGGGCTGTGGAAGGCTTGATGTAAGAGTCAGGTTGCATGGATAATTTGTTGTTTTTTAGTAGAAACATGAATTTTAATCGTAACATTTTTCTTCAAATTTGCAGCGTAGGAATTTCATTTTTCTTCAATAAGAGGGTAGGAGAGTCAGTTGCACGATATTTGGAGAATATAAATCGGACAGCTTTACGCTGAATCATTTCAAGGGCATCGATGTTAATTTTTGTGTAAGGGTCCCATACCGAACATGCATATTCTAATTTTGGCCTTATTATGGAAGTATAAGCGAGGAGCCTAACGTTAGCAGGAGTATGGCGCAGTTTATGTCTCAAAAAACAGAGTTTACGAAAGGCGGATGAGCAAATATTTTTAACGTGTTTTATTGGTTAAAGTTACGCCAAAGTATTTATATTCATTAACTTCTGAAAGTGGACGAGAAGGAAGATGGTATGGGAAGGAAAGACTATTTCTTTTGTTGGTAATTTTCATGAAAACAGTTTTATCTGGATTAAGCTGCATCCCCCATTCATTACACCATGCAATAATGTTATGCAAGGAGGAGGTAAGTAGTCGTTGGTCATCAGGGTTAGAAATTTCCTTAAACAAAACACAGTAATCAGCAAATAGCCTAATTTGTACAGAGTCCGGGATAACGTTAGGAAGGTCATTTATATAAATTAAAAAAAGTAAGGGACCTAAGACGCTTCCCTGGGGAACGCCGGATGACGGGAGTTCGTCGGAATTATGACCATCAATGTTTACAAATTGAACACGGTTAGAAAATACGCAGAAACCCAGTTAATAATGAAAGGTGGAAGGCCAATAGTTTCGAGCTTATGCAGTAGTTTGCCATGTGGGACGAGGTCAAGGCTTTACAAAAATCAATGAAAATAACGTCAACTTGACCTGATTTATCAAGGACCTGGGCAAAGCTATGAACCACTGATGTTAACTGAGTGACCGTAGAAAAGCCTTTGCGAAATCCATGTTGGAAGGAAGAAAGTACGACATTGTCATTCAGGAACGTTGTTATGAAGTAGCTATAATGTGCTCAAGCATCTTGCAGCATGATGAAGTTAGTGATATGGGACGATAGTTACTGAAGAAAGCACTGTCACCTTTCTTCAAGACGGGTACTACGCGCCCTATTTTCCATTGAAATGGTGTAGAAAGCCTGAATTGAGTGATGAACGAAAATGACAACAAGAAAGTGAGAAAGCATCTCAGCATAACGGCGCAAGAAAGTGTTTGAAATGTTATCAGGACCTGGAGTTGCTTTTGTTTTTAAATTCAATAACATTTCAAATACACCGGGTTGTGACACAATATCAGTCTGGCTTGGGGAACAGGAAGTTTTTGTAGGATAGCTACATCTTGTGGTGAAAAAACACTGGCGAAGTAGCGGTTGAATTGTTGAGCAATGGTTTTTTTGTCGGTGATTACTGTCCCGTCATGCATCATGCGGCTTAGAGGTTGTTTCTTTTTGCTTAGAAATCGCCAGAACTTATCAGGCGCATTAGTAATAAAGTTTGGAAGAGTATGCTGAAAAAAAGCGCTGTTTAGCAGAGACCACAGCATGACTTAAAGCTGATTGAGTTGCCTGAATTGCCCCCACAGCAGCTCGTGCTCTCTTGAGCCGTTTGATTTTTCTTTTCATGTGCAAAATTTCTCGTGTAAGCCAGGGATTTTGCTTCGAAGCTTTTTTTGTTCTGTTAGGAACAAAATGATCGATACAGTATGTGCATATATTTTTGAATTTAGACCATAGATCACAAGTATCGGATCCAGTGAAGTTTTCAAGACAAAGTTCCAGATAGTCGAGGATGCTTTCATCCCTGGCGCGCGAGTAATCTTTAACAGATATAGCTTTGGAAACAGTGACGTGATCAGTAACTTCAAACAAACAAGAAAAACAATCATTTGTGATCAGACAATCCATGATCAACTGTAACGATAAAGTTTTCTAAAGACCGGCTAACAAACACAAGATCAAGTACAGAACTTGAGGAACCCTGAACACGCGTTGGCTCAGTAACGATCTGTTGCAAATTGAGGCTTAACATAATATCAAATAAAAAATTTGCATGCACACCAGAGATGGGTTGGGGAACGCAACAGTCCCAATCAACACCGGGCAAGTTAAAATCACCGACTAGAAATATGTTATCATGCCTAAAAGTACTCATGTGTTCAGAAAGGGCAGCCAAGAAATGCGGTGGGGAATCTGGAGGGCGAGAAACAGCAAACAAAAGAATGGATCGGCCTCGATAATAAAGCTTGAGTGTAATACTCTCATGATGGTCAAATTTTGGGGAGAAAGAAAGGCTTGAATATTATGCTTAACTAAAACAGCAATACCGCCTCCTCTAGTCGACCTGTAACGCCGAAAAAACCCGATAGTCTGTAGGAAAAACGTCACTATCATCGATGTCGTCATGCAGCCAGGTTTCTGTAATCACTACAACATGCGGATCGTGACCCAGAATAACAGCTTCTAATTGTTCACTCTTCTTGACAACGCTGCGGGAATTAATGTTTAAAAGTCGGAATTCTTTAACGTTGGAAGAGTTAAGTCAGGCTGTCCCTGCCGCACCTGAGCTACTACATGACGCACCTAAGTCTGTGCTGTCTTTCTTTGGCCGCTGGTAGGATTTGGGAAGTTTAACTTTTTTATTGGCGGTATCGTCCCATACATACAGTTCATTGTCAATACTAAGCTTGTCGTATATTAGCGTTACTTTCTTACCGTTTAACTTGTCGTTTTGGCGCTATCCCAGAGTAGTTTTCTCTTCTGAAGGGTGGGTTTTGAATAGTCGCTTTTTTACAGAAAGTTTAGTTCCTTTAAGTTTATGTGCATTCTGGAGAACCACTTGCTTTTCATTATAATCTTGAAAAAATATTATCACTGGCTAATGTTCCCACCAGGTTTTTCCCAGGCGGTGGATTCTTCCAACAGAACTGCAGGGAACACCAAGTTTAACATTAAAGATCTCGGTGAGGACTTTCCGTTTCAAGACAGTATCGCTTTCTTTTGGCTATTCGGCAGTCCAAACACAATCAGGTTAGAGCGCCTGCTACGATCTTCTAAATCGACCACTTTCGCCTGCAGAGAATGCATCGTTTGCTCAATGCTATCAATGCGGGCGGTTTGTTTTTCTAAGTCAACAAAGCGGGAAGTTAGGTCAGTTATCAGTTTTTCAACACTGGCTTGTTGTGCCCTGAGAGCAGCAATATCGGCTGATAATTTGTTTTGCCCTGCAAGTAACTGATTCAATAGATCAACTGTGCTCATTTTATGCGTATCAGGTCCGGGGTTCATCTCGACATCACCGCACATGAGCAATTTGCATGCGCAGTATGCATCCTACGCAAGAACAACACACTGCTGTGGGCACGGCAGGACCAGTAAACCTCGGCAATCACTCCTAATAGTACTGAAATAATTACAAACCTACACGAAGCAGAAAAACGGCTTGTAAAGCCACATGGGCTGGACGGTCTGCCGTGCCCGCTGAAGTTGAAGGCCTGGCGTGGGCTTCTTATAGGCATGTCCGAGGTGGTCACATGTCCCGAAGGCAGCGCCGCCAGTTTAACGTCATGCCACGGGGGAACCAGGTGATATGGATGGGACGTCGCCAACCTCTGATGACACGTGCTGAATGCAGTGAAATCCATCGATACGGGCTGATGCGTTTGATACGAGCAGACAAGCAAAGAAACCTGCACGAAGCAGAAAAACGGCTTGTAAAGCCACATGGCGCTGGACGGTCTGCCGTGCCCACTGAATTCAATCCAAATTCAATTTAATCCAGCGTGAGCTAAGCTTCAGCTGGTTATTCTTAGGTTTCCTGGTTGTCTAGGATTAGCTGATTATCATGCTTACTGCTGCTAAACGATTGCCAATCCAATCCAATCCAATCCAGTCGCGGCGGTGGCGGCTCCGGCGCACCATCTGTCCGCCGTGAGAAGTCACTGCTCCTCGGTATAGACAGGTATAGGCAGGATGCTAATGCGATGCTCTACGGAGCGCGTAAACAAGCTGCAGCCTTGCATTCGTCGGACCCGCAGCATCGACATGAACGCCTTCACAAGCTCGATCCAGAGTGCAAGTTCTGGGTCAGTCATGCTCCTCGTCTTCGCCGAAGTCAAGAGACATTGCTACACAGGCTGCGTCTTGGAGTGGCATTGACTCGGAAGTATCTTCACACAATCGGACGAGAGGACAGCCCAGACTGCCTTCTGTGCGGTTGTCCTGAGACTATCGAACATTTGCTTAGTGCTTGTCCAAAGTACTCTAGTGAGCGAATGAACCTTGAGACAGCTTTACTACGCTGGGACACTCGCCCTCTGTACGAACAAAAGATTTTGGGCACGTGGGCTGACAACAGGAAGCAAAACCTAGACGGTAAAGCCCTGCTTACATTTCTTGGTGACTCCTCTTTGGATTCTCGGCTCTAGGTTGCGACAAAATTGAACAGACTGCGAAATAATGTCTGAGTAGTTTTTTTTTAATGGATGATAGTCAAGTGCTTAAAAGTGAACTGTAGTCATCTGATTCAGTGCCCTGTTGTACATGTGAACGTTTATTGGTTGACTGCTTGTACATAGTTCATTTGTCGCTTTCATTGTCATTTCCCATACCTTCCATATTCATTCCTTTCTCTTTCTGTCCCCAGTATCCTCCCCCAGAGGGAAGTAGCAGGCCCAAGATCAATTTCTCAGGCCGACCTCTTCTCCTTTTTCAATAACAATTTACTCTCTCTCTCTCTCACTGCTCCTCGCCCATGAGCAGCAAAGGCCCTCCAGGAGCCACGCGAAACTGCTCACCTCGGCCAGTGTAGCTCACGCTACAAAACGAGGTCCTGTGATCTCCATATTTTGACGTATTACGTCTTATACTACCCATCAAGAAATGTCTTCCCGGCAGTAATTTATGTTCGGAGGTGAAGCTGACTTTAAAGGGATCGGAGTACCAGCTAGGTCTTCGCGAGCTGGCTTCCCCACAATGTTGTTTTACAGTGAAGCATGAACATCTCCTCAGCTGCCTCTTTCCCGAGTTGCGTGTGCGCTCTCCGCACCCGCTGCGTCCTTCTCTCACCTCCCCCCCCCCCCCCCTGGCGTAGCGCAATGCCGCGCGCTCTTCAGTGGGTATACCTGTGCGGCGCTCTAGAGCCTGCGCCGTGATTGGCCTAGCCGCGCTGTAGTAAAACGTCATCTCAACTTACCAATAATGTGAGTCCTTAGTCTTTAACCTAGACATCGCGTCACGCTCTTATAACGCAACATAGAAACACCCAAATGAGTGCAACCGGAGAGGTAGGGGAATTTTTGAAGATGATTTTGGATGCCACGAGGGAGATTGACCCACAGGCGAAATTTTGAATGGCCGTTTTCGAATCCTTGATTACAATTGTTGGAGTAGGCCGGGCTGTTAACGCAAGCAGCCTCTTACGACGCCGCTGGGTGGCGGAGGAGGCTGCAGTAGCACTTGCGTTAACAGCCGGCCGCCGAGGCTGATCACCACAATCATCACTATCCATACTCTGTTTTTTCTTTTTTTTCCCCACATTCTTTTTCCCTTACAGATGAGGCTTAATTGTAAATCGCCTTCCCATGGCACTATGGAATTGGACTCCGTAATAAACTGTATTCTGTAGTTAATGAAACCACCTGCATCCCGTCCCCTTTCTTTCTACTTTCAGTTTCTGCATACCTATATGTGAACTAGAGCGCGTATCTTTTCATTCCTTTCATGCCCTGAAGCAAAACGGTGATAAGATCCCCGGCCATCTCTACTGACGTGAAACCTGGTGAGGGGCGAAGCACGCAGTGTATAAGTGTATTCTTGGCGCCTTGGCGTTTTTGCCAACGGAGATAAAACCGTTGAGGGTACAGGTACACAGCTGTGCTGTAGAGAGAGAGAGAGAGAGAGAGAGGGGGAAGAGAGAGAGAGAAAAGAGAGAGAGAGAGGAGAGAGAGAGAGAGAGAGAGAAATACTTTATTTCCGGTCAGACTAAGACCTAAAATTCAGTTGTCTTTGAAGCACGAAGCTCTCTAGCGCGAGGCGTGAACGAGTGCCTCGGTTTTTTTTTAGTACGCGTTAGGAGCGCTCCAGCGCGAGGCGTTAATTAGGGTCCCGGTGTCTTTTAGTACGCATTACGTTCTAGCACGACGTGTAAGCGAGTTTCCCGGTGTTTTAGTACCATGAATAAGTGAGACGAATGACGATTACGACGACGACGATATGAGACGCCAAGAGCACCAGCCTTAAGGGGCTTCGCCCCTAAATATAATTGGGGCAGCTTCGAACTAGTGGCGCGCACACATGGGCGAAAAGCGAAGCTGGCTGCCCCACCTAGCTTATTCTTAGTTTGGCTAGGTTCATGCGTGGTTATGTTTGAAGACTTGGCCAAGGGTTCTGCGTGGTGTCGTCGTTAGCCTCCCAAAGGGCAAAGAACACAAGGTCATTGAAGTATGTGTGTACAATGTACGCGTGACCCCGCCTTTGCGGTGAAGGTCCAAGAGTAACGGAGGGCGCGTTTGCTCAAAATATTTGAACTTTTCTTTTTATTTGCGATAGAATACCCGTTGGCATAACAACATATTTACAGGTAGAGATGGAAAAATATTTGAACTCGTTCGGTGGCCACCGTTCCACTTGTGTCGTCTGACGTGTGGGACGCTAATTAAGAAGTTAATTAACGTTATCGCTTCCCCCCCTTTTGGCTTCTTCCATTTTGGCATATTTTCTTCTCTTTGCACCGTCCAAACTGCACCACTCGTCGTAACAAGCGATAAAGTGAGCCACCCCGCGACGCGTTTCCAAAGCCGCACTTGTACCAGATGTATCGCGCCTCCTAGAGGTGGCGGCACGAGTCCCGCCCGACCGCGGCGAGGCACGGCTACAGTGGTTCCAGGGCGCGCGATGACGTCATCGCTCGGGGAGGCTTTTCAGCGCCCGTTTGCCGGCCTAAATACGATCGCTGTTAAAATGCCAATTCATCTTGGCCAGTTTTTCTTAGTGGGTATGCGCCATTTTTATAAGGCCACGTCTTAACGCCACCGCCTGGCCACGCGGCAGCGCATTCTTTTCATGAACCCTTCGAGAACGCCCGTCCTGTACTCTTTCGCGAAAGACATTCAGGGCCACACCTGCCCTCTGCACCCACAGCCATGGAGTCCGTTCCTCTTCCGGGCCCTCCGCTCGGAGCCTAAAAGAAGGGAGGCAGACCCTCAGCAGGGCTGAACGCCGGTGCCTCCACCGGAATGTCCGCGCGGCCCGGTCGGCTTGCTTCAGGGAGACAAGAGCGGCACTTCGGGCCCACCGCTCGAGGAAAGGACGAACGCGGGGCACTGGCTCCGCCAGGTGTCGTTCGTGCTCTCGCTCTCCCTGGGCCTTCTCCCTGCCGCCGTCCGGTATGCACTGCCCACCGTGCTCGAGGAAGGCCTAAGCGTCTACCAGCGACGGTACATCTCGCCGGAGGGTGACCTGTGGCGCCAACCCGTGCCACGACTTCCACGGGTGAGACTCCCGTGGCACGGAATAGCGGCTCGTGGGCTTTCTGGTCAAATTTAGTGCAGTTTGAAATCCATAGTGTCATGGTTCTCAATTTCGGGTCCTCTGATTTTAGCCGTGATTGTCCTTTTGTTCACATGGATTACAGTACATGGAATTACAGTACGTTGCCCATGACCCCATCGGCTTACCGCTTCTTCGTCTCTTTGGTGGTGTTCTAGATCTGGCGGACAGGCTGCTGACAGAGGCTACAGTTAAGGAGACAGTGTGTCTTGTCCTAACCTTAGGCCACGGGGATCCCAACTTCTAGTTTCGTGGGGCGTTTGTTGCGGCAGTTTGTTATAAACCTGAAAAGATGTCTTCCCTGCTACCCTTTTGCTATTGCTTCTTGATTTGGAACATTCGGTCTCCCACTCTGCAACCACTCTTAAAATATTTTATAGCCGATGACACTAACCACAGCAGCGTAAATGTTACTGAGTTGCTACATAGTTGGTGCGCAAATCGATGATTCAATTCGTAGGGAATCCGATTCGGGGGTTTCGTACAGGTATACTCAGGTTTCGCAATGTCTAGAGTATTTCAGTGTCTCGTTCTTCCGACAGGCATGTGTAGAGCAAGTTTGATTCACTGGGCCTTGACTGGGCTCCATTCAACGAGACCATCGTCAAGGGTGACCCTATGCACCGGATACGCCTCCACTAGACAAGGGTAAGAGAACATGCCGTCCTGGTCATTTTCCGCTGCTTAAGCCTTGCGGGATAGCCGAATGGCGAGGGCAGGCCGTTGGCCTGATAGCTGCTACAATAGCGCAGTCGATGCAGTGTCATGAAGCATCTTTTGTAGCTCATTTATACGCGAAAGGATACATTTTAACCCGCTTTTCGCGCTCTGGGACGCGACTCGTACGGATCGATGAGTCCACCGCCTGCTTCCTGGGGAATGCAGCCAGTGTTAACAATGACACGCAGTGTCAGCTCCGGTGATTGCATCGTGCGCCGTGACAAAACGCTTTGATCTGAATTCAGCAGTCCACTGAAGGGGTCCAGCTAAAACCACTCAACGTGTAATTCCAATACTGAGTCTTCAGTGAAATGCTGTGCTGTGGAATTTAAACGAACAATGTAGCAATAAGGGAGGAACGTAGTTGACAGCCACGCCTGTTTGCCAATGAAACGAGCCTTTTCAGAGGGCCAATGACCATTTAATGGTTCATTTATCAACATAACAAGGAAACCTAAGATGGCCTTCCCAATATTTGAGAAATGGGCCGTGTGAGGGGCAGATAAGCCCTGTATTGAACGATTCTACGTGTAGCCCATGCCACTCAGAAGGGTTTATAGTTTGACTGACCAGGTCCTCATGAAAATTGGTCCTGCGGAAACATCGCGAAGATGAATGCGCGGCGACGTTCACAAAAGTGTAATTTAAAAAGGACCTCAACAACCGAGGGCAAAGTGGCCCCGGTGCGTCGATTATTGGCCAAAAAGAGAAATAAATTTGGGCAGACTTTAAATGTACCTTCATAAGCGGTGTAAAACTGTGTAAACAATGACTATTTTCGCCCGAGAATCGGCGCACTGGGAAATTCGAGAGGCAGGCCGGCTGCTCAGGAAAGCATGTTCACCTATGCCGATAGACTAGCGTGTCGCTAATACATGCTACTCGCCGCAGTAGCCGTTGTTTTAACGCAGAAATCTTCCAACAAATGACATGTTAGCCGTCCGGTACACTTATCAGGGATCACAAATCATGACCGTGAAACGGATTTTGAGGACCTTATGTAAGCGTTATTCTAAAGAAAACAGTGGGTATGGCCATCTAAATGTCAGATACATCGAATAACGTGCAAAAGGAATAAGAGCGATAGACTCGGTATTTAGTCGAACTGCATGTATTACCCTAAAGCAGCGGTTCTCAAATAGGGGTCCGCGGATCCCAGGGGGTCTGCGAGAGCATTTCAAGGTCCGCGAAGCCTCCCTCAAAACTTTCCCTCCTGCAATTTTTTTTCTCGATTTTGACAGCGCTTTCTTGCAATGCAAAAAATGTGGTTTCGCCGCATTTCATGTACGTTTAGTTTTTCCGCGTAGCACATAGTTTCACATCCGATTTTTTCGCAACAGGCCAGCAATGAGAAGAAACAAACAAACCCACAAAAGGCAGCGTATAGGTGTTTAGAAGTCTCGTACAAATTTTTTGACATTATGACACCGATCAACATACGCTCCATCGTGGGGTCCCCCATCACTTTCGCAAGCCCAAAAGGGGTCCCCGGGGCGTCATCGCTGAGAACCACTGCCCTAAAGCTTCAGTCGTACTATGAACACCACGCATGCAATCCTGTCTTCACGGTCTGCTTTGGCGTCCATTTTCAGAAGGAGACAAACATACAAACAAAGAAAGCTTTCCCGCTTACCATGTTAGAGGCAAATTAATAAGCGCAGCTTCTGTAAGGTATTACTCTTGCCATAAGCGCGTGTCCAGCGCTCTCGCGGGGCCGGGCCAAACGTCCTTGAGCGCCCCTTTCCAGGCCAATCCCCATGAGTGGGTAAGAGCCATATCTGCTGGCCCCACCATCACCACCACTACCAGAGAAAAATGAACTGGTGTAAGGAATGGCACAATCAGGGCTCTTTTGTAGCGGCGAGGTGAAATGCTGTGGTTGTCTGTGCAGGTCAGGCAAGGTCCACTTTTCTGGCCAGCCTTCAGGAGACGTCATCAGCGCCAAGTCGTCACCAACTTCACTCACCTCCGCGGCCTGTTCGGGAAGTCAACCGGGTGGATCAATAAACGAAATATTACGCGTCTTCGGAGATTTCTTTAACGTCGTAGCTTCACGTACATGCATCTTGACATAGCTTCGAACTCGTGCTCAAAGTCAGCAAAGCAAATGTCCCCCTCAGCTGTTTTGTAAACCGTGATACCCTCAAAGAGAGGTTTTCTTCCTCTTTTAAAGTCAGAATGGAACATCATGAACTTCTTGCTTCTAATACTTACATGAATCGATGCTTGTTTCCTTTTAGCTTGTGTTTTTTTCACGCTTCTATTGGTCGCCTCCAAACCAAATCTTCGCTGCGAATATTAAAACATTATATTCTTTTTACGTCCGCGACTATCGCCCCCCCCCCCCCCCCCCCCCCTGCTTCAGGCCATGTAAGCTTTGCTGTCACTAGCTGCGTAAGAAAGGTTGATTTGTGAGAAAGTGGTGTCAGCCCCTTTCCTAGGAAGTCGATACTTTGTGAGATAAACTTTCGTTCGTAGTTCACATTCAGCCTTCTGAAAAACCACTGTAGTCTGTTGGGGCACCCAATCGTTTCGTACTAAGCCATTCGAGCGGTTTTACAGCGAAGCTGATTGCTGGCACGATGGTTAGTTTGTAGGAGTACCTTTCTGGGGACAGAAGCCGAGGGCGGCTCATGCCCACGCGCAGAAAATGCACGGCATCACTTCTCTTGTGTTTGCCGACCTGCCTCGTTGTTTTGGGCCATAACCCCCTCCACAGGTATGCGGCATTCGTTTTTGGACCATCATCATCATCATCATTCTTCGCATAGGTCCGTCCCAGACGTTGGCCGAGAACAATGTTTACCAGAGGTATAGACAAGCAATGTAGCGAACACTAGCTCGATGCTGCATGGGCAAGTATTTGGAAATGAGGAGGAGTGCGGTAGATCAGTCACTAAAAAGAGGCTTCCATCCAATGTGAATGTCTAGTGATGACCTATTTGGCAGAAATTAGGCAGCTGCATTCCCTCAAAGGGGAACGGCAGAAGTAACACTCTGCGGTAAGGCGCCAGATCCGTGGATTAAAAAAGAGACTCGGGTAAAACACGTTCTCACTAAACTCAGATCTCGATCTTCCGCAGCAGCAGTACTTTTCCAAACTGTCAAAATTCTTATCTGTACTTTAAACTTAACAAGCTGCAAGGAAGATTCCCTGAAGCATAAACACAGGAAATATAGAGCATTGACAAGATAACTAGTCTTCATTACGGTGGTTGAACCAACTTGGTGACAATAATATAGACTTAAATAGAGGTGAAAATGCTGCAAATAACTTAGTTGAACGGAATGGTGAAAAAGTAGGAGCTTAAGGAGGGAGCAGGTGAAAGCCCATGATCCACCGACGCATGCGTCGGTGAAAATTTGACGCACTTAATTAAGTCATATATGAAGGGAACACATAAAGAACAGACCGTATAAATGACTTAATTAAGTGCGTAAAATTTTTGTCACACGTCATCTTAGGTTAAGGCCTCTACTTTTGTTGAGAATATTGCGCGCTCAATTCTAAGCGTAAATGTCCTCTGCTACATATTCCACAAAGCCCAGCGCAGGGTGGTACTAGAGATGCCGGCGTCCCTTGACCCACAAATTCCACATTATCAACTGCACAAGCTAAACGAGCTATAAACTAGATAACGAGATTGAGTGTCCAAATGTACGCAACGATGGCGCAACGCCATGAGACCGAAGCAGAGGATGGTGGTGGTGGTGGTTCCAGTGAAATGGCGCGTACCCACTCAGGGGGATTGGCCAGGAAATGGGCGCCTTACCGAAAGAAATTAGGTAATTTTTGAAGGGAAAGAAGAATTTTTAATTACTAGGATGGATTAGCAGTAGATGAGTAGAGAAATAAAAGTAAGGAGATTAGAGAAAGAAAGAAAAAAAGGTAAAAACGAACACCATTTAATAAAAATTGGAAGTAAGAAACACGAAGAAAGTGGTACAGACGAAGCAGTGAGCTTGGCGCGCATATTCTTGACAAGAAGATCCAGTTAAGCTAAATGCTGTCTAGCACAGCAGACGGCCTGATTCCAGGATGAATGAGTGCAACGCACTGCAAAGATCCCCGTGGCAGAATCCCAGTTCCTTCGCCCCGAATGACAAAATAACTGTAGCAGACAGCGGGAGGTTTAGCCGGCTGCATGTACTTTCTAGGTATCTTCGTCTTATCGAGGAGAACCGTCGGCAGGAGAAGAAGAAATGGTCGATTGTTTCCGGTTCTTTGCAAAAGGCGCATAACGGCGACAGGGCCAGATTAGAGCGGTGCAAGTAATAATTTAAATTTGGCACGCGACAGCGAAAGCTAGTCTTATCATCATCCTCTTCATCGTCTTCATTATGATCCTAATCATTATCTCCTTTTATTCCTCAACATCCTAACGATATTTCTCATCTTCTTCATCTCATCATCTTTCTCACCACCATAATCATCGTCATCGCCATCAAAAACGTCGTCGTCGTCGTCGTTGTAGCCATTGCTGTCGTCAGTTCTCCCTGCGAACACGGGCCAGTAGAAGCCACGCATTCCACTCACGGCCGCATTCCACAGGGCGTCTGCACTGTGGCCAGGCCGATGCCGGCCCTCGTGGCAACAACCCTGGAACCTTCCCTGCTCCTTCCGGGCCCTCCGCTCGGAGTATACACCAGGAGCAGGGGGGGGCAAAATATTTGACGCGCTCTCCAGATACGGGAAGCCGCTCTTCAGGCCCAACGCGCCCGAGGGGACAGAAACCCGGGGACCCGGCCTTCCTCCGCACGCCTTCGCCGCGGCAACTTCGCGCTGTGCCCGCGGGCTTCAGGCGGTCAAGCTGCGAGAGCTGTGCACCCGTGCGACGACTTCCTGTCGGTGAGCATCTCGTGACTGAGTGAGGTACAAGCCAAATCATTTCCTGTGAGTCACTGCATAGGCTTCCCATGGATACAGTAACTTTATTTTCTGTATGCCTCCGGCGTCATCTGCTTGTTTCACTTGGAACTTTTCTTCTACTCTTGTCATACAACTGCTACAAGAGCCCCGTTGTTCTGCCTCCGTAGCTAGACTAGGAAATCGTGGGTTTAGGAGCAAACGTCCCATGGGTTGAAGCACTAGCAATACCATTATTTTTTCCAAAGATCCGTGATTTTTATTGTAAAAGATTTTATTAGCTCAATTCTCCGCATTCTTTTCCTAGGTAAAAGTTGTTTCTTATTTCGCGTTGGATGAAACTTTAAACGAGGGGCGCGGTTTGTCGAGTTCAATTAACGTTTTGTGTTGCACCGGGAGTTCTGGCCTTGTACTATATATCTTGAAACGGAATATCGCTGTAGGGGAGGCCATCCACCTCCCTTTTCCTACCAGACAACGACGCTTACCCAAAGACAGCAATAGCGTGTTTTCAAGTTTTACTTGCACGCAGTGTTCATCGAAGTGCTGGGATGGGCAAATATCAATGAGCTTAAATTATGCGGTAATGTCGTGGCTTTCATCGGTCTCCCCACCGCATGTTTTCTGTAAACTGATACCTCCTGCTAATTCCCAGACGGGTAAACTGACGGGAGAATATAGGATGAGCATGAGAAAGCATTTAGTCTTTCCCATCCTTTCCTTTGTTGGGGGCAGAAATCGCCACCAGATGGAGGCGGTAAATTCCCGCATAGAGGAGAGACAAGGTATCTTTCTTCCATTCCCCCTCTGCTCCTACCCCCATATTTTTTCTATCTTGGTTGGATCAGCCGTCCTACCGACCCTGTCCGTGCGTCTACTTCCGCGCTGCCTCCGGCGATTCTCTGGCCACTCTTTGATTAAAAATGCACTCAAGTCAGCCGAATCCGCGTGAACTTGTTTGCTCGAAGGTTGATGCGCAGGAGAGGGAGGGATGGTCGTAAGTATGGGATAGCGCGTCGGTAGGCCTAACGCCACGCTTAAAAAGGCCATGAAGACAAAATACAAGTTTGTTTTATAGTGCCTCCAGTGCTTGTTCGACAGCAAATGATAACGTATGCTTGTTTGCTCGAAGATTGAATGACAGGAGAGGGAGGGGCTGTCGTAAGTATGCGACAGTGCTACGGTAGGCCTAACGTCACGCTTAAAAAGGCCATGCAGACAAAATACAAGTCTGTTTATAGTGCCTCCAGCGCTTGTTCGACAGCAAATGATAACGTATGCTTGTTTGCTCGAAGGTTGATGCACAGGAGAGGGAGGGGCTGTCGTAAGTATGCGACAGTGCTACGGTAGGCCTTACGTCACGCTTAAAAAGGCCATGCAGACAAAATACAAGTTTGTTTTATAGTGCCTCAAGCGCTTGTTCGACAGCAAATGATAACGTATGCACTGAGAAATTAGTCAATTTAGGTTAAAATTTTGTTTCTCCTGCCAAATCGAGTGTTTTCGTATTCAAACGAACTTCCAGTGCGTCATACGGCTCTGCAGCCTTGCTTACCGTCAGCCCTTCCAGATGGCGCTACTATACTTATCCAACAGTGCGCCGTTGCTTTGTTTTTGACCGTATTTGTACCTGGCTTGTTTTTGTTACTGTATAAATCGTTTCGTGAACATACATATCCTCGAAAAAGAGGGTCACGTAAAACAACGTCGCTTATGCCAATCGGCCAGTGTCATGTAAGACAACTTCAAAGCGACGGAGTGCCGTGCAGCGAAAACAAGCATAGTGCACCCAGTACCAACAGCAGTGCACATAGGTACTTCTATGCTTACGTGTATTTTCGTAACTCGCATTGTTTACCGCACCATTCTTATAGCTGTATAATGCATATGCATTACATTTAAACGCAAATGGGCAAGCTTATAAACCCTGCCAAATTTGCATTTGCTTTTGCCGGCCTCAGCACAGCCGGGCATATGACATCATAGGTTATGTTGCGGGAAATGAGCTGGTGGGTCGCATGGTTCATTATATTTTTTCCTAATTGTGCAGCTTATTCGAGCGAAGTGTGCGTTAAAAGTGGTGTGATTATAATCAGGCAATCTTCCGAATGAACCAAACGTGTGGCTTTCTCTTCATGGCCCCTTTAAGGCCTAACGATGTCAACCAGAACCCGCGACTCGATGTACGATGACTGACGTTCCCTGGCACGTCGTGAGTACCAACTTGTAGGTAGACTAACGTTAGAACAGAAAATGAGACGTTAAGCCTTACGTCTGTGGGTTTAAAGTCAACTGGCACCCATAGAAAAAAAATGCCAATTGTACATCAAGCTGCAGCTACACATTGTTGTCATAAAACCTTGAAGTGAAACGTGAGGCCTAGTCTTCGGAGCATATCTGGCAGTTTCTGCTGTAATCCTAGCATTGTGGCATACAGGGTAATTGATAAATGTGACCACGATACGATGACCGTTTTTAAAATTTGTTCCTAAGCAAGCCGCTTTTTTTCGCGTTCAAATTTTACATGACGGTCTCACTTTGTGATCTGTTTTTTAACCACTATGGACTTGCGTACTTCTATATAAGGAAAATGGAAGTGGTTTTTTTTACTATGGGAGAGCCAGAGGCGACCTTAAACGCTAAGATGGGGTGTATGGAACAAAACAGGTGATGAACAGGAACCATAATTGCCTATTTTGTCTTGTTCTGCTCTGAGCACACTGGGTTCATATTACAGTGTCCATTGCGTATATTATACTGCAGTGTGTAATTATTGACACTACGCTCTAAGAACGTCTAGTACGTCCTACTTTATCGGGCATGCATTTGTGATACTGGTATTATATACCGCTAATCAAACGAGCCCCCGCTGGTTTGAACTGCAGCTAATTCGAACATTTCGACTATGTTGCACTGTGTTTTCTGTCCACTGTGACTTGGAAGTCAGGGCGTTCTGGAATGAAGCTCTGATCGGTTGTCCTTCATATATAAATGTGTACGGACATCTAATTTTTGTTATTCGGTGGCGCCATCGACTGCAACCAAGTTGCGTATGTGTTGCATTAGGGGCGAAGCCCCTTAGTAGCTGGGGCTGTTGGCGTCTTATGTCGTCGTCGTAACCGTCGCATCTTCATGTAGTCACGGTATCCATGGTTGTAAGTGGGGATGAAGCGCTCAGCAGAAACTAATACACGAAGGCTTGAGCGGAAGCCTCTACGCCAAATGTAGGCGCAGCTATAGTGACGCGTCAGCGAAGAAGTTGCAGACATCCGTTACTTCCACAATTGGAACAGCGAGCAGAGCGAGCCTAACGCGACTGTAACGTGCGTGGTCGTTGCCTAGCAACGTTGATGCCGTCACCTCTTGTTTCGTGGCTCGGTATATTTTCTCAGCGTTGCCTAGCCACGGAGATTAGCTCAAATTGGCTCGGCATTTCTCTTTCAGGCTCTCTTTCGTTCAAGTTGGCTTCGCTCACACGACTCGTTTATTGCAAGTGGGACCGGTAGAACTCTCCCTATAAAGTGCAGATAGGCAGCCAGGTTTGCGAGGTAGTATTTCTGGTGTATCCAATATTCTACGGTTTCGTGTTCCCCACTCAGTTCTGCGTTCATCTCCCGCCTTCTCGTGCCCGGCAGGAACATCGCGAAGCATGCCGCTACGAAGGAAGGCTCTGGAGCCCGTGGGTTCCGTCGCTGATACATCCGGCCGCCCACCAGGCATCCACCCGGAGCGCACCCGTTCCATCTGTCAAGTGGCTTAGGTAAAGACCATAACGCCAATGTTTAACAGCAAAGTAAGCAGACGAAGGGGCAGCTTCAAAAAGAGACGCGGCGTTCTTGCCTTTCACGAGTAGGTTTCACCATAAGCGGTCTGTGCATTGCCATGGTGGGGCCGGCGGCCCTTTCGTGCATATTGGCGAGTTTTTTTTCATAAGCAGGTATTTGGGAGAAATAACCTTGTGTGTACTGCATTATCAGAAGGCGGAAGTATGCCAAGAACAGCACCCGCCGCGGTGGCTCAGTGGCTAAGGCGTTGTGCTGCTGAGCACGAGGTCGCGGTCACGATTCCCGGCCGCGGCGGCCGCTTTTCTGATGGAGGCGAAAAGCAAAAACGCCCGTGTGTACGCGATTTCGGCGCACTTTAAAGATCCCCAGGTGGCAAAATTAATCCGGAGCCCTCCACTACGGCGCGCCTCATCGCCTGCTTAGCGTCGGCGCGTTAAACCCCACAATCAAACAATGCCAAGAACAGCAATGATACATCGGGAAATTTACGTCTGAAAGAAGGAAATAAAGTAGAAAATTACTCAAATACTTCGCAGATGGATGCAAGCCTGTGGTGCCGGCACCTTAGCGGAATACCATTTGTAGCAAACGTATTTCCGCTTGTCATCCGTGTCCCACATCTCCACTTTTTTATCCTTGATGTATTGAATAAACCCGACTCGTAAGTACTACCAGCTGAATACAGTGTGTCTATAAATCTTTACATATATGCAAACACTTTTGAAGTACGGGCCGGGTATGAGTGACATGATGGAATTGCAACCTCGGTGAAGGCGTAGGGTCCAAGAAGTACTTCTTCCCGTATAGAGGTTGTCGAGTACATTTTCGGATTTACGGTAGACCAAAGGCACCGTGTGCCCCGTGTCACTCGCATGTTGAAGATTTTGTGATAACGGGATCGCAGCATGCAACAGGTGTGTTTAGCGCGGTAATTCCTTCTGTTCGCATTCAAAAAGGGTGTTCGATTTGCATACACTACCTATCCCACGCAGGTGGACCATTTCTTCGACTCGCGGCCACTGACAGACGGACAGCGGCCCAACGACCGAGGGTGTCACCGGTGCGGCAAGATTGGCCACCGCGTCAAGGCGTGCCTACGACAGCGCACTCCCGGCACTAGCGAGTGTGAAGACAGGAACACACTCAGCCGCCAGAGGGAAAACATCCAGGGCTAACTTTGGCAGACGGTAGATGCTAGGCATGTACAAACCAGAAGAATCTGTTTCCGCGCTTGTTGTAATAAATATGCGATCTGTGGCAGTAGGCATGCGACCTGCGTCTTCTTCATTAACATAATCATCGTAATCCCCGTTATTTGCATTAGTGCAAGCGGAAAATACCACACAGAAGAATGTCAATGAAGTTGCGAGCGGAATGTCCCGTAATGTATCTGCATGTCATTAGCGGCAACCACAAAAATTAGGGCCGTTTCATTCTCCGAATATGAATAAACAAGAATGCTACCTTTTGTGAGGTCCCTTATCTAGGAGTAATGGCCCGAACTGGCAAAGGCTGCAAACCCTGCCGGCACTGGACAACACAGAACAAAAGTGGGGCGATTACGGTATCGGACGTAGATCGCACCCGTGTAATATGCTCCTTGCGGGA
Organism: Haemaphysalis longicornis; assembly: GCA_013339765.2. Classification (NCBI taxonomy): domain Eukaryota; kingdom Metazoa; phylum Arthropoda; class Arachnida; order Ixodida; family Ixodidae; genus Haemaphysalis; species Haemaphysalis longicornis. The sequence goes on from CM023457.1 coordinate 22,629,942, forward strand.
GACATGCGAGCGTGAGGTTACTGGTCGGAACAGATCCGCAAAGGCTAATCTCTATGGTAATGCAGATAAAGAACATGCACGCAGCGATTACCCAATGCCGTGCGGGAAGCAATGCATCGCGTCACTTTACAGCAGTGTGCAAATCTGTTTTAGTAAATGCTAAATACTGCATTCTTGTAGGTGATATGACTACACAATGTCGAATGCGTTGGGGAGGGGGCGGGGCGGTGTTTGTGGAAAGCCAAATGCGTGTTTTAGTGTGAAAAAAAAAGTGTAAAATCCCGCTAATGGCGCCTCAAGGAGAGGGAGGGACTCACAGTGTGTTTATCTGTCAACCGATACGTGAAGCGTTGGATACGCTCGTTACAGTGGCCTGCCCGTCACAGTGACTACTGAATTCTCATATGCTAAATTCCGTGTTGTAAAAATTGGAATAGACACAACAAAGCGGCGGCCTTGGGGAGAGGGGTAGGACGAGTCGACCGCAAACATTCGCCGGAGGAATTCACACTTTTGCTACGCTTGCCCGTACACAAATTGTACTGGAAATTTTCGTTGCAACATGCTTCCTTGCAATTCTTTTGGTGTTCTACAGAGAAGCCAACTAAGATACTACATCGAGAAACCGAACAGGCGTGTACGTCACGTGACAGAGGCAGCCTTTTGCATTACCCCAGCAACGCTCTGCGAATAGAAAATGGGCTAGGGGCTTGCCGGAAAGCGTCTCAAATCCTCTGCACTGCATTTTTACTGGCCGCGGATGCTGTTTCAAAACAATTAAAAACGCAGTCCTCTAATCATTAAGTTCGTCCTTAGTGGGGAGGGAATGATATTGTTCGGTTTCGGAAGTGGTGAAGTTTCTTACCCCTTCTAAATAATGTCGTGTGCCTAATCAAGACTCCCACACAGATGAGTGTATCTGACCTGTAGCCGAGCAGCGACGCTTGCGTTGAAAGGTCGCGACAAGCGACGTCCTCCTGCACGAGCAGCGAATCAGGCAAGTCCGGAAAAGATGTGAGAAAAAGTAATATGCACTTATGCGTAATCTCGCACGCAGAGCTTTGATTATGGGCTGCATAACTGCGATTTTGGGCTGCTATTCACAAGCATCGGATAGAGAGAGAGAGAGAGAGAAAGAGAGAGAAGTAGAGATAGAGATATAGAGAAAGATAGAGATGGAGAGAGAGAGAGATAGAAAGAGATAGGGATATATATATATATATACAGTCGAACACGGATATATCGAACTCCAAGGGGATCGCAAAATAGTTCGATATATGAAAAATTCGATATAAAAAATATGGGCTCTGAGACCTCACCTATGGCGGACGATCACTTACCGATCGCCACATTCAAGAATAACAACTAATTCCGCACTCATGACGCAACAGGACGCTTATAATTCCGTGAAAAAAAAAAATCGCTTATCTTGGCCCGCTTCTTCATCCTGGAAATGAAATTAAAGACGCTGGTCTCGATCTTCTCGAGGCTGCACAACTAGAAAATTCCAGCAGTACGCTGCGCCTTCGCCCACCATGCACAACACACGCACGCAAAAGAAGAGCAGCGCGCACGTACCACAATAACTTGAAGGTAACAATTCCAAGGCTCTCTGAACGGACTCCAACAAAGCGCTCGCGATGGTCATCTCCGAGAGAAACACTGATCTCTGAAAGGTGCGGGGCAACTCGCCAAACAGCAGCAACAGCAGCAAATGCAAAAGAAGGAGGAGCCCGTCAGCGCCTTCGTTCCCTCTTCCCTTTCCCGAGACGATATCGGGGGAGGGACAGACCCAGAGAGAGAGAAAAAAAAAACTATTTTTTGGCAAGCCAGGGAACGTACGCAGCTGAAAAAAAAAAAGAACGTGCGCAGTCGGGGCATCCCTACCTCGCACTGCCACATTTTTCGAGCGTTCGGGCTTGTGTGCCTAGAGAGATTTAGCATAGCGGGCTCCGCCCGCTAACGCTACGGCGGCCGGTAGCGGGGCCCGACTGGGCAAGCGCAAATTCGTTCCGGTAGGGGGGATTAGTTCCGCGAGCCAGTCTTCGCCATGCCCGCGCATTCCTCCACGTCCTCCTCAACCTCAATCGGGGGTGCAGCGACCGCCGAAGAGCACCTTCCAGCTCACGCGGCGTTCGATATACCCAATGTCGGAAAAAATACGGTTCGATATAAACGTACGAATTCCTATACTTTTACACAGAATTTTCAAGGGGATAATTTACGAGTTCGATATAGACAATAATTCGATATACCCGTGTTCGATATATCCGTGTTCGACTGTATATATATATACATATATATATACAGGGTGTCCCAGCTATCATGCACCAAGCTTTAAAAAAAGAGCAATGGCGTTACTCGAAAAAAACCTAGTGCGTAATGTTTGCAGTACTCTGGAGAAGCGGACAGTAATTTTTTCGTTAATGATACTTCACTAATTAATTGTAATTAATTATCTAACTCGAGAAGTACTGTCCCAATCACTGAAGTGTCAATGAGGCACCTGTAGGTACCCACGAGGGGCATCTAACTTCGGTGTTTTCAGCGACGAACTAATTGCGTACTCATTTATTCTGACTGATAAAGAAAACCCGCGAAATATGAAAAATACCACGTGACGGCGCCTCCGCGCGCATTAGCGCGCATCGTAAAGCAATGCCCTCAAACAGGCGGCTTCCGAGTTAACCAGAATGAAATAAATAAAAGAAAGAAAGATGAAATCGCGACCGTATTTGTGCCTTATCTGCACACGCGCCCCGCGAATCTTGCTGTTGCGGCTCCTTCGATGCATGCCATTATCAAGGTGATGCGCTGTCTCTTCAGGCGGGTGACAGGCGAAGCAGTTGCTTTCAATCCGCTTATTTGGGGACGCTGCTTTACAATGCGCGCGGAGGCGCCGTCACGTGGTATTTTTCATATTTCGCGGGTTTTCTTTATCAGTCAGAATAAATGAGTACGCAATTAGTTCGTCGCTGAAAATGCCGAAGTTAGATGCCCCTCGTGGGTACCTACAGGTGCCTCATTGACACTTCAGTGATTGGGACAGTACTTATCGAGTTAGATAATTAATTACAATTATTTGTGAAGTATCATTAACGAAAAAATTACTGTCCGCTTCTCCACAATTCTGCAAACATTACGCACTAGGTTTTCTTCGAGTATCGCCATTGCTCTTTTTTTAAATCTTGGTGCATGATAGCTGGGACACCCTGTATATATATATATACAGAGAGAGGCCTTGGGTTAATTGGCGTATTCATGGGAGGTTGTGGCCATTACTGCACCAGGGTGGCCAATCCTGCTCTGGTGAGGGAGTGCTTTAGCGGCAATGGTCGCCGGGGTCAGGCCGCACCCCAAGCCTCAATCTGCAATTCCATCATCACGCGGATATTTTTAAAATCCGGTGGGAATTGTGCGGAACCGGATTCGAACCACGGTCCTTCTGCAGGCGGTCCTTCTGCAACTCAACTCAACTCAACTTAAATTGAGGACGACTCAGCGAGCAATGGAACGGAAGGTAATAGGTGTACTATAAGGGACCAGAAGAGAGCGGAGTGGGTCAGGGAACAAACGCGTGTTAAGGACATATGAGTAGAAATTAAGAAGAAATGGACGTGGGCAGGGCATGTAATGCGAAGGCAAGATAACCGTTGGTCATTGGGGGTAACAGAATGGATGGCTAGCGAAGGAAAGAGTGGCAGGGGGTGGCAGAAAGTTAGATGGGCAGTGGAGATCAAGAAGTTTGCGGGGATAAATTGATCGCAGTTAGCACAGGACCGGGATAATTGGAGAATAATGGGAGAGGCCTTTGCCCTGCAGTTGGCGTAGATAGGCTGGTGATGATGATGACAGAGAGAGGCAGAGATGCAGAGAGAGAAAAATAGAGAGATATATATAGATAGAGTTAGGGAGATAGAGATAAAGAGAAATAAAGATAGAGAGATAGAGATAGAGAGAGAGAGAGAGATAGAGAGATAGAGAGCGAGGCAGAGATGGAGGGAGAGAGATATAGAGATAGAGAGCGATATATATAGCGAGATAGAGTGGCAGAGAGAGAGAGATAAAGAGTATAAGCATCTATTCAAGCAAACGATGGTGTTTTAGCCGCCACTTGGTGGGGTCGGTTGGCCTCAGTTGAGGTATCCTTGTGCCTCTGCTGCAGCCCTGGCACGGCTGATCAAAGGATCTTATCAGCGTGATGCCACGGCAAAGAGTACGCAAAACATGCGTGGGTTTCCATGGAAAGTAAACCAAGGTCTTCAGAAAAATGAGGAAACGAAGAAACCAAAGTGAAAATAGAGGCGAAAAAACAATGCACCAGTAATGAAGTCTTTGATGAGCATCGGCCGTGTTTCTCCCTCAAAGCACGCGAGCAGACTTTCCGAGGAATTCTTTTGTTTCACTTTATCCATCAGCGGTATTGGCACCACAGACTTGGTAAAGTAAGGCTCACATTGAACCTCCTACCCCCTTGAACACACACACAACTCACCCCATCCATCAAGAACCAACATGGCGCCTTTCACAAGCGAACACATTTCCAAACCCCGCCAAAATGCACCTTATTCACACAGCCATAGATCCTTCCCCTAACGTTACAGCCTGTGGACCCTCGGCAGCTTGAGCATCTTATGTGAGGATGCGAGAGAGAAGCCTATCCAAAAATGACCGTTTAATGTGAGCAGTCAGAGGACGTGTTCCGCTGCCCAGACCCAGACCAGGAGGCTGAAGCTTCACTGATCGCCCGGGAGGCCGCGGCCGTCGCCAAAACGCGGTCACCATCGTCGACTAACTCAGCGAGTGAATAAATGTGTCTTCTTGTCCTTGTCCTTAAAAAGAAACATAGAAAATAACCAATATACCTAAAGCCCAGCCGAACAGATTTCACAAGAGCGCCCAGCTTCGTTAGACTAGTGTTCACTGAGGGCAAGTGCTCCGATTTTTGTGGCGAAATTGTTAGCGCCTCTTGGGAGGAAAATTTCATGTCTCAGAAAAAAAAAAAAACTGCAGTTCTGACCCACGACGTCGAGAGCATGCGTCAGGCTAATCAGGTGTGAAGCATAGAGCTCAGTATTGGTGTAAAGGAAAAAAGTTGCAGATGACATTTACGTTTAGGTCTTAAGATATATGATGCGATAGCAGTACTTGGGCATCGGGGGAGCGTTTTTAAAATGGAGTTGCTGCATCACCATCTATGCTTTCCAAGCACTGAATTTCAGTGACGAGAGCTAGCTTAGCCGCAACGATTTCTAATTACCAAGAATAGGCCTTCTACGCTTGTGTGGCTCAGGATGTGGGCGTGAAAAGTTCCTGCTGCGGGGTATTGGTCAGTTAGGGCGAGAAGGCGACAGTGTCAACGTTTCAAGGCGTGTATTCTCTAGTGTCCAGGCCTGGGTGAACGTTTTGGTTCTTTTACAAGACGCGTAGAGAGAGATAGAGAAAGACTTTTGTGAAGTAAGATTTAGTGATAGCTTGACAAAGGGAGTAAAGAGTTGGAAGACCCCAAAGGTGGGGCGGAACCGGAAATCCGGGGCCCCAGATTCCGCTCACGCCATCAAGTGATGAGATAAGTGGAGCATGTAATATTTGAGTTGTTCATCTCTGACCCTGTCCTTAGATATGAGCATGTTCCGTAGAATAGAGTGGATGCTTTCTCGTATTTAGCTCAGTTTTAAGTGAATGTCGGACGCCTCCAACCAAACATCTTCGCCCGCAAAAGTTGTAGATATATGTGCTGGTTTGTATCCTGCAGAGAGTGTGCGATTCGTCGGTGTTGAGATCCCCGTGTGGCAAGGGGAAGGATGGTGTTCCTACGCGTAGAATGACGCGACGTTCTGCATATTTTTAGAGGAATAAGGCGTCGTTGTCGGGGTCAACAGGGAGTAGCGTATGGGAGCTCGCGTGCCTCATTGTCAATTCCCAATCCCTTGCGTGCGAGTGTTGATGTGATGGGAACTCTCATCGTGGTGTATTAGAAAATCTTTTTCAAGCGTTTAGGTAGTCTGCCTGAAACCATGACACTAATTGGATTTTTAGCATGTGTAATGGTGTTTAAGCATCTATTCGAGAATTCCACTCGGTGGATCTCCAAGTGGACGGCACCGATTTACCTTTTTTTTCGTTCCTTTGTGTAGGACGGTAAAGAAATTACTGCGATCGTCACGATAGTCAACCAGAATTGTTGCCTTCATTACTTTCAGACGTCCCGGTGTCGGCGTGTAATCTTTTTTACTGGCTTTGGAACTTTCCTATTAATGAATTTGATATCGGGTTGTCGCCTGTCCTTCTGTAGTTTGGATGTGTTTTTGGGTAAGGGGAGGGTTTTATGGAGAGTCGCTGTATCGGTGACATATTCATTGTGGCATCCAGCTGTTTTTATCTTGAAATGTGCTATATTTCATAGAATGGCCGCTCCCAGTTTTGTTTTCGCATACGCTCTCTTTGTGCTGAAACAGTGGACTCTTATGAGTTCAAGATTATTTTAAGCAGATTTTAAGGAAGTTTGAAGTGTTCTTTAAAATTGGGACGTTGATGGCGGCCTTACGTGTTGTCATTAGTCGAAGTAGGCATCTTTGATCTTTGTTGATCTTAGTCGAAGTGGGCAATTTTGTGGTACGGCAGGCCGTATGATATCCCCCTCATGATCAGTATCTGAGTCAGGTTTGTCGCTTCTGCGTAATTCCTGCTCTTCACCTGCATAGGCATTTCACAATGTGTGAGATATTTTCGGCATTTTGACAATTGTGAGGTCATCCCTGGCGCTTCTCTGCATATAGGGCCATGCCGAGGGTTCTTACGTGGCTGTTTTACCTACCTACCTATCTTACTTACTTTACCTATAGCGTACCTGTTTTTAGCGTTTTTAAAATATCCTCGTGGTGCCATTCATCGTCGGCCGGACAGAGCTTGCGGCTGTGTCAGAGCCGCGAAATATTCGGAAGTGTTTTGGAAACGTGTGCAATTAGACGCCATATGCTCTTTTTTCTTATTGGCACACATTTTAGATCTTTTCTTGTTATAATACAGGCATTGCTTGGTTTCTGAGAGCCCGCCTTTAATCCTTTGCACCACTTCTGAGCTAGCTGACACAATGTGCGCCCGGCATCAGTTTCCATCATGGAGGCGTTTTGTTGGTGGCGTTGTCTGCGGACACGGCAGGCGAGCGTGCTTGGCGAGTTGGCGACTGCCCATTGCGCTTCGAACGAACTTCACTGCGCAGCCATGGAGCCAGTTCAGATCACGGAATATTTCGTTTCGTCGCTGCCGTCGAATGATTGTCCTTTTTTACGCTATCAACTTGTCCGCTTCTTCATGCTCCTGATTCTGACGAGCCCTCGTACCTGGCTGCCTCAGCCGTGCGCTGCCGCGTGGCAGGGATGATAGTATTTCCGCCGACTCTTGATGAGCACGGCTGATAGCGGACGGATAGCAGGCACGGGAGAACAGAAAAATGAGCCTAACAAGGCTATAGCGTTAACACAACAACACAAACATCAAAACCGCATGAAGGATGATAAGGCGCCCGGGTACGATGGTAACCCCCACCCCATGTGTTCTGGTAAAGATTAGGTTTGCAGCTGCTCTCGAAAGGGGATGGGAATTTACGTCCTTCAAGGGCTTGTGAATGCGTCAGCCTAGGCTGAACCCAGCAGCTTTCACCCAAGACACCGAGCGCGTGCGTCAGGACCCAGAATTTGCCGCCGGAGAAGCCGAGTGCCAGCGGCAAGCCTGCCGAGACAACAAGGAACATTTGATACCGCCCCATTAGCATGTGTAGTGGTTTACGACAGCTGCGCTGGACATTCACTTTCACAGGGGTCGACGGCGTTCATGTAACAGGAAAGTGTTTAATGCGGGGTACACCAAGATCTCACCTCAGATCCGTCAAATAAATGGCATCCCCAGAAATCGTTCTATTGACGCGGCTGGCTGGGAATAGATCCCACTATCTCCCTCGCCGCAACGGGAGGCGCGAAAAGCTCTGCCAACTGGGATACGAACTCAAGCGTAAATATTCGTACGAACGCGCCTTATATCCTTCCCTATAACCTTTTCCATTCAGGTGGTTCTGCCGTCTAGGAGAGGTGAATTGAAGTAGTGCATCATGACGCTAATAAGTGCCGACAGTTGCCGCCTACGTATAGCTGGCCGCCTAGGTATAGGGCAGCGTATAGCTGGTACAGCAGCGTAGGCTGCGGGATGCGGTGTCTCTTCGCCGCCTTTTGCAGCGGGAATGATCGCCCCGTGGAAGAAAACTGTTAGCATTAAGGTAGCATTGCATTAAGGCAGAAATGCTACGAAGCCGACTGGTATCGGAGTGTCACACTCGTGACTGCTTTCGTGCGGAACGCGTTCGCTCATTCATGGTCTAAGGTACTCCGTGGTCCAAGGCACGATTTCTCCCTCTGGCGTTCCGCAAGCTGAGCCCGTCGCAACGCAACCGTCTGCCGTACACGCACGCAGCAAGGACCGAAGTGGTCGCACCTTTCCCAAAGCGAGCCGCGAGCAGGACGTCGCTCGCCAAGCGCACCCACAAGAAACCGGCCGACCCGGAAGTCATGCTCCTTTCGCTGCAGCGGAGCGTGAGTACCACCAAACGATTCACTGACAACCCGTGCGGTTTAGTTCGCACGGTTTGCGAGCGCCGGTGGTTTCAGTCGGATTTACGCAATGCTTCGGCGCGTGCGATTCAGTGTATAACGCTGATGCGTCTAACGGTGCCATACCGACGACCTATAAATAGCGATATTCAGGTTCATATTGAGGCCCGATAAACATTCAACTGCGCCTGTGAAGGCACATTGCACTTTCGTGTTTTACAAAGATGGATGATCCACATTTTTTTTCTTGTTTTTAATCCAATCCTACGTCCTTATTTCCCTCATTGTTTGTTTTTTTATTCCATTTTATTTTCTTTCACTTGCAGCCTCTTCTCCGTACTTTCCCCGAAAATAATATCTCATCTTGGCCAATCCCCACAATAGGTACGCAGCAGTTTCATCTATGGCACAGTTACGACAGCAGAAGACGAGGATGATCGTCATCATAATCCCCACAATCCGCGCTTTTCTCTTTTCTCTTGCCACATTGTTTTTTGTTTTCAACTTTGTCTTTACCCTACGTTGTGCTCTCATGGTGCTATAAAAGTTGATTCCGTAATTAAACAGCTTGTAATAAAGTTTATTACTACTACTTCTACTACTGTAGTTCACGCAGCCGCGTGCATCCCGTTACGTCAAACCTATAGGTCAACTTGAGCATGTTGCTTTCCATTCCTTTGATGCCCTGTTTCAAAATGGCGCAATAAAGAAATACATATTCATCTCGGTCAATCCCCCTGTGTAGGTATGCGCCATTTTTGTTTGGGTCACCACAACCACCACCATCGCCTGATCACGCGCTGAAAGAGGAAGTTGCGCGTTCTTTCCACGATCCTATCGAGGTCGCCTCCTTGGTATTCTTCCGAAAAGGAACACCTTGAGGCGAACGCCCGACCGCGCCATCCACAGCCACGGAGTCCGTTCCTCATCCGGGCCACCCGCTCGGAGTCCGAAAAAAGGGAGGCAGACCCGCAGCTGAGTTGAACGCCGGTGCCTCTACCGGAAGGGGCCGGGCGGGCCGGTGGACTTGCTTCAGGGAGACGAAAGCGGCACCTCGGGCCCATCGCTCAAGGAATAGGCAAACGCGGGGGGCTGGCTCCGATGCCTCGTTCGTGCACGCGTTCCCCTGGTCCTGCTCCCTGCCGCTGTCCGGTATGCACATCCCGCCGTGCTCGAGGTGGTCATAGGCGTCTGCCAGGGACGGCACATCCCTCGCCGGAGGGCGGCCTGTGGCGGCCACCCGTGCCACGGCTTCCACGGGTGAGACTCGTGTGTGCATCTGTACAATCTCTGTATTCGTATGTACGATCTACAATCTATTTCTCTCTTTATCAAGGGAAGGTCCCTGTTCGGAACGCCAATAGACAACCTTCCCGCTACCTATTCCACGCACGTGGACTATTTCTTCGACTCGCGGCAACTGACCGACGGACAGCGGCCCAACGATCGAGGGTGTACCGGTGCGGCAAGATTGGCCACCGCGTCAAGGAGTGCCCGAAAATTGGCCACCGCGTCAAGGCGTGCCCGCTACAGCCGGATCCCGGCCAGCCACCAGAGGGACAACTGCCAGGGCCACCTTTCGCAAACGGTGGATGCTAGGCATGCATAAACCACAAGGACCTGTTTGACGCGCCTGTTGTAATAAATATGCGATCTGTGGCAATACGCATGCGACCTGCGTCTTCTTCTTCATCAACATCATCATCATAATCCCCGTTATTTGCATTAGTGCACGCGTAAAATACCGCACAGAAGAATGTCCATGAACTCGCGACCGGAATGTCCCGTAATCTATGTATCTGGGTGCCATTAGCAGCAACCACAAAAATTAGTGCCCTTCCATTCTGTGAAGTTGAATGACCTGCGAAGCTGGGCGCAGTCGACGGTGTGCACGAAACAAACCCCGTTGTCCAATCTTGTCAATCCGCCGGAGTAGGTATGCGCCAGTTTTGTATGGGTCACCCCAACCACCACCATCAGCCTGATCACGCGTTAAAAAAAAAGGAAGTAGCGCGTTCTTTCCACGAGCAACTGGGATTCTGCCACGGGGATCTTTGCCGTGCGTTGCACTCATTCATCCTGGAATCAGGCCGTCTGCCCTGTTAGACATCATTGGCCCTGCTGGATTCCCCTGACAAGTATATGCGTGCCTAGCGCACTGCTTCGCTTGTACCACATTCTTTCTTCGTGTTTCTTACTTCCAATTTTCATTCAATGGTGTTCGTTTTTACCTTTTTTTATTTCTTTCTCTAATCTCCTTACTTTTATTTCTCTAGTCATCTACTGCTAATCCATTCTAAGATTTAAATATTTTTCTTTCCCTACAAAAAGTTACATAATTTCTTTCGGTAAGGCGCCCATTTCCTGGCCAATCCCCCTGAGTGGGTACGAGCCATTTCACTGGTACCACCACCACCACCACATTGAGGACGCCTCTTCAGTATTCTTCCGAAGAGGAAGACCTTCAAGCGAACACACGACCTCGCCGTCCACAGCCATGGAGTCCGTCTTTCTTCCGGGCCCTCCGCTCGATGTCCAGGAGCAGGGAGGCGAGCCCTCAGCCGGGCTGAACGCCGGTGCCTCTTTCGGAACGTCCGGACGGTCCGGGGGGCTTGCTTCAGGGAGACGTGAGCGGAACCTCGGGCCCACCGCTCGAGGAAAAGGTGAACGCGGGACGCTGGCACCGCGAGGCCTCGTTCGTGTACGCGTTCCCCCTGGGACTGCTCCCTGCCGCCGTTCGGTATGCCCATCCCACCGTGCTCGAGGAGGATGACCTCGTCTGCTAAGAGACGGTACACCTCGCCGGAGGGCGGCCTGGGGCGTCAACGCGTGCCACGACTTCCACGGGTGAGACTGATGTGGCACAGATGCCTGCTCCCGGGCTTTGTGGCCTCATTTAATTCAGCTGAGAATCCATGGTGTCCTATAACTCAATTTCCGTTCACTTGCTTGTGGTACCGATTGTCTGCCCTTAGTTTGCGTGGGGCTTATATTATGGTGCCCTTAATCACAGCGGTTTCCGTCTTTTTCCGTTTTCTGTGGTGGCGCCCTAGATGAGGTGGAGAGGCGCTATAAAGGTTAGCGAGGAGGCGGTGCGTTTTGTCGTCATCTCAAAGATGCGGAGGTTCCTTATATCCTAGTTTAGTGGGGCGCTTGTTACGCCATTTCTTTGCAAGCGAGGGCAGCTATACCTGCGCAGCCACCATTTTCTATCGCTTCTTGAGTTGAAACATTCGCCCTGTGAAGGCTTAACAATGAGCGACTAACCACAGCAGCGCAAATATTTTCTGAGTTGCTGCATATACTTGCGTAAAGCAATAATTCATTTAGGGTGGGATCCGATTCGGGGGTTTCGTACACGTACACTGAGCTTTCGCACGGGCCTACAGCCTTTTCGATTCTCGCTCTTCCGACAGGCAAGTGTGGAGAACCTACAGGGATCAGCTGGACCTGTACCTGGTTGCATTTAACAAAAGCATGGTCAAGTACATACCCATGCACAGAATATGCCTCCACTAGACAAGGGTAAGAGACGAGACCACTCTGCTTATTTTCTGTTGCTTAATTATTGTGGGAAAGCCACGAGGTGAGCGCAGGCGTGTATGCGCCGAGGTTTGCGCAGTCGATACAGCATCATGTCAACTTTAGCTTACCTATATTCGAAAGGGTACTTCTAACCCTATTTCGTGTTCTCAGCGACGAGTCGTAGCGATGACCAATGGGTGCAGCGCCTGGGTCCTGACAAGGACACAGACAGTGGTAACAATGCACGCTGTGCCTGCAGCTTCGGTTGCTGATCGGTGAAACAACTTTTTGACAAGAATTTAGCAACCTATGAAGGAGTCGGCTAATAGCCCTCGGTGTGTAATTCCAATACAGAAACTGCACTGAAATGCTCGGCGGGAATTTAAGCGTACCAACGTAGCATTAAGGGAAAAGCATGGTTGACAGCCGCGCATATTTGTCGAAGACACGAAGGTGTCCTAGGCCGCCTGACAACGCCTAGCCCTTTTCAGGTGACCAAGGACACAAGTTGGTCGGTTTGACGACTTCGCAAGTAATACCAGGACAGCCTTCCCACTATTCGGAATATGGAACGATTTCGCGAGTCGAAGCTGATGCAACCTAGAAGGGTCTACCATTCACCTCACCCGGTTTAATATATTTTAAAATAGTGTTCCGATTTCGATTGTTGATTTGATCGATTACGAGGTTTAACGCGCCGACAGTACACAGGTGATGAGGGGCGCCTTAGTGGAGGGTTCTGAATTAATTTTGACCACCTGGGGATCTTTAACGTGAGCTGAAATCTCGAGCACTCGGGCATTTTTGCTTTTCGCCTCCATCAGAAACGGACCTCGACTACTGGTGAGAATATCGCATGCTAACAATTTAAAAGGAAATATTCGAAAACCTTTCAAGTCTACCACAACTAAGAAATTTGCATTTTAAGCCACTCGTTATCATTATCCTCACCGTCATCATCATCATAAAAATCACTACCACAAAAAAGGTTATAATTATGATGATTGGGACGATGATCATCGCCCTATCTAGGTCCTATTAAAAGACGAAGGCCTCTTCTGTTGACCTCAAACCGCTCCTATCCTGCGCTACCTGAGTTTATTCTTTGCTTCCGAATTTTATGAATTGTGCACTCAGACAGTGCTTAAGTAAAGGGAAGTCTTCATTTCCCACAGCGCCCGTGAAAATACTCGAAAGTACTTTAAACTGGGGAAGCTGCTTGCAACTGTCATGACTCGTGAAGCATGAACTCGGAGAAAATAAACCACCTAAACAATGTGTCGACGTATCGACAGGGGGATTTCCTTTCATCAAGGTGGCAGGATCGCTTTTTTACCATTTTCAAAGTGAAAGACGAAGTGGGGGAAACGCTGGAAAGAAGCTTTTTACTGAGGAGGACTTGTGAGGACGCTAGGAAATAAACCGTCTAGGGGGTGCAGGTCAAGTCCCTTGATTCGCCGTGACAGCGGAAAAGGACACATTACAACCGAAGTGACTGCATCTATACCTTAATCGTGTGAACTCTTTATCACGAGATTTAAGGTTCAAGCCCCGGCTTTTGATTCATATCGCGTGCTGCTCAATTTGATACGTGGATCTCCTTAACCATGTATTCCAAAAAGCCCAACCGTCAATTACTGATTCAGGCGTCCAAAACCCATACGTTTCGCATTACCGTCTCCGCAAGCGAAAAGCGCACGATAACTTCTATTTCCCGAGTGAGTGTCCAAATTTATGTAACCATACCGACAATACAAGAAGGGCGATTCAGAAAATACCTCCTATGATCATCATCACCCTCTTTATAGCTATCATTTTTAGATCATTTTATTCGTCTTCATCATCCTCATCAAATTCTTTTCTCTATCATCATCATCACCGTCGTCCTCCTTGTCTGCGTCGTCATCATCGCTGTCATCAGATCCCGCGGGAACACGCGCCACAGAAGGAACTAGCGCGGCATTCCTTTCATGACTGAACCCTACAGGGCGCCTGCACTGTTCCCAGACCGAGGCCGGCCCTCGTGGCAACCTCCACGGAGCCTCCCCTGCTCCTTCCGGGCCCTCCGCTCGGAGTACACAAGGGGCAGGGGGGCGAAATCTTCGACGCGGTCTGCCGCGCAGCCGCTCGGGAAGCCAGCTCCTCAGGCCCAACGCCCGAGGTGAAGGAAACCATGGCCCTGGCTTCCTCGGCATGCCTTCGCCGCCAGCACTTGGCGCTGGGCCCGGGATCCAGGCGGCCGCCCTGTGGGAGCGTGCGGCCGTGCGAGGGCTTCTGCCGGTGAGCTGCTTGTGATTGAGGGCAGAGTAGGGAGGGAGATTGACGTACAAGGTTTGCCTAGCAGAGAAAAATGTTCGGCTAACGGTAGTGTGTTTACGACTAGTTTTATCTGCACGCAACGGTCATCGAGCCAGTGGGATGGGACACGGAGCAAGATTACGTGGGATGGGATCATATCAACGAGCTTAAACTGTTCTTTATTGTTGTGCCTGCGATATTGCTCTCCGCCCGCATGCTTTCTGTAATCTGATACCTCCTCGTGCTTCGCCGCAACAGATGAACAAATGGGAATACTACGGGGAGAGAAAGCGAGGGTATCTTTTACATGCCTTTCATTTTTTAAGGGGACACACGGCGTTCCATGCGGCTTGTAATTTTTAATTTTAAAGACGGCCAATTTTTTTGGGCCTCGTAAACCCGAAAGTTTGGTCCGTTTGTCTGTGTCCCTCGATTCAGCCATCCGGCTACAGACAAAACATTCCGAACAACTAAATCTGAAAAAAAAACCTTATACTTGCTCATATCGTTGAGCGAAAAGAAAACATTAGGCATATTTCAGGCAAAACAAAATGCACAAATGACGCTGGCAGTGTTCTTTTACTTGAAAATGCACGCGTGCTTGATATTCACGATGGAAAGCAAGAAGTATGCATTGAAGCAATCATTTGACCCAAAAATACAAAAAGAACTCGTGTTGGCCTGGACCTCGTGGCAGGGTTTGAAGTTGAACAGTTGAATAGTAGCAAAAGGTTCTAGCAGATGGCGCGTTAGCAGTGGAGTGCGGGAAATTTGAATTGCCTTGAGGAAGCCTCGTCCGTGTTTACTGTGGGAAGATGGAAACAGAGGGTAAGGGCATGAGAGGTGGGCGGGGGAGGGGAGAGGGATCCATGTGGCGGTTGCGGTAGAAGATTATCGTCTACGACGACATTTGCAGCTAAGTCAGCAGATACGCGGCCAATTTTTTCTTCAAGCATTCTTTCGTTAAAGGAGCCATGAAGAGAAAATACAACTTCGTTTAATTTGAAAGAACTAGGATTCAGTATCTCACTCAGCTCCATTACAACCACAAAAGATGTTTTTTTAACAAAAAAAGCAAGAAGTATTTAAAAACTTTCAAATTTTGCGCCACAGTGACGTGTTATGAGCAAGAATGACGTCATACGGGCCAACAATAAAACATAATTTTCAGTGCGTTAACTGCACGTTAGCATTCAAGTGATGCGGTCAAATGGAACTAGAGGCCCCATTACAGACGTCCAGTCATGTGTCGTCGCGACTGGGCAGTTTGGCGGCCGCCAATAGCACAAACAAGGTTCCGTGACGTCATAGAAAAGTTGCGGGAAATTGGCTAGTGGGTCGCGACTGCTTCACACGTTTTCTTTAATATCTCCGTTATTTGTTCGAAGATTGCGATGATATCGGTAATATTGTTATCGAGACTAAGCAGTCTTTCTAATAAACCCAACTTTTATTTTGTCTTCATGGCTCCTTTAAAGTTGGCTTCGCTCACACGACGCGTTTATCGTAAGTGGTACTGGTAGCGCACTCACGCAAAAAGTGTAGCTCACCAGCCAGACCAGGGAAGTAGCATTTCTGGTGGATCCTTGCAGTACAGTTTTCCTGTTCTCCGCCACTGCTGGGCTCAGGTTCCGTCTTCTCTCCGCGAAGCGTGCGACTACGGAGGGAGGCGCTGGAGCTCGTGGGTTCAGCTGCGGACACACGTCAGGCCGCCCTCAAGCATCCACCTGGAGCACACCCATCCCGTCTGCACGTGGCTCAGCAAAAGGCCACTACGCGTATCTTTCACAAACAAGTAAGTAGACGAAGTAGCAATGACAGCTTCGAAACAGAGAAACGGCCTTCACGAGCAGGTTTCTTCGTAAGCTGACTGTGCATTGCCGGAATGGTTTCTATGCCGCTTTTGTACGTAACGTGTTCGTCTGCGTCATAAAAGCAGGTGTCTAGGAGGGATTAAGGGATAACTGAACACAAAATCCCACCAGGAGCGAATTTAACTTGGCTTCTTGCTTTTTGATTGATTGATTAATTGTTTTAATTTGATTGATTGATTCTATTAGTTTCCCCTTTGTAGCGGGGTGATGACGTGTCATCTTACCAAGAAGGACTAATATACCTATGTTTTATACTCTTGGTTTAATACAAGCGCTGCTTAGGGCAGGCACAACAAACTTATTAGGCGTACCATATACCGTGCGTGCCATTAGGCGTACCATTACGTACCATATACCGTGCACTTGAGCGGCATAGGCATGACGTAACGGAACAGTTACAACTGCAAAAGCCTAGTGTTCGTAATGTATAGTAGCTTCACATATAAGGTTTAGTAACAACGCCGTGGAAGATAACGTTTGTGGTTTAAGGTAAAGCAAAGGCGACGTGTTACAAACTTCGTAAAATTGAAGATGATCCTGGCAATAAGTGTGCCTTCGGCACGCCGCCCAAATACGTCTGTCCACGTATAAGAAATATATTCGATTCGTAGACAAACTGTTGATTCCGCTATAATCCATGGCTACTTCTTTTTTTTTCTTTTTGCAGATGAGCGCACGCAAAAAAAATACTCCGCTTATTATCACTCCTGCGGGACATTCAAGTTTCCCCGCCGGTTTTTCCGAATACCCAAACTAGGGTCCGGCGCACAAGCCTTTGAGCCTGCTATTAAAACAGTGGATTGATAATTTGTTCGCAAATCCCTCGTGTAGCATGCTGTCTGTCAGAGTCATTTCACCCGTTTCTTAATCCTATTGCTGAATTTATTTTTTTTTTCTAAATATTGGTTTATTTTCTCCTGTCACTTGCCGTTTTCTTGCTTATTAGTTTTTGTATTTATATAATTTTAATTTTATTTCTAATTTGTATTTCTTTTTTGTTCGCATAACTGCGACCCCGATCCTCCTTTTCCTACGCATGAAGACATTATTATAATTGTATTATTGTTGTTGTTATCGTTCCCCTCGTAACAATAATCAAAGCATGGCGCGACATGAGTAATGTTTTTCTCTCTCTACTCCATCACCCGCCGCGGTGGCTCAGTGGCAAAGGCGTTGTGCTGCTGAGCACGAGGACACAGTTTCGATTCCCGGAACGCGGCGGCCGCTTTTCTGATGCAGGCGGAAGGCAAACACGCTTGTGTGCGCGAGATTTCGGTGCACATTAAAGATCCCCATGTGGTCAAAATTAATCCTGAGCACTCCACTACGGCGCACCTCATCGCCTGCGCTGCGTGGGCGCGTTAAACCCTACAATCAATCTCTTCAATCCTTAGGGGAGAGAGAGAGGAGAGAGAGGGGAAAAGAGAGAGAGAAAAGGAAAAGGAGAGAGAGAGAGAGAGAGAGAGAGAGGAGAGAGAGAGAGAGAGAGGAGGAGAGAGGGAGGGGAGGAAAAAGAGAGAGAGAGAGAGGTGCGGTTAGGCGGTGCATGGTGGCTGCCGGTTGAAGTGTGGCGGCGACGGTGGCAGCTCTTTTGACCAGGCTCGCACGTGCAGGTGCGAGCTTCCCGCGCACGCTCACACTGCTCATCCCTATTTACATACGGTAAGAGGCCTTGGGGGATTGCCCACATAGAGTGGACATATGTGGTAAGGGCGCCACAAAGGAGGCATTGGCTGAGAGATACTGAGCGGGGTAGAAGCGATGCAGTTCTGCCCGGTAAGGGAGGGCATTGGTACATTGGTATGCAGAAGACCCCAGAGGCGTTCCTGATAGTTGGTAAGCACTGGATAGGCGGGGGAATAATGGCGGCGGGCGAGGCGGTAATACACGGCAATGTCGATAGTGACTTAGTCGGTCCCTCGCGGATCGGGCACCATGGTAGGGGGTGAGGCTAGCCCCGGCACAAAATGGTATTGTGGGCCATCTCGTTCCCTCCCAGACCAGTGTGCGCCGCGGTCCAAGTGACTTCGACCGGAGAAGTCGGGGGAATTTTGAAGAGTATTTTGGATGCATACAGGACAGCACTGAAAATTCCCCAGAATGCACCCACTGCCAGAATTGAATGCCCAGGTTCCACACTACGGTCCAGGAGTTTATTGCAGCCAATCACATCAATCAGCTCCACCGACTTTCCATTACTTCCACTGGTAAGCACATTCTAAACCGTCTGGGTATCCGCGCACCAGTGACCTCCGACCCGAAGGCCCCCGTCCCAAGAACCACCGGTGTTGTCTCCGCGTCCGTACCCTCCCACGGAACATGCAGCGCGAGCACTAGCAAAGAAATTGCCCACCCGCCCAGACATTATGTATGTTGACGCGGCAGAATACCGCCATCACGATGGCTACGCCCTCGCGGTTATCAACAGTCGGGATAGCCTCCTGCTGTTTCTTCCTCTCATCGTGCCTACTACCGCACCAGCGGTGGTGCAGGAAGCTGCAATAGCACTTCCGTTAACAATTCGGCCTACTCCAACAATTATAATCACAGATTCGAAACACGGATTCCACTCAAAATTTCGCCCATGGGTCAATTTTACTCCTTCATTGTCAAATGGGTACTGTTGAACCGTTCGGCAGTTTCAGATGGTTGACACCATCACTGGCCAATACCATCTGAGTGGGTATGTTGTGGGGACGTCACCTTCAATAAGAGATTCTATAAATTTTTGGATAAATAACTTTACAACTACTAGGGAAATTCGTACTGCTTCAATAATACAATACGCTTCCTTTCCACCTACGTTTTCTTGAATTTTCTATTTAGCCTCCAAAACTTTTTCCGCCAACACACCCCCACCTCTTTCTTCTCCACGCGGTACTTTGCACTTGTTATCAAACGCATTTCTGACTGCATCCTTCACGATCCCCCTTTCCCATCCAACACCCACGTTTGAAACATATTTTTGGTCTTATGAGTGTTCCCAGTCATTCATCATTATTTTACCAGAAACACATCCCTCATTTGAGCAGTAGGAGGATCGGTTGACCAGTTCCAACCCGGTTGACCAACAACATCTGGAAGGACGGGCGAGACAGGCCGCCAATACCCAGGGCTTGCTGGACTAAGGAGGTCCCCCACCTGGCGGACAACCCAACAACGTTGACTGCTTCATTAAACGTTTATTTCTACCCCACCCCGTCATTTTGTGTGTCCCCACGCGAACCTCATCATCATCATCACCGTCGTTGTCGTCGAAACCGCTAAGTCACACGAGATTGGGCATGCGTCGTGACACACTACTGATGATTTACAAACTGTACGTCCGGCCAATTCTAGAATTTGGATGTGTGCTGTTCTCCGGAAGTCCCCACTACAAGCTTCGCCCGTTGATAATGCTCGAAAGACAAGCTCTACGTTTATGTCTGGGTCTTCCCCGTTATGTACCAATTAAAATTTTATACATGGAAGCCCGAATTCCTCAATTAGTCTCCCGCATGCATGCCCTCACCGTAGATGCATTTTTACGAGTTATGGAATCGCCCATATCCAGGCCGCAAACAGCCTTCGTTACGTGGCCTTCGTTGTTCTTCGGTAGTCCATGGCCGCGGTTCAAACAACCACAGGCGGTCTTCGCACAATCTCTGCTGGACCCATTAAATGTGGCCCTTTAGTCGGCTTGCGTACTTAACAGAGTCTCGCCCTTCGATATTTCTTTTAAAAAAATTTTCCCCTCTAACGCTAAATTACTTCCTCTGAACCTTTTAACAGGCCTCCCTTTCCACGCCATTATTGCAACCGATGCTTCTCGTCCGAAAGGAGAAGGCAGGCGTGGGTATTTTTTTCCCTGCCTAGATTGGGTCCTTTTCCCTCCGGTTGCCTAACTTTACTCCATGTTTCCACGCAAAATTGCTCGCATTAGCCTTGGCCCTTCGTGAGCCTTGGTTCCTTGACTCCTTCGTAAACTTTGGTTCCTCGAAACGACAGGCAATAATTCTCACGGATTTATTTTCTGTTTGTTTCTGCACTTACTTCCTAAACATCATCCCCCCTACGTCGAGCCCTTGCTTCATTATCGCCTTCCTCCTTCCGTGAACTTCGTTTGGTTTGGATACCTGGACATAAATCGGCGGATGCTCTCGAAGGGAATGGCATTGTGGCGGTCCAGTAGTGGAGGTTCTGCCGCCCATTACCTTCATAACGCCCCCTCGCTTTCGTAGGCTGTGCTTACTTCGAAGTACGCCTGATTCTGCTTACGAAGACTCGGAGCCCGAGTACCTCCGGTACTCATGGAAGTACAGCATAAGTCAGTTGCGAACTTTCGCAGTCACCCTCACTAGCTTTCACTGCCACGCGCCAAATTTAAATTATTACTTGCACCACTATAACCTCGCCCCGTCGCCGCTATGCGCATTCTGCAAAGAAGCAAAAACGATTGACATTTCTTCTTCTCCTGCTGACGGTTCTTCTCTATAAGATGAAGATACTTAGAAAGCACATGCAACAGGCTCAACCTCCCACTCTCTGCTACACTGATTTTGTCATTCTGAACAAAAGAACTGGGATTCTGCCACGGCGATCTTTGCCGTGCGTTACACTCATTCATCCCAGAATCAGGCCGTCTGCCGTGTTAGACATCATTTGGCCCTGCTGGATTCCCCTGCCAAGCATATATGCGCGCCTAGCTCACTGTTTCGTCTGTACGACATTCTCTCCGTGATTCTTACGTCCTAATTTTCATTAAATAGTTTTTTTACCTTTTTTATTACTTTTATGATCTCCTTACCTTTATTTCTCTAGTCATCTACCGCTAATCCATTCTAATATTAAATAGTATTTCTTTCCTTACAAAAAACTACATAATTTCTTTCGGTAAGGCGCCCGTTTTCTGGCCAATACCCCGGAGTGGGTATGAGCCATCTCATTGGTACCACCACCACCACGCGTCGAAAAAGGAACTACAGCGCGTTCTTTCCACGAGCCCCTCGCGAACGCCTGCTCAGTATTCTTCCCCAAAGAAAGACCTTCAGGTCAACGCCCGACCCCACCGTCCGCAGCCACGGAGTCCGTCCTCCTTCCGGGCCCTCCGCTCGGAGTAAAGGAACAGGGAGGCGATCCCGCAACCGGGCTGAACGCCGGTGCCTCCGTCGGAATGTACGAGTCGGCCCGGTGGGCTTGCTACAGGGAGACGAGAGCGGCTTCTCGGGCCCACCGCTCGAGGAAAGGACGAACGGCGGGCGCTGGCTCCGCCAGGTGACGTTCATGCTCTCGCTCTCCCTGGTTCTGCTTCCAGTCGCCATCCAATCTGCACTGCCCACCGTGCTCGAAGGAGGTCATTGGCGTCTGCCGGCAGCGTTTTGTCTCGCTGTAGGGCGGCCTGTGGCGCCAACCCGTGCCACGACTTCCACGGGTGAGACTCCTGTGGCACGGATGTCTGCTTCTGGGCTTCCTGATCTCATTTTCTTCAGCAGAAAAGTCCTAGTGTCATTGCATTCAATTTCAGGTGATGCTGCCCTTTTGTTTGTCATGCGGCTTACAGTATGTTGCCCATAACCACAACGCCTTCCGTCTTTTCCTCTTTCTTTGGTGGCGCCCTAGTTGCATTGGAGAGGTGCTGACAAAGGTTAAAAGGAGACCCTGCCTCCCGTCCTTATCTTGAGGCCGTGGAGGTCCCTTATTTCCTGGGGTGTTTGTTACGCCATTTCGTTATAAGCCAGGACACCATTCTGTTATTGGTTCTTGATCTGAAACAGTCGGCCTCCCATGCTGCACCCAGTCTTAAAAACAGACAACTAGCCACAGCAGCGTCATTTACGGAATTGTAACAAGTTGGTGTGCGAAGCCCTAATTCTTTTTGTGTCGAATACTATTCGGGGTTTTCTACACGTACAGGTCTACAGCATTTTGGAATCTTCCTCTCCTGACAGGCACGTGGGCCACATACTCCGTGGGGCAACTATTGGGATCCTCTGGACCTCTACCTGGCTCCATTCAACGAGGCCATCGCCACGTACGTCCCTATGCACCGGATACCCCTCCACTAGGCAATGGAAAGGGTAGAGACAACCCTGTTCCTTTTCCGCTGCTCAATTAAGCACTGTGGGAAAGTCACGTGGTGAGAGCCGGCAGCTGCATGGATAGACGCCAAAACGGCGCAGTCAATGCAGTATCATGTCACCTACAGCTATTTTTTTTGAAAGTGTACTTTTAACTGTATTTTTTGTTCTCAGTGGCGACTCGTAGTGATGATCAATAGGTAAGCTACCCGGGTCCTGACAAGTACGCAGCCAGTGGTAACAGTTGCACACTGTGCCTGCAGCTTCGGATACTAATGTGTAATGTGCCTTGAAACAACATTTTCCCGCGAATTCGGCGATTTGTTAAGGGGTCTTCTGGAAGAACTCGGTGTTTAATACCAATAGATAACCTGCCCTGAAATGCTCGGCGGCAATTTAAACGTACCCACTAAGCAAAAGGGAAAAGCATGGTTGACAGCCCCGCATATTTGTCGAAGTAACGAGCCCTTGGCCGGCGAGCAAGCATACTTTGTTGGTCCAGTTGACAACTTCCCAAGCAAACCAAGATAGTCCTCATACTATTCAGATAATGGGGGATGTGACAGGTCAGATAAGAGTTGAATAGAACGATTTGCACATCGAACCCGATGTAACCCTGAAGGGTCTACAGTGTACATGACCCGGTTCTTGCAAAAAGTGGTCATACAGAAACTTCGGAGAAAACATTACGCGGCACTTTTCACGCAGGTGGGGTTTAAAATTGCGTCAACAAATGA
Source organism: Haemaphysalis longicornis (assembly GCA_013339765.2). Taxonomy (NCBI): domain Eukaryota; kingdom Metazoa; phylum Arthropoda; class Arachnida; order Ixodida; family Ixodidae; genus Haemaphysalis; species Haemaphysalis longicornis. The sequence goes on from CM023457.1 coordinate 22,653,035, forward strand.
CGGGAAGTTACCCGAGTGCCTGCTTTATTCGCTAAACGGAGAATGAGAGAGAGAGAACAACATCTTTATTGGCCGGCAAAATTAGTCGCAGATACCAGCCTCCTGTAGGGGAGGCAGCATCTATGACTGCTGGCGTTGGAGGGCCTCCATCGCGAACTGGACGGGTCCCCGTTAAGAGTCTAAGTCTTCCTTGCCCACCGCACGAGCAAGATGGAGTGGAAGCACGTCTGTTGGGTCCGGAGTCACAGCACATGTCCATAGCATGTGCGCCATAGTAGCGCGACTAGCACTGCACAGCACACACACATCACTCCGCTGTAGTTCGGGGTGGACGTGTTTCGCCCATACAGGGGTCCACGTCGCACGCACTAGCAATTGTCTGAACAGTACTGCCTCTTGCCTAGAGAGGTTCGAGTGAGGCCCAGGGTATCGTCTCCGGAGTCCCGAAGCACTTCAGTACCTCCCCGTACGTAGTAATCGGGTTGAAGTCTTCACCTTCGTCGTCGTGATCATCCGCTGGAGGAGGGGAAGGACCGAGCCGAGCGTTGCGTCTAGTGAGCGCACTCGCCATCCGGTCCGCGTCCTCGTTGCGGTATCGTTTCGGGTCCCACTGGGCCCATGTGGGCTGGGAACCACTTGATGCACACAGTCCGTCTGTGATGACCGTAGGGCCCCGCACACCCTCACAACACTCGGGTGCAACCCTGTTCTCGCGAACGCAGGACGGCCGTCCGGGAGTCGCTGAGGACGGTGGCGCAGTTAGGGTTGGAGAGAGCCAGCGCGATGGCCAGCTCTTCCGCTTGTCAGTGGATTGATGCCACGATGCTGCCGGCCGTGTAGAGCTCACCGGTGGTGGGCTGCGACGACGGCGGCGGCGTACGTGTTCTTGCGGTCCGGGTACCTGGCCACGTCCACGTAGAAGGCCCCGGTGTCGTTGGAGTGAGTGGTTGGTAAGTGCCCGCGCTCGAGCGAGCCGTCTTCGTGGTTCTCCCCAGGATTCATGTGGCGGGAAGTGGGGCGACCTGCAGCTTGCGCAGTAGGTCCCGCGGAAGCGGCAGCCAGTCCCTACCTTCCTGCAGCCTCGGTTGATATCCTATGCTTTGTAGTATTGCCCTGCCCCGGAGAATGAGAGATAACAATTTGCGGAGGCGAACGGTACATCGCCTTTCTTTCTTTCTTTCTTTCTTTCTTTCTTTCTTTCTTTCTTTCTTCTTTCTTTCTTTTTATATTTCTCTCATTTATTTATTTTTTTTTTTTTTCTTTATTTTCTTTCTTTCATTCTTTTATCCGTCTTTTTTCTTTGTATATTTATTTACTCATTTATTTAACAATTTACTGATCTCTTTTTCAACCTAAATGGAGGAGGCTAAAGAGTAAAGCTGCATCCGGCACCTTCACAAGCGCTGTAAAAACAAATGAACACTCGCTTTTTTCATTAAGAGACATGTCGATCCCGACCAATGACCGTAAGGCCGGATGCACACGGAAGAAGAGGTTTAAACGCTAAGTACACCAAATACATCGCGAAAGTTGTGATATAAGAAGACGCCGCTACAATGTAAAGCTAGTTAAATGGATGACAAGCTGTAAAAGCAAGTTTACCTATACAACTAGTCGAACCAAGAGTTTACAATAAACGCAGAAAAGTTCAAAAGCACCGTATTTACTCGCGTAATGATCGCACTTTTTTCTCCCCAAAATATGATGCAATTGAATTTAGGGGTGCGTTCATTACGCGAGGTAAATTTTTCGCGAAAAAAGTTTCAGCTCCAAAAACGCAAGTTGCGGGTCAGAATGTTTACGATAAGTCTCATGAAAATAATACATATAACAAATAATAAAAACTCCACTGACCACCGAATGACCCCCGAGTGACGCAAAATGCAGTGTTTTCATTGCGGGACGCGCTGGAATTACGGAACGCGCCGGTACGAGTTTGCAGCGAGGTGAGAACAGGTCTACCAATAAATGGCTGCTGCTGTCACAGTGTGGGACAAGACACGGCTGCTGACGCAGCAAGCCGAGCGCGTTTTTTTGGTCTTTAGTGAGAGCTTCTTCCGCCCCTATTATGAACTCATGCTTGCCGATATCGCTAATATCATCAAGTCAGCGGCAATAACGTAGCCATGTCCGCTGTGAAAGAGGAGAACACTAAGGTAAGCCCGATCATCGTCATCTATACTTGGCACACATACGACATATAGCTGCCGCAAGTTCAGGGTGCGATCATTGCGCGGGAAATTAAAAAAAGTCGTATTTTGAAGACGAACTTGAGAGGTGCGATCATTACGCGAGTGCGATTGCGATCATTATGCGAATAAATACGGTATTGCGGGGCACTGCCGGCCCATGAACTTTTCCGCAATAACAAATCGAGAATTCTGACGGAGCTTGGCGAAGCAGTTTCCTGAGAAAAAAAATATCTGGGGGGAATACGGTTATTTAAACGCCAAATAGATCTGACAACTCTGTGCATGAGGACGATATCTTAAGTACTTGGGGTAACCGCTGCTTATGTTTACACTCCTTCTGTACAGTGCTAACACAACGTATGCAATTCCTGTCTTGCGCTGGTGGCCATTTTTGACCAAGGCTGAACTCAGAGAAAAGAAATTAAAGCAGTTCCAATCAACGTCAAAGCTGTTAAGTGCGTAGCAGTGATTCGGTAGAGCGGCGGTGGCGCCCTCTGTTGACTAGTTTCAGTATCAGCATTGTGTTGAAACGAAAAGTAGTCGAGAGAGGGCGCCGCAGCCCCTGAAAAAGCCTATAAAGAGGGATAATAAGAAAATATTCATGATATTTTTGTTTTATATCATTGTGTGCTTATTTGTGGCTGCATCGGCAGCTTCGGTGGCAACGGTGAAGCGGCCAAGATCACACCAACACTCCGCATCTGAGAAACGTGCGCATGTGGGGCGCAAAGCGATTGACATCGGCTTCCTAACGCGACGCACCCAGGTTCGGTCCCTACCAGGGATCTTTTGGGGTGATCTTTTCGAAGCCTTCGTTTCGGTGCGTGGCGCCGCGTTATGCGTTACGCGTTTACGTAGACAAGCCGGGCCACTGAGGTGCTCCAGACTTAAAAAACCTTCACCCATGCTACGCCTGGGGCCAAGTACAAACGCCGGCTTCTCTAAACTACTATTACTAGCCCTTCCCGTAAGCAGGCCCCATGTCGAGCTCACACCGAAGAGCGGATACCACAGTGCCCACTCCTTGGCACCACAGTGTTCACTCATTTCCATGCACTCACATTCGTTTCGTCCCTCACGTAACATCTCGCTTTGATCGCGCGCATAAAGTTATTCAGATTTTCAGCAAAACTAACACTTCTCAAAAGTCCCCGCTACAGCTTAGTATCGCTGAATGGAATTCGTTACCATCCCACGTAGCATACTTAACCGAGACGTCATCTGTTCAAACCGCCCATCTAGTTTTCCTCGTATAAATGAATATTTGGGATGACTGTTGAAGTACTGCGGCTTCTCGTTTGAGCGTTGTTGCTGTTTCCCCGCTTCTTGCCTCTTCAAGTTGTTTCTCTTAGTTGTTGTTCTTAATGTTTATCTGTTGTCTAAATGCGTTTTTTTTTGTACGTAACTCACTACCCTTTATGTAATGCCCCTGGGCCCTTAGGGTATGGAAATAAATAAGTAAAATAAAACTCAAATAAATAAACAAATGAATAAATAAATAAATAAATAAATAAATAAATAAATAAATAACCCTCATTTAAAAAAAAAAAAAACTTCTATAAGCTGCAGACAATTCATGGAATGACCAACCGGGGCTCCAAGCGCATGCCAGAACAGCAAGGTCAATCTCTGTGCCTGACTTCGCAGGTCGCACAAACTCCACCTTTCTTGCTGGCCTTAAGGCGAGGTTCTCGGCGCCAACACGTCGACAACTCCACTCAGCCTGCCTGAGGTCCGGTCCGGAAAGCCCCGCATGGTCCAATAAACCAAACATTACGTCCCTCCTGATATTGTTTCTCGTAAATACCTCGCTTGACCGCAGCAGCGATGCTGTTGCAAACCGTGAAACACACTCGAGTGAACGCTTTTTTTTTTACTTTTGCAGGAACAAAACCAAGGTGTCAGATATTTTTCACATATACCTGTTCCGACTTCAACTACTGGTGTGAGTACCTACCGCCTGCTAGCAATTTCAGTGAAAATATCCAGCTCCCTCTAAAGTGTACCGCAACTGATGAATTTGAATTTTAACTCATCATCATCATTATCATCATAATAATAATATTAACGCTATTTAGGTGTATTGCAAGACGAAACTCTCGTCCAGTGTCCTCCAACCGCTTCTATCCTGCGCCGTTGTACGCCAGTACGCCCTGCAGGAGAGCCAACTTTCTCTGAAGATGATTATGAATGATCGTGGGCGAAGTGAAAGGAAAAAATTACACCATCTCCCCGAAGGGAACTATGTGGTGATGCAAAGGAAGGAAGGAAGTAAACTTTATTTTTCTGAGCACCCTTAGTCCAGGGCGCCGTCTTGGGAAGCCGTGGCCATGGCTTCCTCCGCTCTGGACGTCAGCAGGAGCTGTGTCGCAGCGCTGGGGTCAGCCACACTTGCCTCCCAGGATGCTAGAGTTGGATTCGGGATGGGGGTCAACTTTGGATGTCGATCACAGGCCCATATTGTGTGGAATATGTTTGGGTAACCTCCGCAGAACGAGCAAGTAGGGGTGCCGGGTAAATTTCGAAAGCGATGTGTGAGATGTTCAGTGGGTAATGTGTTTGTCTGAATCTGTCGGAGGAGGACGGACTGCCGCCTTGTGAGTGTACGATTGGGGGAGGGATGTACCTTGCATCTCGGAGTTACAGTGAACCTCAATTCGATACTTGGACCTCCGTAATCACGCATTCTAAAAAGGCCAACACGTACTTACTGATACAGACGTTGCCGACGGAGCAAGCGAAAAGCGCGCGATAGCATCCATTACGCGATCGAAAGTCCAAATGTATGCATGGATACCGAGAAAGCAAGGGGGGCGCTGCAGAAAATACCTCATGATCATCATCATCCTCTTCATCGCTGTCATTCATCATAGCACTGTCTTCAGCTTCATCTTCTTCATTTTCATCATCACCAGCTTCTTTATTTCTTCCAACATCATCGTCGTCGTCGTCATCGTCGTCGTCATCATCGTCATCATCCTGGACGTCCTTGTGTGCATCGTCGGCATTGTTGTCATCACTTCTCCACGCGAACGCGCGCCAGAGAAGGAAGCAGCGCGGCGTTCTTTTCACCACCGCACTCTTCAGGGCGTCTGCGCTGACTTCGAGGCCGACGCCAAGACTCCATGCGCCCACCGTAGGGCCTTCCCTGCTCCTTCCGGGCCCTCCGCTCGGAGTTCACAGGGAGTAGGGAGGCGATACCTTTGGTGCTCTCTGCGTCGGAGTGTCGGGGCTGCCACGCGGCCGCTTATGAGGCCACCGCCTCGGGCCCACCGCCCGACAGGAAAGAAGCCGTGGGCCCCGGCTTCCTCGAGGAGCCTTCGACGCGGAAACTTCGCGTTCGGCCCAGGCTCCAGGCAGGCGCCCTGCGGGACCATGCATCCGTGCGACGGCTTCGGTCGGTGAGCTGTTTCTGATTGAGTGCGGGGTAGGAAGGGGCATTTACCTACGACATTTTCATGCCAGCAAAGGGCGTTTGCTTTATTGCAGTGCGCCATGTGTTTGCGACTGCTTTTACCTACAGGCACGCGTTTATCAAGGTGTTGGGATGGGCATATGTCTACCAGCTTAAGCTATTCTGTATTGTCGTTGCTGGGATATTACGCTCCGTCCGCATGCTTTCTGTGAACTGATGCCTCCTTGTGCTTCGCAGCAACGGATAAGCTGACAGTGATATAGGAAAGGAAAGCTAAGGTATTTAGTACAGTTTTTCCCATCCCTTCCCTGCATTAAAGTGACAGATATCGTAGTTGGACCAATGTCGTCCTGTCATAAAGGAAATTAATTTCCGCATAGACCGGCTGACCCGCCGAAAAGCAGTAATAAAATATAACAGGTTGTAGGGCATTTTGGATATTAAACGGCGCACATTGCGTAATAAAATATAACAGGTTGTAGGGAATTTTGGATATTAAACGGCGCACATTGCTTCAGAAAAATGTCTTTCTAGCAATGCATACGTGTACGAAAGTGAAGCAGACTTTCAAAGTATCTTTGTTAACTGGGTTTTTGTGAGCTGGCTTTGCCGCATTGCCTGTCTTGCAGTGAAGCATGACCTTCCACGGAAGGAGTATGATTAGAGAAAACGGTTCTATCTGTGCTGTTACGAGAAGTATCACGAAATAATATAGATGACAATCACGCACTGAAAGAATTCTACATGCATGAAACCCGGTTTATATTTTGTTTATGCAATAAGTTGAAAATATCGGAAAAGGAACGGTTCTGGATAAGACAATACATGCATCGATCGTGAAGAAAGAGCACAGTAGTATACCTTTATCTCGAAAATCACGTAAAAGTATATATTTAGATCGTTCATAGATGCGTTTACTTAATCTTCTTTTACTTCATGCGTTTACATAAGATGCGTTTACTTAATGCGTGAAAAATCGTTTCTTTAGCGCTTCTAGAAGCGACGATTCTTCGACACCTAGTTAAATTCGATGATTAAATGCAACCTAATAATATGCTGCCGCTTCAACCTCCAGCCGAATGAAGATGTTGTGTGTTTACATCACCCAGATTAGTCTAGGGTTACCGGATGGTCGGCCGAACAGTCGCCCAAATAGTCCAAGCACCAGGTCGTGCCCTGGGGCAGACACCGGAGCACCTGCTGGTGTGGGGATAAGAGTAACAGATCGGAGAAACAGAGGCAGTGTGCATGTATCACAACCAAAGACGCACACAATAATGACTAAAAAAACAAATGTATGTCGAAAACTGAAATTAACTAGTAAGGCTAACGCGGTGTGCAGCAAGCCCGGCAACACTCGTAAAACAACACGCACACAGACATTTACGTTTAAGAGATAAAACAAAATAAAGAGTGATGGGGGCTCTACAGCACCATCTACTCTGCAGTTCTCAATGTGTACAGCAACACCGCAAAAGAACATGTACCCAAGAAACACAGTCAAGGTATGAAACAGACAGAAAGAGAGTTAATGGGGGAGGGGGTATACATAGTGCCATTTACAAGCAGGCTGTACGCACTTGTTAACAAGTAATCAAGTGCCCCAGAAGAACATACACCCAAGAATAAAAAAAGGGTACATGAGAGACTTAAGCACTGCAGCTTGCTACCAAGTCCTCATTGCGACTAGCACAACAATGTTATCGTTGAAGATCAAGAAATGCGGTTGCTCAGTATCTTTGTGTTAATATGGAAAAAAAAGCTATATGCGTTGACTCTGCGATGCACATAGCCAATCCTCGTTGTTTCTAACGTGAAGAGGCCTGGAGTGTTCGTCGAATGAGCAGAAGTTGTCATGGATATAACTTTGGGCAAGACAAAAGTGTGGATTCTGCTTTGACGTGGATTTAAATCCCACCTTTTGATGCTTTTATAGCTAAACTACAAAAGACAAACAGAAAGCACAGGTGAAAAGTTCACAACTAGTTTTTCGGCCATCTACTGGTGATGAGAACTTTCAGGCCCTTTATAACAAGAAATGTCATCTTCAACGCATCGGATCACGTCAAAAATCAATGCTTTGGAAATAACCAACCTCTGAATACTGTCTGCTCTGAATACTGAGTAGGGATAAGAACATTGGTTTACACTAAGGTTTTGCTTGAATTCAAACGTTCGATTAATAGCAGAGCATTTCTTTTTTGAAGCCTTAACGTACTTATGTTGTTATGCAGCGTATAACACACCCCCGAAAAATATTTCCGGCTACCCAACTGCATGGTTGTAACAGAGGTTAAACCACCCTGCCCAGTAGCCCAGATACGCGTGATAGAGCGCGAGCATCGATCGGGTCGCCGAACGTTGACGCAGCTAGTGACACGACAGTAAACACGTAGCAGGCAGTCGTGGCTTCAACACTTGGCACACGTGTCCCATAGTAGCAATCGTAGCCTACAGCAGCAAAGACGCACCTATACTTTCTTGCTGGCTCGACACAACTTTGCTCAGCTGCCCTATACAGGCGGAGACGAATTTGTGTTGAGTCGGCATTTCTCTTGAGGTATTCCTTTGGTCTAGCTGGCTTCGCTCAGAGGACGGGCTTTTAGCAGGTAACACATCTAGGGCTACTGCGCTAAAAGTATAGAGCACCGGCTAGGTGTGCTGGCACCCTTTCCGGCGGTTTCGTGAGCTCGACTCTGCGCTCATCTCAAGCCTCGTCTTCTCTGGCGCAGCAGGAGCTTTGAGAAGCTTGCGACTACAGAGGAGGGCGCTGGAGCTCGTGGGCTCGGCTGTGGATAACCCGGGCCGCCCACGAGCATTCACCAGGACCGCACCCACCCCGTCTGCCACGTGACTCAGAAAATGGCCACGCGACGCCCATCTCGAACAAAGTAAGTCAACGAAGATAAAGGCCACCCTGTAACAAAGAAACGGCGTGATTTTTTTTCTTTCACGAGCGTAGTTCGTCGTAAGCTGACTCTGCATTAACGCGACGGTTACTACGGCAGTTTTGCACTTCACAGACAAGTTTTCACCATAAGTAGGCATCCAGGAAGAATTAAGGGGTCTGAAGTAGCAAAACCTTGATAAGGGTGTGTTGGTAAATTATGATAGGAAGTTCGGCTCTGTGTGGCTGTACGTGTTTCGTCTTCTTCATTCCAGTTTTCTTGCGCGTAGTAATAACCAAACTTGTAGGGATAACCGCACGCAGAATCGCATCAGGAGCGAATTTAACATTGCTTCGTTTTTCACATATATAGTAAGATTGAGCGACATAGGCCTCAATGAGCAGAACAGTAACAACTGCAAAAGCATAATATGCGAGATGTGTAGTAGCTTCGCATAGAATTTTCCCTAACGTCATGGCAAACGAATTTTTGGATCCGCGCCGTGTGGAAACGCGCCGTGTTGTGAACTTTGAAACATTTCACAGGATCCTATCCTATCAATAGGTGTGCTTTCGGCGTGCCAACCAAATGCGTCTGTCCACATTTAGTATAATCGATTCGTGTGCACTTCGCCAAATACGGCATGATCCATGGCTGCGCTTTATTTTTGCAGATGAGCTCAGCCACCAACACTTACGTTCAAGATTCCCGCCTCCCGGAAGTCATCCAAGTTTCCTCACCATCAGCGACTGGCGACCGGATCCCCGAAGTGGCCCTCGCCTCACACCCACTCGAGCCTACAAATATTACAGTGGGCTGTCACCTCCTGTGCAATTGTCTCATGAATGTAACATGCTGCCTGTCAGGATCTTTTAAAGCGAAGCTTTGCTAATCTATTCGAGTGATTTCGCCGTCGAGGTAGATTTGCCCTTCATTTGACTGGAGCTGCGCATCACGTGACCCGTTGGGCCTAGAGTTCCTGTATATAGCTCCCGCAGAGAGCTGAGTTGCGCGACCGACCGCCATCTTTGTTATCCGGATTGCTGCGGGAAAGCCGCCCGTCGCGAGTGAAGTAGCTTCGCCGCCACGCTTCCGACGGCGGCCGACGCGCGGTGGGGGCGCTTCGGTCGGCGGCGCCTTACGGCGGCTACGCTGGATTCCTGCGGTGCCGCCCGCGTCGGCGGCTGCGGCGCAGCCGTAGTGGGGGCTTCTCTGCGCGGCATGGATAACCGGAGTGTCGCAATCACGGCGGCGCGTGGAAAAGGGTCGCGCAACTCTTAGCTCCCTGCGGGAGCTATATACAGGAACTCTAGTTGGGCCGAGCTTCGCTGCCGGTCGCGTTCGCGAACCGCTGCCGCCGCCGCTGCCGGGTTGACGCATGCGCTCTCCGCTGCTGGTTCGCGCCTGCAATTTGTTTTAACCCTCCTTGCTCGCTGCTGACTCTTAGTGTTGCGGGGGGCTTAAGCCCTTGAGTCGTCGTCGACAAGCGGCGTCTGACCGCCCCGCGGATACCGCCCGGCGGTCCGTTCAGCTCAGAAAACGCCAGAAGTGGACCCCAATCTTAAACAAGAGCAGCTTTGGACCGATAGCGTAATAGTTACAGCTAGATCAATGTTTAATTAAGTTACTTTACCACCCGCCGCGGTGGCTCAGTGGCTAAGGCGTTGCGCTGCTGAGCACGAGGTCGCGGGTTCGATTCCCGGCCGCGGCGGCCGCTTTTCTGATGGAGGCGAAAAGCAAAAACGCCCGTGTGTACGAGATTTCGGCGCACGATAAAGATCCCCAGGTGGTCAAAATTAATCCGGAGCCCTCCACTACGGCGCGCCTCATCGCCTGCGTTGCGTCGGCGCGTTAAACCCCACAATCAATCAATCAAGTTACTTTACCAGGCTAAGCTGAGCTTTCGCTTTGCGAATCCAGGGTCGGCTGAGCTACGCCGCTTGTATTTCTTGCTGTTAATATTTGTTCACAGTACCCCTAAGGCACTAAACAATACCCCCCCCCCCTTGCTAAAAAAAAAAAAACATGAGGCAATATATTGTTTCAATGATTGTGGGGTTGAACGCTCCGGCGCTTCACTGGCGATGAGGGGCGCCATGGTGGATGGCTCCGGATTATTTTTGACCACCTGGGGATCTTTAACGTGCGCCGAAATCTGGAGCACACGGGCGTTTTTGCTTTTTGCGTGGAGAGCCGCGGCGTTAAATCTTTCTCCTGGCACACACTTTTGGAGCGTGAAGGTGGGAAGAGTATTTATTTATTTATTTATTTATTTATTTATTTATTTATTATTTTATTTATTTATTTATTTATTTATTTATTTATTTATTTATTTATTTATCGGTAGCTTAAGCTGTAGATGCGATTTTTACTGTGGGCGCCCCGTAACAGTAACTACCGAATTCTTGGATGCTTATTCTGTCCTGCTCATGGGGTTCTAATCGGTGAACTTGTGAACATGGCGGGCGATTGAAGCTATTGAGGAAACGACCCCAGCAAACAAGGAATGGCGGGGGGGGGGGGGGGGACGAGGGGCTAGAGAGAGTTGACCACAGTCATGTCGCTAGTTCTCTCTTCTCTCTCTCTCTCTCTCTCTCTCTCTCTCTCTCAAAGGCTATTTGCTTTTTTCGCTTGCGTTGCCCGTAAGCAAACTGCAACCATTCCAGACTTTCGATTAACGGGCTTCCTTGCATTACATTCCGGTGATGCAAAGGAGCGATAAAAACTACTTGCAATGCGGAGAAGCATGCCTGCCGAAACGATTTGCGAATAGGAAATGTCGAAGGGGCTTCGCGGAACGCACCGCGAAACCACTGAACTGCATTTTTATTGGCCCCGAAGACCATTAAAGAAAATTGCATTAAAAAAATAGGCGAAGCTTGCACTAAGTCGAAGAAAGACTGAACCATAGTGGTGTTGGAGGATTTCTTTATCTGTAAGCACTGTTAACACCCCAGCGCGCATTGCATTAGGTTTGAAATTGTTTATTTACATGTTCCGTCGTTGCTTTTCACTGTGGTAGTAATAGTCAGCGTCATATCCACCTGTATCGTCGTCTTCCTCTTGCATGACTGGCTAGCCGGGATCGTTTTGTACGCCGCAGGTCTTCACATTTATCCTAAAGTGGAAGCGTCAGCACGCGCTAGACCCGGCGGCAACTGGCTTCGCGAAGTGGGCGTCTGTAGCCCGAGTTGTCTCGCTCCCCCCTTGAAGCGCGGACGCAAGTGAACTGTTGTCTTGGTATTTTTTGCGAGCGCCATGCGCAAGCCTGGACGATGCCGGGCGCTTCTCCTAAGGCGCGTGTACAGCGCGCGGCAAACGGCGTGAGAAACTATGACCCGTTTTTCTGAAGACGCCACACAAATGACGGCCTGTAACAACAGTTTTGCTGTTAAAAGGTTGGCTTCAGAGTCCCTCGGACCAGCGGGACTATGCAGTGTTCCATGCATTACACGTGTGCTAAGTGAGAAACGGATGACATCGTTCGGCTTCTTAGGCATCGACGGTTATTACCACTTCTCACTAATGCCACTCGCATGATTACCTCATTCTTGACTGAGACTCTCACAATAGAGTGTCTCTGACGTCTACCCAAACAGCGGCACCTGCGTTGAAAGGCAGTCATCGAGGCGTGAGTCTCAGAAGGAGGGAGATTAGAGTTTATACTACCCTCGCAAAACCTTCCGGAGCTGAAGCAATATTGCGTTCCGAGATAGGTAAAACACAGGCACTTCCGCTGCGATGCACAACAGTACTGAAACGTGCTGATATCCCATGCCCCCTTCCTAAGGCGATGTAAAATTTATCAAATCACACCTCTTTATGAAAAGAATGCGTAGAATTGAGCCAAGAGATCATCTAACAATAAGGCTATCAAGGCTCCTGCAAAAATTTGGCACTGGTCGTGATAGGACGTAGGCCGTTCACGCCAAACCCCGCGCGATTGTACCTTTTGCCTACTTAGCCAGAAGAGCGGGGTTAGTTTGAGCTCTTGCTCAAAACAATGTAAGTGCTCGAAGCAAGCCGGTAGGTGGCGCTGGGTATGTTCAGGAAGTAGCGGGCTTCTACCCACGGGGGAACGGAATCTTGTAGTATAGTGCCTAGAATATAGGCACTATACTCGTAGAGCTGAAAACGGGCCTTCAGGAGAGGTGTTCGGCACCAACACGTCGCCGCACCAACACAGCCTGCGGGCCGGTCCGGAAAGCCCCGCATGGTCTAATAAACAAGATAACGGCCCTACAGAGATTGTTTTTAAATACCGCGTTTAATCGCAGAAACGATAGTATTGCTAACCCTGAAAATGCTCGAATGACAACCTGTTTTACTTTGATAAGAAAAAACTAGAAGTGTAAAACGATTTTTCACAATATACGTTTTCTGTCTTCTAGAGAACTGAGGAATTTGTATTTCAAGCCGCTCTTAATCATCATCATAACACATTCCTCATCATCGTCGTCGTCGTCATCATCATAGTCACCGCCATCATCGTCGTTTACGGCAATGCTCCTGCTGTCGATGATGATTCGATGGTGGTGCGGTGATTATTATTATATTATTATATTATGATGTGGTGGTGGTGATGGAGTGATGATGATGATGATGATGATGATTATGATGATGATTGTGGTGGTGGGGGTGAATCACCCTATTTAGTCTACCGCAGGACAGAGGGCTTTCCCATTGGTCTCCAACCGCTCCTATCCTGCGCTCCCCGGGTTTATTCTTTTCCTCTGAATTTTCTGAATCCACTCAGCCACTGCTAAATTAAATTAGCTCTTTTGCCCACAGCGCCTGTCAAAATATTGAAAGGAGCTGGAACTGCTTGCCGTGTCAAAAAGATGCTCCGAGGTAAATAAAAAGTAGAACGTCAGCGTGATACAAATTTACTTGTCAATCATAGATTGCCTTCTAGCCCTTCTCAAAGAGGGTAAGAGGTTAAACCTGAAAGAGGTTTTTATCGGAAAGAAGTGGTGATCAATTGAGCAAAAACAGTTAGGGTGTGCATATCTTAGCCCTTGACCAGCCGAGAGAGAGAGAGAGAGAAGAGAGAGAGAGAGAGTAGAACGAGAGAGAGAGAGAGAGAGAAGAGAGTGAGTGATAGAGAGAAAGAGAGAGAGAGAGATGAAGACTGAGTTCAGACACCCATTACAGCTCAGATGAGGAACAGAGCATTACAGATGTTTATAGCGTTAATCGCGAAACGATAGATTGCAACGAAAGTCAAGAACGTTTTACTTTGATAGAAAGAACTAGAGGTAAACGATTTTTCAATATAGTTTGTTTCAGAGAACTGAGGAATTGTATTTCAAGCCGCTTTAATCATCACATAACACATTTCTGATCATGATAGTCACCACCACATCGTCGTTTGCATGCTGCTGCTGTCGATGATGATTATTTTGATGAATATATGATTAGATGGTGATGTGTGATTGTGTGGTTGTTCGAATACCCTATTTGTCTACCGTTAGGACAGAGGGCTTTTCCATGGGTTTCCAACCGCCCCTATCCTGTTCCCGGTTTATTCTTTTCCTCTATTTTCTAAATCCACTAAAAGGCCACTGCTAAATTAAATTAGCTCTTCTTCCCACAGCGTCTGTCAAAATATTGAAAGGAGCTCCGATCTGGCAAGCTGTTTCGATGTCATAAAAGGGATGAACAGGAAAAATAACAAGTGAGCGCTCAGTCGTCGTATGTAAAAATTTACTTGCTTCTTGGGAATTGCCTTCTACCCTTCTCCATCAGAGACAGGGGTAAAGAGGTTAAACCTGGAAAGAGGTTTTTATCGGAAAGAAGTGGTGACCAATTGAGCAAACAAACCGTCTAGGGTGTGCATATCTTAGCCCTTGACCAGCCGTGAGAGAGGAAAAGAACGCATTAAAAACTTAATCGTGTAAAATCTTTCACAGAAGATTCAAAGTTAAGTCCCCGACTTTTGATGTCTATATCACCTGCCGCTCAATTCAATACGTGGATTTCCTTAACCACGCATTCCAAAAGGCTCTACCCTCAATTAGTGATGCAGGCGAAAACTAATACGCAAGCGTCAACCCACAATTACAGCGCATGCGAAAAGCGCACGATAACTTCCATTGAACGAGTGAGTATCCAAATGTATGCAACCATACCGACAACACAAGGCGGGCGATGCAGAAAATACATCGTCTCATCATCATCATCCTCTGCATAGCTGTCATCATCATATAATCTTCTTCATCATCACCAACTTCTTCATCTGTTTCGACATCACTATCATCATCATCATCGTTGTCGTCACCTCATCATCATCATCGTGGTCGTCGTCCTCGTCCTCGTCATCATCGCGGCCGTCAGTTCTCGCGAACACGCGCCATAGAAGGAAGCAGCGCGGCGTTCTTTTCTCGACAGCACCATCCAGGGCGTCTGCGCTGACCTCGAGGCCGAGGCCGACCCTCCTGGCAACAACCCCGGAGCCTTCCCTGCTCCTTCCGGGCCCTCCGCTCGGAGTTCACAGGGAGCAGGGAGGCGAACTGTTCGACGCGCTATGCCTCGGAGCTTCGGGGCTGCCACGCGGCCGCATGGAGAGCCACCGCCTCGGGCCCAGCCCGAGGTAAAGGAAACCCTGGGCCCCGGCATCCTCCGCATGCCTTTGCGGCGGGAACTTCGCGCTGGACCCGGGCTTCAGGTGGTCGCCCTTCGGAAGCGTGCACCCGTGCGACGCCTTCCGCCGGTGAGTTGTTTGTGATAGTGCCAGGTTGGGAGTGCCATTTACCTACATTTACCTGCCAGCAAAGGCCGTTTACTTCATTGGAAAGTGCGGGGTGTTTACGACTAGTTTTACCTACACGCAAGGGTTTATCGGTGTAGTGGGATGGGCCCATACCAACTAGCCTATTATTCTGTACTGTCGTGGCTGCGATATTACCTCCCGCCCGCACGGTTTCTTTCAACTGATACCTTCTCCTGCTTCGCAGAAACAGTTAAGCTGACAGAAATAGAGGCGGAAAGCGAAGGTATATACAATCTTTCCCATTCATACCCTTTTATAAGTAGAAGCGCAGCGTTCCCCGTAGGATCAACTGCCGAAGGACCGGATATTTCCGTGGTTGCGAGGGCGTAAAGAGAGAAATATAATTTAGGTAGTCCCCACTCTGTCCCCTCCGCATTCCGGCCTTTTTTTTTTTATTCCGCGCTGTTCATACCCCGCATCGGTATTTTAATATTTAAGAACAAGATAACAAATCTAAATAGGAAAATGAATGTGCCCAGGATATCTTTCCCTCTAGTTTTTTTTTATTTTTTACCGGAAGTAACAGAAATAATAGGGGAACCAATGAAGTTTCTTGCAGGAGTTACAATCATGCCATGGCTACGAAAGTTATGTTTTAAACCGAGTTACAGAAAAATGGAGTGCCAGACGCGGGAATTTTTGAGACGGAGCATCGCCGTCGGCAACGCGGCACGGCTAGTGACACCGAAAGGAAGTTAGCAGGCAGTCGCATGGAACAGTGTCCCACATAGCGGGAGAGCCCAACGGGCGCGTAACGTGCATGGTAGTGACACCTAAACGACCAAAGTACAGGCAGTCCCTGGCCTCTTTCTTGGACCGTGTCAAACCCCACATTACGAGCTGCTAAGAAAACGAGGCGGAACATGCATTTTGAGTGAATGTACATCAGCCAATACGTTAGTGTCGAGTTGGGCTTGCGCTCACAGTACTTCGCATGAGCTGCACATAGAGTAACGCGCGAATCATGTCGAGCTCGGCTAGTGACCCACTAGCCATTCGTGGTTTCGAGTGTCCACGCTGTCGCTCGGCACAGGCGGTTTCTCGCAAATGGCAATACAAGGGCTACCGCGCTGAATTTATAGCGCACCGGCTAGGCCCACGAGCTAGCCTTTCCGGTGGTTTCGTGTGCTCCACGCTGTGCTCGGCTCAGGCCTCGTGTTCTCGCCCAGCAGGAACGCCGCAAGTGTGCGGTCTACGATTCAAGGCGCTGGAGCTCGTGGGCTCCGCTTTGGATACGCAAGGCAGCCCACGAGCATCCACCTGGAGCACACCCAGGGGCGCACCCACGTGGCTCAGGAAAAGGCCACAACGCCCACCTTCAACAACAAAGCAAGTCCACTAAGTTAGAAGGGAACCCTGTACCAAAGAAACAGCGTGATTTTTTTAGATGCAACGCATCTCATGCTCGTCCCTCTGTCCTTCCTGCGTCTGTCCGGCGTTGTCCGCACAGCTGCGCCTCTCCTCCTCTCCTCTCTCCGATAGCGAAACGCTCTCTTCCCAAACAGCTGCGGGTTGGGCAACGCGCTCTCACTCCGTTGCTAGGCGCCGGTGGGCAGCGCTGCGCGCGCTGCGCATGTGCAGTACTCCTCTCTCTCTCCGCGCTCTCCTCTCCTTCGGGCGCTGTGAATATAAAGCGGCATGCCACGCTCCGACGGTCTCAGTCGACGGTCGTCCGCGTTACGCTTGCACTCTCTCGCAGTACTCGACGATTGCTTGATGCAATCGTCGAGCCCCTAACTGTGCACTTTACGGACCACAAGGCACTCATTCTCGTCTGCAATAAAGACCGTACCTGAGCATACGTGTACTGCATGTGCATTGCATGGTGAAAATGGAAAATTACGCCACCTCCCCTTCGAGTGAGAATCCCTTCTATAAGCGTAATCAATACGAATGGAAAACGCCAATGGAACCCCCAATGAGATGCGTTGCATCACACCAGGGTTCCCGCGAGGGGAGGTGGGCGTAATTTTTTTTTTCACGAGTAGAGTTCGCCGTAGGGAGATTATGCATTAAAATAATGGTTACTAATGTGCTTTTGTACTTCAGAGGCAAGTTTTCATGGTGAGTAGGTATACAGGCAGAATTAAGGGGCCTAAAGTAACATAAGTTTGATATGGGCGAGTTGGTACATTATGCTTGATGATTACACTGGCGTACGTGATGATTGGAAGTACGCTTTTCTTTTTAGTCCAGTGTTTAAAGAAATACTGTCAGTTCACGTCAAAGCATGTTTGCAACTAGGGAATGTAGGTCCATGACCAGGTCAAAAAAGCAGTTTAAAGTGTCCGAACCCCCCCGGGTACCTTGTGCAAAATTTGAGCAAGGTGAACAAGGTACCCGTAGGGGTACCAAAACCTGAAATGGCTTCTTTGACTTGGTCATTGACCTACGTTTCATCGTGTTTATTCGTCGTCCCTGTTTTTTTTTTTTTTTGTGCCGTAGTAATCTTCAAGAATTAAAGCCCAACAGGAGCGAATTTGATTGTACGGTTTAACGCACCGACGCAGCGCAGGAGATGAGGCGCGCCATAGTGGAGGGCTCCGGATTAATTTTGACGACTTGGGGACGAAATCTCGTACACACGGGTGTTCTTGCTTTTCGCCTCCATCAGAAAAGCGGCCGCCGCGGCCGGGAATCGAACCCGCGCCCTCATGCTCTGAACCACCTCTGGGGGGTGTCAGGAACCAACCGCGGGGGGTGTCAGGAGCGAATTTAACATTGCTTCTTTCCTCATATATCATGCGTTTAAGCGACATAGACATGACGTAACGGAACAATAACAGCCGCAAAAAACATGATATCCGAGCAGTATTGTAGCTCCACGTTATGTTTTTCCTAACTTCATTGCAGAAAAATTGATTCCTGATTAAGCAAGGCTGAACTGTTGAGAACTTTGTAAAATTTGTTAGGATCCTATCAATAGGTGTTCCTTCGGCGTGCCAACCAAATACGACTGTCCACATTTAAGAAATATATCCGATTCGTACACACTTCGCCAAATACAGCGTGATCATCGCTCCGCTTTCTTTTTCGCAGATGAGCTCAGCCACCAACACATACTTTGCCGATTCCCGCCTCCCGGAAGTCATTCAAGTTTCGTCACCATCAGCGACAGGCGACTGGATCCCCCGAGTGGAACTCGCCTCACAGCCCTTCGAGCCTACAAATAAAACAGTGGGCTGTCACCTGTTGTGCAAATGTCTCATGTAACATGCCGCTTGTCAGGGTGTTTTAAAGCAAAACTTTGCAAATTCTGTATTGCGCTGTCGCTCGATTAGATTTGACCGGAGATTTGACTGCTCGACCTTCATTTGACCGCAGCAGCGCACCACGTGACTCGGCGGGCGAGCTTCGCCGACGGCCGCTTTGGCGAGTTGGCGAACCGGCTTGACGCATGCGCTCTCCGCAGCTGCTGAGCGCCTGACGACGTGACTCGCACGTTGCGCGTAAGCTGGAAACCTTGAGCCCTTGTCGGCAAGCGGCGTCTGATCACCCCGCGGTTATCGCCCAGCGAGCCGCATTTCGTGTTTTATAGTGCCCCCAGCGCTTGTCCGAATGCAAACGATGCTTTATTCACTGAGAAATCATTTTAAAATTTTGATTTTCCCGCTGAATCGTGCGTTTTCGTGGTTCGCAATGGCATCACAGGACGCCACCGCCCTTCAGCTATATTCAGCTATATTCAGCTCTTCAGCTATATTCAGCTATATTCAGGCACTATACTTCAGCCGATTGGGAAGCATTGTAAACCTTTAGTGAACCTAGGGGGCGCCACAACACAGTGGCAAGCCGTTCTCTACCTTTGGTTTTTTTTTTTTTAACCGCATTTTTGTTCAGGGAGAAAATCATCGTTTCGTGAAATATAGTGCCCGCTCGACAAATATGGTCACGTAAGACACAATTGCTTGCGTCAATCGGCCAGTGACGTTTCAGACATCCCCAAAGCCCCGCAGTCCCGTTAAGCTAAACCAAGCATAGTGCGCGCAGTACCAACAGCAGTCCGCATCCGTACTTCTATGTTCCACTGTTTGTCCCACCATTCTTACTCATACAAAAAGAATGTGCCCTGAATTTAAGCGGAAATAGCTCGTCCGGCAAGCTCATAGGTTATGCCTAATTTGCGTTTGCTTTTGCCGGCCTCCGCCAATCGCAGAGCTGCGTGGTATGACATCACAGGTTCTGTTGCGGGAAATGATCTAGTGGGTCGCATGGCCATTCCCTTTTTTTATAATTATGTACCTTATTTGAGCGAAGTTTACATTAAAAGTTGTGTCAGTATGATTCTAACGAGGCAATCTTTTGAATTAACCAAACTTGTGTTTTCTCTTCATGGCTCTTTTAAAGACGATAGTCTTTCTTGTGCTACTTAAACCCAGAAACTTTGGTCTGTCTGTCTGTCTTGCTGGCTGGCTGGCTGGCTGGCTGTATGTGACTCGATTCAGCGACCCGGCAAAAGTGAAACGAAGTCTGCGCAATGGTCTTATATACTCACAGCCAAATCTAAACGTCTAAGTCCCGTTTATATGTTCATACTTCTCAACATTGTTGAACAAGAACAAGACATTACGCAAATATAGGACAGAAAATTTATACATAAGTGGCATTTACAGTGTTCTTTTATAAAGAAATACATAGATGGTTGATTTTCGCGCAATGAAATACTACTTCCACTCCAGAAAAAAAAATCACTCCGGCGCCTGCTGTCGCCCGCGCCACTATAGCTTCTGGCGGCATTTTGAGAAATAAAGGGGCAACAGTTTATGAAAGGTTCCACTAGATAGGTTCCATGTTCTACTTGGGACGCGCGGGGACTAGAGAAACGCGGTTCTATAAACGTTAAAGTTGGTCACCTCGATTCACGAGTGTCTCCGCCGAACGGCAGCGCTGGCATCGAGGCACCCGGCCTGGAGCAGCGGAACGCGGTAAATTTAAATTGACTTGAGCATACCTTTAGCGTGTGTACCTTAGGGGAGCGCGACGCAAGAGGAACAACATAAGAGGTGAGCGGGAAAGCGAAGAAAGGCGTATACTTGGCAAATTTCGACCAAGACTATCCTGTTTTATGGACATTTGCAACAAAAGGAGCAGATACGCGGCCAATTTTTATTTGTTTGTTCACAGAACCCCTAAAGGCCCTATAGAGGATGGTGCGTTTTAGACGGGGGGGGGGGGGGGGGGGGGGCAAGATGACATGTAAGATGACATGTCATCACCCCGCTTCAAAGGGGAAACCAATAGCAATCATCATCAATCATCATCGGCACAACACGGCGTGAAAAAAAAAAAAACACGAACCAGAAATCAGCAGCACCACAATGAAAAGTAATAAATACAAGCTATTCCGGGGCTTTATACAATGGTTAGGCTAGGAATAAAAGGCAAGATAAACGGAGAAAATACAGGGATTCTAGTGCGTGCGCATGCCCTCTCAAAATTTGAATCTTTTTCAATGGCAATATGAGTTGAAAAATTGTTCGTTTTAACAATGGCGCTGGGGATTTATGATTATGCGAAACAGAATTACGGCCATTGCGATATTAATTTCCATTGCAACTTTTTAATATTGAAGTAATTTCAAACGCTTTCATGTCCTCTTGTGTTCTTCGTTGACCTTCTTTCACTTAACGTTCTCGCCTTTGAGCTGCTCCCACCAACCAGAGGGCGAATTTGGGTGTCGAAGTGTGATTAGTCACCCCCAAACCGTTTTCGCAAACATAGAGCCCTACACTTGGGAGATTTCTTATCTAGGGGCAACGGCTTCAAGCTGTTGGCCCTGTCGGCACGGGTCGACGCAATCAGAACAGAAGTGGGGCGATTACCATATCGGATATAGATTGACCCCTTGTTATACGATGATCACTGGAGGCACATCTGCAAGGGTCAATCTCTGTGGTAATGCGGCAAAAAATAGGCGCGCTGCGATTACCCAACAG
The DNA here is from genome assembly GCA_013339765.2 of Haemaphysalis longicornis. Taxonomy (NCBI): domain Eukaryota; kingdom Metazoa; phylum Arthropoda; class Arachnida; order Ixodida; family Ixodidae; genus Haemaphysalis; species Haemaphysalis longicornis. The sequence continues at coordinate 22,674,238 of CM023457.1, forward strand.
TGCAGTGCATTGGGCAGTTTTAATCATTCTTCATATCTATTCTAAAAATGCTAGCTCGCTAAATTCGTGTAAGTGATCTGTCTGCAGAATGCCGAATTCCTAACACGGATTCTTGGTGGAGAGGGAGGATAAGGAGGAAAAAAACGTTTATTGCCCCATTTAATGGGAAGGAAGGAGTGCGGGATGGTTGTCGGTCATCCATGTTGGGTGGCGCCCGTGAGGAGGATGGCGTTAAATCCTTCTTCTGACACTTTGGGAGTGGGAGGGCCGGAAGAATATTTATTTATTTATTTATTTATTTATTTATTTATTTATTTATTTATTTTATTATTATTTATTTATTTATTATTTATTTATTTATTATTAGTTATTTATTATTTATTTATTTATTTATTTATTTATTTATTTATTTTATATTTTTTACTGTGTGCGTCCCGTAACAGTGACTGCCGATTTCTCGGAGACTTATTTTGTCCTTCTCATGTCGTTCTAATCTGTGAACATACCGGGCACCCGAGTTTGACGTTGTTCTTGAGAAGACAACAGCAAAGAAGGAAGGGGGTGGGGGTCGGGGTAGAGAAAGTTGACCACAGATATGTCGCCAAGGCATTTCGATTTTTTCGCTTGCGTTTCCCTACCCAAACTGCATCCAGATTTCCGATGCAAAGGGCTTCTTTGCATCGCTTTTGTGCACTGCAAAAAAGCCAACCTAAAACTACTCGCCAGGCGGAGAAGCCGAACAAGAGTGCCTGCCACAAATATTTGCGAATATAAAATGTGGAAGGGCTTGGCGGAACGCGTCGCGAGTATACTGAACTGCATTTTTACTGGCTCCGAAAGCACTTGTTCAAAAGCATTAAAAAAACGTTGGTTCATGAGGCTCTCGGACCAGCACTACTATGCAGTGTTCCTAACATTACATGTGTGCTTAGTGTGAAAGGAGTGACATCGTTCAGCTTCATCAGCATCGGCGTTTCTTACCGCTTCTCACTAATGCCACGTGCGTTATTACTTCCTTCATGACTGAAACACTCACTCTAAAGTCTACTCAAGCAGTGATGCCTTTCGTTGAAAGTTAGTGACAAGCGATGCCCTCCTGCACGAACAGCGGATCGAGCAACAATTGCGAAAAATATGGCAAACAAAAATGCCACCCCCCCCCCCTACACCAGCAGGCGTTCCGGTGTCCGCCCCCTAGACGAGACAATTTGCGCCTGTTGGTGGATCATCCTTTTCCTAAGAACAATAAATACATACATACGGGCACGCTTATATTATCCATGGTCTTTCGAGAAGTGCTTTGGTTACCGGCTGCCAAATTAAGATTTTTTGGCTGCCATTCTCAAGAATCAGCACAAGCCTATACTTACAAAGACAGTTGCTGTGACGACTCTCTTAGCGCCGTCGTACGTGTGTCAGAAGAAGGGCGCAGCCAAAATGGTGTTCATTGGAGGCCCGGCTTCTATTTTTACCGGTTAGCGTTGCCCTCACAAAGCCTTCTAAAGCTAAGAGCGATGTCATGAGTTTGATTCTTGGTCGAGACTGCAGAAGCTTTCTTACTGGGAACGATGGTATGCTGTCAAACTATTCCACTTCCCGGTAGACCGGTGGATCGACCAAAAAGTGCTGGTAAGATCACCGGACAAATGGCGCATGCGCAAAAACTG